>CM031237.1:664572124-665802124 GCA_018340775.1 Taxus wallichiana var. yunnanensis | reverse complement strand
GGGGTGCTCAAAAGGATGTGGGTGCACGGGTGTTGGCATCCTAACTCGGGTGCTAGTGTCAAGAGTCATAAAATATAAACAAGTGAAATACTAACTGGGTTAGAGGGTATGAAAGACCAAAAACAAAGCAAAGAGGCCAAAGATAGTTGTCAATTACTAGTTTTCTCACTTAGGAATCATATGAATAGTAGTATGTGATTAGGACTTAAAAATGTACCCAAGTGCATGATTTTGTGTCTACATTTTCCCCCACTTTATGTTGTTGATTGAATACTCAATAACATAAAGTAGTTTATAATTTATGTACCTTTGTTCCTTGTATATTGATGGCAAAAGAGTGTCGAGGAGAAAAGTGAAAGTATGAAGTGATAAAAATGAAGCGTGGAAACTAAGAAAGAGGAAGTGACCCTAGGGGTGAAGCGTATTATGTTATAGTGTGTTTTTACTATTATTGTGCTTAGTTTAGGGCTACTTCTTGTTGTGTATTAAGGACAGACCTATAAAAGAAGAGTGAAAGAGTAGTCAAAGTCATGTATTATGAAAACTCTTGCAAAAGTATGTAAATGTGTGTAAAAAATAGTAAAAGGAAAGTGTGCACTGATCCGTGAAGAGTGAAAAGGATAGAAAATGTCTTGAAATATTGTAGAAGAGTGATTTTTGGGCGATATCATGCCAAGAGAAAAAAATTTGGGCGATCTCATGCCAAAAACGGGTTTTTGGGCGATCTCACACCAAGTGCAAGTTTTTGGATGATCTCGCACCACAACAGAAAAGTGTTGGGGAAATATCTAGTGTTACTCTCTGTCCTTGATCGCTTCTTGAATTTATATACCACTTGCGGATGGTGTGATCCATGTTTAGTTCCATGTTGTTCCATTTCTATCCAAGTAAAAAAGGAGATAGAATGCATTCTGATTGTTGGAGGATTGTGTTTGTATTTTAAAAATTGCTCTGTGAACTATTGAGAATTGTGTTGATATGAGAATATAACTGTAACTACCCCTGGTCATAGGTGCTTAGGAAAGGTCAAGAGTGCCTAAGTACTAGTGTTTATATCTACGCGTTGGTGTCTCAGTATTGAATTGAGGACCCAAGTCAAATTTTAGGTCATTTTTGTAACTATAAATATGTTTTATTCCTATAATATGTGGCATGTACTTGAATATATGAGATATTGTATGGGGAGACAGATTTACCCAATGTATGCCCCCTCGTTTGGGGTACATGTGATGTCACCAGGAGGATGCGGCCCAAAGGAGAGGACTGGATGCTGATATGAAACTAATATCCCTACTGAGGAGGGGATGTGCATGGTATAAACCAAGGCAAGTGAAAACAAAATGGCTAGATATGTGTATTAGTAAAAAAGAATCAAGCATGTCATGGAAAAAGTAGTGAAACAAGCAAATGTGCATACAAAAGAGAGACCTGTAAAAATTGGGTTTCAGACATGGGACATCGCTCACAATGTCACAAGACAATCGGGGTTGAGGCGGCCAAACTCATACATTGTGCATAGAAGAAAGAGGGCATATCCCACAAACAATTGCATACAATAGTAAATAGTGGCAAGCAAAGGGTAACAGATAACCATGGTATCAAATCATTCCTACAAGACAAATGTTGCACATGAAGCACCCGTTAGCATATTAGAAAGATAAAGACTATGTCAAAGCATGTATAGATCCATGTAAAGTAGTGCGGTATTAAGGATAGGAAGTAGTATAAAATGAAACAATAGCACCTATAGAGTGTAAGAAATTTGATGTTCCCATGAGCCTCGGTGGGACTAGTAAGAGGTACAGTGCCAAGCATCAATGCTATATGTAATGTTTTGTAAGAAGTCTACATTCACAACTAGAGAACAAGTGAACATGCATGTGTATATGTAGATAAATAATGACATACAAAGTATCTGTCTAGCATGTGAAACAAAGTGTACATGTAAATAGTATAAGCAAGCAAAAATATGTGCAACCAAGATATGTAGTATGTTGTGAATGAGTGAGATGGCAAGGTATGTAATGTGAATGTGATAGGAGTAGTATGCCTCGAGTGGATGTGGATAAGCATGAGATGGGTTTCATTAATAAAACACCCCTCGACAATTAAGAATGAACCATGGAACAAGAATTTGTTATCGAGAAATGTTTTGATAAATGTGGCCTAGAAAGATAGATCCATGAAGCGCATAGCATATAGTGTAGAAGAGGATAGTATGGTGTGTGAGAAGAAAATTCTATAAATATGTATCATGAAGCACATAGTGCAAAATGTGTAGTGTGTGAGGTTCATGAATGTATTATACCCTCAACAGTCAAGTATGAACTTTAGCACAAAGAGTGTGTCATGGGTAGTGATGATACAAGAGATGTATCAATATATGTATGATGAATGAGAAAGACTAGATGTGATGCACAAAGTGTGATAGTAGAAATTCTAGACAACTCACTAGATGTGATGCACAAAGTGTGATAGTAGAAATGCTAGACAACTAAAAATGCTAGGATGGGGAAGTAAGCATGATGCCCTAAAGTGTATGATGATGAGTGAGCTATCCAAAAAATTGAAGGAAAGGGTCCTCCACCCTGATTCTATGGAAATAAAGGCATGTGATAATGCTTTGAGATCGGTGATATATGAGACCGATGAAGTACATGTGCATGAAGCCTAGGGGATGAACACTATTGTGATAGAGACATAGGAGGTGATGAACACCTATGTGCGGAGGTGACCTAAGAGGTGATGAACACCTATGTGAAGGATGCGATGAGGTGATGAGAACCTATATGAAGGATACCGAGGAGGTGATGAGCACCTGTATGAAGGATACCGAGGAGGTGATGAAGGAGGTGAAATCCTATGTGAAAGGGTTGTTTGAGTAGCTACTTAGGTGAGACAATGAACCTGGTAGGACCGATGAATATGTCATGTGTAAATAGTGGAAATAGGTGCGAGAATGTGCCTTAGATTTTAGATGTCAATGGGACTTAGATGCTCTAGTAGTTGCGGTGGTAACCTCAAGAGGAGGTTATGGCCATAGTGTGCATGGTAGAACACCTTTGATGGTGATAACTTGCTTGTTGTGAATGAATTTTAGACACAAGTGATTCATGGAAATGATAGCTTGAGTGGCATGGAGCCAAGGAAGACCTAAGAGCATGTCACAACCTTTGATTGAAGGTGCCACAATGAATGGCACAAGCATGGTGAGAGGTCCAACTATAATTGGAAGCTTGACATAACCATAAGATTTGGGAATTGGATATGAAATATGAGATAGTGGATAGTTGATAGTGACAAGAAGTGCTAATAGAGCACACACCCATATGAATCAATCATTGTATTATTGATAGCATGAGGCCCGATAGAAGCATTAATATGTAATGTATTATAAGAGAATGTAGCATGATAATCATGATCAAAGAAGGTAATGAATGGTGGCGATGTATCAATGTTAGCAACTATAAAATCAAGAGCCCCGGATGAAGGAGGAGGTACTACACGATATGTATGATTATCGAAGAGTCGGAAAATTACTTATCATGATTAGGAGAGGATCATTAAAGATTTTGAGATTTTATTTTCATTGACCGACATAGATGTCGAAGGCTCAAGGAGCTCGATTGCATTATTTTCAATAAGATCTTGAATAATATGTTAGAGTTTGAAACATCAATCAAAGTATAATTCCCAATGCATTGATGATAGTCACATCTAGTATTTTCATTATAATTGTCCTTTAGGGCGAGATGGGTCCAGATTAAGTGGAGGAGGAAGCATAATAAGATTTCTCTCAATAATTTGTGGCAATAGAATATGTGAATCACAAGGTAATTTTGTGAATGTACACTTTGGAGGCTACCATTGAATATTTTTAGGAGTAGAGACAACGTTAACAATAGCTTTTTCTTAATAGGCTTAGTAGATGGCTTGAAAGTTGACGACTTACTTTGAAATTGATTAGAAGATGATGAAGCTTGATCATGGTACTTGAGTTTTCCCATAGAGATAAATTTTCCTTCACATAATTTAAGAGTATGACATAATTGATCAAATGAAGGAGATGTCTCAAAGATGACACTCTCTTGTAGAGGTGGTAAGAGACTTTGGACAAATAGATCTTGAAGTTTTGAGTCAGTGAGCACATTGGTCATCCTAGCTAGGTTGTTCTTATATCGTAAAACATAGTCCACTAGATGCTCATTAGATCCTTGTTTGATTTGTTCCAAGTTGAGCATAAGATATATTAGAACTGATATTGATTGAAAAATGAGCGAGAAAAGCATTAGCCAAATGTGTAAATTATGTTACTAAATGAACATGTAGATAATAAAACCAATTATTAGCTTAATCTTGGAGACTTCTAGGAAATGTCTTTTCTAGTAAAGTATGATCATCTGCATAATCGAGACATGCCATATGAAAATATCTAAGATTTTCTTCAGCGCCACGATGGCCATTGAAGGTGGGAAACTTTGGGATGATGAAATTTGGAGGAAGTGGATATGCAAAATTTACAGTGCAAAAGGAGTATGAAGGAGTAAGGTGGAATTGAGAGATGGAGATACATGAGATGTATTTATTTTAAGTTGACAAATTTGAGTTTAAAAATCATGATATAAATAGTTTAAATCATGGGTATTTGAAGAATATCATGGTTGTGCGGTTGAAGCATTAGGTCGAATGATTGGACCCGGTAGTAATGGGAATGGAAGTAGGAATATGAAGGGGTTGAGTGGAGGCCATGGAATCTGAGGAAGAACCTACTGAGAGGTGTAGAAGCAACATCTAAAGATTTTTAGCATCCATCATAGCATAGAGAATATACAAAAGATGTGTAGGATTTTCACGCAAAGCTTGACAAAAAATGGTAATATTTTCTAGTTGTTCTTGATCAACATTAGTGTCCTCATCATTTGATTTCTCATTATCATGTGTCTCAATGTTTTTAATAGGAACATTTTTAGAGTTGGAAAAGGGGTTATCATATTTATCCATTGATTTAGAAACCCTACGAGTAGATGGAGGGAGATCTATATGCTCAAAAGACCCAAAACGACCACTACGGGTGATGTGCATAAGAATAAAACCCTAGAAAGAAGGTTAGAGTCGAGTGATGGGTTCACCAAATGATTTAACAAATATGGAATTTTGAAATCCTGATTTGAGTCACGTGTGATAAAAAATGAATAAAAAACTATTGGAATATATACGACACAAGAAATAAGCTAAATAAATGTAAAACCCAAGGTGCGAGAGGGAAAAAGAAACTTAGATGATTCATGCTTTCTCGAAGATGATCGATCGTTTTTTTTTCTGAATCTAAAATTTTTGTGAACAAGCTGATTAATAGGAGGAAAAAACTATTAGAATCGAACACGAGAAAATCCTAGAATCATTGGATGATCTTGGACTAGGGCGCCTGGAACAGTACTAGGGCACCAGAGATCTCTATTGGGCACCTATAACTGTGTAGGGTCTCAAAAACTGGTTTTTATTGTGTCACAAAGGTGTAATTAACCTTCACTTTTGGTCGTCTATATATCATTGGATGATCATTGAATTCACTTATAACTTGTAAAACCCTCAAACTACATCAAATCCCAAAAATAAAATATGTTATATGGGGAGTCATACTTACCATGGTGGTCACTCGACAAAGTGACCTTATGACTGATCGATGCACTACATCTCAAACTCTATGTAGTTATTGTGCGTGTGTAATAAAATTGTGCCCTAAGAAGCCCTTGTGTAAGTGCACATGATAAAGGGTGATAACTAGATGTACCAATGAAATAGATGAGTGGATGGAAAACTTAACTTCCCCTCTTATATGTGTATGCAAAAAATGCAGTCCCTTTTCCCTTGAATGAAAGCTAGATGAATGTCTTTGTGGATGCAACCTTAGGTGAATTATGGTCACATAGCATTGTATTTATATGATTCCCTTGGTTGAATTTCGTAATTGACAACTAAAAGGTTGACCCATAAGAAAATAAGATGCCCAAAAGATAAAAGAGGCTCAAAAAGAGCGAGTAGGATAGAAAGAGGTCGAGGGCACCTAGAAGGATGAGGCTAGGCAATCGATGTGCAGAGTCATAAAATATAAACAAGTGAAATCTTGACGGGGGTTGTAGGGTGTTCAAGACCGAAAGAAGACTAGAAACAAAGCAAAGAGGCCATAGATAGTTTTCAATTTCCAGTTTTCTCATTTATGAACCATATGAATCATAGTATGTGATTAGGACCTAGAAATGTAACCAAGTGCGTGATTTTACATCTACATAAGACAGGAAAGATTATTTTAATAAAACAATTATTTAACTAGTAATTAACAAGGGTTACACCAAATAAATACAAGTGGGATAAAAGTAAGATAATAAGGACTAAATAAAAGAAATAAACATATGTCAATGGGTTAATTTCTCATTTCAACATTGATCAACAAAATAACGTCACATACGGGACAAAAATACAAGCAAGGAGGTAAATTCGGCCTATAAGGCCTATAGTGCCACATGAAGGAACATCTCCTAAAACCCACGTTCTTTTGTAGTGTGAACTTGTTTCCTATACACTCTATTTCAAACATTACACATGCTCGATACATATATGTTAAATAAAGAAATCACTCTTATCTGAAACAACTCAAATCATGCATATGCTAACTAACTAATTAGTTACACTTTCATCCACCCACCACATCGAGAGATTAAAAACCATGAAATCATCCATGATTCAATATAAGATACGTGTTAATCTAAAATCTATAAGATCACTAAACATCACATCCAAGTTAGACAATAGTGATAATAATCATGAATTAGCCTTGTGTGCTAAATACAAACAACATGCCAAGACAAGTTAGCATATAGATGATAATATGACGAGAAAATAATATATATCCTATTCAATAACCATGATAATAATATGCCTAATGTCGAACACAAATAAGTACAATGAGTCAACATAATCAAAATAGAGAGAAAAACTTGTGGGCACTACAATTATTATCATAATCTTACGAGGAGTATGATTCCCATCATTTTTTTATATGCATAGAAGCTTTTAAAAGTGCATATGTTATCTTTTCATCATCGAGAAAAATTATTGACCTAGAAATATGTGTAGACAAAAAAATATGCACTTATTACTATTACATTACGCCTCTAGTATGTCATTATATGCATGATTTCTATATGAGAAAACTAAACATTGATAACACTTGTTTTATTTTACTTTAACATTGTTTTATCTTTCCATGCTTTCATCCTCTACTTTTCTGGAATTATCCTGTTACTTTTGGACATCTCACAATGTACTACTCACCTAAGCATTTTCGATTCATCTCTAGATTTTTTTAGACATCGCCGACAAGGTTTATGAGTGACTGATGTTACTATCCCCATGTGGGTGCTTATGTCCTCTAAATTGGTTTTTACATTTTTGAGTTACTTGATTATGCTAAAATGTAATATTTAGCCTAATCTAATGCAAGTTTTTAGTAAATGAATGAAATAATGAAATATTGAAATAATACCCAAGCAATCGAGCAAATGATTAATAAAACCTAAGTGCAGATTGGGTTAGAAGAGCCTTAGTTGATTCAAAGAGATTCTTTGGATTGTGTCACGGTGGAGGCTGGTTGAACAAAAGTGTAAAAACCTCGTACAAAATCTGGAAAATATATATCTAAGTGATTTGGTTGGGTAGGGCACTGGAGAAGGATGGGGGCACTTGGGGTGCTCAGTGCAGTTTTGGGCATCTCGGTCTACGTAGATGTTCAGAAAACCTCCTCTTATGTGTCACAAGAGGTTCGAACTTGTTCACCTTTGATCACCTCAAGGTTGTTGTAAGATTGTCAAGGTTGTTGTAAACTGAAATAAAGAAAGCACCTGCAAGACCCTCAAATAAACATCAAATCCTAAAAAGAAAGATGCAAAATGAGGGGTCAAATTGTCCTCATCTACCACAATGTTGGACTTACTGTTGAGCACTAAACCACATCTTAGACCCAATGTAGTTTTGTGTGTGTGTGTGGAATTATGCCCTAGGTTTCTCTTGTGCATGTCACACTTGAAGTAGCGAGCAAATAGCTAGATGTATAATGTGAACAATGTGTGCATGGAAAAAATAGACTCCCCTCCTATAAAGTGTGATGCAGAAGAACCAGCCTTTGTCCTTTGTGATGGAGCTAGATGGATGCAAATGGAGCTCTAAATTCCTTGATCGATGCAACCTTAGGTGGTGATAAGTATTGCTTAGTGCTTGACCCCATATTATGATCACATAACTTTATATTTATATGATTCCTTTACTTGAATTTTGTAATTAACCCCGAAAAGGCTGAATACCAAAAAGATAAGATGTTCAAATGGCTAGAAAGGACCTAAAAATTGTAACCAAGGACAAGGTCGCCCCGGAGGGGATGGGGGTGCACAGCACTGGCATCCCGACTATGCTCTGGTGTCCAGAATGACAAATGCCAAAAGGTGAAAAGACATATCGAGTAAGTATGAGTGCAAGACTAAAAGCAACAACTTAAAGAAAATAAAGGTGGCCAAAGACATGGGTTAATCATTACTTTTCATACATAGGAATCATGTAAATAGTAGTATGGAATCGGGACTAGATAATTACCCAAAGTGCATGATTTTTTGTCTACATTTTCCCCCACTTTATGTTGGTGAGAAGAATGCTCGGTAACATAAAGTAGATAGAGATACGTACCTGATAACCATGTAGATTGATGTAGAAAGCATGCCGAGGGACTAGACAAAACATGGAGTGATAAAAAGATGGAGCATGGAGACTAAATATGAAAAATTATAAAAGGTGATGTAAATGACCTACGGAATAAATGTGTATGTAGATCTTTAATGTATGTGATGTTATTGTTGATGTCGACTACCTACTTCCCATACGAGATGGACCTAATATGTGATGAATTAATAGTGTAGAAAGGATCATGTATATGATGTCGATGTGCGCAAGTTTTTTAGGTGATCTCATGCCAATGTAATGGAAG
This sequence comes from Taxus wallichiana var. yunnanensis, assembly GCA_018340775.1. Lineage (NCBI taxonomy): Eukaryota > Viridiplantae > Streptophyta > Pinopsida > Cupressales > Taxaceae > Taxus > Taxus wallichiana. Next base: position 665,793,093 of record CM031237.1, on the reverse strand, counting down.
AAGTGTAGGGAGAATCTACCTGGTGTCATCCTCCAACCTTTAACTACTTCTTGAAACTATAGATATCTCTTATACTATCTGGTTTTTTAGGAAATCTGACGCCACGACAGAAATTAGTATAGAGAGGAAGGTCTAGTGTTATCCTCTAACCTTTAACTACTCCCAGAATAAAACAACATTACAGGTGATGTGTACAAACGCAAGTGTGAATGCCAGTGTTAAAGGACTTGTTGTTGCAGGCTCACAAAGCACCCCTAGATGCAGATCAAGCTTCTAGGTTGATCACTCTAGCATCCAGTGTGATTGCACAACATGGAAACCTCTCTCCAAGCTTGGGACTTGTGAAACTGAGAGAGGAATCTCCAGAGAAGGCTGGTTCCTGCTCCTAAACTACCTACCACAAGCTATTCTAGTGCAGACAAGCTAATCTAATCCTAATCTAACCATGCCAAGGAGAGAGAGAGAGAGAGAGAGAAAAGGGAAAAATAGCAAAAGCCTACACTAAAACGGTGATACACCAGAGAAGGAGAATGTTGAACATCTATCAAAACTGCCATGGAACAAGGAGAGGTGAGCGATGGGAAGGATGGATAGACGCATCACAAAGCCCAAGGATAGATTTCACACAGAAAATGTCCCAAAACTCCATGAACACAGCTCCAAAGACCTGTAATGAACACTAGAATATGCACAAATACCTGTAATGAAGAGAGGCAAGAAGAAAACAAGCAAAACGAGCAAGGATGGACAGATGCATCACAAAACACGTTTTTATTGCTCCAAAAGTTTGCACAGAACATCATTTCAATAGTAAAAGGCAAAAACACCATTACAGAGAAGGGGAGGAGGTTCAAACTCCATTTTCAACCCTAGAGAAGAAAAGAAAGGAGGCAGAGCGAAAAATGAACTTGTAATGTCCCCCCAGAAATGAGCCAAATCTGGCTTTTACATTGCATGGGTCGAGCCCAGGAGACAGAAACGTACAAAACGTGGGAGCCCATTCCTCCTTAACTGTCAAATGCATTAAAATGGCATGGGAGACCTTACAAACCCATACCCTACCATTTTTGACCGATTTGGAGGAGAATGCGACCCATTCTGCATTAAATCTGGTCGTTGAAATGTCACTTCTGGCCATGAACACGCGTCAGATCTGTTTCTCAATTTTCTCTCTCTAGACTGCACCAAAATTCAAGATTAACCCTATAATCATGTAGATAATTTCATAAGCTTTCCGTTGATATAAAGAACGTGCAAATCCGAGCTCTGGATCGAAAGATATGTCGATCTGAAGATTTAGGGCACAAAACAGGTGAAAACATGTTTTGAAAATCTTTCCCGCGCTCTGCCACCTGGATGACACGTGTCAAGTGCTGATTGGATGCGTAATTCTCTCTCCTTCCCTACTTCATTGGACATGTGTCTTCTTTTTATTGGCTCAGGGTCAGTGCTTGAAACCTCGCCCTTTGACTTTTGGACTTTCTCCCTTGTGACACGTGTCGTGATTTGATTGGTCTGCGGGTCTGCCGGCTTTTCACGCCCTTCGCATCTTCATGTCCCGGATGTCCCAAACTATTTGGGACAAAAACTCCCGATCCACCTGAAATGGGCTTCCTTGTCCCTCATTCGAGCTGATGACACGTGGCGTTGCTTGATTGGCTTTCGGCTCCTTGGCTATCCGCGTCCCACGTGTCCCTTTGTCCCAACTGCCCGATCTTTGAAGTTCCCGTTTGGCCGAACTAAACTGGCCGATTCGCGTCCATTTGTTCCAACCGCCTCGGTATGGGAAAAATTCTTCTGAACCACCTAAAATGGGCTTCCTTGCTCTCAGCCGCTTCACCTTTTCACGTCCTCGCGGCCCAGATGTCCCAACTGCTTAGTGCGAAAGTTCTCCTTTTGGCCGAACCGGGCGGTTCGCGCCCTTCACGTCTTCATGTCCCAAATGTCCCAGAGCAGTTAGTCGATTTTCTTCTCCTTTGGCTGAACCGGCTTTCCACGTCCCACGCGTCCCGACGGCCCGGATGTTCCTTTGCCCTGTAGACTGCCTAGCGGCCTTTCGACCGATCCACGCCTCGATGTCCCAACTGTTCCGACTGCTGCGAGGACTAGGACTTAGCCAATTTTCACAATTTTTTCTGGCCCAAGTTTATTTTTTGCAACTTTTTCACCTTTTCTCAGAACTTGCTCTTTTCAACCTGGACAGGAGAGTTAGAAAAAATCTGAGGGGACCCTAGAAACATGATTTTTACCTTGAATCAATCTATTTGCCTGGGACTTGAGAATTTACTGCATGTTATCAAAATTACCCTAGGGGGTGAATTTTGGATAACAATTTGGCGACTCAGCGGGGTCATCACTTGCTAGATGAAGTTACTAGTTGCTTGAAGCATCCATTGGGCATGGAGTCATGGGTTGTAACCTACAACTGATCTGAACTTTGAAAACTTCCCTCTGAACCACTTGAATCCCACCGGACATGGAGTTGTTCTCACCAAAATGCCACTGGGATGATCTGTGCAAGAGCAAAACCAGCACCACAAAACTATGTACGTAACTGAAAATCATACATGCTCCAAATGGAACATGCAGAGTGTGCATAAGCACTTCTTCTGTTGAAATCAAACCTACCTACCCTACTCTAACTGGAGCAAAGGCAAGCTAAACAAACCCTGCAATTGGTTGTGAGAAATAGCTTCCCTTTCTCAAAAGTGGCAGCCATGTAATTGATTTGGCACTGATCATGGCTGTTAAGATGAGTGGAAAATCAACAAGAAGCTGGTCTTCTACCCAAATCATCAAGGTATCTGCTGAAGGCAAATTCAATACCTCTTTTAGTTCCTCTCGCATTTGGATGAAGAGGTATGACAATTGATCCTCGGTACTTTGTAGCTCATCCTCATGCTCGAAGCGAGCATGATTGGTTGTGACTTCTCCTTTGGCTCGAATGAAGCCAAATACCCGATCGGCAAGGTCCGATCCGTTTGATATGCCCATAGCTCGACTTTCAACTCCAAAAATGGAGTCTTCTCAGTAGACCTTGGATGGATGGTGTGGAAGAAATGGTGAAATTCCTCTGTCCTTTCTCTTCCTCCAATGAAGAACATGAAAGATTGAAATCTTCCAATCTTGGTTCCAAAGAGCTTCTATAAGATGCGAGTTGCTGCGCAAATGAATGTTCTCTTCATGACAAAGAGACTCTTGTGTTTGGAATGTGGATGATGAAAGAGAGAATGGTGGAAACTCAACCGGCTCTTCTCCATCAAAACAGTCCTCCAAACCTAACAGATAAACTGCCTCATGACTCTGTCTTCTTGCTGCAAATGCTCAACTTCCTCCATGGTGTCTTCTTGATCTCGCAACTTGACCACCATGGTTTCTTTCTCCTCCAACATTGAGTTTGAGAGATCAAACTCCTCTTGATCTAGAACTTGAGAGAGGTGAAGTAGAAAGAAGAAGCGAAGGTTCTCCCGTAGCCTCGCTTTGCGCTCAAAGCCCTTGGATCTGCACTTTTCTCCTCCACAAACTAGGATGTGCTCCTCTTCTTTTGGATCCGGGAGCAGCTTCTCCTTCCTCGATGTTTGAAGACAATCTTGCTCTTGATAGAACTCTTCCTCCAAAGCATGAAGTTTGTCAAGTCAAACTCTTCAATCTGGCTGCTCTAAAGGAAAAGTTGGGACTGCAAGAACTTCTTCTTCTGCTGCAACAAAATCAGTCCTGACCACCATTTGTTCTCCGACTTCAACTTCTTCCGTAGGTTTAACCATCAAGGGATCTTTGTCATCCCAAATTTGGCAGCCCAAACCTTCAAGCTGTCTGTCATTTTTTTTTTTCTTGGCTCTTCCTCTTGTTGTCCTTGATGACTGATTTTTGCAATTTCTTCTTCCCCACATGGAATTGGGAATGCAAGAGGAGGGATGGGTTGTAACTCAAATGGCTTGGAAATTTTTTGTGGTGGTGGAGGTAGAAACTCTTGTTTCTTTGGAGGAGGGGGTATTTCTATTAGCTCTTGTGGAGGGGATGACTATTTGGAAGGAAAAAGGAGAGAAGAATTGAGGTGTGGTGGAAGACTGAGAGGTGGAGACATGGGATCAACACTCAGGACAGCAGATGGGGTTTGCAATTCCAAATGAGATGATGCTGCTTGAGTAATGGGAAGAGAAAAAATAGATGATGGTGTAGAACTTACCCATTGACAAGGTTGTTCAACAACAAGTGTATAGGCCTCTATTTCTGCTATCCATTGTGCAAGTTGGGGCAGCATCTTCATCATGAAGTCCAGCTTCTCCTGAGGGCTGAAGTGTCTTGGAAAAGGGCCTCCCCATGGACAAGGAGTCCTGCAACCAATTCTAAAAGCTCTCATTTGAGCTGTTGCTCGACTGCACCATCTTTACCTCCATATTTTGGATTTTTTCCAAGACCAGCATCTTGCATTCGATTGTCTTCATTATACGCATACTCTTGCTCTTGGAAAGCTCCATAGCCAAACCGATTTTGGCATTGCTTTGCTCATATGGGTATGCATGTTGATTTTGAATTTGTTCAAAATGCTGATTTGGAGGATCTGTAAAACATGTTGGAGGTGTGATATATTCTGCTTTGTTGTAAATGTGGGTTTCATGATGGAAATGAAGTCATGATTGCACAACTTCATGGAATGGAAAAGAATGAAAGAGATGGAAAGAAGGATGAAAATGGAAATGGATGAAAATGGGGTCCGCAACTTTAAATGGGTTGTTAATCGGATGGAGTCGCCAGATGTGTTTGCAAGTGCCTCCAAAGGCTGAAATCTTCACAGGAACACACCAACCTATAAAAGATGAAGTGGAAGACCTCTAAGGTCCCACCCGGTGTGCCAAAACTGTTGTTGCGGGCTCACAAGACCCCCGGATGCGAGATCAGGCTTCTAGGTTGATCACTCTAGCATCCAGTGTGATTGCACAACATGGAAACCTCTCTCCAAGCGTGGGACTTGTGAAACTGAGAGAGGAATCTCTAGAGAAGGCTGGTTCCTGCTCCTAAACTACCTGCCACAAGCCATTCCAGTGCAGACAAGCTAATCTAATCCTAATCTAACCATGCCAAGGAGACAGAGAGAGAGAGAAAAGGGAAAAATAGCAAAATCCTACACTAAAACGGTGATACACCGAGAGAAGGAGAATGTTTAACATCTATCAAAATTGTCATGGAACAAGGAGAGGTGAGCAATGAGAAGGATGGGAGACGCATCACGAGCCCAAGGATAGATTTCACACGTAAAATGTCCCAAAACTCCATGAACACAGCTCCAAACCTGTAATGAACACTAGAATATGCACAAATACCTGTAATGAAGAGAGGCAAGAAGAAAATAAGCAAAAACGAGCAAGGATGGACAGATGCATCACCAAACACGTTTTTTATTGCTCCAAAAGTTTGCACAGAACATCATTTCAATAGTAAAAGGCAAAAATGCCATTACAGAGAAGGGGAGGAGGTTCAAACTCCATTTTCAACCCTAGAGAAGAAAAGAAAGGAGGGCAGAGCAGAAAAATGAACTTGTAATGTCCCCTTAGAAATGAGCCAAATCTGGCTTTTACATTGCATGGGTCGAGCCCAGAGACAGAAACGTACAAAAACGTGGGAGCCCATTCCTCCTTAACTATAAATGCATTAAAATGGCATGGGAGACCTTACAAACCCATACCCTACCATTTTTGACCGATTTGGAGGAGAATGCGACCCATTCTGCATTAAATCTGGTCGCTGAAATGTCACTTCTGGCCATGAACATGCATCAGATCCGTTTCTCAATTTTCTCTCTCCAGACTACACCAAAATTCAAGATTAACCCCAAAATCACATAGATAATTTCATAAGCTTTCCGTTGATATAAAGAACGTGTAAATCCAAGCTTTGGATCGAAAAATATGTCGATCTAAAGATTTAGGGCACAAAACAGGTGAAAACGTGTTTTGAAAATCTTTCCCGTGCTCTGCCACCTGGATGACACGTGTCAAGCGCTGATTGGATGCGTAATTCTCTCTCCTTCCCTGCTTCATTGGACACGTGTCTTCTTTTTATTGGCTCGGGTCAGTGCTTGAAACCTCGCCCTTTGACTTTTGGACTTTCTCCCTTGTGACACGTGTCGTGATTTGATTGGTCCGCGGGTCTGCCGGCTTTTCACGCCCTTCGCGTCTTCATGTCCCGGATGTCCCAAACTGTTTGGGACAAAAACTCCCGATCCACCCGAAATGGGCTTCCTTGTCCCTCATTCGGCCGATGACACGTGGCGTTGCTTGATTGGCTTTCGGCTCCTTCGGCTATCCGCGTCCCACGCGTCCCTTTGTCCCAACTTGCCCCAAAGGTCTTTGAAGTTCCCGTTTGGCCGAACCGGCCGGTTCGTATCCATTTGTTCCAACTGTCTCGGACTATCTGGGACAAATTCTTCTGAACCGCCCGAAATGGGCTTCCTTTGCTCTCGGCCGCTTTGCCTTTTTACGTCCTTCGCGTCCTCGCGGCCCAGATGTCCCAACTGCTTAGTGCGAAAGTTCTCCTTTTCGGCCAAACCGAGCGGTTCGCGCCCTTCGCGTCTTCATGTCCCAAATGTCCCAGAGCAGTTAGTCGATTTTCTTCTCCTTCGGCCGAACCGGCTTTCCGCGTCCCGACGGCTCGGATGTTCCTTTGCCCTGTAGATCGCTGGCGGCCTTTCGGCCGATCCACGCCTCGATGTCCCAACTATTCCAACTGCTGCGAGGACTAGGACTTAGCCAATTTTCACAATTTTTTCTGGCCCAAGTTTATTTTTTGCAACTTTTTCACCTTTTCTCAGAACTTGCTCTTTTCAACCTGGACGGGGAGTTAGAAAAATGCGAGGGAACCCTAGAAACATGTTTTTACCTTGAATCAATCTATTTTCCGGGACTTGAGAATTTACTGCATGTTATCAAAATTACCCTGGGGGGTGAATTTTGGATAACAGACTCTCTACCCTGTCAAAAGCCTCTATAACATGTCAAAGAACTATGTAACTTCCCCTATTACTGGCACTCAGGGAAGGTTGTTGTGTACTAAGGACCCAAGTCTAATTTTGAGCCATGTCTGAAACTGGAAATTGTGTTGTACAGTATTGTGTTGTGCTATGTATATTTTTATGCGGTGGATCGATTCACCCAAATGATGTGCCCCCTCATTTGGGGTGCATGCGACGTCGTTGAAGGAGAATGCGACCCAAAGGAGGACCGACCACTGAAATTGTGCCCTGCAAGGGGAAGGGAATGTGTTTGGTATAAACCAAGGCACATGCAAACAAGTGGCTAGGAGACAAGTGTTAGTATAAGCAAAGACAAACATGCATGTATAAGACAAAGTGTAAGCTAGACAAACAATGTGTAATCTAAAACACACAAGAAGACAATGTAGACCACGAAAAGCAGGTTGCAAACATGGGACACCACTCACAATGTTGCAAGACACTCAAGGTTGTAGTGGTCGCAAACAAACAAGTGTGCACATAAGAAAAAGGGCAAAGCCCGCTTACAATAGAAAACAATGACAAGTACATGCAAGCAATGTAACAAATAACCATGGTGGCAAATAGTCTTGTATAATAAATGTTGCACATGAAACATCCATTAACATTTTAGAAAGATAAAAAGTATGTCAAAGCATGTATAATCTGATAAAGTAGTGTGTTATAAAACAAAATGAAACAATAACACTTGTAGTGTACAAAAGTGGATGCCCCAGGAGCCGCTATGGGACCGATACTAGATATTGCGCTAAGCATCCATGTTGTGTGTAATGGATATGTATAATCTGTGATCATAACTAGAAAGGCAAGTGAACATGCATGTGTGTATGATAAATAATAATGACATACAAGATATCTATCTAGGATGTGAAATAAGATGAACATGTACAAGTAAATGTAAACAAGAGTAAATACAACCAATATATGTAGTATGTTATGGATGGATGGAATGGAATTAAGAGGGAATGATAGGATCCACATACCCCCCGAGTGAATGGAGTTGTATGTAGTGATTTTCATTTGTTTATGCCCCCTCAACAATCAAGAATGAATTGTAAACGAGAGTGCATCATTGGGAAATGGTCGAAATGTGTGTTGTGTGTATAGTAGTGTGGTGAATGTGTAGTGATGACATGTAACATTAAAGAAGCAATGCAAGAATGTGTGATGATTTAGCCTAAAGCGTATATCACTAAAGGATGCTAGATGAAGTGATGATGTAGCCTATGGCGTATATCACTAAATGATTTTAGGGGAAGTGATGATGTATCCTATGGCGTATATCACTAAATGATTCTAGAGGAAGTGACGATGTATCCTATGGTGTATATCACTAAGAATGTCACATGATGAGTGGGAAATGTGTGATGAGGTCCATTTGTGATGTATACCCTCAACAGTCCAGTATGGACTATGAGACTAGAGTGCATCATAGGGTAGTGAGTGCAGCGCGTATAAGTAGATAAGTATAATGTGTAATATGTATAGTATATGTAGTGTGATATGTAAAACATGTAATGTGTATTGTATAAGATGTAATGCAAGATGTGTAGATGAGATAGGTGTAGAATGCATATGATGTATAAAGCACAAAGTGTGAATGATGCATGATAGATGTAAGATGTAAAATGTAAGATGATGTGTGTATATATATATATGAATGATGCATGATAGATGTAAGATGTAAAATGTAAGAAGTAAGATGTAAGATGATATATGTATATATATATATATATATATATATATAAGAGTGTGAGATGTATGAAGATTTGTAATGTGTAGTATCTATTATGCAGTGTGTGAGGTTCATGTGTATGGTATGCCCTCAACGATTAAGTATGAACCGAAGCACAAGATTGTGTCATCGGGAAATGGTCAAACTATGTGTTGTATGTAGTGTGGTGTGATGAATGTGTAGTGATGATATGTGACATAGAGATGAGGTATGAGATGTGTGATGATTTATCCTAAATCGTATATCACAAGATGAGTAGAAGAAGTGATGATGTATCCTAAAGTGTATATCACTAGATGATGTTAGAGGAAGTGATGATGTAGCCTATGGCGTATATCACTAAATGATGCAAGCAGAAGTGATGATGTAGCATATATCATATATCACTAATCTAGGAATGTCGCATGAGAAAAATATTGAATGGTTGAATGTGTGAGTGTGATGTGGTCCATTTATGATGTATACCCTCAACAGACAAAGTATGGATTGTGAGACTAGAGTGCTTCATCGAGTAATGAGTGCAAAGCACGTAGAGGATAGTGAGTAGAATGTGTGATATGTGTAGTAAGTGAAGAATATGTCATTTGTATGTGATGTGTAAATGGTGTAATGCACCTTTGTGTGTGAGGTTCATGTGTATAGGATTCCCTTAACAATCAAGTGTGAATTGAAGCTCATGAGTACGTTGTTTAGTAATGACGATGTTAGAGTGTACGTTATGAGGGGATGTTGAATTATAATGCAGAAAGAGGTAATATACATGTTTTTTTATTAGAAAGGGGGATATAAGTGTCATGCCCTCCAATTGTGTGTATGATAGGAATGATCAAGTGATGTCATCTCAAATATTTTCATTGTTAGGATTGAAGCCAAAAGATATTGCATCTAAAACTTGATAAGAAATAGTGGTGGGTTGAACATGCAAAGATCCATTGAGGTGTAGGTTGTACATACCCATAGCATATTCCTTGTCAGCGAAAGGAGATAATGAGCATCTGTGTGCATACCAACGATTGATATTTTGTGTATAGCAAAGAAAGGATCTGATTGCAAATGAATACATGACCAAAGGGCATAGGAAATTTAATATGATCGTGGTCTAGCGTTCCCCCCATATAGGAAAGCTAAGACTTCCTTAATGTAAGTGGAGAAGAGCAAGGAGTGTGTGCAAGGTAGACTATGAGATGGAAGACACACAAACCATAAGTAACAATGATGGTGATGAATCCATAATATAGATGAGGATCATGAGTAGGAGGATAAAGGTCCTCGAAAGAGAAACCTAGCCGAGCCAAACCATCATGTGAACATATAGTGACATCACAAGTAGGGTCAAATGGAATGTGCTCCCAATAAGAAGCATTCATGAAAAGTGTGCATGTGAAAGGAGGTCGTACCGATGGATATGGCATATGTGAATGTGGAGGATTTGGAGTGATGCCCGATGTAGGAACATGCACCGATAAGGAATCATGGCAGTTGTAGAGGTGGGGGAAGGTGTAGATGTAGTTGGTACAAAATCTATCATGCAAATGACACCTTCAAGTGGTGGTAAATGAGGTGGTTCATCCATAGGTTGGGGTTCATCTGTAGTATCAGTTCGTAGGGTAAGAAGTGTATTATGAGGATCAGTGTTGCAATATTTGTATTGATGGTGGTCGTGACAAACAGTATACTTGATGCCTTCATGTATGAATTTTACACAATGATGTACTATAGAGGGAACGAATTGCATGACATGAAGCCATGGCTTTCCAAGTAAAAATTATATGAAAGCTGGAAAGTCAATTATAAAGAATACAATGTTAAGGGTTTTGGTCCATACGGTTATACGTAGAGTAATGTGACCAATGCATGGACGCACAAAACCATCATGGGCATGAAGCGAAAGACATGATGGACTAACATTGGTAGTGAAAAGACCAAGCTTTTCAAGGAATGACATAGGACATAGATTGAGTTCGATCCTTTGTCAACAAAAGTACACTTGACACCCACATTGTAAATGTGAATTATGATATTCAAAGTTGGGTCATTGTCAAAAATAGTAAGATCAACATGAGGATTAGTCAAGAATGTAATATGTTGAGAGAATGCATCAACAAAGGATTGATAAACCGAGTCTGGATGTATATCAGCAGGAATGCGAGTAGTAGCGAGGAGATGTTGGACTTTATGTCTTAAATCGGGTTTGACATGAAAAAATCATTAATTGAGATACTCATGATGACAATATTCTAAAATGATAATAAAAGAATGGGGATCCTACGAGTGTGAAGATCAAGTACGAGTTCACCAAAATGATTATGCTAAAATGTGATATTTAGCTTGATCTAATGCAATTTTCCAATTAATGAATGAAATAATGAAATACTAAAATAATACACAAGTAACTAAGCAATGAATAATAAAACCCTAAGTGCAAAGAGGGTTAGAAGAGCCTTAGTTGATTCGAAGAGGTTGCTATAGAAAGTGTCGTAATGGAGACTAGCTGAAAAGAAGTGGAAAACCCTCGCACATAATCCTAGAAAAATGCATATCTAAGTGATTTGGCTAGATTGGGTTGCCTGGAGAAGGATGGGGGTACCCGGGGTGACTAGTCTAGTTTCGGGTGCCCTAGTCCGCATAAATGCTCGAAAACCCCTCGATGTGTCGTAAGAGGTTTGCACTTGTTCACCTTTGATTGCCTCAAGGTCATGGTAAGATCATCGAGGTCGCTATAAACCTGGATGAAGAAAACACTTGTAAGACCCTCAAATAGACATCAAATCCTAAAAAAGAAAGATGCAAAATGAGGGGTTGGATTGTCCTTAGCTGCCATAATGATGGACTTACTATTGAGTGTTGCACTACATCTCAGACCCAATGTAGTTTTGTGTGTGTGTGTGTGAAATTGTGCCCTAGGTTGCTCTTGTGCATGTCACACTTGAAGTAGCGAGCAAGTAGCTAGATGTAGAATGTAAATAATGTGTGCATGGAAACAATAGACTCCCCTCCTATGAAGTGTGATGTAGAAGAACCATCCTTTGTCCCTTATGATGGAGCTAGATGGATGCAAATGGAGCTCTAAATGCCTTTATGGATGCAACCTTAGGTGGTGATAAGTAGTGTTTAGTGTTTGGTCCCTTATTATGATCACATAACTTTATATTTATATGATTCCTTCATTTGAATTTCGTAATTAACCCCAAAAAGGTGACTACCAAAAAGATAAGATGCTCAAATGGCTAGAAAGGACCAAAAAGTGTGACCAAAGTACAAAGACGACAAGGGCACTTGACACCGGTGTCTGACCGGGCATTGGTGTCCGAGAATGAAAAATACCAAAAGGTGAAAAGATAGATTGAGCAAGTAAGAGTGTAAGACTGAAAACAACAACATAAAGCAAAGAAAGGTGGCTGAAGACATGGGTTAATCATTACTTTTCGTACTTAGGAATCATGTAAATAGTAGTATGTAATCAGGACTAGATAATTACCTAAAGTGTGTGATTTTGTGTCTATTTACACATTGTTTGTTTATCTTTTTCTAAACTTGTATTTATCAATATGGGTCCGCCTCTCATGTTGTTAATGTCAAAATTCAAACAAAGGAATCACATATATACACAACTTGCTAACTATTATAAGGGGCAATTGGGTCACTATTTTTCTATCTACTATTCAAACAGAATAAACACGTGAGGAATGCATTTGTGTTGCATTATTCACTTCATAGGAAGGAAAATTATAAAATCAATGACACATATTATCTTAGGGGAAAAGTATTTGTATCTCGTTATCTTGGTGCAACTTGCATAAGGACAAAGCCTCAAAGGACATGCTATCACACACACACACAAAGGACATGATTCTACACACACACACACACACACACACACACACACACACACACACAGAATTACACGAGTCTAAAATGTAGTGTAGCGCTTAGTGACAATCACATTGAAGTGACTATAGAGATCAATTTGGCTCAAGCATATGCATATTTGATTCTATATAATATGTGTTTGAGCCTTGTGCAAAGTATTTAGGGTTTCTTTTGCAGGTACATTTATGATAAGAGAACCCTAAAGTGAACAATATACGACACAAAACAAAGTGAAATCAACACTATTAAACCTTGAAAGAACCAAATTTGCATTCACTACAAGACACTAGTGCCCAAATTAGACACTATCGCCCTGGCGATTATGTCCATACCCAAACGCTACTATCTGACACACATGTAGGTTAGTATCTCCCGAGATGAAACAAGCACAATCTAGATTGAGCATGTTTCACCATCATTCCAGCCCAAATTTAGTACAGATAGCCAAATATCAGCTAAACCAATCTCATCCTCTTATTGTTTATACTTTCTTGTCATTGCATGTTTGTATTTGCGTGTTTATAATATATCTAATTAGTCACTAGTTCTCTTACTAAGATTTAAATTATAATAAATCAATATGATTCTAGATGATTTATCCATTTATCCAATTAATCAATGTCAAATTTTCCTTTAAACTTGGAATGTCTAAATTTACTTATACCCAGAATGGGTGTTGAGCCCTCAAAGAATTTTCACGATGCGGGTGTAATTACGAGAGGTGGGGTCGAGTTGTAGAGATGACCCAAGAGAAGACATTAATGAATTATGTCATCATCTCCCTCCTCTTCCTCTCAAGGGCTTCATAAATTAATTCTTTGAAGGTATCTCCCATTTCCTCTTGTGTTGTTTGAGGTTGTTTGAAGTGACAAATAAGGTAATCCAAAGAATTGCGAGTCTAGACATTGTGCTTCTAGTATTTATACCTTTGTGTCATGACATGCAAGAGTGGAACAAACTTTCATTGATACCGCTAATCCAGATTGAGGTACAACCTAGTCTCAACCCACTAACAATAATTTTTAATGTGTTATAACAATCGATTCATAATGAAAAATATGTAAAAAAATACTAATTTTATTGTAATTTAATATGTATACAAATTAGAAAACTCCATGAGAAAAATGTATGCCTAGAGATCTATCACTTTATCAAGCATAAACTACTTTATAACTATATAATGAAAAATATGAAAAACAGTTAAATATAGAAAATGAATGGTTTTGGATGGGAACCGAAGGTCGTCCCTACATGGAGACCATTCATATCCACCTTAGGGATGGATTCAAAAAGACAAAAGCGAAAAAAATCCAAAATCTATCCTATTATTAATATTATTTTATTTACCGCTCCTTGTTGGGGTCATCTCTCCTAGCACATTGACTTGATTTGCTAACCACAGGATCTCGCCAGTAGATGATAAAATAAAATCAAAAACATAGCTACTGACGATAACACTTGATCTACCATAAAAAAAGCGATTATGAGGCCCATAAATGCTCCAAAAATAGTTTTTAGAAATCTTGTTCTTGATTTGATTGATTAATGGTTAAAATGAAAAAATATGAGGGGTATTTATACCCAATGCCATCGCTTGTGGGTGATGACATCGGCGAGATGGAAAACCAAACATGACACCATCACCCATGGGCAATGATGTCGGCCTTAAGGGAGCCCAAGGTCACAAGGAGGGAAAATAGTGTGAAGTGGTAGCCAAGAGATAAATGAAAGAAATGATGAAGGTATAGGATGAACAAAAGCATGGATAATAAAACCTCTTTATTATCTAATAAAATAAAATCATGGATAATAGTGGACGATGAGCACAAACAAGTGAATGTAATGAGGTAGGTAGGCATAATGGGTATAATGTATAAACAAAGGGAAGAAACGAGGAAAGCTGTAAGGGAAATATGACATAATAGCGACATCTCTCAAATGTTGTGGTCTAGCCCACATGACCAAGTCCAATCACACCCCAATATCTTGGCAGGCCCTTCGAGGCACTGCTCAGGGGGAAAATGCATCAAGAACCCCTATACAAGAAAATAATTAACAAATGTCACAAATGAGGTGTATACATTTTCTTATTTATTTATGATCCCCATATCAACTCTCTCATAAGGTGTTGGTAAACCTAAGGGAAGTTAATGTGTTAATGGTGTCCAATCGATAAATATCTCTAACCTTTCTTTTCCTTTTTGTTATTTTAAAATTGGATGTTTATTTGATGTGATCACACATAGTTTAGAGGAGAGAAACATACAATTTTAATATATTGCATTCTTTATCTATCGTCCCTTACCATATAAACCACCATTTGGGAATTATAACCCTTACTGACCTATTATTACAAACCCATCATAAAAATTCATATCTTTACATAGTTTGATTACAACTTTGTTATTTGACATAGTTTTGAGACCTAATTAGATGCCACTACCCTATTCTAGATATAAGTTGTGGGACCCTATATATCATATAAAGTGTGGACTATATCCTTCATAGTTCCATGTATTTTGCCACTTATAACCTTAAGGTGAACATTTTTAACACAAACCCTCTCATTATCCTAGTGTAGATGATCAATTATCGAGAATCAAGGAGGATATACTTTTAGGTCATTTTTATTTGCATAGAAAGACCATTACACTAAAGGCATAAACACTTCTCAAATATTCTAAGAGAGTCCTAAGAGTATTCCACTAAATTAAATGTTATCCAAAATGTGCCCCAGCGCATTTTTGTGGCTAACTCCTTGTGTTCTTGCCTCTCTTGTGCCTCAGTCCACATTTTTTGATTTTAAGGCACTCAAGGCTTTCTAGAAATGGCACCATCGAGATAGAGCTTTCTCTCGGCTTTCCGAGAAAGGTAAAGTTTGCCTCCTAAATCCTTATATTTTTCAAGTTATGGCTCATTGAGTTTTTGTGGAAAATTTTCCCATTTGAGGCCATGCACCAATAGGAAGCGCCACGTGGCGAGAGGAGTTCGGGGTCGGAGGCAAATTGGAAATTTTTCCAAGTATTTTGGTTGAAGGTTCAAATGGAAAATTTTGCCCGCGTGGCCCAGGAACTAATCACAATGTGACACGTGTCACAAGGGGAGGCGCAATGAAAAATTGGCTAAGTGTTTGAGAAGGAAATTTTTTGAATTTTGGCCCGTGGCCAATAGGAGCACGACACGTGTCCAAAGTAGGGGCGCGGGCGTCGGGGTTAAAATTGAAATTTTGGCTAAGTCTTGCCAAAAAGTTTAAAAAGAAAAATTGGCCCGCGCGGCCCACGTCGAATGGCATCCCTCCACGTGTCTTCGTGGATCAGAGCGGCGGAGGAGAGGGTGAAATTTCCACTTAATGTTTTTGCCGAGTTTCCAATGGGAAAATTTCGCAGGGTTGGCCCGAGCCAATAGGATTAGGACACATGTCCTATGGGGGGGGGTTTGGAGCTCGGGGAGAGCTTTGGAAACTTAGCAAAGGCTTCACCCAAAAAATTAAAAGCCAAAGGATGACCCCGCGCCTGTCAACGAACCAAATGATGCCACGTGTCCCAAGTGGCGGGGCGCGGGGGGAAAATGAATTTTTTTCCAAAAGAGTATAAAAAGGTCGATTTTCAAAGGAAAACCCGCGGAAAAGAGAAGGAGAGAGAATTCCAGAGTGAATCAGAGCTTGCCACATGGCATCCAACCAGCGGAGCGCGGGGAATTTTTGAAAAATTTTCCAAAGACAAAAAAGAGGTAAAATTTGAAAAAATTCCCGCCAATCCGTTTTTGGGCCGGTTTTGCCCTAAATCTTCAAATGATCATATCTTTTGATCCAGAGCTCAGATTTTCACATTATTTATATCATTGGAAAGATGTTAAAATTCTCTACATGATTCCATGGTCAATTTCTAATTTTGGTTTAGTTTGGAGAGAGAAAATTCAAAAACAGTTCTGGTATGTGTCCATGGCCAGAAATGACATTTCAACAACCAAATTTAATACAGAATGGGTCGCATTCTTCTCCAATATGGTCAAAAATGATAGGGTATGGGTTTGTAAGGTCCTCCATGTTGTTTTAATGTATTTTCCATCAATGAGGAATGGGCTCCCACGTTTTTGTACGTTTTTTCTCTCTGGGCTCGACCCATGCACGGTAAAAGCGATTTGGCTCATTTCTTCATGGTTGAACACTTTTGGCATAGAAAACTTCTTTTTCACCTCAAAGCAAGTGATTGTTGCAAGAATTAGACCTTTTCAAGTATTGTAGCAAGTTTATACCTCTTTGAGGGTGGAATGCAAGAGATTTTACATGGAAATGACAGTCTGCAAACTCTGCGTGAATGCTTTTAGTCCTCTGTTTGTATTGTTTTACTTCATTTTAAGACCCCTAATTGCATCTATCAGCTTGTGTATGTTTTCCCTTGTTGCATTTCATGAATTTGTGTCTATTTACATGGCAAAAAATGTTTCACCACTCCTTTGGTGCATCACCATCATTAGTTAATTTCAATTTTTGCATTTTTATCCCTGTCCCCTTGCAATTTAGAGTAGGATTAGGATCTGAACATCTATAGTTGTGCAAAATATAGATATAAATCAGAGGATTTTGAGGAACCAACCTCTAATATGGAGATTCCTCTCTCATTTTCACAAGTCCCACACTTGGAGAGAGGTTTCCATGTTGTGCAATCACACTGGATGCTCTAGAATCAACTTAGAAACCTGATTTGCATCCAGGGGTGCTACTGATTTGCAACAATAGTTTTGGCACGCCTGGTGGGACCTTAGAGGTCTCATTTTTATTGCAGCAAAGTTGATGTGCATCTGCTGCAATTTTCTTGCTTGAAAAGAGCTATAATTTGCATATCTGGCGACTCCAAGGGGAAGAATCAACTGGTTTCAGCAGTGCAGGCCTGAAAACTCATGAGAAGAATCACCACAAGGTCAAGAGTTGGAGAAGAAGAAGTGTTGTTTGAATACCTGCAGTTATCTCCAAGAAGAAGGCAAAGAGGAAGAAGGATTCAAAGGTCTCCATCTCCACCAAATAGAACTCTCTCAACTCCTCCACCTGGTAGGCCTTTCATTCAGTCAACAAGGGTTTTAAGACCAATTAGAATGGCACAAAACAACCCCTATGTCAACTTCACAGGTAGCAGCCCACTTGCCCTCAATGCACAACATCCAATTCCTAGGGTAAGTGCACCAAGTTGGGGACAATTAAGTGGACATGAAGAATTTTACATTCCAAATTTACTTCCACGGACTTGGAGCCAAAAATTAAAAAAAATCATAAAAATTACCATTGCGTAGGGGAGTGATCATGATTTTAAAGTGAAGAATAGGATATTGATTTTAAATTTTTACTGCAGTATTTATGAATCGTGAATGAGAGGTTTAAGACTGCAAATTTTGTTTCACTTATCAATGTGATAAAAATTATACCATCCCAACCATGGTGCATCTTCATTCAATTTTTGGGGAAAGCATTGCAATGGTTTAGAAGCCTTGGAGTGGTTCTATCACAAATTGGAATCATAAAAAATAAAATATTACTCCAAAAAAAATAAAAAATAAAATCCATCCCAAGTATAGCATCTTTCACCAAAGGATAAAAATATATATCAATTTTGGAGAGATCGTGGGCAAACGGAGATAATTTTATGTCTTTTTGGAGTCATTGAATTTTGAGTGTTTAATATAGCTAATCTTGTTAAAAAAATTTAAAAATTAGTATTTTAGAAACTAGATTCAACCATCATAGAGAGTTTTTCTAAATTTGAGTGTATATATTGCTAATAATCCCTACAAGTTGATATTATGTTGTTATTTACAATATGATGTCCACCTTTTTGACTCCCAACTTTGCAACGTAGCCTCAAGATTTCTTTGGAGAAAAAGACTCAGGGTGATCATGGGATAGCTAAGAATTCATGAAATCAATGAGCAAGTGGCCAAGTTCTTTGGCATCTTCATTCAAGGGGAAAGCATCAGAATGGTTTAGAAGCCTTAGGTGGTTTTCTCTCATTATCTCAATTTGGAGAGAAGGGAGAAAGCTCTAGATGACAACCATCAAGAGAGCTCCCAATGAACATATTTCAACTTCTATGTCTATTATCTCAAAGCTCCATTTCTATGTTGGGAGGCATAACTATCCCTATGGCTTATAGCATTGCCATTAGGGCTGAAAATTGTTTGATCCAAGTGGCAAACTAGCCCCTAGACCTCCCATGCCATTGTTTCCAAGTTTAGAGAGTCCAAATACCAATCAAGAACCTAATTTGGCTCCTTCTCCCACTCCTAGAAATCGAGTTCAAATGAAGCTTCTACTTCATCTCCAAGTGCCCCAAATGAGCTTCAAGAAGTCATGAAGCAATTGCAAAACCTAGGCAATGAGCAAGTTACTCTCAAAAGGCAACAAGCCCAAGGTTTTAGACCTTCTTACCAACCCCAAGCTCAGCCTAACAGTAGCCATACCAACCACAAAGACCTCCTAATCCATTCTACAAATATAAATCAAACAAGGCCTCCTGCCAATAGACCATTTCAACCCTATAATCCAAATGCCATATCTGCCTCTAAGGCATTAGTGCCAACACAAAACAACATTGCTCAGGAGTATGATTGGTGCTTTTTATGCAATGAACCTCATAACCAATCCATGTGCTTCAATGGTGCTTTGAATCAAGCATTAATGGTGACAACTACTGGTGTGGAGGGTGAGGGCAGTCAAGGAAACAGACAACAACAAGAAACATTCCAACAAAGAATCAGCCCCAAATGACACCACGTTGGTAAATTGGCAAGTAGAGGATTTTGTGGCATGAATCAGTAGTTTCCCAAGTGTTGCAGCCAACACAAGGTCAAAAAGGAGGAATTTGGGTGAATAACAGCCATTGGCTCCAACCAATCCATGACCTTCTATGATTCCACAAGTGGTTGGCAAACAAAATCCAATTGTAAATGCACAAGGGCAGCCAAGAACAGCTCCTAGACCAACTCAAATACCAGTTATTGCTGCCCACATGCAAGGAGTGAATGTACAAGCAAAGGGACAACAAAGAGATCCTTCATCACCATTCAGTATCATTGATCAGATGAAGAAGACAAATGTTAATATATCAATGTGGGAATCCCTATCTATCCCAAAGCTAAAGAGACTTGTTACAAGTTTGCCATGAAGGATCGTGGCCAACTTCGAATCAAAGCAAGTTCAGATGCAAGAGAAAGTGCTCACAAATGCTTGCCCTGCCCACTGAGGGAAATCATGGAGGATAGCAAGGTAAGATGTTGAAGCCCCCTCCTTTCTATGTTTCATTAATCATTGGAAATTAGTTAGTGCATAATTGCATGATAGATTCTGGGCAAGTAGCTCGGTGATGCCTAAACAAATGGCCGATCGCTAGGGCTCCAGATGAAACAATATCCAAAGGGGTAGTGCAGCTAGATGGGACAGCAGTAGAATAACAATTGGGGTGATTAGAAACTTGAGTCTTACCTTGCATGCATGTCCAAATGTTGTTGTTTTTACAAGATGTATCGGTCATAGACCTTCCACCACTCTTTGCCCTATGCTTGTCAAGGGACTTCACACCAAGATTGGGGGATATTTGTCTCCGTTGATTGGTCACACATGTTGTTCAGAACAAGGTATGGAACTAAGGCTACAGTCAGTCGAACCTATTGCAAACTTCCACATTAAGCCTTACACTCCAAGTCAGATTAATGCCAATTGCTTAGCATTTGATCAAGAAGATCACCCAAGCATTGATGAAGCTGACACCAAGGTTGGGAGCATCCCAGATCTAACCCTTGATGAATGGGAAAACAAGGTACATGCTTTTGATCCTTATCAAGAAGTAGAATAATCTGAGCTAGGGGTCTATTGTATACATGAAAATCAGCCTATTCCTAAGCATCATCAAGCCAAACCACAAGGATGACAATGAGGTATGGCAACTATTTTTTGATGGATCAAGGAGTAGACAAGGTGCAGGAGGTGGAGCTATGCTTGTTTCACCTCAAGGAGTAAAGTACTATTCAACTTTTAGATTTCAGTTTGCATGCTCCAATAACACTGCTGAATATGAAGCCTTGGTGCAAGGGTTGCATTGGGCAATCAAGAAGAAAATAAAGAACTTGCAAGTCTTTGGTGACAAGTGAATTGATTGTAAATCAGTCAAGGGGGATGCACATTGCCAAGAATGATCTACTCAAGTGCTATAAGAACAGGTATGGGACCTCATGGAAGATTTTGAGGGTTTTGGCATCAAATCCATTCCTAGAAAGAGAATCAAGCTGGTGCCGACAAAGCTTGCAGCAGTAGGGGCAGCCTTTGACATTGTGGAAAGCATTCAAAAAGACAAGGTATAGCTAAACATCCATGTGATTGTGAGGCCTTCAGTGCTGGATAACAATGTCAATTGGCAAGTATTTGAGAATGACCAGTAAATCATCCATTTCTTGCAAGAAGAAGCTAATTTCTCAGCTAAGAATCAAGAAAAACTGGAACAGCAGTATGGTGACCAAGTGGTACAGCTGAGAACTAACAAGCTGCCTAAGGGACTTATCACTTTGGAGTCCATTTTTAATCCCAATGATCAGTTTAGGAAAGAGAAAGCAAACATTCAAGTCAAGAGAGAAGATTTAGTATCCATCTTGGTGGAAGAGAACAAACCATTGCAAATTGGAAAGATGACAACTGAACAAGAAAGGTATGAGTTCATACAACTGTGTCAAGAGTTCCCTGATGTGTTTGCTTGGAGCTATGAAGACTTGAAAGGTTTCAATACCAACTTAGCTCAGCATACCATTGAATTGGATCCAAATACTAAGCCTATCAAGTAGAAACAAAGACCAATCAATCCACATATGGAGCCTCTCATGAGGAAAGAATTGCACAAGCTGATTGAGTCAAGGATCATATTTCCAATCAAGCATTCTAGTTGGGTTGCCAACTTGGTTCCAGTTAGAAAGAAGAGTGGAGAGATCAGATTGTGTGTTGACTTCAGAGACTTGAATAGAGCATCTCTCAAGGACCATTACCAACTCCCTTCCATGGAGCAAATCTTGCAAGTTGTGGCTGGCTCCGAGAGGTTTTCACTACTTGATGGCTACTCAAGCTATAATCAGATTATGGTGAAGGAAGAAGACCAGTTCAAGACAGCCTTCACAACCAAATGGGGAACTTATGCATACAGGAAAATGCCATTTGGGTTGTCCAACGCTGGTGTTACTTTCCAAAGAGCAATGGACATGGCGTTTAAAGGTTTGATTAACAATGTGGTGTTGATTTACCTTGATGATATCACTATTTTTTCCAAGAATGCAGCAGACCACCTCTCTCATTTGAGACAAGTCTTCACGAGGTGCAGGAGATTTGGAGTGTCTTTGAATCCTAAGAAGTGTATCTTTCTTGCACATGAAGGAAAGCTCCTTGGCCATATTGTCTCCAAAGAAGGATTAGCAATTGATCCGAGAGAGGGTGAAGCCATAAGAGCACTACCATTGCCAAGCCACAAGAAGGCCCTTTGAGTTTCTTGGGGAGAATAAACTTTGTCCGAGAGGTTTGTCCCAGATTTTGCAGCCCTTGTCAAGCCCATCACCAAAATGTTAAAGAAGAGCATGACTTTCAAGTGGACAACGGAGAAGGCAAGGAGAGTTTTAAAGCAATCAAAGAAGCTATCTCTCAAGCACCAACTCTCATCAACCCAGATTTCTCCAAGGATTTCATCCTCTATGCATTTGGAGGTAATGATACTATTTCGCCATTTTGGTACACAAGAGAACAAGGACAACGATGAGCAGCCAATTGCTTTCTTGACCAGAGCCTAGATGACTATGAGGTGAGGTATTCTTTTATTGAGAAGCATGTCTTTGGTAAGAATCGAAGCTTGAAGAAATTCAAGCATTTAGTCTCAAACAACAAGGTCCAGCTTGCTGGTCTCACATGTGGGGTTAAGGACTTCCTCCTCAACAAAGATTTGAACGAGAAAAGGGTAGGTTGGATCACCCGTGTCATGGAGTATGACATTGAGATCAAAATCACCAAGTCTGGTAAGAGGAAAAGGATTGTGTGAGAAGCTGGTTTTGGGAAGCAAAAGAAGCATGCAATGAAGGAGAGGTTGTTTTGAAAGTTCAAGACAACCATGAGCCATGTGGCACTCAAGAAGAAAACAATGCTGCCCCCACTCCTTACTGGACCCAAGGTATAATGCACTTCCTAAGCACATGTGCCTATGCCCTCCGAAGATGAACAAGACCCAAAGAAGACACTTGATTGCAGGCTATCCCATATGCCATTGTTGATGGAGTTTTGTTTAAGAAGGATGTGAATGGAGTCTTTCTTGAGATGTATTAGCACAAATCAGATTCATAGGGTGTTGGAAGAATTCCATGGTGGACAATTGGTGGTCATTTTGCACCAAGAGTGACAAACTCTAAAAATCATGAAGGCTGGTTATTATTGGTCCGAAATGTTTAGTGATTGCTATGCATGGATCAAGAGGTGTAAGAATTGTGCATTCTTCACAGAAAAGAGAGACTTGCTACCCTTCCATTGCATCTAATCTCAGTTGACCAACCATTCATGCAATGGGGTTTGGACTTCATTGGAGTCATTAATCCCAATTCAAGTCAAGGGCACAAATGGATTTTGATGACCATGGACTACTTCACCAAGTGGATCAAGCAAAGAGTAGCACTCAAAGAAGAAGCAAATGAGTCCAACATCTTAGACTTTTATGAGGGGATAACAACCAGATTTGGTATACCTGCTACAATAATCTTAGATAATGCATTGGCATTCATTGGATCCAAGGTGACTGAGTGGGCTGTCAAGAACGGGATCTACCTAAGCACTTCATCAAACTATTACCCTCAAGGTAATGGCTGAGCCGAGTCTACAAACAAGAACTTGTTGAGGATGATTAGGAGGACTCTTGATGAGAATCGAGGTCTTGGCATACCAAACTAAAATCAGCCTTATGGGATGATAGGATAACTCCCAAGAGATCCACAGGTAACTCTCCATTCAAGCTTGTTTATGGAAGAGAGGCAATCTTGCCCATGTCACTTGAGTTGCCAACATTGGAACTCATGAAGCAGTTAGAGTTGCTAGAGTTTGGGCCCATGGAAGTGAGATATGCAGAGTTGATGGAGCTGCAGGAGGTCAGAAATCAGGCATCCCAAGCAATGGAAAAGGATCAAGCTTTGATCAAAAATACCTTTGATAGGAAGGCCAAGGATAGATCTTTTCAGGTTGGAGATCTAGTGTTGAAATGGGATGTGGATAGAGCAAAACCGGGAAGGCATTCAAAATTTGATGCCATTTGGAGTGGCCCATACATGGTCACGAAGTGCAAGAACAACAATGCTTTCCAATTGGCCTCATTGGATGGTGAAGAACTGTAAATTCTAGTCAATGGAATCTATCTCAAGCATTGCTTCTAGAGGGAAATTCTCCACCTTGTAAATATTAGATTAGATTTTCATTCCTCCAAGTGCTTTGCACATTGTTTTTTTGTAGGTTAGTTTTGCTTTCCCTAAGTGCTTGGCACACTACTCTGTCCATGGAGATGTTTTTTGCAGTCCTTGCTTCCATCGTGTGATATTCCATCTTCCTCCTCGCAACATTCTAAGTCAAGTTGGGGTTCTAAATAGAAAATTTGATGACTCCATGCCCAATGGACTGCCAGGCAACTGGTACTTTCATCTAGCAGGCAGATGACCCCTCTGAGTTGCCAAAATTGTTATCCAAAATGTGCCCCAACTCATTTTTTGTGGCTAACTCCTTGTGTTCTTGCCTCTCTTGTGCCTCAGTCCACATTTTTTGATTTTAAGGCACTCAAGGATTTCTGGAAATGGCACCATCAGATAGAGCTCTCTCTCAGCTTTCCAGAAAGGTAAAGTTTGCCTCCTAACTCCTTATATTTTTCAAGTTATGGCTCAGTGAGTTTTTGTGGAAAATTTTCCCATTTGAGGCCCGCAGCCAATAGGAAGCTGCCACGTGGCAGAGGAGTTCGGGGTCGGAGGCAAATTTGAAATTTTTCCAAGTATTTTGGTCGAAGGTTCAAATGGAAAATTTTGCCCGCATGGGGCCCGCAGACCAATCACAGTGTGACACGTGTCACAAGGGGAGGCACAATGAAAAATTGGCTAAGTGTTTGAGAAGGAAAAATTTTGAATTTTGGCCCGCGGCCAATAGGAGCACGACACGTGTCCAAAGTAGGGGCGCGGGCGTCGGGGTTAAAATTGAAATTTTGGCTAAGTCTTGCCAAAAGTTTAAAAAGAAAAATTGGCCCACGCGGCCCGCGTCGAATGGCATCCCTCCACGTGTCTTTGTGGATCAGAGCGGCGGAGGAGAGGGTGAAATTTCCACTTAATGTTTTGCCGAGTTTCCAATGGGCAAATTTCGCAGGGTTGGCCCGAGCCAATAGGATTAGGACACGTGTCCTATGGGGCAGGGGGTTCGGAGCTCGGGGAGAGCTTTGGAAACTTAGCAAAGGCTTCGCCCAAAAAATTAAAAGCCAAAGGATGACCCCGCGCCTGTCAACGAACCAAATGATGCCACGTGTCCCAAGTGGCGGGCGTGGGGAAAATGAATTTTTTTCCAAAAGAGTATAAAAAGGTCGATTTTCAAAGGAAAACCCGCGGAAAAGAGAAGGAGAGAGAATTCCAGAGTGAATCAGAGCTTGCCACGTGGCATCCGACCAGTGGAGCATGGGGAATTTTTGAAAAAATTTCCAAAGACAAAAAAGAGGTAAAATTTGAAATTTTTCCCACCGATCCGTTTTTGGGCCGTTTTTGCCCTAAATCTTCAAACGATCATATCTTTTGATCCAGAGCTCAGATTTTCACGTTCTTTATATCATTGGAAAGATGTTAAAATTCTCTACATGATTCCATGGTCAATTTCTAATTTTGGTTCAGTTTGGAGAGATAAAATTCAAAAACGCTTATGGTACGTGTCCATGGCCAGAAATGACATTTCAACAACCAAATTTAATACAGAATGGGTCGCATTCTTCTCCAATATGGTCAAAAATGACAGGGTATGGGTTTTTAAGGTCCTCCATGCTATTTTAATGCATTTGCCATCAATGAGGAATGGGCTCCCACGTTTTTTACATTTTCTCTCTCCTGGGCTCGACCCATGCACTGTAAAAGCCAGATTTGGCTCATTTCTTCATGGTTGAACACTTTTTGGCATAGAAAACTTCTTCTTTCACCTCCAGCAAGTGATTGTTGCAAGAATCAGACCTTTTTCAAGTATTGTAGCAGGTTTATACCTCTTTGAGGGTGGAATGCAAGAGATTTTACATGGAAATGATAGTGCAAACTCTGTGAATGCTTTTAGTCCTCTGTTTGTATTGTTTTACTTCATTTTAAGACCCCTAATTGCATCTATCAGCTTGTGTATGTTTTCCCTTGTTGCATTTCATGAATTTGTGTCTATTTACATGGCAAAAAATGTTTCACCACTCCTTTGGTGCATCACCATCATTAGTTAGTTTCAATTTTTACATTTCTATCCCTATCCCCTTGCAATTTAGAGTAGGATTAGGATCTAAACCTCTATAGTTGTGCAAAATATAGATATAAATCAGAGGAGTTTGAGGAACCAACCTCTAATATGGAGATTCCTCTCTCATTTTCACAAGTCCCACACTTGGAGAGAGGTTTCCATGTTGTGCAATCACACTGGATGCTCTAGAATCAACTTAGAAACCTGATTTGCATCCAGGGGTGCTGCTGATTTGCAACAACATTAGAATTTGAGGTGTAAAGAGGTTAGTTTTGCATGGTGCCAAGTGTTGAATTTGAAGCGGGATCACATCTAGATTGTAAATTATTTTTATAGTTGCACTTGATAGGCGGGAAATGACATTAGGCTTGATTGATGGTATGTAGTGTAATGTTTGACATTATTTAAGTGGTATTGTTGAGATCTATCTATCCCAATATATTTGAGGGTATTTTACTATGTATTTTTTCTAGAAGTGTATCATTAGAGAAAATATCAAGGAGAATGCACCGGATTTGTCACAAAGAGATCGCAAGGTCCGCACCTCAAAACCAAATAAAAAAATAAGGGAGCATGCATAACAATTTGTAGACTTATAACATCCTCTCAAAGATAACTAATAGACATTGTCATGTGATGTTAGTGTCCAAGTTTAACAAAAATGTCCATTCGACCTCTCTATTTTTATTTTTCATTAAAAATTGATAATACATTCCATATTTAGTACAAGGCCCTCACACTTACTATATCTTAGTCCTCCAAGGTGATTTAAGTTGGATTTTTCCATTGTGTATTATAGAGTTATATCTTTCTATTTTCTCTCTAGAAGCTATCAAATTGTCCCTAATTTAGGTTCAAATTAATGTATTTACTTAATAATATAAATTATGATAGCTTTAACAATTTTATCTCTTAGTGTAAAATAGCTAAAACATTAGTCGAAATCACTTTTCACATTTACTAAGGGTTCCACATTGATTAATGATTCAATCAATTTCCCACAAATTTCTTGATGACTTGTGATAAATGATCTCAATCTAGCTGCACCAATGTATCACATTGAGAAATAAATTTCACGAAGGGCTCCCAAATCCACTCGTATGTGTAAAATATTGCAATTTTCAATAGTCTTCTCCAAACAAAAATAACAACACAAAGTTCAAATTTAAAGTTGACCATTTCTATTCACATCTCAACCTATTACAATTCCACCACTACCCTAGTTAGGATTATCAATTATGTTTCAAATGAAGAAAACATCACCAACAAAGTAAAAACTCACAAGTTGCTAGAAAATAATGAATTCAAAAATAACTAAATTCAATAGTCTAAAACCCAAAGACTAAAACCGAAAACCAAAATTACTTAAAGCCCTAAACTTGAAGACCAAAAAGGAATCATGAATTACCCAAATGCTTTAAACTAAAAACCCTCAAAATAGAAAACTACATTACATAAGAAGTATCTATCTTATTAGAAACTTGAGAATCTCGAAACATAAAAACCTCGAATTCAAAAACCTTGAGAATATGGTTCAAAGTACCTTGATATAAATCATGACTGATGTTTGAAACCCAAAACACCATTATTAGAGTTATAGAAAAAGTGAAATATACATTATTGGTTCCAATATCGTAATCCCTATAACCAAAACCTTGAACACATCAAAAATAAATTAATATCAAACATAATTATCCTATTCAAAACTTGAAACCAAAAATGCCGGAATTTGAAATCCAAAACCCTTGAATTGAGGAATTTATAATTCTAAACACAAAACATGAAACCTAAAACCAAACGTTTAAAATAGGAAACCAAAAATTTAAAACCTAAAAATTCAAAATCCTAAAAGATCCAAACTTTAATAACCTCATAAACTTTGAAACTTAGAGCTTATAACTCAAAAAATCTAAAAATTGAAACCCAAAACCACGAAAAAAACAAAAATAAATTGATATAAGACACACTTGAAACCTAAACTTGAAAGTTGAAGCCTAAAACAAGAAAATCAAAAACATTGAATATGAAATCCTTGAATACATGTAAAACTAGAAAATTAGAGACCCAAAACTTGAAAACCCGATACACTTTGACAATTAAATCCTAAAACACGGGAACCCCAAAACCAACACCTAAAAATTTACACTTAAAATCTTGAATATGAAAACCTTAGAAACATAAAAAGTTGATTGATATAAAGCACCCCAAAAAATAAAATAATAAAGAAAAAACCAAAAGCTTAAATACCAAAACATGACAACACAAAAACCTTGAATAATAAAACTCAAAAGCTTCAAACCCGAAAAACATTAAAAATCTTAAAATCAAAATCTCGAAACACCAAAACGAAACCTAAAAATCATAAACGTAAAAATCTTAAAAGCACAAGAATATGATTGTTAAACAATGTTTGGAAGTGAAACCTAAAACCAAAAACCCAAAAATTAAAACCTAAAGACCTAACTGAAACATGAACATTAGAAGGTTTAAAATTAAAAACCCTCAAAACTATGAATACCAAAATCCATAAACGAGGAAACCATAAAAACATGAAAAATTACATTGATTTAGAACACATCCAAAACCCAATACCCAAATACTTGAAAAAACCCAAACTAGAAAACCCTATAGCACGAAACATGAAAAATGAAGACTCGAAACCTCAAAAACTTTGAAAACCCGAATCTCAAGAGACTGAAAAACTCCAAAAAACACACAAATTGGATTGATACAAAGCTCCCCGAAACATGAAAACATGAAAAGTGGATTGATACAAAACACCCTTGAAACTCCAAATCTAAAAAGAAAAAACCAAGGAAACCCAAAGAACTTAAAACCTCAAAACCCCTAACCTAAAAAACCTTAGAAGCATGAAAATATCATAAATGCATCCGTGAAAAATATTGAGAGATGTCACCTGTCACAAACCACATTGATGTGTAATTCTATTACTTTTTGTGAATTTCCTACTAATTTATGACTAATAAATTCAATCATGTTATATAGTTATATCGAGCTTGAATAAATCTTTTTGCGTAAAAGTGGCCTCAAATTTTACTATAGGATCAAGATATTTCAATGACTTCACAAAACATTTTTTTAAAATGGTGAATACATAATATCAAATTTAATAGTTGAAATTAATAAAAAAATTACATAACATTATTACATCATTAGATGAAAGAATAATTCATAAATGTGAGTATAGGGAGTAGGGATCAAATTTACGGTTATTGTCAATGCCCTTTAAACATATTTTAACTTATCATAAATGATAAAAAAATTACATTTTAAAAGAAAATTGAAATTTACAATTACATGTCAATACTAAAAAGTAATCAAAGTGGGTTACTTATCCAACCTAAAAAGTCATGAACATGTAATTAAGGTTCAAAACTATTAGAATCATGATCCTCAGAGTCAAAGTGGGTTACTATCCAACCTCCTGCTAACTATGGTGGACCAATCAGACCTTTTGAAGAGCTCAATAATAGATTAAGAAGAACTCCTATCCCTAATAGACTGTTGGAGGATGAAATAATTTGGAGCAACACGAACTTAGGGGAGTATGAAGTTAAATGTGGGTATGAATTTTTTTTTTTGAAAATGAGGAGAACAAGGACTGTGCTAGAGTTTGGAATAAATATCTTACTCCTAAAGTCAATTTCTTCATGTGGGAATCTATTTTGAACAAAATATTGATTGTGGACAATTTGAGGAAATGGGGTATGATCCTCATCAATGAGCTCTTGTAAACATCTATTTTTGGGTATAACGCCCTCAGTCATCTCACATTCACGCTATTTCCATTCTCGCATCTCTTTCTCTTAAATTAAATGAAATCCTATCCATTTGCTTAATTAATTATCAAATGGGCTCCATGTAGACCCATTTGATAATTCAACTTTTTGATATTATCACCATCTTCCACAAATTATTAATCCATGAGTATTAATACACCTCTCCGACACCCCTTTTTTTTTAATGGAATCTTTTATCTCACCCACCATGTCAATCATGCTCCCCACTCCATCTAATAATTCAATCCATGGTCCCCACGTGATCACATCAGGTCTCTTAACTTGGGTTACTCTACTCAACCCCAGGATTACTTGTTAACCTCAATCTAACCTCACATCTAAGTTATAAATATGGGTTTTTTCCCCATATTTGGGAGGAAGAAAAAGTTAGAAAATTTAGGTGAATGCTGGGAGATTTTAGTTATTTTATAATATCATTATTATTCTATCTTGGTGATAACACGTGGAATTTCCATGACATTCTACTCGTGATTTGGGTTCATGTGATGAGATTCATGTTGCACGCATCAGATCAATAATTCCGTCTGCACACCGGTATCATCCAGGTTCTTTTGTTCATCAATTTGTATGTTATCTATTTTGGACTCTATTTTATTATTATTCTTATCGCACGGGGTTGATAACCACCGAGGGAGTTAATGCTTCCTGGATCTGATTTTCTCAAGTAAACCCCGCATAAAATCTCTAATCATTATTTTTCTAGTGTATGTGAACTATAGGTTTGTTGGGATCACACCGAGGAGTCCGATATCAACTTTGCGCCCATATCATCCATCGTCATCTCCAAGGTACTAAGCCCTTGTATACTTGACGTTGTTTAGTGTTTCTTGATTACTCATACACTCATCTGGACAAGAAGCTGAAAACGCAGATCAACAATGCTATTTGTGTAAGAAGGAAGTTGAATCGGTCCACCATTTGTTTATAAAATGCAATTTCTCTTTCCAAGTTATAGTGGACATAATGAATATATTTAATGTCCAACTCCCCCTCCAGGGAAGCTTAAATAATTTTTAGAGCAATGGAAAGGGGCATCCAAACCTAAGATCATCAATCTAATTTGGAAGTGTTCGCTCCCACATACTTTATGGTGTATCTGGTTAGAGAGGAACAATAGGATCTTCCAAAATAAGGCGACAAGCATAACTAAGGTGGTTAGCAAGATTAAGAAAAATATCAGAGATAACATTGAAATCTACAAACACAAGTGGGATGACTCCTTGTCGAGAATGATATCACTATTCTCCAAGCTCTAAGAATAAGTCTGATCAAATCTAGAGGGAAGAACGAGAAAAAGAAGGATAGGACAAACTCCAAATGGAAACCACCACCCAAGGATTGGGTTAAACTAATTTTGATGGTTCTGTGAAGCCAAGGGAGGGAAAGGCGGTGGGGGTGGTTTGATTAGGGATCATCTTGGAAAATACTTAATTACATATGATGGGCCATTAGGAAATAATTCTAGCAATTATGCGGAGGCATATGTGGCCGTGATGGGTATTCGAATTGCAAGAGACTCCAATATAGGAAAATCATGATAGAAGGTGACTCCTTGTTAATCATCAAATCCATTGAAGGAAAGTATAAGTATGGGTGGAACATAAAAAACATGATACTTGAAGCCCGTAACATGATGGAAGTTTTTGATGACATGGTGTTGTGCCATGTGTTTCATGAGTGTAATTCCAACGTGGATGGGCTGGCCAATCAAGGTAATGATTTGGCGATTGGGGCGAATGGAGGGGAAACATGCCTTGGAGCCACGTTAACAAATGTATTAATGATGAAAAACACAACTAGTAAAGCTCACACGAGCCATAAAATATTAAGACATGCTAAACGGAATAGGTTCATCATTATTAAGTGCTCCATTTTGAAGACATAAAAAGATAAAGGTTGCTTTGACGGGAACAAAACCAATAAATAAAGGAGAAGAAATTCGATTGAGTAGAGAACGAGCGAACATGGTGTTATGTTTATGTAGGTTGTTTTCATGTTAGAGTTTGGTACACCTTCCATGTGTTACACTCAGATATTTTTACAGTGGTCCCGCTCACCGGTGAGCGGGTCAAGGGGTTTGGGGGTGAAGCCCCCGAAGAAAATTTTCATGGGTGGTTTATTAACCCATGGGTAATGGGTAACCGTTATGGGTTGTTTTTGGGCCCATGGTTTTTCAGTACCCATTATTTTGTAAAACCACCTCTTCGGCTACCTATTGATGTACTTATAAATAGATGGACATACAATATGATTTATATGAGTGTTTTTGTGAAGGTGAATAGCGTGTGCGAATTTGGGAGGGTTTGTTGAGCGTAGCTCCAAACAAGATCTGGTTATTGTAATTGTGTAATAAATATGAGCAAGTGTTCTTGGTGGATGTAGCCCACATTGGGTGAACCACATTAAATATTGTCTTCGTGTTTTACATATTTCATTTCTATAATTTCTATTCATACTTCTTATTATTGCGATTTTGAGGAATTATTCCGCATTAGATTCTATTAATTCCTAACAATTAGTATCAGAGCCTGGTTTGGTTTTTGAAGTGTTGAATCGCAGGGAAAGTTTTTAGCTTGAGTGGGAGCTATGGCAGATGATGGAAGATCTAGGGTTGATAAATTCAATGGGTAGAATTTCAGTCTTTGGAAGATGCAGATGGAAGATTACCTTTATCAGAAGGATATTTATACTCTGTTGTCAGAGAAGGTGACCAAACCCTCGAGCATGATAGATGTGGAATGGGATTTGCTGGATAGGAAGGCACTTGGAACAATCCGATTGTGTCTTGCATCTTGAGTATTATTTAATATTTCAAAGGAAAAGACTACAAAAGATCTAATGGATGCATTAGGAAGTTGTATGAAAAACCCTCTGCCTCTAACAAGATATTTTTAATGAAAAAGTTGTTTAATATGAAGATGTCTGAGAATAGTTTAGTAGCAGATCATTTAAATGATTTCAATATGGTTGTGAATATGCTAGCTTTGGTTACAATAGAATTTGATGAAGAAGTTAGGGCTTTATTAATTTTGTGCTCTTTACCTGAAAGTTGGAATAGCCTAGTAATGGCGGTAAGCAACTCGGTTCCAGCTAACTCGAAATGAAGTTTGAGGATGTTGTAGGGGTGATTCTAAGTGAGGAAATGCGAAGAAAAAGCTCCAGGGAATCTTCTAATTCAGGGAATGCTTTGACAGTGGAAACTAGAGGGAGATAGAAGAATAGAGGAAACCGTGGAAAATCGAAAGATCGGGCAAGGTCAAAATCCAAGAGCAAGATTATATGTTGGAATTGTGGAAAGTCTGGGCATGCAAAGAAGGACTGTTGGGAGCTTCGGGATAAGAAGAAACAACAGGAAGAAAACAAGGAGGCAAATGTGGCATCAGGTAATGTATGTCAAGATGCTTTGATTCTTTCTTTGCATAATATTATGAATCTTGGGTTTTAGATTCAGGGGCTTCTTTTCATGCTACTCCACATAGGCATTATTTTGTTGATTATGTTCAAGGGATTTTGGGCATGTTTTTCTTGGTGATGATGAGCCTTGCAGTATAGTTGGAAAAGGTTCTATTCAGGTTAAGATGCAGAATGGGAATACATGGCTATTGAAGGATGTCAAACATGTGCCTACATTAAGGAGAAATTTGATATCGGCGGGGCAATTGGGAAGTGATGGTTGTACATTGTGATATTTACAGCTGACTCTTGGAAGGTTACCAAGGGTGCTCTTGTGGTGGCAAGAGGTAAGAAGGTTGGAACCTTGTATTTATCCACTGATAGTACTAATGATTGTAATCTTGTGGCTTCAGATGCATATACAACATTATGGCACTATAGGCTCGGTCATATGAGCCATAAGGGCATGGACATCATAAAGAAGAATTTGACCTGGATATACAAAAACATGTTTGGATTTATGTGAGAACTGCATATATGGGAAACATAAGCGAGTAAGGTTTCTCAAGGTTGGACCTATGAAGAAAGAGAGTAAGTTAGAGTGGTACATTCGATGTATGGGGCCACTCGGGTATCATCTCTTGGGGGTTCAAGTTATTATGTTACTTTTATGATGATGCAACAAGGAAATTTTGGGTTTATTGTATTAGAAAAAAATCGATGTATTTGATACTTTTGTTAAATGGAAAGCCTTGGTAGAGAATGAAACATGTCTTAAGTTAAAATGTCTCAAAGTCGGATAATGGAGGGGAGTATTGCAACAATGAATTTGATGATTCTTGTTCTAAGAATGGAATCCAAAGGCATAAGACGGTTGTTTCAGGAACCCCGCAAGCAGAATGGGGTGTCAGAAAGGATGAATAGAACAATAATGGAACGTGCTAGGAGCATGAGGATACATGCAGGATTGCCTCTTTATTTTTGGGTAGAAGCGGTGAGCACAGTTGTGTACTTGATAAACAGAGGACCCTTAAGTGCCTTGGATGGAGGCATACCTGAGGAGGCTTGGTATGGTAAGAAAGTCGATTACTCATTTCTTAAAGTCTTTGGATGTGAGGTGTTTGTTCATATTGACAAGGATGATAGGACCAAGCTAGAGGCTAAATCAGAAAAATGCACTTTTATTGGTTATGGTGGTGATGACTTTGGATTTAAATGTTGGAGTATTAAGGACAAGAAAATCATTCGGTCTAGGGATGTGGTCTTTAATGAGAAAGTCATGTATAAGCAACAGTTGCAGGAAAATAGGGAAGAATCCAAGAAAGAATATGCAGTGGTAGAGGATCTTTCAAATGGGAAAGTGACCCATGAATCAGTTCAGGAACCTACTCAACAGGAACCCCAAACTCCTACAGTGAGGAGGTCTTCTAGGGTAAGAAAAGAACCTGAACATTTTTCTCCTTCTCTTTATTATTTATTACTCACTAATAGTGGAGAGCCAGAGAGCTTTGATGAAGCAATGCAGGTAGATGCCAGAAGAAGTGGGAGCAAGCCATGGATGAGGAGCATAAGTCTCTCATGGAGAACCAGACTTGGGATTTGGTGAAGCTACTAGGAAGGAAAAAGAGCATTGCAGAACAAGTGGGTGTACAAAGTTAAAGATGAAGAAGGAGGAAATAAAAGATATAAGGCCCGGTTGGTGGTCAAGGGGTTTGCACAGAAACAAGGTATAGATTTTGATGAGATTTTTTCTCCTGTAGTAAAAATGACTTCTATCAAAACTGTTCTTGGAATAGTGGCAGCAGAAGACTTGCACTTAGAACAATTA
Organism: Taxus wallichiana var. yunnanensis; assembly: GCA_018340775.1. Taxonomy (NCBI): domain Eukaryota; kingdom Viridiplantae; phylum Streptophyta; class Pinopsida; order Cupressales; family Taxaceae; genus Taxus; species Taxus wallichiana. Next base: position 665,757,939 of record CM031237.1, on the reverse strand, counting down.
GATGTAAAGACTACATTTCTCCATGGTGATTTGGAGGAGGAGCTATATATGCAACAGTTAGAAGGATATGAAGTCAAAGGTAAAGAGAAGATGGTGTGCAAACTGAAGAAGAGCTTGTATGGCCTGAAACAAGCTCCATGTCAATGGTATGAGAAGTTTGATATATTTATGATGGAGCAAGGTTATATTAGATGTCATTCTGACCATTGCATGTATACAAAGAAATTTGAGGATGGAAGTTATATTATCCTATGTTTGTATGTTGATGACATGTTGGTTGCAGGTAAAAACATGCAGGAAATAAAAGTACTCAAGAAACAACTAAGTGAATCCTTTGATATGAAGGATTTGGGGGCAGCTAGACAAATCCTTGGTATGAGGATAACTCGGGATAGGAAGGAATGGAAGCTGACTTTATCTCAGGAAGAGTACATTAAGAAGGTATTGGATAGGTTTAACATGCAGGATGCTAAACCAGTTGGGACTCCTTTGGCATGCCATTTTAAGTTATCAAAGGAGCAGTGTCCCAAGACAGAGTAGGAAAGAAACCAGATGTCCAAGGTACCTTACTCATCAACGGTTGGTAGTTTGATGTATGCTATGGTGTGCACTAGGCCTGATATTGCCCATGCAGTGGGAGCTGTGAGTAGATTTATGAGTGATCCAAGTAAAGAGCATTGCAAGCGGTAGAAATGGATCCTTCGGTATTTGAGAGGACCATGGGGACGTTTTGTGCTACTGTGGATCAGACACCGCTTTACGTGGTTATGTAGATTCAGACATGGCTGGAGATGTAGACAACAGGAGGAGCACGACATGTTATATTTACATTGTAGGTGGGACAACAGTGAGCTGGATTTCACGACTATAGAAGCTGGTGGCTTTATCAACCACGGAGGCTGAGTATGTTGCTGCCACAGAGGCAAGCAAAGAGATGATTTGGTTACAACAATTACTTGAGGAGTTGGGGCATAAGAAAGAGGAATGTAAGCTACATAGTGATAGTCAGAGTGCTATACACCTAGCTAAGAACTCTGCTTTCCACTCCAGGACGAAGCATATACAGTTGAGATATCACTTCATCAGACAACTTTGGAGGAAGATAAGTTGAAGTTGAGAAGATTCATACTGTCGAGAATCCTGCAAAACATGATGACCAAGGTGGTCACAAGGATAAACTAAAGCTATGTTCGGCTTTGGTTGGCCTTCGCGGATGATAGTGAAGGGTCGAGAAGCTTGCTCAGTGGAAATCGGTCTCAAGTGGGAAATTGTTATGTTTATGGAGCTTGTTTTCATGTTAGAGTTTGGTACACCTTCCATGTGTTACACTCGAATATTTTTATGGCGGTCCCACTCACCGGTGAGTGGGTTAAGGGGGTTCGGGGGTGAAGCCCCGAAGCAAATTTTCATGGGTGGTTTATTAACCCATGGGTAATGGGTAACCGTTATGGGCTGTTTTTGGGCCCATGGCTTTTCGGTACCCATTGTTTTGTAAAACCGCCTCTTGACTACCTATTGATGTACTTATAAATAGATGGACATACAATAGGATTTATATGAGTGTTTTTGTGAAGGTGAATAGTGTGTGCAAATTCAAGTGTGAATTCGGGAGGGTTTGTTGAGCATAGCTCCAAACAAGATCTGGTTATTGTAATTGTGAAGACTGTTGGCTTGTAATAAAATATGAGCAAGTGTTCTTGGTGGATGTAGCCCACATTGGGTGAACCACGTTAAATATTGTCTTCGTGTTTTGCATATTTCATTTCTGTAATTTCTATTCATACTTCTTATTATTGCGATTCTGAGGAATTATTCCGCATTAGATATTATTAATTCCTAACACGTGGGTGGTGAGAGGTTACGGACTGAGCCCACTTTGTTCCAAGTGGTGAAACATGATGCTACGATTTGGCGGATCCTGAGGAAGGGGGGTTTCATAGAGTACATTAAACGCATAAAAGGCAATGATCCCAACCTTTCTATTGATTTTTCCAAAGCCTAGGACCAGGGGAGGGTTAAATTTAGGGGGATAGAGATGCATGTCACTGAACAATATATTGTTGATGTTACTGGGATGTCGATGGAGGGTTTGAAATTATTCAAAGACAAAAACAGGAACCATGAAATCTCTATCTTTTTTGGCCCTGGTGAAAATGTGCACTTATTTGAAGATGACATTGCTAGAACTTTTCTGCCCGAGAGATGGGCCGATGTCTGTAAAGTGATTATGTGTTATCTCACTCTTGAGGGCAAAATTCACAAAATTTATACCCATCATCTTTCAATGCTGAACTATTTTCACCGTAACCAAGCCATGAGCTTTTCGTTCTTCTTACTTAGGTCCCTATTTGTCTCCATTGTGGATTTTAAAGGGGAGAAGGTGGACACCCCTTTGCACCAAAGTTCGATCATGTTATTTGTCCAATATGGAAAACCCTGCTTACCCCCTATACCCCCAGCTTGCTAATTCAGATGACGAGACTTTGGCGAATAGGTTGAAAAGGAAGAAGCAGAAGGAAAAGGTGGGGAGTGATAGTGAAGGTGTGGCCGTGGAGGTGCTTTTGACTTGAAGAAGGGGGAGTCGTCCAAACAGGAGGATTTGGTTGAAGAGTTCGCTGGAGTTCCCATCATCTTTTCTTGGAAGACTAACATGCAGGAGGCTATAGATACTTTGCTCAAAATCACCAAGCAACTGGTACAAGACATGAGGGAATGGAATATCAAATTGGATGCCCAGGAAAAAAGAGTTAATGGTCTCAAGGCGGACTTCACCATGTAGGAACACATGATCTCGATCTTGCATGACCAATTGGCTAAGCATGATAACCAAGGGAGGGGCATGAAGCTGGCTCTTAGTAGTTTGGATGAGGACGAGGATGAAGATGACTCCAGGGATGACAAACATGAGATGATCTCATCTTTGAGGAAGGAACAAACCAACCTTAATCAAGGTCGACTCTCGCACTTTTGTAAGCAAAAAGAAAAAGAAACTTTAGTTGACTTTTGGCGACCGTATGTTGGTTTGTTTTCTTGTCTTCTGTTATGGTATACTTTTTTGTAATAAAAAAATATAAAATGTAACTGAGGCTGTCCTTGCCTCGCCCCATTTTGGGCCTTTGTTTTGGTCAAGTGGTTTTGCCTATCTGGGCCCTTGCTTGTTTTTGGGTTGTGTTTTGCCTAGTCCCTCTTTTCCTGATATGTATTGTGGGTTTTTGGGTCCCCCAAAACTAAATTATTACCTAATCTAAAAAAATACTAAAAAGTAGTAAAAATATTAAGTTTTCATTAGAATGGCCAACTAAAAAATCACTCATAATGGAAATTGTATGCAAAGTTATTTTTTATAAATGTGAAATTTTATTAAATTAATAAATAAAATTTTAACTAATGATTAGAGCAATAAAATTCATGCTTGCTAACTTTCTATTTTTGTATAAAAAAATATATTCATTCATTTCACACAAATCATGCACAAAATCACTACGCAAACGATAAATCACTTCTAAATAAGTAATTAGTTCAATCTTTTTATTTTCAAAATAGTAATGTTATTTTTTAAATTTTATTTAGCATGTAATCATGTTTAGAATGTGGGGATTTAATAATGAGTGTCCTTATTCATTTTGTAAATTGGGTTCTTAAATATGACTCATTTATATAAATGTTTGATTATTATATTGACAACCATAAACATGTGTGAGTAGGAAATAGAGATAAACAATTTATCTACGAGAAACAAGTGAAATCAAGTCGCGGTGGGTGAGTTTTGTTGCTCAAAATAGTAACAATAGAAATGTGTAGATTTAATATTTTCCTTTTCTAATATATTGTGTTGGCAAATCTTAATATGAGAAACCCTTCAAATTTTATCGGTGAGAGGATTAGGGAGGGAATGAAAATAACGTTGGTTGCAATAAAAAGGTTCCTCCCAGTCCCGAGTCCCACGTAGGTATTTGGTCTCAAATTAAATAACACACGCACTTTACCGCCACCAACTTTTGTTGGATGAAACCGCCAAACCTTCCTCGGACTTGGGTTTCATTACAATTAAGTAAGTCTTGGTCAACCACTCTACTTACTTCATCCGCAAAAACTAGAAAATATTGTGGCGTTGAAAAGCACCACATTATCTGCACGTTCATTGGCTCACATATTCCAATCCATCACATGACCATTCGCCTCGTAACACCCGCCGTATTTAGCGCTAACTTCGCTTACTTAATTCATCGCAACACAAATTAACGTAAAAACTCATCCTGTCGTCGTCATACTCATTCTTCCACCCCCAATTTAGGGGGTAGATATAAGTAGAATAGCAGAGCCATTGGTCTTCAACTTGAGATCTTATTTCGAACACAGCCAAGGGAAAAAAAAGGTGGTAGAGGAAAGAGAAACACCTGCAAAGCTATTTCCCACACGAGGGGGCTCACTTTTATTTTATTTTGACTACTCATTTTTATTTTAATTTCCTTCCAATCTCATCTTTGTTTTTTTATTTTTCCGTCGCCTGCGCCCCCGCCCCCTCTTTCTCTGCGTCTATCTGCGTTGAACCCTCGCCACCCTACGCCGAGTGTTGAGAAGCCTGAAAACGTCCTCCGTGGGGTTCGATCCGGGACCTGCTGTACAATAATGGAGCTGCCGCTGCATTATTTCGATCAGCTTCCTCTAAGTTAGCGCTGTTTTCTGTGTCGGAGTTAGCGGAAGAAGCATCAGCAGCGTACAAGAACCAGGTACTTTACTTTAATTAAGCCCCCTTATTTAATGCCAAAGTTGGCGTCAGCGAGATTGCTTGTTCTGGAATTTGGTCAACTTTAAGCATTACCAGCTCCGTCGTTTCTTTAGGCTATGTATAGCAGGGTGCCCTGTTTATTTCTTCTAATCTAATTATTTTCACGTCCGTGGGAGCTGGTACCAATTCTAAGCTTTGCTTTTATGCTTTTGAATGTCTGAATTTGTTATCTGAAAACAAAACGTTTCTATCCCAAATCTGTTTTTACGGACTTTAATCCTTGTAATGTTACCTCAAATTAAACCATTTCCTTCAATTCAGCTGTTCTGTCAGCTTAAAACTCATGGCTTAGGCAAAGTCTTAACTCGAGCTAAGCTAGGAAACCCTCTGATCGCACCACTACGCCAGCCGCAAAATCATGATAGCGTACTGGGGAGCTTCTGTGGTGCTTGCACGAGTTGTATGTCTGTTTACAATCCAGATAGTAGACCATGTATTGTCGGTTAAACCAATTTTTATTTGCTACCATTTTAGTTCGGCAATTTTTCCACTGAAAACTGGGTCCGCTTGTTCTAGTTAAACTCATAACTTAAGTGAAAAATTTGAAACCCTTTTTGGCACTGTTATCACCACATTAACAACATTGCGTGTTACATTAGTATTCAAGTCTTAAATACTTGTTTTCAATGCGGAAACCGGTTCAGTTCCAAAAATTGTTTCACTGTTCCGGTCACATGGAAACTGGTCAATAAATAAGTCCCGCTTTATTTCATAGTTGCAAGATTTCTGTTTTGCTTCTGAAACCTTGACAACTAAATTTTGCGAAAATGAATTATCAGTCTTCTCATCAGGCTGAAATATAATCGTGGCTTGCATTGCCAGACCAGAGCCTTTTCTCTGAATGGGAAAAGCCTCGATGTCAAGCAGAACCCACGGGGCAATTAATTAACATGCCTAGTTAACAACTCTTTGAGTTGCAATACTCAATTCTTGTTTCTTCTTATGGAAAAACTTTTCCCATAGCAATAGTTGCAAACCTGATTAAGTACCAGGATAACTCTTTGATGTACTTGATCAGTCAAATCAAATCTAACCTGGAACATGCCGTGCTTTACCGCTAGAATTTCATCAAGAGAGATATACCATCCCTGGCTATGAATTCCATGTCTAGCCTCATTTAGAATGCTATGGTCAAGACAAGCCATGATGAAAGGAATCTTAGACCTAAGATCAAGGATTGTAGAAAACTCCTCATTTATCTTCTTCCAAGAAGCTACCACCTCAGGTTGTCCTTTTCTAAGCTCTTCAACCTTGAGTTGTTAAATCCTCATCACAATATAAGTTATTAAGTGAAAACAACTATTTTACCCCAAGATCCTTCAATCAAATCCCTACCGAATGGATTGAAATGATTGATGTGGAGTCTAGAGTATTCCAAGGTCCTTTAGAGGTCTTCTGAAGTAGAGTTTGAGAGATAGGCCTTTGGTATCTCCCATGCTAAGTATAAGAAGAGAGGTTTGCAAATGCTTTAAATAAAACAAGGTGCTTATCAGAATTACAATTTGTCTTTACTATTGTTTGTTAAAATTGTCCTAAGTCTAAATAAGAGACACTTCTCCCATCTTCCTCAGAGTTGCCAACTAGTACTTTTTGGGGCTGAACAGAATTTACCATAATTGGCTAAATTTTCAGTCTACTAAATTTACGTAAAAGTAAAATGCAGTCTGCTATGGTTTTAACTGAAGAAAAATGAAGCCCTCCTCTCCACAGCCAAGGTTGTTGCACTAAAGGTCACCAAAAACCTAAATTCTGTTTTTTCTTTTGCCAAGGATGTCCATTCATGCTGCTAGTGCTATATTGTGTGACACATGTATAAGTTGTTTCAAATGAATTGGAAGCATGACCCCCATTTGAAAATTGACACGTGCGGCTTGTGCAAAACATTGAATAGTATTTCCCTTTTGGGAACTTATATTTTGCCTACACTTGCCTTTAATCTACTGCTAGCGATAGAAAAACAATCTGCCATGTGAATTACAACCCACTAGCAATCCACGGATTAAGCAAATGGCAGAAACAAGCTAATAATTGCTATTACGGAAGGTTTTTGTTGACGTATCTGCAACTTGCTTCAACGCCTTTAGTTCTTGCTAGAATTTTGTAGTTATAAGTAAAAATAGAAAACGAATAAAGTGTTTTGGTGTCTGTGTACTGGAATCTTTCAGTTTAAATGTTTATTTTTAACATATATTACATCATAGGCTTGCATTGGTAAATTGGTTTTATCTCAGAGTTAATTTATTACTAGTTATGGTATCAAATTAGAAACTAGTTGACGGTTAGCAATGACTAAATGTCTGGATTTTAATTCTAAACAAGGAATCAGAAAGTGCAGTGTTACTAAAATATCTTGTTTGGTTGTTAAGGAAATCTACAAATCAGCTATGGTGAGCATTCGACGGCGCAAGCTTTTGGGTTTATCACCAGGTACTTATAGCTTAATGTTTCAACATAGATGTTGCAAGCTATATGAACCACACAATATAAATACATATTGAACATGAAATAACCCGTTGCAATAAGAGAGAAATCAAATCTGCAAGCATATTTTCATACAGAAGTAATTAAAAATTGGATATACATTGACCTTTCTTTGGTTTTCTACATAGTGTGAAACTTTGAAGCCCTCAAAATGTTCTTTTTGTCAATAAAGGCAATCTCTGCCACTAAACTGATCCGAGGCCTTATGGTGTTTGTTATTTTACTGGAAACAATCCCTGTCTTAAAATATTAAAGTTGCTTTGACAAACAACTTAAGGATACTTTCCAAAAAACAGCATAGCAGCAGCAGTAACTCATTTTGGCTAAATTATAATATGTGCAGTGAAAAAACTAAAGAAATTCAGGAGAATAATAATAGGATATACTATATTTATAGATGTCTTTTTTTTAGTATATCATCATGGTTCGTTGTTTGACTTATCTTGATTATCTCTGATTTTGGAAATAGTCTTTTCAAGACAGGAGCTTGCCACTGTTGTGGGCCTTTAGATGTATACCACCTTATTTGCTTGCATTCACACCATTAAATTTTTTCCAGTTCAATAGCAAAGTACTTGTTTTTGCAACAGCTACACAATCACTACTCACCCTTTTGCTGGCATTGTTTTGTTCAAATTGCCATAAAGAAGATGGCTTGAGAAAGGTGTTACTTACGGGCTTGTTAGAGCTGCATATGGTTTGATAGGAACTATTTCAGAAATGTTTTTTTGGTTTCTTTTCAGGGACAAATACCTATCTCGTGCAAGTTGTAAGGTTGAATGAGAATGGTGAGGTGGCAGAGTATTCTGCTGAGAATCCTAAACCTTTATCTGCAAATACGCAGCCAATATTTTCATTCGAGTTCAGTCGGCAGAAACAGGTAATACTTGAAACCTGCACTTAGTGAGACAAAAATTCTTATGAAACTATATGCGGATATCATCTACTTGATTCTGAAACAATTTTTGGTTTGCAGTATGGAATCTCAAATATTATACCTCCATTTGAAGTGGATTTAGAGAAATTAGATTTGGGATAAATGCACATATTTTATTCTCTCATTCACTTTTGACTGTTTCTTTGCATTCAGGTCCTTGCTTTTGTGTGCCAAAATGTTGTATTATTCCGACAAATTGTTCTTTTTGCACCATAAATGGCATGTATGTAAAATCAAGAAATCTGAAAATTTAACCATGTAAATGGTTAAAATCATGCTGTCATATGCAAGGGACAGTAATAAGATAGGAAGTGTTAGCTCATTGATTGCAAAGAATATAAATTTTATATTCTTTTAACTTTTAAGAATAAAGCTTTCTATTTGGTATATTGGGCCATTGTCTAGTGTAAGTCGGAGCAATTGCCATGATGGTGACCCACATGCAAACCTTGCTGGTCAGGTTTTCCATGTTAAAGCGGCCATCATAACACATGCGAAAAAGGAATTAAGCCAGATTCATGTCCGGCATAGATTTTGATGGAAAGGGTATCCCTTGTGAAACGGAATCATTGTTTGAAAATTATGGGCTCATGAATATCCTTATCAGAAAATACATTCAAGCATTGCTTGATTGATCATTGATTGACCCGGCTTGTGAATATCCTTTTCAGCAAATTAAAAAAAATTGCTTACAAGCATCACAAATCCACCATATGTCTAAATGCAGTTCAGCTTTCAGTATCTCATGGTACAAAACCTGTGTGAGTAGTGGTCAAAGTTATGCTGCTTTGATGCAAGGTAGTCCAACTACTCTTTCAAAATAGTAGTTTCTATCTAAAGCAATTGTTGACACAACATGTGTCCTGACATAACTCTAGTGTCTTGTGCAAACCTACAATTGAAATTTTATGTATTGAGCATGGGTGCCATAGTTACCAGACCATTCTTACTCTGAAGTTTGACTTGAGCTTTCCAAATCTAAACAAAAGTTCGAGTTAATTCTTTGGATGAATCTGTGCAAGAATCTCAAGTCTTCCATGATGCAAATGCTGGTGGGTTTGCAGTGCCTTCTGTGATCTATATAAGGTCGAAAGGGCAATAAATATTTCATTTCCACTCCTAGAGCTGTATTGTGAGGTTTATTTTCTCTGGCAGGCAGTTTGTTCTGAAAACTGGAAATTTTCCTTCTCTCAAACTCAGTTTGTCGCACTCGACTCAGCTGAAGATTTGGTGTAAGACTCGATAAATTACAACATGAAAATATTTGATATTTCAGGAAAAAATAACCTGGGAATTTTCAATCCAAGGCAGCTTTTATTCCAATGCTGATGGAGACAATTTCTTCAGAAAATGCATGGAAATTTCTTCCCAAGTTTGGAATTATGAAGAAAAACAGGCTGCTACAGAAAAGCATTCTCCCAAAACTGCATCTGTTTAGATCTTTGCCAGATTTAGTTTGCATGATCATTTTCACAGCTGGGTTAGAACTCTTGCTTGCATCAAGTTTTTTAATGCCTTAATATTGAACTGCCAATACGTAATGTGTCAGTACTGGGATGTGGGTATCCAATTGCAAGCAATCGAATTGGCTGCACAGAAAAGCAGAAAGCAAAATAAGATCAGCAAATATGTGACAAAGAACCATAATATTCAATACTCCAAATATGGTTTTCATTGTTGGCAATACTTAGAAAAAGTTGGACATAAGGAAAACACATTCAAGCTTACACATCAAATTCTATTGTATCCTTATCTTTTTCTTGAAATTAAATTTCTTTGTATTTTCTCTATATTACATGTCCTTGTATTTTGGGTTGTATTTTTGTGATTATAATTAGAAATAGGAAAGTTTTTCAGTTAGGAACTGTACTTTCTTTGTAATCAATACAATAGAATAATACTATAATATAATATAACTTAAAGCAAGCATGTGGCACAAATATATTGGCCTTGATTTAATATATACAATGTTAGTGCCCACTAACACATCTGAGAGAATCAGTTGGCTATGGTGAAATATTTTATTGTACTCCTGTGATTCCATCCTGTATGGAAAACTATAATTCATTGTTTATATGGTTATTGGTGTAATCAACAGGTTCTGGAACCAAGCCTTGGATCATCAAATGTGTCTGGGTGCAGCTCATCAAAGGAGCATAAACTGCAAAGTTCAGGTCAGTTTGCATTTTTAGGCAGCATTCACATCTCACATGGTTCCATTCTTTGAAATAATCAGTCTATTATATGGTTCTTACTGAACCATGATCAATACTGATTTAAAATTTATTACATTTTTTGACAATTGTATTTACTATAGAATGTTACCATCTTCTTCTAGATGCCTCTTTCTGGTGTTAGGTTTGCTAGTTTCAGAAATTAATCTATTGGTGAATTGGAATAGACAAAATTTCATTCTTGAGGTCCTTCTATCCTCTGGACTGTCTCAAAACTCTCATATTTGTAGATCAAACAATGCTTTGTCTCAGAAATAGTTTAGAATTTGACGTGTTCTTCTAAGAGCCTATCTATTTGGTAATTATATACCTAGTACCGTCTACGTTACAAGTTTGTATTGACAGAAGACTTACATGAGAAAATGGGTCTCAACCTCAGCATGCACTATTCTAGCATGTCTTCTGGTTCTTTCCGGATAAATAAAATGCTGGTTTCCATGATTTCCGAATAGTCAACACTAATTATTTATGCCTTAAGGATACATCCCCCCTCAACCCAAAATAAAATAAATAAAAAAACAAAAACAAAAATTGAATTGGTATTGCAAGTGTTCTTGGACATAGTAAGAAGTTACTTCTTAGTCAGAGTATTTTAGCAATTTTATTCATGGTGCAGGACATGAAATGAAACGGAGAAAACGTCAAAGAAGGAAGCAATTTGATAATCAGGAGCCATGCTTGATGCGAGGTGTTTATTTCAAAAACATGAAATGGCAAGCAGCAATTAAGGTTGAAAAGAAACAAATTCATTTGGGAACAGTGGGGTCACAGGAAGAGGCAGCTCATCTATATGATCGGTATGAGATTTGTGATGTCAATTCTCTTAAAGCCCAAGTTTAATGGCTTAAAATTCCCTTTATATGTTATATCATATGCTTTCCATCAGACCCTACTTAAATGGTCAATGGTGTCCAACAAAGTTTCTATCTGACAAGGTCCTGCACATTATCATGGTACATAATTGACAAGGCATTGACAGATGTTGCTTTCTGAGTTTGTCTAAAGGATACAACAAATAGGTAGTATAAGATTCTTCAAATTTGGAATTAAAAATGGCTATGTTTATAAGCAAGTTCCCTCGTTTGATGGGAATGCAGTGGTATGTAGGTTTTGATTTGATGCGAGCAGATAAAATCCTTTGTTTGTTGACTATACCGGATATTTGTGCCAAATTATTGCAAGTATGCAGATATCTGATTTATCTGTCATATAGACTGTCTTCCTTGCACCTATAAAACCCACATGGTGGAGAGCAAAAAAACAAGGAACAATTTTGTATATTTGTGTGTTGCTAGCATTGGTAATTCAAACCTACTCACCTTTAAAAAATAAATAAAGATGCGTATGGAATTCTGTTAAAATCCTCTTGGTAAGGGTTGGAGTATGGTCATTGCCAAATCTATCATAGATGGACTCTAATTTCATCCATTGCAAACATTATACTAGGAATTAGGTTCACTTATTCATATCTCAACCAAAATGCTATTAGCAGATTATGTTCATGGTCGCGTCTTGAGTCAACAATGACGATAAATCCCTTAGCACATGGTTAGGTAAAACACTGTGATAACCTTGTCTTATTAATATTTTCGTGTTTGAAACTTCAACCTAGAGCATTCTCCAATTGCAAATTGTACTAACCAAGATTGCATTAACAATTATTAAATATTCATATGCGACATTATCACCGAGCCCTGATCCTACAACCTGGTTTCTTTTCCTCAGAGATTTATCAGTATGCCCAGATTCCCTGCTTCATTTACATTAATCCAGTCTAGATAGAAGTTTCATCTACTTTGGTCACCGAGTTATTTATTAACAACATTGTGTTCTTCATCTAGGATTCCTCATATCTGCAATTTCAGTTTATATTTATGTCTTTCTGCACGCAGTTACTCTTACGGCTCTGCTATCACTCAGAAACTTTGCACGCAATGCCATGAGTGTACTTTATTAACTGAGTTGTATACAAGTTTACCGAATCTTCATTTTCATACAAATACGGGAATTGAAACTGCACGCCTCTATATTACTGTCTCCTTATAAATCCCCAAGCATTCTTGTGGAGTGACGAAGCACCTGTAGGGTAAAAAATAATGTTGTTTATGTTGAAGAGTAAGTAGACGCGAATTCTTTTCAAGTCTTTCAACAATGGTTGATTTTGAGCTGTATCAGAACCTAATCTCCATCTTAAAATGCCTATGGGAAACAAAGCTTTTATCTTTATGTTACTGCCTCCTTATCAATCCTCAAGAAGTCTCATGAAGTAAATAAAACCATAGAGTATGCAAATCATGTTCCCCATGTAGAAGACCAGATAGCCACAAATCATCTTTGGAAGCTTTCGGTAACATTTGAATTTGATCTCTATCTGAAATAGAAGTGAAGCCAATTTTGAACAGAGATCTAAGGAAGAATTTGTAGAAAGCCAATTTTGAACAGAGGTATAAAGAAGAGCCCATTGTTTAGTATAAGCTGGCTTGATATAGGGAACACAACTTAAGGATGTATCGCTTGCCATATTGGCATCTAAGAACTTTCACATTACCGTTCTTGTTTGGGTCCCATTATAATGTAGTTTGAAGAAGGAAAACTACCTCCAGCCGTCCAAACCTGCATTTGATATTTAATAAACCTCATTCTGTAAAACACTAAAAGCTTTTTATATTGGAGTACTCCTAGAACATTATGCTTTATTTTGGAGGCCTTTCCTAGTGATATAAAGTTTGCTTTATGAAAACGAGCAAAAATGCTTCTTTTCCTAAGACAATGACTTTAAGTTTAAATAAGATGGGAGCATAAATGTTTCTTTAGATTTGAAGGGCAGGTCTTTGTCCGAAGATAAAAGGTGATTTAAAAAGTCCCTTATTGGGTATTAAAAAATTTGAAATAAGAGGTGGCTTTTCCATGTTATAGGAGGATCCAACTATTGGCAAACAATCTAGATTTCAAGGGCAGGTCTTTGTCCAAAGATAAAAGGTGATTTAGAAAGTCCCTTATTGGGTATTAAAAAATTAAAAATTGAAATAAAAGGCGGCTTTTCCATGTTATAGGAGGATCCAACTATTGCCAAATCACCTATGGGGTCACCAGTTTTGTATGGGAAATTGTTGATAGGCATTCATTGTGTCAAAAAATGATTCCTTGTCTTGGCAGTTCCAGTTTCTCTCATAGATGGCCAATTTGCAGATAATTTAGTGAGATCTTGAACAACATTGTTTCTTCAATTATGTGGGTCTTTAAAAGTCATTTGAACCACATTGTTTCTTCATTTATGCGGGTCTTTAAAAAGTCATTCTAGCTAGGATTTGCAATGATTTGGGTACACCTGTCCCAGATCTAAACTATTTCTTTTTTACTATTTTGCTCTTCAAGGGTCACTGCTTTTGACGCACTGCCAAAGCATTTTGAACTTCAGTTATTTTCTATTCTTCAAAATAAATCATGTCTTGCTGGATCCGACTTGCAAATGCTGCTGAATCTGTGTCTGGTCTACTTGGATTTCTTGGGTATCATCAGTATAAAATTTTAAAAAGAAAGTTCTGTATCCTTTAAAGGCAAAATAAGATTATTCAGCTTGTGTGTTCTGACACAATCCTCTGAATTCCTGGACAGTGTTATTGGCAAGGACAGGTGGATATTGATTCTGAATGGGGAATGGTAGATTTTGAATAGGCCAGCAATTTATATTCAATGGAATAAATGGATTACCTCTTGACTGATCTGCCTTTTCTAAGACATGACCTCACTATTGAGGATCTGCATAAGAATTTTAGTAGATTCTTGAGATGGCGAGGCACCTAAGGAGCCTTGTCAATCTTTGTAGGATGTGTTCTCAGGCCAAGAGGCTTTTCTACATTATATAATGCGATTTTCAATAGTCATGGCACTTGTATAGGCACCTTGCAGAGTGTGAAGCCTCTTCTCTTTCAGCATAAATCTCATGCCTGTACGTGGTGCATCCATGAAAAATAAAATTTATTTTCTGCTCCTTGTGCAAACCTGCAGTTTGGTTGTAAGCTCTTGAAATAAACATTGGGTTCTCAATTGATCTCTTCATCAGCTTTCGTTATCTTTGATAGAATCTATGGCAGTGATGATTCCTTACGGCAGCAAGATTACAAAACGCCGAGTCCCGAACTCTTGTTCAAGGAGATTCCAACCAGTGACACTTCCATGGGACAAACTTTAACAGCCATGTCAAAGGCTTTATCTTCAAAAGTATGGATGAAAAACCTGTGACATTCACATTGCTGCTGCTAGAATGGAACATGCCTGTGCCAAGGAAGCAAAATGATTTTCTTGGGTTTTAGCTCCATCTCTGTTAAGTTTAGGAATACATTTCCCTGTTCCTTCGGGTAAAGCATCTATAATTCTTTGTACATCTAAAGATCCAGCTCCGAGTCATGGAGCTAAAAGGAAAAGGCAGTAGGTTTTCCATATGGACATCAGATGTCATAGCTGATTGGAATCTTGGATCTAAAGAAGTGGTTGTACTTGGAAAAGAGTAAATATCAGGTTCTTGCCTTGGTGGGAACTTGAAGCAATTTGATCATATTTGTGAGAGCTTGTGTTTGAACTGAAATTAAACTCAGCAACTTTACTTGTTGAGAAACCTCATTATCCCGTCTTTGGATGCTTTGGTATAGGGCCTCTTCTCAGCCAGCTTTAAACCCAAGGATTGAAAACCGTCCAAGTCCCCAATGTGCTCACTAAAAACTGTTACCATTGCAAAATGTTCTCTTCAATTTCTTGATTAAATTGTTTATCCCTTGCGGATAGTTGCTGTGTACTTCAAATGCCATTTGGTCTTTCAACACATGCCACTTTTCCTCCATTTTAATATCAATCACTTGATAAAGTGATGGTACATTCACAAGGCAATATGTTTTCCTGACTTTGAAAATTTCCCTTTTCCTATCTGAACTTAGGAGATGACAATATAAAAGAAAATAATTTCTTCCCCAATTTCATGCTTTAAATGCTTAGGCAATAAGTTGAACTTATTCAAAATATGGTACCATGACAAGTGTGACCCCCTCTTCACATCTTTTGCCTTCACTATGATTTTTTCCAAATTTAAGCCATAGGAAATTGTTACTCACCTTGTTATAGTCACTGTTACCTCCCTTCAATAACATTAATCTCATGATGGTGGTAGTTGCATTAATGCTTGGCACAAGCCTGAGGATTAATAGGTTTAACCAGTTGGAGAATAACCCTCCATCAATAAAACCATGGCCGGAGTTCTGCAAGTATGCAGCAACAGTTCAAAAGTGCAGATGGATATGTTGTTTCTGATTTAGTTGAAATTTGAAAGGCCTCAGTGATGTTTTATTGATTGCCCAAGACAGTAGTCTTCTTGGAGTTCTGTAAGACTGCTATTCTAGCAATTTTACATGTGGGTTCCCTCTTTTGAATTTGTACTACAGTTTATGCTTTCACATATTGAGATGAGCTGTGTTCCCATAGACAGTCGGGTCTCGTGGACATTATTTAAACCATTTCATTACATGACAGATTGACATAATCTGGAGTTGATTGGTTCGAGTTATACATCTATCATTTGAAACCCTTCTTCCTGCTTTCTGCTTCTTGTCATACGCGAGATAGGATTTTACATATATCTTAACTTGTATTCAGATGGAAAATGCTGAACCAGAAATGTAGAAAAGGATCAAGCTTTTATTCTAGAGTTCTTGTTTGCTGTTTCTGCACCTGTCAATATAGTATTGGTACAACTTGTTTTATCTGAAACCATTATGTTATCCTACATAAAATAGAGTGTGTATGTGAGAACTAGCAATTTTTTTCTCTGCTTCTTTTAGTGATCATACAAATTGGACGAAAGTTTGCTTCCCAGAATTCCAATACATAAAGGAAAAGAGACTTCATTTTATTCATCTTGCCTATCCGCTCTGGAAGTGTTAATTCTGTAACTGTTATTTTTGACATGCAGTTGAATTCTAGTATTTTGCTCATCTGAATGCCTCAGCATAAGATGCTTTACTTTGCTTGATTGTACAAAAGTTGGTTGACTTATGTTCTGCATTCCTAGGAATCAAGACCTCTATATAGTATGAACTGTTGCTGTGTGTTTTTCTTGCATTCGTTTGCTCTTTTAGTTTCATAATGAACAAATTTGTTATTGCTCAAAGGTCTGCACGCAAGCTCACTTAAGATTCCCTCTTGTCAGATAAGCAGTACAGATGCTTGTTTCTCTTCGAGTTTTGCATATCTGCTTACCAATAATATTTGAAATAATGTCATTCCAGGGCAGCATTCATGTGTGGAAGAGAACCAAACTTTGAGCTTTCTGAGGAGGAGAAGCAGGAGCTACGTAAATTTAACTGGGAGGAATTTCTTGAACTAACACGGAACGCGATTACAAATAAAAGTAATTTTTTTCATCTGGAGGGGCCTATCCTAATGTCTCTACTCGTTTCAACCATTCTATACAAAATTTTGGAATTTTAAATATATATGCTTTTGGCAAGTCAAATTCTTATTCAAATTTCTTGATTACTTGCAGTTGTAAATATGGTTACTCAACTTTTCTGTCAGTATAATAGTACAAGTAGTTCATTTTGTATTTCATTTCTGACTTTTCCTGGGTCCTGTTTGCTTTTGTGGATTCACAGACCCAATTTTATTCTCTATTCTGAAATAAACCTTGTGTTCGTTAATTCATTTCCTCTCTAGTGCTTTTGATTTGCTTAAAATGCAAGTCCTATTTTAACTGGAAATTATATATGGCCAATAGGCCTACCCAAGACTTTACATGGTGTTAAACTGGATACCAAAACCACTATGATTGCTATAACTGTGCTAATTTTAGTGTTGTGGTAATCAAAACTATCTACCAAAAAGACTAACACCACAAGTATAAGAAAACTTCCATAATCAGGTCTGGAAAATCAGCTCTATGCATGTTCAATTTTTCTGTAATGGCTCTAATACCCTGCACACAAATTACAAACTCTTATCATCTGTTGGAGCCTGTTATTCATTGCGTCCAGTACATTCATTTGCTGGTGACACGTTATTTATCTTTCAGGCGTCAGTTACCATGTCAATCTGCATTTTGTATTCCATGAAGATGTTATGTAGGTGTCAAGCTACAATCACATTCCCTGGATAAGTACAAGCCTAAAGTAGTGGAGGTCAATATCATAGCTTGCTGCTTAAAATCTATATTACATTTCCTTTCAAATAATGGCAGATGATAGTGAATCTGGAAGGGTGCCTCTTTAGACTAAGTTTAAATTTACAGCCTTCATTGTTGCCCATGAGTGTTGTTTTCCAAGTCACAGGCTTATTAACTGTATGTCACTGGGAAGAGTTGACATAGATTTGGTACTGCGCCAATCCTGCAAACGTGCGTTACCTTTGACATGGATGACTGTCACAATAGCCACATACATGAAAGTAGGCATGTCCTTTGCGCATGACCCACAATAGAAACTGGTTTTTTCCTGCAACTTTGCACCTGCATTTTAACACAAATCTATGACTCCACACTTTTGAGCAAAACATTCTAGGCATCATTTCTAATTGAAGCTTAATAGTTAGGTTTCAGTGTTTGACAAATTTTAAAACTTTGTATAACCTAGGCTGCTCTGGCTTTGGGATGGGATCATCATTAAACCAACCCAGTCATTACAATATCCAGTGAGAGGAGGTATGCATTTAGTGAGCTAGTGGTCATTGATCTTCAACTGTATTTATGTACTTTTCCTACTCCAGGAAAGGTTAAACTTTTATGGTGGGAAAAGAAGCTGCAAGTAGGAAGGGTTTTGTTTGTTCGACAATTATCACACCATGTTTATCCTACAGGATATTTGAAAAGCATGCATTACTGTATTATCTATTCTACAAAATAATAAGTGGCAGAAAAACAAGATATAAAATGAAGAATTGTATTGTTGATTCTATTATCCGAGGCATTTGAAAGTACACCGTTCAATCTATCCAAACTATTTTGGAATGACCTTTGCAACATATACATAACAACACTGGTAGAAGACAAATAAGAGAGATGGAGTAGGTGCAATATGTAGAGGATTTACAAGAGAAATGGAGGAATCGTCCAAAAGGAATTAAATAAACCCCAACTAATGTTTATAACACAGGTGGCTCTGACTAGAATACTTACTAATTTGATCATCAGTGGGACCAATTGCACCCATAAGTATAGTATGCAATGATTTCTTTTTTTTGGGCTAGATCTATCCCCGTGGTAAAGTCAAGTGTCTCGCTTAGCATTTATGCACCAAGAAACCAGGTCTGCAGTAGCAGGCATGATAAGAATAGCACATTGTTTCCTTTGTCTTGTGCTTTTGTTGTAGCAATTTTTTCTAACAAAACCCCTTTGGAATACAATGATGGCTGGGTTTGAGCCTGATTTAACTCTACATATTCTTTTCCAGTGCATTTTGTTGGGAAAAGAACTGCCGTTGTACAAACTAATCCGCTGTTGAAAAAATGAGTTGCATGCATCAATTCTTTGGAACACCATAAGTTACCATCCTTCCCTTCTAGAGAATGAGTCCCACCTCGAGGTACAGAAGGTGCACGTTCCCTTGACTTGCTCCTGCCTCATCCCACTAATAATGTGGTCCCATACTGGGGCTAGTGCTTCTATTTATTTGGTAAATGTGGTCTCATGTAAAATAAAATTAATCGCTGCTGCTAAAATCCAACAAAGCTCCTAAAATTTCTAAGCAACTACATTTTAGGGAGAGGATTTCCAGCCCCATAAAGCAATTGGGGGCACCAAAAAATCTGCTGCTTAAAAATTTTAGGGAGTTTTTTTGACACTTGGCATTTATGTTTAAGCTTCCCTCCCTATTTTTCCTTCCAATATTTATTCAAGATGCATGGGACCATACTTTTGCTAATGCTAAAGACTCTTATTTTGTCTCAACAGAGAAAAATAAAAAATCATGGGACCCTATTAATGCAAAAATATCATATTTTTTCTCTCCCACACCTGCTCAAAATTTTTAGCTTGCCCCTTGCATGGGACCACAGCCTAAGTGACTTTTTCTTGCTTTATATTTACATGCCTTGCTTGTTGAACAAAAGGATGTTTTGAACTGCATGTGAAAGACGAATGCTTTAGCTTCATGCTTCTTTTTGTATTCTTTTCCCATAACCTGAATAAAAAGTAAAAGCCTATATTGAAGCAATACACATTTCTTCGTGTGTTAGTTTGGCTATGGACTGGTCCATTATTCATTTTGGTGATGATGACGATGAATTTTAACGTCCTTTTATGCTAGTAGTCATGGTTCTTGTAGGTCTAGCGTCTTCAGAATAATCTATATATCAAATAGGGCTAAGTGGAAAGAGGCAATCCCAGCATACTGCTTTAGTGCAATGTCACATTGTTGGACTTATCCATACCACTCAGCCGAACTCTATGTGATAAAATTTAAAGCAGGCTTGATGGATTTTCCACCTTTGCAACTTGTTTGACATTGCTTTCCAAAACATCTAATTCCCTCAAAGAATAACAAGGTGCAAGTCAGAATCAAATGTTAATTTCCTATTAAGGGATTTACAAAACATACAAAACTAACAAAAATGGTAATAATATATCTTCACTTCATCTGTTGCAGCTCTAAAGCTAACACAAAAATCTTTCATAAAAATCTGGACCAAGTATATATGTTTCTCTTCTTCCACTTGTCCTCGAATAGAAATTAATTATTTTCTGGCCCCGTTCATCAACTTTGAAGCGATTAACTTGGTTGTGAAATGAATGCTGTTTTCATCAGTGTTATCCATAAGTATCCTTCTGCTCCCTTTCTTTTTTTTCAGCCGCATATGGAATGCTCGCTTTCCCCAGGTCTTGAAATTAGGGACACAACTTCATGGCCCATGTTTAGCAGATATGTGAGCTTATGAATTGTATTGTATTTACATTGTCAGTTTTGGTTCTTGCAGACATAAAACCCCTCCGGGAACTTCAGTACTATAGTAAAATTCTACCTAGAATTGAGCGTCGACTAAAATAAGGGAGGTGCAATCCATACATAATGTATGGCACAATTGTATTGGTCTTGAGAACTAAATTGACCTTGCCACTGTCTTCAGCGTATATTTAATTATAGAACTTACCGTCTTAGAATGGTGTCCAGTGTTCACTATCTTTGATTATATTCTGTCAGTTTATATTCATGAAAATCGGTGTTGGTGCACTCATCAATGTGAATCAACTTTCACATTAAAACTCCATGACTATTTTCAAAGTGTGCTCCATGGTAGGCATCTTCTTCTTTGGAGCCTTAATCTCAGGCCGCGTTGGTTGAGACATTTCAGATATGCATTTATAGACTGTATTGCATAGAATGATGATCCAGCTCAAAAGCATGTGCTGTTAGCAGCTGTTTTGTTTGGAAAAAATATTGGTTGCATATAGGTAGCATGATTGCAGTTAAAACATCGAGTTGTGTCTACACAAGAATGCGGTCACCTGAATGCATTAGAATTATAAAACTAAAGCACCAATGAAAAAAGATAAGTTGTGATCCCTGCCTCTTTTTTATAGCTTGCACAGCTATTCTTGGTACACCTTGTGTATGGTGATCCATTTGAGCTATTCCCTAACATCCATGTTGGGGTATATGGTAGGGATAGGATGGATCTGCAAAACACTGTGCTTTGTACTTTACTGCATTCGTATGAACTGTTATTTTGCCATCTTGCATCTGTGTGCTGTTATGCATTGACCAGTTTCATGGTCTTTGCAAATCCAAATATCAGGTTCCAATGTTGCATTATATTCTTAATAAATGTCCATAAAATCAGCTTCAGAGTTCTCATCCAGTTCTGTTCTCTATGGAAAATAATCTTCAAAAATATGCTCAACTAGGTAAAGTGAAAGTACATGATGTGATATTAAACATTCACGCAGAAGCACGGAATCACGATTCTATCCTGCATGGGTCATTGACAATTGGAATGCTCCGATCAACGTCATTATGTTTCCTTGTAAAGCCGGTGCTTCTGTTGACAATAAATGTAAATGATATCTTATTTGCAGACTAATCACCATTCAACTGTGTTATGTGTTTTCCTTTCCTCTTTATTTGGCTACTTCCTCTCTTCCCCTTAACTCCCATCTTTACTTATCTAAAAACTATTATGGTCTGAGGTGGCCAACATTGATGTAGACCTTAAAAACTACATCTTCCAGAGTTGTGAGCTGGATGGTAATATTGTCCAGTATACTGTATCACATAAGGATCCAATCAGCATTTTCTGAGATTCTGCAAGACATCATTGCCTTAAATATATTTTCTTCACCCCATGATAGTTTCTTTAGTTTAGTGTTCCAGCCATGGAATATCTTTATCTTTTTTTCTCAATTATCCAGCATCTTCAACTTGTGATAATTTAGTCTCGAATCTCTTCTAGTCTTACCATCTCTTCATGTCGTTGTCGCATTCATTCTTGACCAGAAAGTAGTGTTGCCAAAGGTATTCACAGGTTATTAACATTGAACTCTTGAGCTGAAAGGACATGCGCTTGGTCAACCACATGTAAGTCATCCAGTAAGACCACAAAACTGTCGGTACTTGTTAAAATCGTCTCTATTTAACATTGAATACTTGACACATTCTCCATTATCTAAGTGAATGACACATTCTCCATCATCTAAGTAAATGTTTCCACAGATCCATTGGCTTGGATGACAATGGGTACTCATGTGATGCTGAATTTGTAATTTTAAGTCAGGACCTTGATTGTCTCATTTACAAAGTGTTTCTCTTGTTTGCTGGTAAGACTAAGTAGACTGCTGAAATGGGTAATGCTATTCTTATAGATGAATCTACTAGAAACTTAAAGCAGTTTAATCTATTGTCATAATTATAACAAGACACAAATTCTAAAGCTTAACTTGGACATTCATGACTCAATGAGACTAACATCAAAAATCAGTAGGAGAACCAACAAATTAAGTATTCAAAATATTGAAATTTCAAAAGAAAGTTGTGTTTTCCTATATTGAATTAAGAGAATTTTGTAGAGATCAAAATACACATCAGTACAAGTCAAATAAAGCATTAAAAAGGCAAATGTACGTGAATACTAAAGCGAGCCATAGATTTAAATAATATTTAGTATTTAAAGGTCTAAATTACGTGTGTGTGTGTATCCACAGTGCGAGTATGTGTCTAAAATCAAAGCTCAATGGAGAATAATCTTCGTGCCATGAAATAAATCAGAAAAATAAATGAATAGGTGTTGAGAGATTTGGGAGTGCCACTCTGTTTTTAAGTAGCATCTGTAGCCTGCTCTTCCTTTGGATTTGTGTTAATCCAAGCCACATAATTATCTTCTAATCTTGGCTCCTTTGCATCAACTCTAATGATGGATCAATCTCTACATAAATGGCCTACTTATTAGTTTGTGCCGAAGGCATATGAACTATAGCAATCAGTTTTTCTTAACCAGTTATTATTACTTTTTGTTTTCAACCAATTAGAAGCTATTATTATTCTTGTATGTAGAATTTAATGTCTTAAATCTTGGACTTTGGATATTTTTATCTAAAAATACTTTAAAAATGTATTTATCTAGTTGCTGACTGGTTTGAAACTTTTTCTCCTTATTATCCCCTTCACATAGATCGAGACAACATGATGTCATGGTTGTCAAATCAACTTTTCACATGTCATATCATACAAATAAATTTTTACCATTCTATTGCAAAAATGTCCCATGGAATAATATTTATACCGATCTCTTACCATTTAGCCATCCATTGGCTCCTTAACTTCTTCCCGTAATATTTTATCAATGGAATATATTTGTTTTCCTTAGATAAATCATTTGTGTTTCCAGCCATATGGATCTTTGTAAGACATTTGAATCATAAACTATTTTTAAAATATATTTTTGATACTTAATGCTAATAATGGTCAAAGGAGTAACTTTTCTTCATAAACAAATTTCTATGGATGGCTGCTTAAGTTCTTCTTGTAATACTCGATCAATGGAATATATTTACTTTCCCTATATAAATCATTTGCCTTTGGGTAATGCTATTCTTATAGATGAATCTACTAGAAACTTAAAGCAGTTTAATCTATTGTCATAATTATAACAAGACACAAATTCTAAAGCTTAACTTGGACATTCATGACTCAATGAGACTAACATCAAAAATCAGTAGGAGAACCAACAAATTAAGTATTCAAAATATTGAAATTTCAAAAGAAAGTTGTGTTTTCCTATATTGAATTAAGAGAATTTTGTAGAGATCAAAATACACATCAGTACAAGTCAAATAAAGCATTAAAAAGGCAAATGTACGTGAATACTAAAGCGAGCCATAGATTTAAATAATATTTAGTATTCAAAGGTCTAAATTACGTGTGTGTGTGTATCTACAGTGCGAGTATGTGTGTCTAAAATCAAAGCTCAATGGAGAATAATCTTCGTGCCATGAAATAAATCAGAAAAATAAATGAATAGGTGTTGAAAGACTTGGGAGTGCCACTCTGTTTTTAAGTAGCATCTGTAGCCTGCTCTTCCTTTGGATTTGTGTTAATCCAAGCCACATAATTATCTTCTAATCTGGCTCCTTTGCATCAACTCTAATGATGGATCAATCTCTACATAAATGGCCTACTTATTAGTTCATGCCGAAGGCATATGAACTATAGCAATCAGTTTTTCTTAACCAGTTATTATTACTTTTTGTTTTCAACCAATTAGAAGTTATTATTATTCTTGTATGTAGAATTTAATGTCTTAAATCTTGGACTTAGGATATTTTTTTATCTAAAAATACTTAAAAAAATGTATTTATCTAGTTGCTGACTGGTTTGAAACTTTTTCTCCTTATTATCCCCTTCACATAGATCGAGACAACATGATGTCATGGTTGTCAAATCAACTTTTCACATGTCATATCATACAAATAAATTTTTACCATTCTATTGCAAAAATTGTCCCATGGAAAAATATTTATACCGATCTCTTACCATTTAGCCATCCATTGGCTCCTTAACTTCTTCCCGTAATATTTTATCAATGGAATATATTTGTTTTCCTTGCATAAACTATTTTTAAAATATATTTTTGATACTTAATGCTAATAATGGTCAAAGGAGTAACTTTTCTTCATAAACAAATTTCTATGGATGGCTGCTTAAGTTCTTCTTGTAATACTCGATCAGTGGAATATATTTACTTTCCCTATATAAATCATTTGCCTTTTCAATCCTTGCGTGACATTTGACTTGTATATATATAATGGTCAAAGGAGTAACTTTTTCTTCATAAACAAATATATATATATATATATATATATATATATATATATATATATATATATAATATTATTGTCATACTCACACTTCAATGACCACAAGCATCCAGCTATAAATATATTTTTCTCGCATTCGTCTAGGTTCACCTCACATGTTTTAGCTACAAACTTTGCCACCAAATCACACATTACATATTACATAAATTAAAAGGTTCCCTAGATACACACAAGTAACTTAACACATTTAAATTTTCTATTTGAAAACTTTACAATCGCAAGGCTTAAATTCAACGGCAATTTACATGTATCTTCATATTTTTAGCCACAAATACCTGCAAATTAAAATTTCAAGATCGTCGTCTCTTCCAACTTGTATAGCTGAAATATGAACATCCTCTTTTATATGGATCTATATACAAGTTATATTGACATATGTTAAGTATATATTAAAGTTAAATAAATGAAAGTTCCCTCAGTTTTTATACAATATTTCTGCTCTACACAATTTGAAGGGCAGTATTGTAAAATTGCTGTTGAACTGAAAATTTGTTTGACGAGCATAGGTGGCTGTCAAATTTAAACTATGTACGAATGAGTCATTTATAATTTTTATCTTCAATAATAGTCATTTCTATTTTTTATCTTCAATCGTTATTGTTGAAACGAGATTTATTTCAATATAATCTGAAGTTCTGATTATACACTTGAATATTAACACAAGCTACTCAACCTGAGTAACTGTAGAATCCCATTTATTTTTGAATGCATTCAAAGGTTCTTCTCATTCTTATTCATTTAAAAAGTTTAATTATTTTAAAATAATCGAAAAAACTTATTGCAACCTAACAGCATGAACTAGTCGCTTAGCGACCCTTATTGCTTCTTGCAAACTTTTGCCATGGAGTTGAAGGTTGTATCACACAAACACAAAATCAAAATTACTCATCCACTTTTCTGATTGTACTTGCTTGAAAATAAACCAATTATGTACACATCCAAAAGCATTGTATTTTTAACTGTAATTTCTGGAACCTCAGGAGTAGTGACACCAAAATCTTCCCGCCACTTTACCTAAAGCCTGTACAATCAGATATAGTATGATGCATAATCAATAAAAATCCTAAGCAGGATTCCACTTGATAATTGAAAATAATATAGAAGGTTAGAATTTATGAAGGTACCAGGTAAATATTGCATTTCTTGTCTTGACTGCTAATTTTAATCAAAAGGTGCTCTGGCCTCTTATACTTTTAGAGTTGTTCCTGAATTGTATTGTTTTTTGATAAATTAGGGGCCAATTTCTCTAATGCACATGTGCAGGCCTACCATCATCTCCTTATCGCCAAGAAGGGCCGATAACAATAAGCATGGATAAGGCAGCACCCAACTTCTGGCAGATGGCTATGAAGTTGATGCTGCCACCTCTTGTCAATGATGGCCCAAGAGGCATGTCTTTATGAAGTTGAGGCTCAACTATTCTTCATTTCCCTATCCATGGCCAGAAATATATAATTCACAAATGGTTTGTTCCCATCCATCATGCAAATGATCTTAATAATTTTATTACCACATAACTCCTGTAGGTTCTTCACATAAGCTGTGTCATTTATATTCCCTGTACGGTAGTTTGAATCCAATCTTGGCTAAAGTGTATTCTCTTAACATTTTATTTTTGTTTGCTAAGTGCTTGCAAAGAGACGAAGTTTGTGGCAAAGCAACTGACAGGAGTATGGACAATCACCTCGTTTTCTATGAATGCCACACAGGCTGAACAAGCTGAGTATGACTGTGTAGTAGAGGTAGGTGTAGGTAAATCAACATTAGCAGTAACAAGTAGGTTTGTAGTGATTGCCCCAGCCCCAGGAAAGATGCACGTCCAATTTCTCCTTTTAAGATTTTTCTTCTTTTGTCTTTTTCTCTTATGGTTTCTAATGGGATTTTCATTTAGTAGGTGGACATCAAGAGGGACTTGAGGGCACAATCCTGCAGCCTTGTCCATTATCTTGGCAACAACTAGCTTATTCTCTCTTCATAGTACTTTCCACCAATAAATTGTGCAATAACTCCATAGCGGATAAATTCCCTTTCTCTTATACTTCTTGCATCATTTTTTAGAGTGTCATTTTTTTTGTATGTGGGGTTTGTGAAAAAAGCTGCAAAGAAAATCGGAAACTTCTCTTTAGAAACATTTTAAATTTGTTGAGCGTCTTCTCACTAATGAAAATGGAGACTCAAAACCCTTGCCCAATTGTCCCAGGGTGCTGTTGGTTGTCAAGTATTGAGAAAGGAAGAAATTATATTAATGTCCACAAATGACCAAAAGTAGGTCAATGGGACTGAAGGGTACAACCATTAGCAATAGAAAGTTCTAGGAAGAGAGAATCCTAGATACGAACCAAAGAAATAAAGTACAAAAGACAAAATAGAGCAGCGTGCCACTACCACAAGTGGCAAAGAAACCAATACAAATAGCAATGAGGGTGAACAAAAACCCCAAGAGCATGCATCAATGAAGACTGGAGGCAAAACTCATTGAATGTCCCTTGTTTGTGCATGAAGTGGAGGAATCATCTGAGCCATTATCGATCACTGTGAGGGATCTAATAATGTTGTCTGGCGAGTATACAGGGTCGAAGGAGCCAAGTTGGGGGAGCCTAGGAGGAAGCAAGACACTTCCTCTAGAATCTCCCCTAGCATCCAAGGCCGGTGTAACTCTCGTAGTAGAAAAGAAGCTTGTAATATCAGTTTGCCCCTGTGGTCTGGGGGCAGCGGCCAAGTAGTAGTAGATCCATGTCGCCAGAGAGGGGCAGAGCCACGCCGACGGGTTGGAGCAGAGCCATGATGCCGAGAGATAGCAGGCTTGGAGATTTGAGTAGTCTGCTGAGAGAAGCGCCACCTAACCGATCTATCAATTCTGATGTGTGATGTATTGGTGTCCAAAGGACGTTTAGTGCTGCCAATCACCTGGATGGGCTGAAAGAAAGAGGTGATCAATATGGGAGCTCTTGAGCCTCTAGGCTCTTCCTGTAGGGATTTGCATCGGAAGGTGACAACCTCATGAAGATAAAGAGCTAGGCACCGCTGGTCAGTGTATCTGAAGAAGGTAGCTAGAGTGTTGTTTGAATCTTTGTAGAGGCAGTGATATCTTCCCCAGATCTCATAATAAATGGGACATCTGAAAATGAAGTGGTCCTCAGTCTCCACCTCCTGGAGGGAGCAAAGACGACAGATCCGGTCATGACGGAGAATGTGATGGTCTGTTTCAACCCGTAATTGGTGGGAGCAAACTCTCATCTAGCCAAGGGGAAACCTCAAGCCATGAGACCAATGGCATTGGAGATAGTGAGGGCAACGAATAAAACTGTCCTCCACTTGTAAGAAATGATCAGCATAAAAAGCAAGTTTGGGGCTGAGCGGCTCATAGGGGAGATCCAGGTGGTTTGGATATACTGTTTGTAGATGTCCTCTCTGGCAACCCTAGTGATGACATCTTTAGTGCAAAGGAGCCTGGGAGGTCTGGAAAACCATTCCCAATCAGCTCCCACTACTGTAAATGCTTAAAATGCATAGAAAATGCAGATGCAAACTTTTTCCCTTCCCTCAGAAAAATTGATTTAAAAATGCTATTGCATTGATTGTCTTTATGTTTGAATATCCCCGCCTTATGGTTTGAAAACCTCCCTGTAAAGAACAACATTAAAAAAGTCAAGAAATGAATTTTATTTATTTGTTTGTTTTTGTCTTATGAACTCGGTGCTGGTGATTTGGCAAGTCTATCCAATGAATGCTGCAAGTTTGCCAAAGATTCCAAATCTTGGCATGTGCACCATGTATTGAGCTCAAAGGCTTGGTAAGACACAAAATCTAATGAATGCAAGAAGAGTCTTGTGGCTATGGTCTACATAGCGTTGGCTTATCGTCATATATATTGGGTTGCAATTATTATGTACCAACTGTTGCTCTTTTAGTTGAGATTATAATGAATCCATAATTCTCCACAATTCAGTGTATCAGAGCTTTTTGGCAACAATTTATTGATCCATAAATCTATAGTCATATAATCTGGGAAATGTAGAATTGGTGCAGAAACTATAATTTCGTTTTTCAAGATTTTGAAGGCCTGCTGAGACTCATCAGTCAAAACATACACGACCCTACATTTGCATAAACTTCCCGTGCTATCCCATACTGCTTAGCTGAGATCAAAGTCCTACTGCATATGATTTCTGTGACAAGCCCAAACTAATGGGTATTTTACTTCAATATACTATTAACTCCTGTGCACAAAATGAAGAAGTGGCCTAAAGGATGTAGCAAGCATGTACTTAGAAACCCCAAAAATGTTGATATCCGCAAAAGTTCATGGATAAAGTTTTGGAAGGCTGTAATCACGACTGTAGAATTTTGGATGACTTTTAGCACATTCATCAATATGAATGGCATCGTGTTATTGAAAAAACATTTTTGTTTAGTCCAAAGGTTGTCTTGTCCTTGTGTTTTTCTCCGATCCATTTCTGGTGATATTCAGAGAACATGTTACTTTACTTCCCAGCCCGCCGAGCTTCCCATTATTTCTTCTAAACGTCGTGTATGTAAGCTTAATTTCTTTCCCTATAGCCACACAGATTCTTGATACTGCCAAACTTCTTTGTCTACACAACTGTAGGACTTAACCAGTTAGACTTTTCAGTTAAAAACATATGTAGTGACCTCTCGGTGGGAGACCGGAAAACACACCAGATTTTTTTTTGAACAGGAATTCTGAATCACCCAAGCACCGAGAATGGAAATTGATGCCTCTCAATTTCCTTGTCCTACGCTTAAACATATAACACATGCAAGCAGCAAAATATAAGTAATACAAGTATTCAAATTTATCTTATAAGTAGATTATATTGTTCATTCCTTTAACTTGTATTGTTTTCTTCCTTAATCGTAAATTAACTATACATAAAACAATAAGTAATAATACCTAATAGTTTTCTGCATAAATTGTTCATCCAATTATCTAAAACATTGTAGTTAATTCACTAACATGTGCATTCATTTCTATTCCATTAACCAATTAATTTAACATGACAAGTAATAATTTCATCCATGATGTTAACATATAGATTCAAGCATTCATCCATAGTTCCATGACCTCGATAAGTAATATAAACGTATATAGTTCCATTCAATCACAATTTTGCATGTTACAACCATACATAGGTTCATATTTAACCAAATGTTATTCAATTTACTCAATTTCTAATACATAGTGGTTTACATGTATTCAAAACACAATGTCACATTTCTTTGTTTTAAAAGACACAAGTTTCCAATTCTTATTTACTCATAATCAATTACATTATGTTATGTGGTTCAACTTTACAATAAGTTACAAGTATACAAGTTTTACATCTTGTTGTCATGCAAATGTGTAGCATGAAAATTTCAAACTTTCAAGCATGAAAATTTCAAACTTTCAAGCATTACAACTAGATCCAAATGTGAAAATTTGTTCCCGAGTCTTCATGAATCCCTCTCCGAGTCAGTTTGCCTTCTCTATCATGCCCATCCGGTCCTTGTAAGTACTTCCCATGTGTTGACCAAGCTTGTCCTATTGTTTTAAATGTTGCGACATTGTCATTCATCTCATACCATGAAGTGTTTCCAACGGCTAGTTTCTCAGTAGGCCTAGAAAGGGCTAATTTTGGCCATTCTAAGGTAGGTGTGCACTCTCGGGATGGAGCAAAAGCCCACACTCATCCGGAGGTGGTATTGAAGAGATATGAACATGTTGGAACTGATTTAGGAAAGTTTAGGGAAGATTTGGAGGTTTAGGGATAGTCTGAGCAACATTGGGTTTCTAAGGTGCAAGGAGGGTACAATCAAAATCGGTACCTAATCTTTTGCGGACGATTTGGGAGTTCCGTAAGGAGTTAGGAGCCAATCAAATACTCATTGGAAAGCTTGAAGAACCCTCTACATGATGGAAGTTTCAAATCTTTCACAAGACTCAAGTTTCTCTCAGCGCAACTCAATCCCTGTAGACACACCTTGCTGTCCAGAGAAAAAGGAGCAATTTCAGGAAGTTGCAGGCATAATTGAAGGATGAGACCACTCCCATTGTTCTTGAAATGCTATTTGGGAGTCAAAATTATATAAGACTTCACCAAAAAAGACCTCATGGAGCTCCGAAAATCGCATCGACAACTCTTCTCTCTTGTAGGTACGCTTCTTGTAGTTAGTCAATTTTGCAAGTGGAAACTTGTCACCTCCAAGTTGAGGCACATTTTTGTGTCCTTCTTGTCCCCATTCCAAGGGGACACAAAAATGCACCCCTCCTCAACCCTTCCTTTTGATCTTCCATGTGACCAACTCAGCAAGACTCAGGAGGGCTTGTCCGACTTATTTCTAGCCCCTTCGTTGAACAATGAGAAAGAACCACTTGTACACTAGGCGAGGGTGCATTTTTGTGTCCCTCTTGTCCCTTTCCCAAGGGACAAGAAAATGCGCCCTCTCTAGCCCCCGCTCAGTTTGCCATGTGACCCGGAGTCGGCCCCTCAAGTGCTATGCGCTTGTTTCTCCATTTCCTCATCATGCAATCCGAAGATGCCAAGTGTCAAGCCCAGAATAAGGCACATTTTCTTACACCTCTTGTCCCTAATCCCAAGGGGACAATGGGGACAAAAATGTGCCCCAAGCCATGAAGTTAAAACCCTAGCTTTCGGACTCAACCTGTGTGCTACTACATATCTGCATTTACTCAAAAACACTTCCAAGGAAGCTTAAAAGCTCAAAACCACTTGTTTTAAAGTATTTTCTTCACACGATTCGAGGTGGCAGCCATTGTTGATGATATGAGACCCTCAAAAAACCTGAAAACACAACCATTATGTTGTTAAGATATTTCCGGGGCATTTACGATTGCAAGAATGGAGCTTTTCCTCATGCCGAAGATTAGAAAATTGATCGTATCAAGGGTTTGAACCGATTTTTTCTTCTCCAAAGCATCCCTGTGATAACTAAAGCTCAGAGCCTCCATCAATGGCTGCCATAACAGCTTCAGACTTTAAACTTGTACCCTAGAAAGTTGCTTTTTCAATTTCCAAGACTTTCAACGGGCGGAACACAATAAAATTTGGAGCATGAGATCACGAGGACGAGCCGAATCTAATGAAGAATTTTTTGTTGCAAATGGACATGGAGAGGTGCCGATTCTAAAAATAGTAAGTATCCAGGTGCCCTCACTTTACTAAAAATAGTAAGTTCTCCCATATCAGTTCCTTCAAAATACTTAGAGAATAGTAAAGAGGACAAAATTGACAATTTCCCGAAAAAGCAAAAAAGCAAAAAAACTATTGTTAAAAATAGAAACTTTCGAAAAGGGTGAAGAATCATCGGTGGAGTTGAATTGAATGTGCCGGGTGGAAAATATCAAACTTGAGCAAAAAAGGCAAAATATATCAAAATAGCAGGTCCTGGTCCCACATGCTAAAAATAGAAAGTCTCATTTTTAGATGCAAAAAGTTGCTGTTGGCTTTGATTTCCCTCATCTCACTGCTTTTTGACATCTTCATAGGGTCGTAAGGTGGTTGCATAGCTCAAACAAAGAAATTCATCCTTCACGGAGGTCTTGAAGCATCATTTTGATCGCAATTGTATTCGGGAGCAAGGTAGAGCATATCAAAGGTGTAACAGGGTAAAAGTCAGGGACATTTGTGCAATCGGAAAGGATTTGAAAAGAGTCAAAAGCTCCACTATAATTCAAGCTAAGGAGGTCATTGTAACTCATCGGTCAAGTTGGATCCACCATCATCTCTTCGGTGAGCTAGCTCGACGAGCCAGGAGCTGGTTGAGTTTGAGTTGAGTTGAGCTGAGGTGAGCTGGTTGGAGTGAGCTCAATGAAGCGAAGAACACAAAGTGATTCCATATTCCAAGAAGCTCATAAGCGGGCAAAGTCTATTCAAGATCTCACAAAACTTCTCAAGTCAGCAAGGGTGATTCATTACAACCTCCATCTTTTAGGGGCATCCAGGTATGTCTTCCCTAATGGCGAGCTTCCTCACGATGAACAAGAAGTGATCTTGCATCAAGTTCCTAAAAGTGCTTCGGAAAGCAACATCATGTTAACTCCTGAAGAGCCATTCCTATGGATTCAAGAAATGCTCAAAAGTGAGCCAAGAACAATGCAACAAGCTATTGTCACAACCTCGAAGCAATCTCAAGAACCTTGAAATCCAAGCGAAGGAGGAAGGCCTAGACAACTTTCCGCTTCTTCAGTGGCATCTCAGGTAACCAGTATGTGGAAGTTGTTAAGGCCTAAGAATGAAAAGCCTATGGAAGAGATGACTCCATTAGAGTATGAGTTAATCCGCATCTCATTGGGTCAAGCTTCACGCATTAGGATGATTCTCATCTGTTCAAGGAATCCTCTTCCCACCTCCTTGCTTGGAATGAAGAGTACAACGAACAATCGAGCAATTGGAGGAACAAGTAAAACTCTCAGTGCTCACATTCAACCTTTTTGGAGCCCGATTCAACATCTTCTCTTCTGTAGAAGACATTCCTTCGATCAAAGCAGTGTTGATCTGAGGTGATCAAGAAAGCACAAGGTTACATGATGCAAGGGAAGGCTAACGAAAAGTGGATTGAGAAGATCATCGAGAGAGGTAAGACAGTGTTTCCAGAGGTCATCTCTCTAATCAAGTTCATTCTTGCCATCTTGTTAGAAGTGAAGAAAGCGAAGGAGGAGATTGAAAAAGAGAAAATCCTCTGGGATGAGGTGTTCTCACTCATTTTCGAGATGATCTCCTTCGACTCTCACACCCTTGTAAGAAAGAATGTGTTTGCATCAACCGTCGAGAACTTGTCTCCGGTTTGGGTCCGCATCATATGATGAGAGATATTATGATAGAAGATGGCATCTCCGAACTTGACTATAGTGTGCAACATGCCTTTGAGGTTTTGAATGAGGTCTACAACTGTGTTCAAAAACTTGAGTTCCCTCCGCTCACTCGAGAATTCATCATTAGAAGAACTCATTGTTTCCTTCCAAGAGTTGGTTAAGAAAGAGGCAGGTGACTCTCTTTCCTTCAATGAAGATAACTTAGATCCCTGACCAACATCAGAAACTCCATTTTGGAAATTGCAAAAGATCACGAAAGGATGGCTCAGTGAATGCAAGAAGAAGATCAAGTGAGGTTCTCGGGGCATGGATCAAGGTGTTGGGCTGCGTTTGCATTCCAAAGGTGGACAAGTTGACATCTGTGGCAAGCTCAATTCAACAAGGAATTCAAAGTAGAGGAGTCCATTCTAGAAACTTCTCATTAGGGATCATGAATCAACAAGTTCTTCATCAGAAGGAGCTTCTTCATCAGATATGACAACTTTTTCCTTCTCTCTCTCTCCCTCTTTCCTGTCTTCCCCTTTCTAATTCTTCATTGTGTGAAATCATGATAATTTGTCTCATTCACTTAAGTGACTTTCTAAAGTTGAATTGTAAAAGTCCCTTTGATTTATAAAAAGGGAACTTATTTCTCATTTCCTAGGAAGATGTAAAGTCACAATTTGAATGAGAACATGAAAAGTCATGTGGGGGTAGATGAAAGGTCAATTCACAATGCTATAAATTGGGATGGCTTCTCCATTCCAAAAGATCTTTAAAGTTTAGTTCTTGGTAGCAATTGTGGATTGTGAATTTTTGTATCACCACTACACAAGAAATAAAAGCTACATTCTTCCCTTTCCTTTGCTCATGTTTTCTTCTACTCTCTCTCTTTTTGCAACTTTGCAAGTATAGTGATCAAGAAGGAACTTGGTGTCCTTGATGGATGAATCTAAAGAACTGTGTGTCTCTAGTTTGTCAGTCTCACTAATTGCATTGTTGTTTTCCTCTAATTGAATGTTGAACTACTCGGTTATTGGGTGTGAACTCTGCAAGTGCCTACTCACAATAATAACCTTCTCTTTCCTAATTTCTCTCCTTTATCCCTCATCGCTGCAAATTCCTCCCTTGAACCTGGTACAAACACTTTGCCACGGGTTCAGTGAAGTGTTCCTGTGTGATTCCGAGCCTACCTGGCCACCACTACAACATTAAGATAGGATTAGATAGTTTACATTTAATAATGGGAGCCTCTCCATACACAAGGAGGAGGCGTAGCCCCGTGAGCGTTGGTAGAAACTTATAATTTGCAACACGACAAATTATTTCACAAACATATCCATTTGTCTCAAAACAATAATATAATAGATATCAATCTATACAATACAACAATCCGTTGTAGCAACACAAGTGTCGCCATCGTCAGAGATCCATCTTGCTGTCGAACTGCACTATGAGAGAGAGTATCATCGAGGCGCTTTGCCTCCAACCATGTGTCTTACGGTTCCCAACACACCTTTGCCTGAGAGAACCCTACCCTTCATGAGAATAAAGATGCGAGAACTCAATAAGGTAAGAGAGAATACCATGTGTAAAACAATCACTAAACAACTGGTAGACATAAGAGAGGATATGAATGTAAACATCCTAAAAATCATAATAGTAATGATCGTGGTATTTAGGGATGTGACAATACAGGATCAGCTTTTAGCATGCAATCTATTTCTTGCTTCAGCTTGACTTTCAGTTTCCAATTCATTGAAAGGTCCATTTCTTCATGGGATTAGAATTATCAATTAGGTTTTAGTTCAATTTTCTTGCTCTGGTGAACTCAACGATCCTCACCATCTCTGTAAAATCTCTTGGAAGAAAATCCTGATATTCCTTGAGTAAATCTGAATTCTTAAACCTCTTTATCATGGTAATAGTTTCCTATTGTCGACATTTTGAGATTATCTTTGGAGTTGATAATTTGCATGTTCAAGGAAACCTACTCAGCAATAGGGTGTTAAGTTCTGGTTAAACAGCTCCACTTTTGCAGGTCCTCTTAAGTACAAATCCATAGCATTTTGAAGCAAGTTATTTTGCCGAGCCTCTTTTCAATTTTTTTTTAAAGTCGAACTTTTCCATAGTTGAAGGTTTGTCCTTTTTAGCATACTAGGTTCCATCATGTCTCCTAGACATAATGGAACCTAGTACAAATATCTCAAATAGTATCAATCTCAAGCCTTTTATCTTGGATTTTTCACATACCATATTGATTAATAGCTCCGTTACTTTCTCTGCAAATTTCCAACTGGCTGGTGACAAATGACATCAATCTAGTTATACCGGTGTGTTGGCGTGGAAAAAATCTTCCCGGGTTAAAATACCAGGCTCCAATCTCTGCCATATGGCAAGATATTACAATTTATTGGTTGACTTGTCTACGTAAAAAATAAAAACTTCTAAGTGATGATCAAATGGATGTCAAATTTAAGGTTGAAATTGCCATGCGACAGTCAAATGGGTGTCATAGTTAATATCAATATTAATTGTTAACCACTCATGGACATTACAGTCCACCACCACTTGGCTGCCATTGTGGATTGCCTATTGGCATAGTCACCCAACGTTCCTCTGACCAATAAAGGCTAAGCTTAGGTAGGCAGCCAATGTTCAACTTAATATTGTAAATGCCCTGGGGCACCTATTGGTAAGGTTCCTCACAAAGGACATGATTGCAGGAAATTTGGAAATTTTAAACATCAGACTCAAGTAGGGCATAACTAGGGCAAATCTCGATTTTATAAAAGCAACTTTGATTGTCAATGTTCATTCAATTCATCTGCAAAGAGATAAGAGTCCTCTTTTCCCTTGCTAAATCCTTGATATTAGCTTTAGTGATTATGACTTAAAAATGCATCACTTATATACCTGGTGAAAAGAAGAGTTTATTATGTGCGAGGAAAAATTTGGAGGAGTAAATTTCATTTATAATATGAGCAATCACTGAAAAGGAAGACCTATATGGGGTCCTCAAGATAAGCGATTGCTAGAATTGAAGCAAAACATTTTATTGAATGCGCAGAGGCATCCTCGTCGATAACAGCTGGTTTGGAGGACTATAAGAAGATCAAAAGAGGGATTTCTTAATTGAAATTTCATGGTTTTTCCACCTCCATCCCAAGGAAATTTGATTCAATGAAGAGGTCTAATTTACATGGTTGCATGGGAGGTTAATTATGTAAAATGGGGAAATTTCTTAAACTATCTGGAAGACTATCTCTTCAACTTGGCTTTTCATCCTACCTTCTTTGCTTTGTATTCCCCTTTGGCAAATGGACCTGGAAGAAGCGTATACTTAATTTGAACTGAATTGAAGTGGCTCTATTCCACAGGAAAAAGCATAGGAAACTTAGCATGGTGAAAGAATTTGAAACTAATACTTGAAGCTATATATGACTTTCAATTGACTCCTGGGGAATGTCACTGTGTTTTTCACGAACAGTCTGCTAAAAACCATGATGTTTTTCATGGGGAATGCCATCGTGTTTTTCATGAACAGTCTGCTAAAAACCATGATGCAGATTAGAATCTTTTATTTG
The DNA here is from genome assembly GCA_018340775.1 of Taxus wallichiana var. yunnanensis. Taxonomy (NCBI): domain Eukaryota; kingdom Viridiplantae; phylum Streptophyta; class Pinopsida; order Cupressales; family Taxaceae; genus Taxus; species Taxus wallichiana. The sequence continues at coordinate 665,720,752 of CM031237.1, read as the reverse complement.
TTTATGAGTGGTTAAGTATATAGTTTTTAAGCCCTGTGTGCTGCAGGAATCCAATCAAAGTGTTACAGAGAAAAGGGATCTCATATTGCCATATTTGATTTTAGTTGTTTTGAAGAATATGTTTGTTGAATATAGTTTTGTATTTAAAAAGTAAAGTTTTTTTTTTTTCATTTGCTATAGATTATGATTTTATTTTTCACATCATGCACTTCTTGATGTACAGAGCACCAGAAGAAACTTGAGGCAGGAATGCGTAAAAAACAGCTAGCTCAGGCACAAGTCAATGATCACACAGTTAAAGCACAAACATCTACCGTGCAGGCAGCAGATGCTGGTGTATCAAATTTTTAACTATTTGCCAGGACATGGACTTGGATTGGCTACGTGTATAGCTGAATTTGAAAAGAATGGATGATGAACAGCTGATCAGCAGCCTTCATGCAATTCCTCATCAGATTATTTACTGAAGGATGCAATACATTTATTATTTGTATAAAAGCCCTCATTTGGGTAGATCATTACTAAATAGGAATATATTTGTCAAGGAAGTAAATCCTGACATTGTTAATTGTAATATTTTTTAAATTGTGAGTCACTTTGCAGTCGTTGAAGTAAACAAGGGAAGGAAATGAAAGGTCCTTTGTAAGGGTAGGGACAACCATGATTGTTAAGTTATTGAGCTTGTCTTTGTAAGTGACTTTCATTTTTGTTAGGAGACCTTTCAACTACTGCAAGCCACCGTACTGCTTCTTATGGGCAGCACCTGGGGAGCTCTTGTAAGCACCCATAAGATTGATATTTATTCTAAGATTCAAGTTGCTAAAAGTATTCATGTGCTTTGGTTGGTAAAACAACACACGGCTGTTTTATATTTTCATTGCAACCTGGGCGAAACTTCATCATGCATATCTAATTTGTAATAAAGAGCAGGGTGCGAAAAACAGGCGGCTTCTTTTATTCTTTTGAATGCGGTTTGTTCCAACTTATTCAATTTAGCAGATATTTGAAATTTGCAAATAAGAAGACTGAAGAATTTCGTTTTTATTGGTATTAGTATGAACAAATACTGTAAATGATAAAAGAAAGAATGCCATGCACTTTGCCTGTTTCAACCAGAGACGGAATCTCGCAACTCTTTCTTGCTCCTCCAACAGACACCCCATTTTACGACTTGCATCGAAATGGGCCGTTGAGCATTTGGACAACATTGTATATCCTTTCAGTTATAAGTTGCTTTATTCTAATAAAGAGCATTAATGTGAAACTGGAAAATAATCAATGTTTGCATTCGCCGAACAGAATCAGGATGATCTGAAGTAATAACCCAACAATCTTGTAATTTGTTTCAAATATAATAGGGTTTCCCAATCAGCAATTGTGTAAATTTGCAAATTCCTTTTTATGCATTTCTAATTATAAGTCGTGTTGTCCACCGTGTTTTTGTATGTGGAAAGTGATGAAGAAGTAACCTTAACGAGGTATTTTCCATTTTTGACCCTCGCAAATCATTCCTCAACATTCTCCGAATAAATTTTTATTTCGACCGGAGTCCAAGATATATTTTTTCACGTGTTCGTGAAGATTATGTTTTTATTCCACATTGGTAAAATTATAAGACGAATTCTATGAGGGAGATGAACTATTTTATTTTTCACCAAGGAAGACTTGCTAACATTGCTCAAAGCTTATGGGTTCTTTGCGGGCCACTCGCCTATTGAATATTGTAAATGTAAGGCTTCCTTGGTTAAAGGGATCATAGAGATTTGGAGCTTTGAATTTGGGGAGATGAATAGTTTACTTCCAGGAGAGCACCTCCAAGCTTCGCTTACTCACTATGTTATAGCGCGGATTGATTCCTCTTTTTCTTGTGTTTGATTACTATATTTTGCTCTCTTTGTTTTTGTGTTGGTTTCGCTTATGTATTGCATTTGTTTGTGTGCTAGTTTAGTGGGTCTATGTGGTGTGGTATATGAGTGTCCGACCTTGCCACTTGTTTGACCCACGAGATATTTTGGTAGAGAAGGCTGAGGTCCAAAACAAACCTTAAGACTATGGTTTGTGTGCCTCGTGCATGGGAAGTGCTATAGTAAAAATTTAGGAGGGCATTAAATCAAGCAAAGTAGACAATGGAAGCCCTATTGTTATCAACTCTGTTGTTGAAACTAGAAAGGTTGTCAAGGTGGGGAGAAAACAAATCTTTCAAATATGCCTTGTGTGTGGATGTAGACACCTAAATTTGACAATTTATCTTTAAGTTTGGCTTTGTCTTTATACTATGACTTGTGCAGACATCTTAAACCTAAATGTGCTCTCTCTCTCTCTCTCTCTTGCATGACTTGCTTTACTCTACATAGTGCTTAGTCGTTTATATATTTAGTTACTTTCATCCAAAGTAGTATATCACTCCCATACACCTTGCCCAAAATCTTTCTCAGCCGTTCGGAAATTCTTGGACAAAATTGTACGTATTTGGACTATATTGTACTATGTTATGACCCAATTTATACGGTTCTATCCTTGCTCTCCAAAGATTGTTTTCAATTTGAAATCTTTTTATAGGTTGTTTCTTATCCTATAAGTTGGCCTTAATGCAATAACCAACTTACAAAAGCCTATATAAGCAAGTTTAATACACTTAAAAACTTACTCGACATTTTCAAGACCTCCTATTGTGTTCTCCTAAATTTCCCCTAAAGTAGCAACAAATCTATTAATGTAGCCACCACATAGGTCTAAAGCACTCAAACCATAGTAAAGAGTCTAGCTTCTTTCATTACTAAGCCTTTAAAGATCTTAGAGTGATATCTTAGCAATGGCAAATCACACGAAGCATTGCCAAAGTTCTTAAGGGACAAAGGGAAATCAATTTAACATCTAAAGCATGTTACACTATATCACTATTGTGTGAGGTACATCTCTATTCTATCTATAGTTAGACTCACTACCTTTCATGTTAAAAGACACAAGGACAACATAGGGGTTGACTCATAGTTGCATACATTATTGCACATACACTAGGAGAACTACTTGGAATTTACTCTCGCTTATGAGGTGATGTAGTGCAGCTCCTGGATTGGTTTAGTAGGGGTTGATGCTAGGGTTAGTGCAACTCCACACAAACTTATCATTTTGTTATCTAATCATGTTCATGAAGTGTTAGTGCAAGTATCTTAGGGTTTTATTTATTGTATGTCATCACAGGTAGGTGTCACATAGTTGTGAGCCATGTGATAGAGAACAAAACATATTTCCAGTCACCGACGAGCACTAGAATTTATAGAGTGCCACCATCCTCTAGGATGGAACCGTGCACAACTTAGTTTCATAATGGATTACATTCATGTCCTTATACAATCTTGTCCCCATTCATATTCGAGTCCCGATTCTAGAGATGAAACACTTCCGTGTTCTTCCTAGTCCGTGTCCTCGGTTTGCATACCCATATCACTCCATGTACCATTGTATTTGGCTAAGTACATTCTCTCTCTTGTGATTTCATATCTTTCATATATCGGTGTTCTTGCTTATCATTTGAATTACATGTGTAGTTAGATTTCGAATGTTGGTGCATTTAGTTTTATAATATTATTGCACATCGTTATCCAATTTTTGTATACTTCGGCAAAATTGGATAGTAGGAGCCTATTGGACCCTGGGATCAAAAATTCCTTTGTGAGCATTCCGGTCATTACGGGAAAATTTTGTGTTTTAGAAGTACTAACGATGTTTCGGAAGGGTTCATGGTTGTTTGATATTGTTCTTCCCTTTCTGGCTCTTCGGGACTCAAATTTTGCTTTGGGTGACTAAATTGGCCTCGGGGCCCCACTTTCAGTCAATGCATATAAAGTGATCAAAATTGACCAATCAAATCCAAGAGGGTTTTTACTATGTTCCCATGACTCCCTAGTTCCAAGAAGAAGCCAAGAGAATCAAATTTTTATTAAAACAAAAAAAGATAGTTGGGGGTCTAGATGTCATTGAGCAAAAAGAGAGCTTGCCGATCAGCTCAGTGAGCAGCTCGGCAAGCAAACATCAGTTTAAAGGGAAACGAGCTCGGTTCTAGCCCGTGCAAGTTGAGTTTGAGGGATATCAAGTAGAGTTGATCGAGCTCGTTCATGCCTTGGTGAATCAAGTCAGTTAGAGGCATGTGTCATAGGGGAGATAGTTTTGAAGGCGAGACTCAAAGGAAACGTTTGGAGCATTGAGTCGATATTGGGAGACTTTACTGCACCGAGCTATACGGAAGCTTGTAGAGTTTAGCGAAGGCTTAGGATATCAACTCGGTTGGTTGAGTTAGGGCCGAATCACTCATTGAATAAATAGATATGATTGAGCCGTGCTAAGTGGGAGAGCGAAAGAGTTCGGTCATAAGCTAGGGTAGATAAACGGCTCGTCGAGCCGGGTTGAAAATGGAAGAATGTAAGTCAACGAAGTTGGAGGTAGAGAAGATGGACCTGAGTTAGTGGTTTACGTCGTAGATAAAATCGATGCCAGAGTTAGTAGCTCAATGTGATACGAGAGGAGATGGCATGACGAGTTCATCCGAGAAAGTCACAAAGGTATGAGAATTTTGGGACGAGTTTAGATTAGCTCGACAAGGACAACATGTTCAAAATTGAAATTGCAAGGATTGAGGCATTCTTGAGCTTACGAGATCAACTAAGGTGGATGAGTTAGAGTCGAGTTGACCGGTTAAGGGCGAGATAAATTTTGAGCCTAGTTGGAGGGTGTTTCGGAGTGAGAATAACATGAAAGCATGTGAGCTTAGTCGGAAAGGTTGTGTCACTAAGTTGAGAAGGAGCTCAATGAAGGAGTTCGGGAGACTGTGAACTCAACTCGACCGAGTCAAAATTAGGCGTGACCAGGGCACGTTCGTGGTGTTTCAAAGGATCGCGGCCAATGGGGTAGTTGAGGCTGAATTTCAAAAGATGGGGGAATTTTGAAGGTTTGCGGCCATGGTGGAAATGTCAAGATGACAGGCCAAGCCAATAACTCGCAGCAGGGAGATTCAGGAAAACATGGCCAAGTGGAATATTAACGGTGGCAAACCAAGGAAGAAATTCGCAAATCAAACGTGTCGGTAAGGAGTCTGAGTCTATGGCTAAGATTCAAGAAAGTTACCGAGTTGTCCACTAGGTTAACATGACCGTTGGTAGTGTAAGCGAGTTGTGGGGGAACCACTACTTTCTGTGGGGAGCTAATGCCTAGCTCGTGAAATGGCATAGTTAGTTTGAATGGCCCGGGATTGAATCCACAACGTGTAAGGCACCCACCAGTGAGTTATGGCTATTTGGTTTGACATTGGGAAAGATGATCTAGTGGCGAGCTCATGGGTTTGAGTGGCTCTGGAAATAGAAAAGGAAGAGACAACATCAAGCTCAACTTGATTCAATCATTTAAGGAGCTTTATAGATTGCATTGTGGTGCTTATCGTTGGAAGTAAGTAATGAAAAATCTCTCGTTATAGCGAGCCAACACTCCCGGAGTTAGACATATGAGCTCGGCTTCAAAACATGGGTGAACGTAATACAACTAAATATGTGTTCACTAGGAAAACTATTATAGGTCAATGGAGTGAAGTCAATTTTGAGGCGGCCATATCTTAGGAGTGGACATGCACTTATCAATTTTGTTGGTCATGGAAAATTTGATTTTTGCTCGGTGAGCCTTAGGGAGGAACTAGGAGTTTGAGTCTATGGCTGACATTCAAGCAAGTTACCGAGTTGTCTGCCGGGTTAACGGGACCGTTGGTAGTGTAAGCAAGTTGTGGGGGAACCACTACTTTTAGGGGAGCTAATGCCTAGCTCGTGAAATGACATAGTCAGTTCGAATGGCTTGGGATTGAATCCACAACGTGCAAGGCACCCACCACCGAGTTGTGGCTATTTGGCTCGACATTGGGAAAGATGATCTAGTGGCAAGCTTGTGGGTTTGAGTGGCCCTGGAAATAGAAAAGGAAGAGACAACATCAACCTCAACTCGATTCAATCATTTAAGGAGCTTTATAGATTGTGTTGTGGGGCTTATCGTTGGAAGTAAGCAATGGAAAATCTCTCACCACAGCGAGCCGATGCTCCCTGGGTTAGATAGATGAGCTTGGCTTCAAGACACATGTGAATGTAATACAACTAAACATGAGTTCACTAGGAAAACTATTGTAGGTCAATGGAGCCAAGTCGATTTTGAGGCCATATCTCAGGAATGGACGTGAACTTATCAATTTCATTGATCATGGAAACTTCGAATGGAGCTCAGTGAGCCTCAGGGAGGAACTAGGTTAGCTTGGTTCATTGTGGCAAGATGGGAAATATTCCGGTGTGATAGTGAATGACGAGCTCATGTAAGAGTGTTTGGCTTAGTGCAAGACGATCTCGGTAAGAACATAATTTGTCAAGTCGAGTTAAGCCAAGCCCGAAGCCAACCAATGCATAATAAATGGCGGGGGCCTACTCGATGTGTGGGGAGGTTGAGCCTAAGGGATCAACGATCCTATGAGGAAGTGAATGAGTTGAGTGAGTTGTCCAAACCATGGAAATGAGGAGGATCTCAAGTCAGTTCACATGAAGGCCATATGATCAAGGTAATGAGCTAGTGATAACTTGCTAAAAGGAGCTCAAAGCTCATATAGTCGAGTTAAGCTCATCGAACCAAATTGAGAGTTACTCGGTTGCATGGTGGTTGGATCGGTAATGATGCATTCAAGGAGGGAGCTATTTCGAGCTCGATCTGATAGGAGGCAAAAGTTGTTGGAGTTGTTCAAGGAGGAAGAAGACCTTGAAGCTCAAAGCTTGTGGATTTGAGCCATGAGATGGGTAGCTCGGATGGAGCTTGACATAAATGTTTAAGAGCGAGCTAGTAAAATGGAAATGATGATTTCGAATGGGTTGTAGACGGTAATGGCTCGCAGGAAGAGAGTGTCATAAACCCGAGTCAATATGGAGCTCAAACGGACCGAGTTACTCATATGGTGAAATGATGAGCTCGCCAGGGATCGACAACCGACAAGGTGAGTTCACCAAGGCTCACTGAACATGGAGGAACTCACTAATCAGCGAGAAAGGAGCTTAATTCTCTGAGTTGAGCCATGCATCGAGATGAGCTCGCGAGAACTCGAAGGTCGGAGAAGATTACAAGGGAATAGCTCTGAGCGGGTTCGTGGGAAAATTTGGAGGTAGCTTGTGGAGTAAAAGTTAGCGAGAGCATGAAGAGCTCGACTTGAGTGAGTTAAGGCCGAGAAGAGTCGGTGGAGCATGAAGATGATCCCGCCATGTTCAAATGGAAGGGGAGCTCATCGAATAACTTGGTGAGTTGGCAGGCGATCTAACCACCGAGTTGGCCTTTCTCTCGAGGGACCCCCTTCAGTGTAAACCAATCCAAAAGGGGTTCCCACTTGGAATTATCATTAATTTGATTTTATTAAGTTAATATTTTTATTAAAATATTTTAATAAATGATTTTTTTATTATTATTAAAATATTTTATTTAAAATATTATTTTAATTAAATGAGATGGATAAGTTTAGACCTTTCATTAAGGCACATGATGGAATGTTCTTAAGTGGTTCAACCAACTCTGTAATTAATATTGACCATCACGTGCCTTCATTTTAGGGAGGAATTTATGTTTTCTCCTCTTCTCTCTCACAAAATTCTTCTATAAATGTAAATTGGAGGCTCATTCCAAAGGGTTACACATTGGTTACAAAAGTTAGACATGTGACACAAGTTAGACATCTTAGACAAGTGCATATTTTTCAAGAATTATCTCTCTTCAAGTTAGCTTTGTGGATTGGGGAACTTTCAAGCCTCTTCTCCAAGACTATAATGACAACCATTGCCTCTTCTGAATGTAATGATGCATTGTGCACAATGTTGAAGTAATAAAAGTGTGTATTTTGTGACTACTATTATTCCTTTCATCATCCTATATACTTCTTTGTGCCAATCTCATGATTGCAGGTACACTGTGTAAGTTCAAGTTTCCATTGCAGGTTTTGGGAGTTCTGTGCTTATCAAGTGGTGGAGTTTTTCCTGCATTTGAGTTATGGTGCTTGTTCACCCTTCTCAGTTTCATCCTTCTTCACTAGAAGACCAAAAGATTGTTTATTTAGTTGATTTTAACAAAGGGAACACATGCTTCTTAGTTTGTGGTATTATGTTTACCCTCTCTAAGTTGTAGTAGGTGAAGTTGGCTTGTGGTGTACAATACACTCTTCAAATCAACCGTTCTCAAAGTCTAGTAAAACCCTTTATTTGGTGCATCACCATCCCTAGTATAGTTTTATTTCTTGCAAATCTCTTTCCTTAAACCCATGAAAATGTTAGCATAGGTCTAGATAACCATTTTATCGCACTAGGAGTAGTACAATACTTAGTTTAAGTAGAGGAAGCCAACCTTCTCTCGGAGGTTCACCTCAAGCCCAAGTCCCACAACTTGAGAGGTGATCACATGTTACCCAATCACACCGAACTTCTTGTTCACATTTTGGCCATTTGAAGGGCAGGGATTTGGTGATAGCAATTTTTGGGATGCCGGTGGGGACCAAAGTTGGTACTTCTCTTCATACTTGCATGAATAAAAGTACTTGGCGACTCTATATCTTTGGATTTCATATCTCAGTGTGTTAACATATGTGAAGAATTCAGACAAGAGCTTCTGTGAGACGAGAAGGAAATTATCATCATATTGAGTTATCATTGTCTCCTCCTCTAAGAAGAAGAGGCATTTCAACATCACCAATTACAACGTCACCATGTAGAGTTCATTTAACTCCTCCTTATGGAAGGTTCCCTCCACCTAGGAACAATCAAACTCTCGGTAGAATGGCTAGGAACCAAGTATTTCCTGCATTCAATGCGGGCAACCCTCTTCTATTAGCCCAACAAGATCCTATACCTACTGCTGCACTCAAAATTACCCTTTTACACAGGGAAACTCATATCACTCTTGTGGAACATATTATTGATGTGGCCAACATTTGTGCAGTACATAACGTTATAGAAGACAAAGTTACGATCAGACTCCTGGCTACTTCCTTCAAGGAAAAACAATTCAGTGGTTTTGTGGGTTAGAATCTAGAACTATAACCACTTGGGACGAGTTGGGGGAGAAGCTCTACAAACAGTTTGAAGACAAGAGCGACCACCTGTCACTCTTGGAACAACTCACTACCATAAAGAGAGCTCCCCAAGAATACATGAGTGATTTCAACTTCCGATTCCAAAGGACTTGGAATAGGATTTCGGCACTCATAAATCCTTCTCCAAATAATGCATTCTTGTACTATTTACGAGCCTTGAATAATGATGTAGCAGTTATGATCCATTCCATGGGAGGGACTACACTACCTGATGCCTACGAAGTTGCCATAAGAGCGGAGAATTCCTTGATTCAGGATGGAAAGATAGCTCCACGACCGCCAATGCCATTGTCTCGAATCTTACAAATACTCAGCCTACCATTGATCCTATTCCAACAACTTCCAAACAACCAGCTTAGTCTATCCCCGCCCTTCAAACGATCTATTTGAAGTCAAGTCACTGCTGCAAACTTTTGGGAACGAGCTCGTTGCACTCAAGAGGAAACAATTTCAATATAATCGTCCATACCAACCACAAAATTAGTAGTATCAGGCTAACCATCCTCCTTTTCAAGGGAACAATCAGCCTCAAAATCAAACTGCAGTCAAGTTGTGAATGTCAGGCCTTTAAACTTTAGGAATCCTCTTGCTTGCTAGCTCTTCAGAGCCTTTATACCTATCAAGAATAATCTAGTTCAAGACTACGAATGGTGCTATCCTTGTTCTCAACCTCATAATCAAAATATTTTCCCCAATGGAGTTCTTATCCATGCCCTTGTGGTTTAAAACGTATTTTCCCCTCTAGAGCCATCAAAAAAATTCATCTACGCAGGAAATAACAGATCAACCGCAAACACTTGAAGAAACCACTTTGCTAAATTGGCAAGCAGAAGATTTTTGTGGGTTGAATACAGATTCCTCATCAGTGGAAAAACTCATTCCAAAAAGAGAGCAATGAAATATCAACCTTCCAAATTTGATCAAGTATCCACTTCATAACCTTATCCATAAGTGGCGGTTGATAAAGATGTGGGAAAGAAACCACCAGAAATGCATGCTAGCCAAGCTGCAAGGAAAGAAGGTTCTTCAGGCATCACGGTACCCAACAAACACTTTCTAAAAGAGGATTCTAATGCCCAAAGAAATGTCAGCAAAGTAGGAGCAATTCCCTTCAAGTATTGTAGAAAAAATGAAGAATACCAACCTGAGTGTTACCATGTGGGACGCACTCTCAATTCCTTCTCAAAGAAACTTGTTGCAAGAGGCTCTGAAATTTTTTGGTACAACCGACAGATCATCGGGTCATGGGGCATCAACTTCTACAAATTTGTGTCAACTGAAGGGAAAAGTATTCTTATAACAAATAAACCATCACCATTCTATATTTACCTCGATTTTGGTTAAAAGTAGCTCGATCATGCCCAAACAAATTGTAGATGTACTAGGCATACAATATGCGCCGGTTGCAAGAGGAGTTGTTTAGTGGATGACACAACCATTAAAACTGTTGGAGTTATCAAAGGACTTCAACTTACCATCCATGTATGCTTGAGTTTTTCGTTCACTCAAGACATATCAGTCATTGATTTCCCTCGTCTCTTTTTCATTTGCCTATCATGAGATTTCACTGCCAAGATGGGTGGTTATCTATTGGTTGATTGGTCACATATGATTCTCAGGACTCGATATGGAACCAAAGTGACTATAAGGGCAGAACCAATCTTCCATAATCATGTAGAACCCTACACTGCTAGTCATATAAATGGGAATTATACCATCGGTGATCCAGAAGAAGAAGATGTTGATCATGAACCGATCACTCTTGTGGAAGAAATCCCGATACTGTTTTGGATGAAATGAGTGGAGATCATCAGTACAATCCCTACGCTGATGTATTGGCAGAAGAAGAAGTTGGTTTGCTACTTTTGGAAGAGATGGGATTGGGTACATACTGCATTCACGAAGAAGGTACGATCATACCACAACTTGTCAAAACACAAAGAAATTCTGAAGGACTATGACAATTGTTCTTCGATGGCTTGAGGAGTAAGAATGGATCCAGTGCTAGTGTCATGCTAATTTCTCTAGAAGGAGATAAGTACTTCTCATCTTTCCGATTGTAATTTAGTTGCACTAATAATGTTGCTGAATATGAGGCCCTTGTGCAAGGAATTTAACTAGCTCAAAAGAAGGGAATCAAAGCCCTAATCTATTTTGGAGATAGTGAGTTAGTTGTTCATCAAGTGACGACACATAGTGCATCCAAAAATGATCTTTTAAGATCATACAAGAACCAAGTCTGGGATTTGATGAAGATTTTGAAGCTTTCGAATTCATGCTATTCCTAGAAATCAAATCAAGATGTTGATAGGCTTGCTATGGTTGGCTCACAATATGATATACCTATTGATATCATGAAAGAAGGGCAGAAATCTATCAAAATGGTGGTTCGAATTGTAGTCCTTGATAATGTGAGTAGCTGGAAAGTGTTCGATAGTTACAAACAAATTGTTCTATTTCTACAAGAGGAGGCAAAGTTTTCTATGAAAGGTTAAGAAAGTTGCAAGAAGCATACGGTGATCAAATCATACAATTGAAATACAACAAGCCATCAAAAGGCTTAATTACTCTGGAATCCATCTTCAATTCAAATAATCAATCCAAAAGACAAATCTCTAACATGGTGGTCAAAGAAGAAGATTTTGAGGAAGTCGAGGTAACAAATGAAAAGTTTTTGAAGATCGGAAAATTATGCACTCCCGAAGAAAAATAAGCTTTCATCAAACTTTTTCAAGAGTATCATGACATTTTTCATGGAGCTACAAAGACCTACTTGGTTTTCATCCAAGTCTAGCACAACAAACCATCGAACTGGATCCTAATGTCAATCTAGTTTGTCAGAAACAAAGGCCAATTAATCCTAAAATTGAGCCACTGATTAGGAAGGAGCTAACCAAACTCATTGAGGTCTGTATAATTTTCCCTATTAAGCATTCATCTTGGGTAGCCAATCTGGTCCCTGTATGGAAAAAGAATGGAGAAATTTGGCTGTGCATGGACTTCAGGGATTTGAACTGTGCCTCATTGAAAGATCATTATCCTCTTCCATCAATGAATCAAATCCTTCAAGCGGTGGTAGGAGCTCAAAGATTTTCTTTGTTCGATGGATATTCGGGTTACAATCAAATTTCTGCTCCAAGAATCAACAATTCAAAACGAATTTCACTACCACGTGGGGCAAGTATGCTTACAAAAAATTCCATTCGGATTGTCCAATGCTAGGGATACTTTCCAAAGAGCCATGAACATGGAATTTAAGGGATTAATCAATGATATCATCTTGGTTTACCTTAATGATATAAATGTATACTCTAAGCATGCATAAGACCACATCAAACATCTAAGGAAGATTTTCCAAAGGTGTAGGGAATTTGGGATTTCACTCAATCCTAAGAAATGTATTTTTATTGTGCATGAAGGAAATTTATTGGGACATGTTGTTTCAATGGAAGTAATTTCTATTGATCCAACCAGATCCATTTGATTATGTCCTTATCTCTCCCAAGTCACAAGAAGGGTCTCCAGAGTTTTCTAGGAACCATAAACTTTATGCGGAGATTCATTCCTAAATTCGCAACATTGGATAAACCACTGACAACCACATTAAAGAAGAATATGACATTCTCATGGAAAAATGAAGGAAGGGATAGCTTCAAAGCCATCAAAATGACCATTTCTCAAGCTCCCATGTTGGTGAACCCTAGGTTTGATAAAGATTTTATTCTTTATGCTTTTGTAGGTCAAGAGAGCATTTCAGGTATCCTCACCCAACAAAATGATGATATGATAGAGCAGCCGATTGCTTTCTTCACCAATCCCTCAAAGACTATGAGATCAAATATTCATTCATTGAAAAACAAGTTTTTTTGGTAATTCAATATTTGAAGAAATTCAAGCACATGTTGTCCAACAACAAAATTCATCTCATGGTGTCTCATCCAGTGTCAAGGAATTTTTGCTTTGAACAAAGAGATGAATGAAAAATGTGCTGGATGGATCACAAAGGTGATTTAGTATGACATACATATCAAAGTTACCAAACTTGTCAAAGGTAAAGGTTTGTGTCAATAACTTGCTGCAGACATGGAATTAAAAGGTGATGAGGACATGGCGCTCCTAAACACCGAGGAAGGTGATGATCGGGTTGTCGGTTATCCAAAATGAAGAGTTTCCTTTTCTCAGAGCATGTCCTGTAAACATGGATACAACTCAAATATGGACTTTCCATGTTCAATATATTCCATATGTTTTTAGTAGATAATGTTCTCTTTTGAAAGGATTTGAACGGTGTTCTCCTTCGATGCATGGGATCGGAACAAGTAAGTAAGATATTAGAAGAGTTTCACAATGGCCTATCTAGAGGACATTATTCTGCATGAACAATTGATACCAAGATCATGTGAGCCAGCTTACTATTGGCTAGATTTGTTCAAAGATGCCCATCTCTGGGTAAAGAAGTGCAAGGAATGTGCCTTTTTCACCGGAAAGTAGAAGTTGACAACTCTTCCACTACATCCAATTCAAGTGGATCAACCCTTCGTTCAATGGGGGTTGGATTTCATCGAATGATTAATCCTCCATCCATTGATGGACATAAATGGGTCCTTATTGAAATAAACTATTTTACTCGATGGAAAAAGGTAGTAGCATTGAAGGAGAGAAATGAGAAGGTAGTTCTTGATTTATCAGAAGGTATAATGACAAAGTTCGGTGTTCCATTTACAGTTATTTCAGAAAATGAAATGGATTTTCTTGGTTTGAAGTTGAGTGAATGGGCTGTTAAGAGTGGGGTTTACCTCAAAAATTCATCAAATTACTACCCATAGGGAAATAATTGGTGAGTCTAGCAACAAAACCTCACAAGGATTATCAAACACACTATGGAAACCAATAGGAGGACTTGACACACACAACTTAAAACTACTTTATGGGAAGATCAGATCACACCTAAAAGGGCCATCGAAAATTCTCCTTTCATGCTTGTATATGGAAGAGAAGCAAAACTTCCGCTATCCTTGGAGTTACCTTCTTTGGAGTTAGCTCATCAACTTGAGGTTATGGAGAGTAATCCTATGATAGTCAGGTTTTTGAGCTCATAGAGTTATAAGAAGTACAAAATAAGGCTATGAAGACTTTGGAGCAACATCAGGCTCAGGTTAAGAAATATTTTGATAAGAAGGCATCCGATAGGAATTTTCAAGAGGGATATTTAGTTCTCAAATGGGATGAAGATAGAGCCAAACCAGGAAAGCATGCCAAGTTTGATGCTCTCTGGAGCGGGCCATACATCATCATAAGTTGCAAAGAGGTGAATTCATTTTTCTATCCAGGATCAATGTAGAAGAGCTTCCCATTTATGTGAATGTGATACATCTCAAAGATTTCTTTTGAGATCATTCCACCCCCTGTATAGTTTACTTAGGCATTTTCTCCAAGTGTAACATTCCCATTTTAAGACTTTAGAAACAAGGGATTTTTTTTTGAATCATAATGTTCTCTATTCTAAATAAAACATCATTTATAACACACATTCCATGCCAATCAATCTCATAACAGATAACCATATGCAGCTGTAATGACTCAATATGCTACCGATCTCTCATTCCATGACTCGGTTACCAACCGATCTCTCATGTTCAACTTAAAGTTTAGAATACTTTATGTCTACTACATATACTTAGTTCTCTACCCTATTAGGATACCAAGTGATTTTTTTAAAGAACCTATCTAAATATTTGCTACTAATATTCATCCGATATCACGTTGCTTTAAACTAGGTGACATAAGACAATGCAAACAACAACTTGCAATACTTTGGCCAAATATTTTCAGCATACTATTCATGTTACTATTCCTAGACGACATATTCGTCATTTTAGAATATGTCCTTCACCTCACTCTATTGTTATCTAGAATGGTCTTTACTGACTATCGTCAATCCACTTGCCCAAGGTTTGACCCTAGCTTAGGTTAGCAACATAATTTGTTATAGGAAGATGCTCATGATGACTTAGGGTATATGGGCATACTCGATTGACCTAAGTCAAATGAATGTGCCAAGGTACCTTGAGTCATAGAAAGCTACTCCCTATTCTAAACATGCTACTAACTTGACCTAGAGAGAAAACCAAGTTCAAGTCAATATGTGTGTAGATCTAGATGAACAATATGGAAGGGTGTTGCCACATGTCAACTGCAACACTGTATCCTCGAGAAGGCCTTGGTCTTCAAGGTATGATCTGCAGTTGGCATGTGCCAACATCCGTTAGAACTGATTCATCACGATGTACATACTCCCTTAGTGGTCATTAATTCATAATTAAATTGGATTAAGATTCAGATTACAACAACCATGCCTAACCCTAATTCCAACATTCATTAAGTTCTATATCCATAATTAATCTGATTTGATATTGAGAACTTCATTAACTCATGTTTGTATTGAGGTTCATTAATGTGGCCTAACAAGCAGTTATCCCAAAAACAGGACAACAAACATCAATCGTTTAATTCTTAATGTAACCTAGCTATCCAAATCAAGTGTGTCATCTACCTAGATTCAACTAGTGTTTACTTTTATAAACAAATTATAAAGATTAAAGATCAAACCAATGTTCCTTTCATCTTTTCATTCTTTTGAGTGAGGAAGAGTCTACCTCTACATGGTTAGATGCTAGGATTAACATAACCTTTAATCATTCATTACTCATATAGTTTAATTGTATGCCCAATGTATATTTCATTATTAAACTTTAGTTGTGTAGATAAAGAACGACATATTTTGTAATTTAACAAGTTTCCTTATATTAAGGGGGAATTGTACTATACCCTTTATCTAACTTATTAATTGATAACAATAAAAGTACTCAAACAGATATAAAGTATACCAAAAGATATCACTACTATTTCCGTTATACAAGTACAAAAGAATTCACACCACAAATTGGAGTCCAACTCAAAACCTTTCAATTCAAGATGATAAACATACATTTACAAGACTATGCATTTCAAACATTCTCGCATGTCAATCGAATTTAGATCTTAAAAGAACATCACTTTTCTTTTCCAATACAACTCAAGAATGATTTGAATCTCTTTACATAAGATCTAGAATTAAATAAGCCAATGCATCATAAAGTTTTTTCCTTCTTCTATCACTTACGATGTCCATCTACAAAAATTGCTAGCACGGGTCGGTTCAATGAACTAAGCATGATAAGCACTAAACATTAAAATGAAATGCATTCCACTAATTGTTCCATTAAAACAACTCTTCTTTAATGAAATAATTAATATATCATACAAATAAGCGTAAGTAATATTAACCATAAAAGAAGTACAATTAAAGATTCTGAATTCACTTTTAAGAAATGAGTATAATATGATCCGCAACATCTGCATTATAACATATAGTTTAATTGATCCTATCAATTACTTTTAAAAAAACAAAAGGTATTGTCATCCAATTGTTTCATAATTCTATCCGAATAGAAAGACAACATTTATATCTATTATGTAGAAATTTTTTTATTTACAACATAGCACATATTAGGATGTTTCATCCTACAACTTAAGCAAAGGAGAATAATCAATACATATTGTTCCCCATACACTAATCATCTGAAAGAAAGAATCAGGTTCAGAACACACATAACTGCTTCAATTCCAGGATAACAATATAAGGATTCAACATTAAAGAGACAACATCTAACAAGAATCCCAAATCAATCCAAGAAGAGGAAGAGTATCAAAACAGTCTACCTGCAAGTCTTAACTAACTTCTACATGTTAGAAGATATCATTCAAAGATATGAAACCAAACATTCCAAAAATCAAGCAAGACTCACACATGGTTAATCTCTTCTCATGTCCATCCAAGAAGGGTTCATAATAAGACAGAGTGAAAAAAGAGACAACCTTCCAATATCAAATCCAAATGAAGTATGAATCAGTCAAACAATGCAATCGGTCTAAGCATGTTATTATTTTCTTTTCAAAAGATCGACTCAGCTATTCTCTTTCCACATCATTATAACAAATGACTAGTACAAAGTAGACTAAACAATCCACAAAGAAATTTCCATCTTAGAAGAGTGGTTTCACACTATTTCCTTCTAGACAGAAGGATAGAAAGCCAAACCCAAGAAGTCAAGCAGGCCTAAGAGAACAACCACCCTACAACCAAGAAGAAAATCAAAATACAGAGAAGTTCAATCAAGTGAACTTATCTTACAAAAGGATTTCAAATAGAAAAGGTCCAATCAATAATTCATTTCATTTATACTATCAATGAATTCCCATTTCTATTTCAAACTTATAAGTTCTTTAACTAGTTCCCAAGAGAGAACACAAAACCAAACCCATAGTTAAAGAAAGCACACTTCTAGTTTCCCCTATAAACCTAGACAACTTGGTTTATATATTTCAGTTCATTAGACACAATTTCAAATTCAATTCTTAGAAAGGATACACAATACAGTCCCAAAAAAATAGTATACTATTCACAAGAGAACATATTCCTTTCTCTTTTAAAGACCCAAAGATTCATTCGATGAATCCAACAAAGAATAGAAAACCCAAAACAATATAAGATAAACAAGTTTCAATTAAACTCACGAACTTAAAAGAAATTGTATTCCCAACTTCAAGATCTTACACGATTCCATATCAAAGAGACCTATATTTCATGGTCATCATGAAGACAAATTAAAGAAACAACCCCGAACCAGAGGTGATAAATCCTATCAACAAGATTTAGAATGAGAGAGTATTCAACTCTTCTTTCCTTAAAACCCAAAAGTCAATTTAAGAGGATCTGAAAGTGAGTAAGAAAACCCAATATATGTTTAAGTCAAGCAATCTCTCAACTTTACCTCCAATCGTGACTAAAACAAAAACACAACAAAGACTCTCACAACTCCATCTAAAAAGATTGTGACAGAGAAGGTATTCATTTCAAACGTCAATCACAAAAAGGAGTATGCATACCGTATTTCCATAAAACCTCAAAAACTGTTAACAACTGTTCCAATGAACTCTATATCAAACAAAACCCACAACAAGATATAGTTCTAGTCCATTAATCCTTCAAACACAATAGTCAAGCCTTCAACAAGACATGCAATTTCTCAGAGTAGAGGAAGGAAGAATATCCTCCACACTTACACGCCCTTACCAATTCAAGAACATAGTACAGTCTCCACAAAAAATAAAAGTTCCACAACCATTCTAACTCAAGAATCCATAAGGAGAAGATCTCAAAAGAGGTTACCAAATCAACCCAAACCAAAATTTATCTCTCAAGCCTTTTCGAGAAAGCAGATAATCCATAAACGAGTTCTATGAATTTCAAATCCTTGAATACGAGTAAAAACTCAAGCTCAGAATATAAGTACACAACCAAACACAATGCCTCGAACACAAGTTTAGAACACATAAGTATTGAATATGATTTTAGTGTTAAACATGACTCTTGAACAAAAGTTCAGAACAACACAAAGCTCCAATACAAGCTTAGAACAAAACACGAAGCTCCATTAAAAGTTTAGAAAAAAACACGAAGCTCTAATACAACCTCGTAAAAACACAAGGCTCCAATAAAAGTTTAGAATGAAACACAAGGCAACAAATGCTAGTTCAGAACAACACTAGCCTCGAACACAAGTTTAGAATGAAATACAAAGCTTCAAATACAAGTTTCACATGCATGTCACCACTAAACTTGCACAGAGGAAGTTTCCAAAAGCTAACATTACTTTGTAATGGATTTACATCCAAAAACCTCAAAGATTCATAAAACCATGAAAGTAAATAACTGACAAATCATGCAAACATTTATCTCATGAGAGCATAATTGTTTTAATGAATCATTTAGAAGAAAGAAAGAAATATTAATGGATAGATCCTATCATGCCTGATAGTGCTTCTACCAATTCGAAGGAGACTTCTAGATGAGCTTCCAACTCTTTTTCTCCTCCACGAAAGATCAATAACCAAACATATTTTCTTCCAATGCCTCATATACTTTCCTTCAATTGAAAATAGGCTAGAGAAACCAAAAATAACCACAAAGTAAAAGTTGAACTGTTGGTTCGAAGAACTAGATAGCTCCATGCAGAGAAAAAATTGCGAGGCATGCAAGACCAAAAAAAATCTCACAAATCTGCCTCCCTTGCTTCTAAGATGGTTTGCATGTAAATACCAAGGTCCATTAATGCCATTAATTACAAAATTCCTACCTATCTCTCCATGCCACTGCCTCCTAAAACTGGCAAAACCTATTTCCACTTCTGCATGCATTTCCAACTTTAGTGAAGCCTCCACGTATGCCTCCACTATAGTTTACTAGCCTTTGCCAA
The DNA here is from genome assembly GCA_018340775.1 of Taxus wallichiana var. yunnanensis. Lineage (NCBI taxonomy): Eukaryota > Viridiplantae > Streptophyta > Pinopsida > Cupressales > Taxaceae > Taxus > Taxus wallichiana. The sequence continues at coordinate 665,701,255 of CM031237.1, read as the reverse complement.
AGCTGGTTGTACCTCCATTCATTTAACCCATTCAAATCAATTAAATACCATTAGAACTATCACCATAATGCCATGCGACCCTTAGGTTCCCTTTTAATAGTTTAGGATAGATTTCCCAAAATGTAGGTTAGTCTAACAATAATTACCTTAGGTCTTAAAACATAGCCATAGGTAATTTCCACCTTAGGTTAGATCAAATTCACAACCATATGGTATTAGGCATTAGGTTAATATAGCCTAGAATTACTTTAGTAATCTCTCCCTTATCCATTTAGCACAAGAGCTTAGGTTAAGATGCCATCCCAACAGAATATAATAAGAAGCATAGGTTAGATTGAAACCCAAATAAGTAGACATAGCTAGGAAGTAGGTGCTTTTACCTAGTTTAGGATACCATTAGGATAATCCTTTAGTTTTAGGATTCTAATTCCCTTCTTAGTCATGAAGCAGACTATATTTCGTTTATGCCATTAATGTCCTGAAGAGATCAATCCTAAAGACCCAAGCAAAAACATACAACCAAATGAAGGCACGTTCATACAAGACCAAAGAATTTGTAACATACAAAGTTTAGTCCGCTACGTCTCTCCACCTATGAATGTCAATTTTACCATTCAATCTGGTAAGGAGATTTAAAACATTCCTTGGATCACTGGAATTGATCCAAGGATGAGTCAGTAAAAGAGATAAGTTTGCAACTCTCAAAACCATATTGCAACTTACCTACAAGAAGTGAAAGTGGATTCTTGCAAGCCACATCATTCAGATCAATTAATCAAGAGAGAGAGATGATTTATCCATAACAAGCATGATTTTCAATAATCAAGGAAACACACATCATTCAAGAAAATCACATGCCAACGCTTGTAATGCAAAAGAGGAATATAACTGTTTGTCAAAGGTGTTACACCAAGTGCTTTTACAGATTGTTGTGTGTTTCTATTGTTTTTGCTTTCCTTATTGTCACGTGTTTTGTTGTTCTTGCACATTGTATCATCATTGGAGGTTTTCAAGGAAGAGAATAAGGTTGAAGTTTCAAAAGAGTTTCAACTATCTAGGGTTCCTCAAAAGCTTCATCCAATATTCCACAGTGCTCTGTAAGTGTCAAGCAATCGCGTGTCAAGACATTTCCTTCCATCATTGTTGGAGAGTTCAAAATCATGTATCACAAAAGATCAGATCATTTTCAGGATTCCAATATTGATTCCAAGCCCAATGGATGACTTAAAGGCTACTAGAATAGTGCTTAGTAGACAATCATCCCCGAGAGGTCGCCAAAAATGTTATCCAATTTTTGTATTCTTTGGAAAAATTGGATAGTAGGAGCCTATTGGACCTTGGGATCAAAAATTCCTTTATGAGCACTCCAGGTCATTACGGGAAAATTTCACATTTTAGAAGTACTAACAATGTTTTAGAAGGGTTCATGGTTGTTTGATATTGTTCTTCCATTTTTGGCTCTTCGGGACTCGATTTTGCTTTGGGGACTAAATTGGCCTCTGGGACCCCACTTTCACTCGGTCGCATATAAAGTGATCAAAATTGATCAATAAAATCCAGGAGGGTTTTTACTATGTTCCCATGACTCCCTAGTTCCAAGAAGAAGCTAGGAGAATCAAATTTTTATTAAAAAAAAAAAGTATAGTTGGGGTCTAGATGTCATTGAGAAAAAAGAGAGCTCGCCGAGCATCTTAGTGAGTTGCTCGGTGAGCCAACATATGTTTAAAGGGAAATGAGCTCGGTTCTAGCCTGTGCAAGTTGAGTTTAAGGGATATCAATTAGAGTTGATGAGCTTGTTCATGGCTTAGTGAATCAATTCGTTTAGAGCCATGTGTTACAAAGGAGATAGTTTTGAAGCGGTACCAAAGGAAACGTTTGGAGCATTGAGTCGATATTAGGAGACTTTACCGCACCGAGCTATGGGGAAGCTTGCAGAGTTTAGCGAAGGCTCGGGATATCAACTTGGTTGGCCAAGTTAGGGAAAAATAACTTAGTAAATAAATAGATATGATTGAGTGTGCTAAGTGGGAGAGAAAAAGATCTCAGTCATAAGCTAGGGTAGATAAACGACTCATCGAGCCGGGTTGCAAATGGAAGCATGTAAGTCAATGAAGTTGGAGGTAGAGAAGATGGATCCGAGTCACTGGTTTACGTCGTAGATAAAATCGATGTTGGGTTAGTAGCTTGATGTGATACAGAGGAGATGGCATGACAAGTTCATTTGGAAAGTCACAAAGGTATGAGAATGTCATGATAAGTTTGGATTAGCTCGACAAGGACGACACGTTCAAAACTGAAATTTCAAGGATCGAGGCACTCTTGAGTTTACGAGATCAACTAGGGTGGACAAGCTAGAGTTGAGATGACTAGTTAAGGACAAGATAAACATTGAGCCTAGTTGGAGGGTCTTTCAGAGTGAGAATAACATGAAAGCATTTGAACTTAGATGGAAATGTTATGTCACTAAGTTGAGAAGAAGCTCGGTGAAGGAGTTTGGGAGGCCTATGAACTTGGCTCGGTCGAGTCATAATTAGGCATGACCAGGGCATGTTCAGGGAGTTTTGAAGGATCACAACCAATGGGGTAGTTGAGAATGAATTTCAAAAGACGGGGGAATTTTGAAGGTTTACATCCATGGTGGAAATGTCAAGATGGTAGGCCAAGCCAATAACCCCATACAGGGGAGATTCGGGAAAAAATGGCTGAGTGGAATATTAATGGTGGAAAACCAAGGAAGAAATTATGTGAATCAAACGTTCCAGTAAGAAAGAGCTCGAGTATATGGCTGAGATTCAAACAATTTTTTGAGTTTTCCACCGGGTTAACAAGACCGTTGGCAGTGTAAGCGAGTTGTGGGGGAACCACTACTTTCAAGGGAGCTAATGCCTAGCTTGTGAAATGGCATAGTCAATTCGAATGGCTCGGGATTGAATCCATAACGTGTAAGGCACCCACCAAAGTGAGTTGTGGCTATTTGGTTTGACATTGGGAAATATGATCTATGGCGAGATCGTGGGTTTGAGTGGCCCTAGAAATAGAAAAGGAAGAGACAACATCAAGCTCAAATTAATTCAATCATTTAAGGATCTTCATAGATTGCATTGTGGTGCTTATTGTTGGAAGTAAGCAATGGAAAATCTCTCGTTATAGCGAGCCGACGCTCCCGTGTCGAGATAGATGAGTTCAGATTCAAGACATGGGTGAACGTAATACAACTAAACACGTGTTCATAAGGAAAACTATTATAGGTCAATGGAGTGAAGTCAATTTTGAGGCCATATCTCAAGAGTGGACATGCACTTATCAATTTTGTTGATCATGGAAAATTCGAATGGAGCTCAGTGAGCCTCAGGGAGGAACTAGGTCAGCTTGGTTCATTATGGTAGGATGGGAATTATTTCGGTGTGATAATGAATGACAAGCTCATGTGGGTTGACTAGTGTAAGAGTCTTTGGCTTAGTGCAGGACAATCTCAGTAATAACAAAATTTGTCGAGTCGAGTTAAGCCAAGCCTCGAAGCCAACCAATGCATATTAAACACTTGGGGCCTACTTGATGTGTGATGAGGTTGAGCCTAAGGGCTCAATGATCATATGAGAAAGTGACTAAGTTGGCTGAGTTGGCTAAACCATGAAAATGAGGAGGATCTCAACTCAGTTCACATGAAGGCCATATCATCGAGGTAATGAGTTAGGTGATAACTCACTAAAAGGATCTCAAAGCTCATACAATAGAGTCAAGCTCATTGAGCCAAATAGATAGTTTCTGGTTACATGGTGGTTGGCTTGGTAACGATGCATTCAAGGAGGGAGCCATTTCGAGCTCGATATGATAGGAGGCCAAAGTTGGTGGAGTTGTTCAAGGAGAAAGAAGACATGAAGCTTGAATCTCTGACTCGAGCCATGAGATGGGTAGCTCGGATGGATCTCAAAGATTAATATTTAAGAGCGAGCTAGTAAAATAGAAATGACAAGTTTGAGTGGGTTGTAGATGGTAATGGCTCACGGGAAGAGAGTGCCATAAACCCGAGTCAATATGGAGCTCAGATGGACCGAGTTACTCACATGGTGAAACAATGAGCTTGTAGAACTTAGGGGATCGACACATCTGACAAGGTGAGTTCACCAAGGCTCACCCAAACATGGAGGAACTCACCAATCCATGAGAAAGGAGCTTAACTCTTTGAGTTGAGCCATGCATTGAGATGAGCTCACAAAACTCGATGGTCAGAGAAGATTACAAGGGGAATAGCTCGGAGAGGGGTTTTTGGGAAAAGTTGGAGGTAGCTTATGGAGTAAAATTTGGCAGAGCATGAAGAGCTCGACCCGGGTGAGTTAAGGCCATGTAGAGTCGGTGGAGCATGAAGATGAGCCCACCATGTTCAAATGGAAGGGGAGCTTGTCGATGAAATTGGTGAGTTGGCAGGTGAGCCAACCACCATGTTGGTCTTTCTCTTGAGGGCTCCCCTCCAGTGTAAACCAATCCAAAAGGCGTTCCCACTTGGAATTATCATTAATTTGATTTTTTTATTAATTTTATTAAGATAATATTTTAATAAATGATATTTTTATTATTATTAAAATATTTTATTTAAAATATTATTTTAATTAAATGAGATGGATAAGTTTAGACCTTTCATTAAGGAACATGATGGAATGTTCTTAAGTGGTTCAACCAACTCTGTAGTTAATATTGACCATCACGTGCCTTCATTTTAGGGAGGAATTTATGTTTTCTCCTCTTCTCTCTCACATAATTCTTAAATAAATGTAAATTTTAGGCTCATTCCAAAGGGTTACACATTGGTTACAAAATTTAGACGCATGACACAAGTTAAACATCTTAGACAAGTGCATATTTTTGAAGAATTATCTTTCTTCTACAAGTTAAGTTTGTGGATTGGGGAACTTTCAAGCCTCTTCTCCAAGACTATAATGACAACCATTACCTCTTATAAATGTAATGATGCATTGTGCACATTTTTGAAGTAATAAAATTGTGTGTTTTGTGACTACTATTAGTCCTTTCATCATCCTATATACTTCTTTGTGCCTTTCTCATGCTTGCAGGTACACTGTGCAAGTTCAAGTTTACATTATAGGTTTTGGGAGTTATGTGCTTATCAAGTGGTGGAGTTTTTCCTGTAGTTGAGTTGTGGTGCTTGTTCACCCTTCTCAATTTCATCCTTCTTCACTGGAAGACCGAAATATTGTTTTTCTAGTTGAGTTTAACAAAGGGAACACATGCTTCTTAGTCTGTGGTATTCTGTTTACCCTCTCTAAGTTACAGTAGGTGAAGTTGGCTTGTGGTGTACAAAAACCTCTTCATATCAACCCTTCTCAAAGTCTAGTAACACCCTTTATTTGGTGCATCACCATCCCTAGTATAGTTTTATTTCTTGTAAATATCTTTCCCTAAATCCATGAAAATGTTAGCATAGGTCTAGATAACCATTTTATCACACTAGGAGTAGTACAACACTTAGTTTAGGAAGAGGAATCCAACCTTCTCCGGAGGTTCACCTCAAGCCCAAGTCCCACAACTTGAGAGGAGATCCCATGTTACCCAATCACACCGAATGTCTTGTTCACATTTTGGCCATTCGGTGGCTGTAGTGAATTGGTGATAACACACATTATGCGTATTTTTAACCCTTATCTAATAGAATATAAGTTAAAGGAATTAATTTAATATTAATTCCATTTTGGGTCAAACATTTTGTGAACCTACTCTTTTTTCAAACCCTTCACTTAGTTTGACTTAGCTTGTTTATCCTTGCTAGGCCTTTGCTTGCAAATCCATAGTTACTCTAAGGTTTTCCTTTTATCACTAATTTTCATGCTTTGTTTTTAGGGTTACATTTCCTTTGTATATTCATGGCTTGTGCTTGGGATTTTTCTTTTCAAGATCATAAGGACTAATATCCATCTAACCAGGGCATTGTCCCTTATGAACTCACAAGTACAAATCTATATGCATTACACCATGGTGTTGTTAATGATGAAAATCTACTGATTGAAGTTGTCCTTGTTTTCACCGAGTGGGAGTTAAGGTTAAAGTACACCCATGCTTGTACCACTCCTTATGGCTTATTTGATGATATATTTGGTCTTCATGACTCTATTCATTCACACCCTTTACACTATCAAAAATTATCTTGAAACACGGGTTCAAATTCGAAGTTATCAATATGAGTCACCCCACAATGTGAGTTAGAGGATTATCATACCTCCTCTCCTAGGGAGTCTTCATTTTATTGTGAACAAGTTGTTGAGCCTAACCTTGCCAATACCTATGAGCCATGTTCTGATGAAAATATTTTTTAATGTGTGAATATTTTTCTTGATGATTGAAATAACATATGCTAGAATTCTTTACTTAATTAACAACTCGTTAACCTTGACCATGTTTCTTAGGATGACAATATGAGTTATTATAATAATGTGATTACTAGTGATATAAAATATAGTACTTTTGAATGGGATTATCTCTCTTCTCCTACTATTGATATATCTAAGGATGACAATGATTTCTCCTCAAATGATGATAATGTTTCAATTGATTGGCATATCCCTTCGATTAATGTCAATGGTGATAATGACATGACAAATGATAATTTCGATGAATGTACAAATACTAAAAATGAATGTGTTGTTCCCTATTCTACTATAAATAATGATGCAAATGCATTCAAAATATCAATGGTATTCCTACTTGTGTTTCTCCTCTTATTAATGAATGTACCAATGATATGCCTACTTGTGTTTTTACTCTTCCTAATGAATGTTCCAATGGCTTGCCTACTTGTGTTTCTTCCTTCCTCATGAATACAAAATGATATATGTACTTGTGTCTCTTCCCATCCTCTTACAAATGATAATGTGGAAATCGATAGCGTGAATTCTATACCTCTTAAGAAAATTGCACATGTTCATATAGATCCTCCTACTCTTACTTGTATCAAAACCAATGTTATTACTTCTACTATGATTATTGCCAATGAGTTAAATAATCCTAATGATGATGTCTCTTTACATCCAACGTGATGCTAAGCCTATAGTTCTCAATACTTCACCCTTTTCCTAATGATAATGATCCTTGTCATGATGTATTTCCTCTTACCTCCCCTAGGTGGAATAATGTTCCTATCGCTATTCTTAGTAACAAAGTGCAATGTTTGAATGAATTTCTTATTACCTATGCTACCCCCTTAAGAGGTTAGCTCTTTGATGCATGTCAGTAGGTACTTTACATGAAAAAGTGCATGCCTTATCCTTAGAATGAAAAGCCTATAATGTTAAGATCAATTTGGCCATGCCTAAATTTAAATTGTTTGATGGGACTACCGATTCTTATCTCAACCTTAAGAGCTATAGAGTTACTTTAACTTCTTATAAAAATTATTGGCTACTACTAAAAGCCTTTTCTAAAATCCTCTCATATATTGGTGATACATTGGTTTAATCACATATCTAGTGAATCTTTGAGTACCTTTTTAGAGGCTTGAAGAAGGATACCTTTTTTGCTTTATTGATTATAAAGGCCCTAGAGTCACTTATGAGAATTTTCCTTGAATCAAGGTAAATTTGAGCTTATTTTTAATTATATGTTATGCTTTAACGCCAATATGCAACACTTAATCTATAAACCTACTTATTTAGAAGTGCAATATATCTTTTGTTGTGGTCTCATTTTCCATCTCAAGGAGAGGTTTATTAATGAGAGTCCTTCAGTAATATTTTCCTTTGAGTTTTTTATTTGGATTATGAACTTCTCTTCCATGTGTATCCACAACTTCACATGTTTATATTTCTACTCCTATGAAAATCGATACTAGTGTTGTGATTGAATCATCTTCTAATTCAAGACAATTAAATGTTTTACATCACAATAATGCTTCCTATCATACTACTAGTAGACCTAAATATCCTACAAGGCCTCCTCTTGCTCCTAACAAGAAACCATAATGCTTTGAAAAATCCCTCAATCATCCAGATGCATATTTCCTAGCTTGCACGATAAGCACTTAATTAGATCACCATTTAATAATCATCACCCTCCTCATCAGCTTGAGTTTGAAAAAAATCCTACCTTTTTGTAATTATTATGACATTAATGGGCATCACGAAAATAATTATTATGCATTAGAATATAAACTTAAGCTACTTGAATTAAAGTTAATTGTCTCTTTCGATACATGATAATCTAATAGGTTTACTCCTCCGAGGCATCAATCCATGGAGGATGCAATTACCCATGATGGTTCTCCCTATGATCTACTGGATTTTTGATCTTTTAGAAGATGTGTTTCTCGAATAGGATCTCCTCCTAATCAACCATTATAAAGGCATACATTCAGATGGGTTACAAAAGAAAACAAATTTGTTTTGCAAGACATTCAAGTTATAGTTAATAACACATATTCATTGATTTTGTTAAGAAATCCAAATGCACAACTAATTAATAATCAACCAACATTTAACAATAGTACATCCTTGGAGCCTAGAGTGACCGGGCATCCTTTGTTTGATTATCTTATCAAATAAATCACATGTCTTAGGTTAATCACACTATTCTATAGATTATCATCAATGCAAATTAATTTCAATCAAAAATAGTGTAATGTGCAAATAAAAATCACTATTAATAAAATTCAATCACACGAGACACAACAATCTAATAAAAATTTCATATATACATAAACCCGATTCACAAATCATGTACAAATTCTATCTCTATTGGGTGTATACCTTGCACACCTCATCCTAGGGGTCCCATTGCACATACTATGATTCCTACGCATGCTACACAACTCCAACTTCATAAGCTCCATCCTTATCCTACTACACATGTTACATATTTGACGTACACACCTTTTTTTTGGGTCCACCCATGCCTTTGAGGTTCTTACTACTACTACTACTACTACTACTACTACTACTAGTACTACTACTAGTACTACTAGTACTACTAATTCACATTGATTTTATTTGAGGTTTGAGCCTCCTTTTCTTGATGGGTCTTCCCCACCTCCTAATAAGTTTCTCATAGGGTAGCTCATGGTTCCTTCCCCTTTGTACATAGTCAATCACAAAATACCAAAACATTCAAATATTAGCAAAAATAAAAAATCAAGACCTACATATGACTTGATTTGTTAGCTTGTTACTTTACATATGTTTGTCATATTGGTTTGATAGATAACATATTTTTCTATATACTCTTTACACACATGCATTCATAATATCGTTGACCTTGATGTAGGACACATATATTGATTCACGATGTCAGATGTCGATCTATACCCTTTCAAGTTGACATTGATCTTTTGGGCTTAATCTCCCATACCATTTAGGTGATTTTTAGTCCACTTTAACTTCCTCATTAAATTCAATCACTTCTATTATATATATGCTATCTTTTAGACAAATATGACTAACACTTGTCTTGTACACTATTAGCTTATATTTCTCCGTGTTTCATTTTTGGCTATGGTTTGATATTGTTTTCATTTTCTTGATTCCTTAATTCATTCTTAATATGCAACCTATGCTTGTCTATTAACAATTTAGCGTCCTTTGTGTGTGGTTTCTATAACATATTGCTTTATGCTTATGTATGTGATTATATTGTGTCCCATGTTTACACATTTTTGGGCCTTTTGCATGATAAAATATGTGACATTGTTTTTGTACTTGTTTTCTATATTATTGATATACTTGTTTTCCTTTGCAATTGTTTACTATTATACACAATTAAAATTGTGATTTTTTTCTTGTTTCTTTATTTCTAACTTTGTGTGCCATGGTCTACCATACACACTCCCTTGCAAGAATAATATACATATGGTGGCCACAAAAGACAACCCCGCATGTGGTTAAATGCATACTATCACACTTATCTAATATGGCTACACATAATTTCTTTTGAGCCGCATGTTCTATAAACACATCTCACATGCCTCAAAAGAGTAAAAATTAATGGGGTATATTATACACATATTGTTGACACATTTAAAATTCAACACTCATATACACATTTATACATGGAACATATTCTCAAAAATAGATACAAAATAGAGACAAAATTCACACTAGTACAAAACTATCTACTGAGAGATGAAACCATATTATATACATAAGCATGGTGATGGAAATTTCTTGTATCACCATCACCCCATCTCGAGGAAAGTAATAATGAGGTTTTAATTTCTTTTTATCTATGTAGGGATGATTACTCAAGATGGTTTTTGAACTCAATAAGTTTCAATGAGAGACAACTTCCTCTAGAGGCCTAAAAAGACCATTTTTGGCCATTTTGTATTTTCAGTAAACACCCTCTAGGAACGTTTAGGAAATTATAAAGAATACAAGGGTTATTTCAGAGAGTATTAAATATTTTATAAGAATTTTAGGAATATTTAGCAAATAAAATCTCATTCAGGGACAATCTATTCAAGAATGTGGTTCAGGATGTGGGAAATGAAGGCTCCTTAGTGAAACCTGACTTCTCCGGATGATTCTGAGAGTTCCCAAAGGATTTAGAAGGAAATAAAATAGGAATTGTAAAGATATGGGAATAATATATAATTTGGAAACATCATATTTTGTCCAAGACTCAAGGAATTTATGTGGTATTTCAAAACTTTACTGTTTGTCTCTTTACGTTCCAAATGAAATAAGACCTAAATTTTGAGTTTTAGGAATAATTAGATTTTTGAATGATTCTATTGATCTTAAAATGACATTTGGAGTCAAAATCATATAAAATTTGACCCCAAATCATTTTCCTAGGCTCCCGTGATGAAAAAAGCAAGTTCAATGTCTAAAAATGGACATTCAAGGTAAAACGGACTTTCCAAATCAGGAACACTTGCAATTTGGAAACTATTGTGTCCCCTCTAAACTCAAAGGTGAAAACATGGACAAGGGGGACACCAAAGTGTGACCTCAACCTCATCCCCAAGTCACACTTTGGCTCCCTTGATGTCCCAGGTGTCCCTTCTGTCCCCTATGGTGCAAGGGGACAAGGGGGACACAAAAGTGCGACCTACCTCCTTCACCCAGGTAAAAATTTAGTGTCCCTAGTGTCCCCTATCTCAATTCTTCCCCAAGTGGGATAAGGGGGACAAAAAAATGTGACCCAGTCACTCTAAGTAGCCCTTGGACCCCACGTGACCATGCACAACTCCTCCAAAGTGTTATTTTCGAGCTCCGGATATTATTTTTAGTTTTGTAATTTATACACGTTGGTGTCCTCTATGTACTAATTTCCCCAAGGGATAAGGGGAGAAAAATTTATTATCCAAGTCTTCCATGCGGGTGCCAGGATCAAAATGTGGTCAAAAGTTACACAAAAACACATGAAAACTTCACCAGATCTTCCCCTCACAAAAATTAGTAGTTTTTCATGTAAAGAGTTGTCAAAATCTCTTTGAAATAAATTAATTTCTATCATACCACATTATAAAAATGACATCAAGTTGCTTTTTCATTTATATGGAGATCAGACGGGTGAAATCATCTGAAACTTGGAGTGAATGTTCCTAAAAAATCTACTTTCATCCAAGCCATTTTTGCATGATGAGGTGGATGATTTTGGAAATATGGAGGACAAATTTTTCTCTCAAAGCATCCTACCCTCTTTGAATTTTTTTAAATTTTCTTGGTGATCTAATGAGCTAAATCATCTTAAAATTGGAGTGAATGTTCCCGAAAAATCTACTTTCATCCAAGCCATTTTTTGCACGATGAGGTGGCTGATTTTTTAAGATATGGAGGAATTATTTTTTCTTATTATTCTTCCCCATTGGATTAAATTATCATTTTCTTGACAATTTAAAGAAGAAAATCATCTGAAAATCGAAGTAGGGCATCCTTAAAAATCATGAAACTTTTGAGACCAATTTCATCTCAATCTAACACTTGCAGTTATCCTTTCTAAAAATAGCAAGTACTCAAATCCATGAGTGTCTAAAAATAGTAAATTTATAAAAATTAATTTTTATGAATTGGTGACACTCGAATAAATAGGAAACACTAGGGAGTGAAAATAATGAAAATTTTCTAAAAATAACAATCCTGGATAAGACTTGCTAAAAATAGTAAGTCTTGGAATTGAGCTCAAAAAGTTGTGGCAACTCCCATTTTTCTTATCTCATTGATTTTTTCCATCATCACAAGGTGAGAAGTGGTTTTGTGTCCCAAAAATAAAGAAAATCCCCATAGGATCTCAAAGCATCATTCTAGAGGTGATTTCTGCAAGACACGGTGCCTCGATGTTAGAGGGTGGAGGATCTAACTCATTCCAATTATGGTAGAAGGGATCCATCCTGGTTGAATTCATTAATGAAAATGAAATAATATGAATCATATTTTGTCAAGGAACAATTCAAATATATTCAAGTAGACAACGAGTGAAATCAGGAACATCTTGTGGTCTATGAGGGATCTGAAACATCAAGAGCTCCATTAAAATTCAAAGTCATTGAGGAGATGGTCATAGGGATCATGATGAGAGAATATCACCATGAGTGATGATGGTATTCATATCAAGTAATGCATACCTTGTGAAGTGTTTCTAAACACTTGATCCATGCTTGATAATGTCCTCACATCTCGCCAGTCAGGGAGGTAGCATTCACAAGTGTTTTAGTGCAGTGCAAAGGTCAAGAAAATGGAACTCACTCTCAAACATATCTTCAAGTTCCATTTAGGAATCAATCCTCCTATTTGGTGAAGGAAATCCATTCCCATGAGCAGTGATTAAAGCAAAAATGTGTTCATAAATCATAAGTAGGTTTCCACTCATATGACATCTTGGTCAGGAAGGTGAATTGAAAAGAGGTCATCATGTTCAAAGGTGAAATGGGAAGCTCATGTGATAAGTTAAGGATCATCATATCCTGACTCTTCCATTGTGTCCAAATATCTCCGAGGAATGAGTCAAAATGAGCTAATCAAACCACTGAGATACTCAAGACCATCATATATGAAGGATCAAGAAGTCACTTATTCCCATCATAGTAATTTGAACAAGAAAATGCATCGGCATTATAAGGATGATTCCATTCAAATAAGGTTTCGGAGTCAGGAAGGGTAAGAGGATGATCCTTGATTCCATTCACTTGGAAGTGTTATTAAACACTCATTCAACACCTTGTAGTGTGATCATCTGTAAAGTGAGGATCTATTTTGGTGAATGAAAGACAAGCATCAAGAGGTTTGAGCATCATAGAGTTGATTTGTGATCACTAGGGTCAATTATGAAAGCCTAAGAAGAAAGAAATTGATCCTCACTCTCATTGTGAGATCAAGAGAGAACCATCATGAGTGATTCTAACAGTCATCCTAGGTTCACATTACAATGCCTCACAATAATGTTTATAAACACTCATTGAATACTTTAGAGTGTTCTTACATCTCAGAAGGAGGAAGCATATGCAATCATAGTGTTTTAGTTCAACAGGTGGTCAAAGGTCAATATTATCATTCATGAAACATTTCCTCAAAGGTCCATTAGAAGGCTTCATCTTCATCAGATTGGTCAACCCTTCTCTCTTTATCTCCCTTCTTTCTTCTCTCTCTATATTCTAATTCCTCATTGAAAATGCACTTTTTCCCTATTTTTTCTTATTCACTTAAGTGACCTTCAATTCAATATTGTAAGAGTCCTTTCGTCACAATAAGAAAAAGGCTCATTTTAATTTCCTAGGAATGTGGAAGGTCACAAGTGATGAGGAAAGATGAAAAGTCACATGGGGGAAGATGAAAGGAAAGTTTTCAATGTTATAAATTAGAATGAATTGTCCATTCCAAAGGGTTAGAAATTGTTGATTGATTGTATGTTGTTGAGATTTACCACTGCTACATCAAGAAATAAAACTTGCATTTATTCTATTTCTATGCTTATGTTCCTCTATTATCTCTCTCTCTCTCTCTACTTTCCAACTTTTTAAGCATGGAAATCTTGCATAACTAAGAAGTAACTCTATGCCTTTTCTTGATGAACCCGTAGAACCTGTGTGTCTCTCTAGTTTGTTAATCTTGCTTTGATTGATTGAATTGTTGTGTTCTAATAATTGAATATGGACCTACTATGGTTGATGTATGTGAATTATATAATCCTACTCATGATATTAACCCTCTCTCCTTATTTCTCCAATTTCCCTTACCTTCACAACAAATTCCTCCATTGTACTCTATACAAACATTTTATCAAAGGTTTACACGGGAGTATCCCTATGTGATCCTTAGCCTAACATCCACCCATAAATTTAGTTAGTTTACTTTAAATAATGGGAGCCTCCCCATACACATGGAGGGGCCTAGCCCTATGACTATTGGTGGAAACCAATAATTTGGACTATGAAAACTTATTTCACCAACACATACTCAACTCCTCTCCTAATTTGGGTTCTCTTTCGATAAAATTGGGGATTGATCATTGAAAATCCTTCAATAACTTGTAGACACTAGAAAACAAACCTTGCACATGATATCTCCCATTCAAAATACCAAAATCATTATAAAACTTAAAATTCTCAAAAATAAAATAATCCCACAAAATAAAATAAAAATATAAAACCCCACAAAATTGGAGTTGAAAGACACCTCACCACTCATTTACTAACCCTCACCCCATCACATTTAATTCTATTCACCCCACCTACCCATTTGCATGCTCAATGCACTATGGACCCTTACCCTCTCACCCATTGATGAGTTGTATAAATTGATTTCATAACAACTCATCTTTTATATTTTGATAATATTTTGTAGCCATGTTAATATATTTCTAAGGAACATTACCATCCCAACCATGCACTCTTGGCATAATGATTAATTAATATAGTTATCTCTAATTGTATTTATTTTGTGATAATGTGTGTGCATTTATTCTTGTTATCCCAATAAATTGTTTGGATGATTTTATATGTGTTGATGCTACTCTTGGTTGTGAGTAATTTTCCATATACAAAGCAAAGTAAGCTATCCACAACAACTTGACCTAGCCAAAAGGACCTCTTTTGCAACAACTCGTCCGCGAGACACGGAATTTATCCACAATAAAGTTCCCACATTTATGAAGATCTTTGGAAACATGGAGTTATGGCACTCAAGTCCTTACATGCTGATGTAACCTAGAATTTCGTGAATAACCCATGCGTGATGGCACATCACTTAGCCAGAGCTAAGTGCTCACCTGAAGTGTGCAAAGGTACTAGGTCCCTCTTTAGAGTTGCTTGTATAGAATGTTAGCATGATGGTGCATATAGGTATTCGATTCATTACCAAAGATCATATCATGGATCAACTCGTCTTGGACATTGAATCAAATTATATTTTCTTACTCATGATATTTAGATTCACATTTCTTAGCTTTCCCATACTCTTTCATATTCCTATCAAATTTCTCTACTTTAATTTTCTCCATCTACTTCGAGTGTCACATCCACTTCCACTCTACCCTTTATCATAGGTAAACAAAACACATTGCATAAACCATATCTAGTTCTTAGAATATATATAAGATGAACTAAACAATGACTATAACAAGATTTACCATGCAAGAAATATATTCAGTCATGTTCAACACCATTATCTAGTGAATATGAATCATTATATTAAATACCATAAAACACAAAATCTTCTCACATCACATAAGTATCTCCATGAGTCATGCACGTGACAAAAATAATGACTTAACTCTATAATTTGACACATAAAAAACTTTGCAAATCAATACATATATATAGGGGTGGGGACTTGCCCTTCACTACCCATGCACTTCTCAAAATAGGTCACATGATAATAATAGCCATGTAAATTTGCAAAAGGATGCAAGACATGTAAGTGCTCTTAAGAAAAGACATCCTATAGTTAAATTTGAGTAAAAATCCTATTATTATCTTAAACTACACATGGCGCTCAGCTGTTGCTTATTCCCAAAATACCATTGCATGGACTGCAAGTCTTCATGTCTTTGTGTGCTCAGCACACTATCTCCCAGAATAGCCCTTATCCACAAAATGGCTAAGTCCTGAATTCAAAGTGTTCTAGCATGCACTTATTCTGTTATTCTTCCGCACCATCGAATGCACCTTGCTCTAGTGTGCGCATACTTTATGTGCCTTCACCTTAGAGAAATATGCTATCTGCTCAACATTACCCCACACTAAAGTACATTTCCACCCTAAAAATGGGAATTCCTTCTTATGTATCCAACAATAAAGAATGAATGAATCATTGAACAAAGAATGAAGTTTACTCTGCAATACCCTCTTCCTCAGGAAAGACTAACTCTGGATATTCATTTTTGAGTTCATCCTCTAAGGTCTTCCAGTCACTTAGCGCGCTCCCTGTATTTTCTAGAATGTCTATCACTATGGCATCCATTTCATCCTGAGTGATATTTTCCTTTTCATTCTGTAGTACTTGGACAACATGTGCCATACTTGAGACCATTCCCTCCATGGAGTCCATTTTCTGTACTATAATTTTCCCAAGTTCATTGATCCTATCTTTGTGTGGATCTTGGGCTGTTGTAAGGGCCTTGCACTTTTGTTTTACCAGGGATAACCTCTATGTGCACCCAAGTGTTTCTTCCTTCATTTCCTTCAGCACTTCATTATCCTCGATATAGTTTTGATTCTTATTATGGCAATCAGCACTGCACACATGTTCAAATCTTGATCCGCTTTCTTCAGCTCATCTTTCAATGTTTGGAGCAAGGCCTCAAAACTTGAAATTTTCCTAACAATGGTAGCCCTTTCTCTTGCTATTTATTTTGTAGGATCTTTTGGTGTAGCCATAACAATGAGATTTTTATTCAAAACCAGATCCACCAAAGTGTGCAAATAATGCATTACAGAGGGAAACTTTTGAGGAAATTTAGACTCCAAATGAGGCCTTACCTTAAGGATATGATCACCAAGTTCCTTAGCCATGCTAACAAAGGCCTCATTCTTTTCCTCTTCTCATTCCTTCTCTACTTTCAAGTGCTTTATCTCTACAGTATTATCCTTGTTATCTTCAAGTAGCGCTCGAATGGTGGCTACCTTATCAATGTTCCTCCACGCCACTTCAATAGATACCTTGACCAAGGCATTGCTTACTTGCTCATCAAACATTACAGGAGGTTTGACAGTCATGTGCCTAATCTGTAGTTGCTTCTTTACCCAATGTGAGACACATGAATTCTCACACACATCAAAATTTGGTTCATCCATGTGTGTCTACATGGACCGAACAACTACTTTCTAGTCCGCACATTGGCCTTTTCTAGGTCCATTAACTCCCAGCCATATAAATCCTTTGGCCCTACTATGCTCTAGAACCTGGCACGAATGATCTTGCTAGAGTCCTCTATATACCCCATAGCAGAGTCATATAGTCCTCACCTGCCTTTCCTTTCTTTTTTCTTCTTTCCTTGAGAACCCGGGAGTTAGAATATGCAATAGGTCCTTCAACTTCCTATATAGAGTGAGGCACGCCGATGGCTCGCCCATCTCCTCTTATGTCTCCTTGACCCCCTCTTCATCATATTTAATTTCCTCATCATGAGGCTCCTCTATATTTTTGGGCTGCACTGGGGTCCCTGGCGCACTTTCACCAGATTCATCCTCTTCATCCTCCCTAAGCTTTAACTTTCTCCTCCTCTTCTTCTTAGGTACTTATTTCTGAGGGGAGATCCAAGGTGATTTGTGTGGAGGTTGTGATGGCCTCACTCTCTAAGTCCTTGTACTTATGAACACCCTTTTAAATGGGTGTTCTTCATTTATTGGGTCCGCATCTAAGTCTAATGCATCTCTTTCTAAGTCTTCCTTCTCTTGTTTCTTTGTTGGGGAGGAGTAATCTCACGCTCACTTTCCTTAATGTCTGAGGGCTGCCTCCATCGCTATGCAATAAACCACCACCACCCTCCTGTTCATCATCATCTTCTTCAAAAGGTGAAGTGGTATTTTCAATCAGCCAGTTTCCAATCGTATGTTTTCCTTAGGTGGGCCTGCTTAGCATAAATTGATTTTCAACATACTTGCCATTTTCTAGCCTAGGCTTAAGATACATATAAATTAGTGTGGCCCCACTGTCACCAAAGGAAAAACTGAAAGGCCTCATGGTTATATTATCTGATATTAACCTCTCAATATAAGAAGACCTACCTATGTATGTGCAAGTCTTTCTCAAGGTATAATAGTCACAGTCTACGTTGTCTGCATTGTAGATTAAACTTCATGCATCAAAAAACTTGTGAACTACTACTTAGAAGAATCATGATGTAAAGGCGTAAGGGAGTTTACACCAGGGAATCCATGTCCCATACTTCACTGTAAAGTGTGAAATGTAAAAGTGTTGGTACACAACAAATTGTACCGACTTCCCAACTACTGATGGAAACTCCTTAGGAATTCTCCATTCCTCTTCAAAGGCCATGCGAAGTCTATCATACCACATCTCTTCCCTTTTCTTGAATGGGCCACTCATATATCCCTCACATAAATACTTCTCAAACCTCTCTGCTAGAGACTTATTCTCTGCAGGATACTCCTAAATCTTGTTCTTTGGCCCATCGGGTACTCGAATTTTAACAAAAACAAGAGATAGCAAAATGGCGTCAAAACTTATCTTCTCACCTTTACATGCTTCTTCAATGATGGTATCTTCTATGTATCTTGCCAAGTTCTAAATTTATCCTGTAACATATTTTTGGCAATGTGTAGCCACATGGTGTTCACTTGTGAGCACCTCTCTTGATCATTTAAATTTGTGAGTAAGTGCGTGAATGCCTACACAATAGGGTACTTCCTTCGCTTGTAAATATTCATCCCGTATGGATCCTTTGAGTAACTTAACACCTTGTGGGTGGCCAAATTAGCTTTTTTGTCAAATAATTCACTGGTAATCTCTATCCCTATTCCCTTAAAACATGTCAAGCTTGCAATTAAGGGTGTGGTGATCCTCATCTGCCACCCAAAAATAAAATAAGTCCTCATGGAATCGATCATAAGCCATTGATATATTTTCTCAAGTTTTCCAAAGTAAGGGAGTTCATATAGTTGTAAGACCCCTACCTTCTTCAACAATTTCTCTCCAACATCATCATAGATAGGCATGTCATCGATTGTGTGCTTGTTTGTCTTTCTGCTTAACAACACGTCCAACTCTTCCTTGTTGTCAGTTGTGTGATGATTGTAGTCACTTACCTTGCTCTTGCAAATGTGAGAATCCCAATCACATCCCATGATTACATCCTTTGGGTATTGTATTTCCAAAAACTTACTTTTGGGGGAATCCTTGATCTCCACCTCAGTTTCTACCTTCTTCTTCCCCTTTTTTCCTACTCCAGGTGCTCTCCTTGGTGCCATGGTAAGACAAGGTTACACCTTTTTACTTATGTCAAGAAAACTCTCATGCCCTAGCTCAAAATCGTGTGCCCTAGCTTAAAATTGTGTGCCCTAGTTTCTTCTCAAACCTAGGCGTTGTATTTTTCCTCTTCGCACACCTTTTCTTTGTTCAAACCATTCTCCAATGGGGATGCAAGTCTTACTTAGCTCGGTCATAATTAGATCACTCAAATAATTGTGATCACAAAGGTAAAAGTGAACCCGCATCACACCTTTATATAGATTTGGAAAAATTTATCACATTTATTGCTTCTCCTCCTACCACCGATCCTCAAATTAATTGACCATTTACTAAATTTCCCCATGATACACATGCGCTCCACAACTATAACCTTTTAGCATGCCTTTCTACCTTTTGGATACAAACCTCCTTTTACATGCTTCCATGTGCCAAAGTTCCTTGCCATTGTTCCTTCCTCTAAGTAGTTTCTATAGTTGTAACTTACCTCGTGTTACACTATGCGTTTTTTTTTTTTTTTTTTCCAACTATGGTCTTCTTTTAGGAGGAATTTTCTTTCTAGTAGCACCTTTCCATACTATCTGCTCTTTATAAAAAGAGAAATCACTTACACAAGTGTTTCCTTATACATACCCATGTTTGAATAAAAACTACCCCACACTAAGGGAATGTTCAGTCCTCTGCACATAAAAACACTTTAGATTGTAATCAACTTCCGACGCGTAAGCACGCTTATTACATAAAACACTAAACTAAATTGACAGAACATAATGACAAAGAAGGAAACACATTAAGGGAAAATACAATAAGGGAAATATAATCTAAATGGAAATAATACCTTATTACAAACACCAAGAAGGATTATTTATAGTAGGGATTCAAACTACTCCCGTTGAAGTAATCGGGTAATCGTGTTCCATCAAGCACCTCTAGCTAGAAAGTGCTTGAGTCAAGTATATGAGTGATAACATATGGTCCCAACCAATGCACCTTAAGCTTTCCTAGGTGGTGCAAAAACTTTGAATCATAAAGAAGTACCATCTGCCCAACCTCGAGATTTTTGTCCTTGATGTGCTTATCATGCCATGCCTTTTACCTGCCTTTTTCTTACTTCTAAATCCATCGTGCTAGGGCGTGCCTCTCATCCAACTGTATCAACTTGTAGATTCTCTCTTCTAATTATTTCTCATCAACTATATCTCTCGTGTGCACAATACACAAAGAAGGTAACATGAATTCCATAGGCAGAATTACCTCTGTGACAAACACCAACTGAAAGGGTGTTGCCTTATTCAACATTTTGTAGGTTGTTCTATATGCCCAAAGCATAACAAAAATTTATAATCCTAATCTTTCCTTACAACATCGCAAATTTTTGTCGAAGTATAGCTTAATATCTTATTGAAAGCCTTAATAGTCCCATTCTCCTAAGGGTGATAAGGTGGCATGTTATGGTGTGTAACCATAAATTCATCCAATAATATCATGATGGTATCATTAAGGAAATGAGTGCCCCTATCACTTGTCAAACTTAAAGGACATCCATACTTGGTAAGAATATTTTCCCACAAGAACTTTGCACATGACAATCCTTTGTAGGTGTTGATTCTACCCACCTTATAAGATAATTGGTACAAGTGATGATATAATGTGATCTAGTTCTACACAACGTTGGGAAATATGACCCAAAAATTTGATTTCCCATTTCTCAAAAGGTTTTGCGTTAGCAATAGGAATCAAAGGAATTTAATCTCTCTCGCCCATGTTTTCCAAGGCATTTCTAGTGATCACACACCTTACAATACTCCTTGCAATCCTTGTACAAGGTTTCCCACCATAAAATAGCTAGTAAAATATTACATGCGGCGATGTCACCTGCATAGTGTCCACCTATAATACCACCATGAGCCTCCTTCATTATTACCTTGCACTCATGCTCTAGTACACACTAGTGCAATACTTAATCTCAGCCTAGTTTGTATAAGTCACCATTGATCAACATGAAAGGTGCATCATGAATTACAAGTTGTTTATTTATCAAGGCCTTCATTCCTTTAGGCACCATACCTATGTGTAAAAAGATAGCAATATCCTCTAACTTTGAGGGCACACGGTTTAACCTATATAATTGTGCATTTGACATTGTATCTTCAATACTCTACGCGTCCTCTCTTGATTAAATCCTTGAAAAATGATCTAGACCAAAATTACTTTTACCTAGCTTCACCACCATTATAAAGTCAAAATCCTAGAATAAGAGAACCCATTGGCATATGTGCCTCTATAAAATGGGCTTATTTACCAAGTATTTCACTAACATGTGATCTGTATAGAACACAAAAGGTGTTGCTAGAAAGTACTGTATGAACTTATGTAACACATAGATCATTGACAAAGCCTCACTCTCCATAGTTCTATAATTTTGTTCGTAGGAGTCAACTTTTAGCCTCAACGCATGTAGTAATCTTCACATGTACTACCTCAGGATCTGGTGCTAACTTTGACATCCATTGGTTTTCCATGGCACACTGTATTCTAACCATCCCTATACCCTTGTTCTCTTATTTTTTCTTCTTGCTTAGATGTTCATATAAGTCCGAGCACTCTTCATAGTTATGATTATTTCCACAAAAAGAACAAGTAATGTTTTGAGGGCACTCACACTTGTAATGGTCAGGTGATCCACATGTATAACATGTTCCACGAGGGAACTCACCTCGTCCACCACCATGACCTCGGTCTCTGAATCCACCACAGTATCCTTGACCTCTATCATGGCCTCCCTCAAAATGCCCTTCATTTTGATCATAGTGCCCTTGAGTATGATCATGATCATGTTGCTCACTTTTATCCTTAGATTTATTTGAAAATTCCATCTATCATACACCAATATCAATGACATCATGGATTTGATCAATCAACTTGAAATCTTCAATATTGTGAGTCGTGGATCGGAAATTTTTATAGTAGCAGGACACGTTCTTTATTATCGCGCACTAAAATAATGGACAATGGCTTGCATCATGGTATATGTGAAATTTATCACATTCTAGTAACAAGGAGTGCACCGATTTGCGAGGAAAACTATCCTTAGTATGCCCCTCTACTTCACAATCTGTGTGCCAAATTCCACTGTGTGTCTCATGTGCTTTATTGCCTGATAGTTTCTCTAACTACTTTTCCATTATTGAAATTTGAGCTTCCAAGAATGGGCTCACTCCAGTGTCTATGCTCCCTAATGCCTCAAAGATGCAAATCTACTTCAAGTGCCTCGTGTGGGTCTATATATGTCTTATGTGAGAGCGCCCTCCTAAAAGGTATAATCAGGCCTCGAAAAACCACTGTGCATGTTGACTTACATGGATATCATATGATAGTTTAGATAAGAGTGTTTTAAAATGAGCATCAAATTATTGGACACTCTTAGTAGTTCCCTACTTGATATCCTTGAGCACACTTATACTTTTCTGCTCAAACTCAGGGATATTAAATTCTTTAATGAAATCATCTTGTAACATGGTATAATCCACACAAATCTGATCAGTGTCAAACTTCTGTATTAGCCGTGTGCACGCATCCCCGCAACATAGTTGTAAATTGGTGCCTTACGCTTTGAAGCTGTAATTCATTTTACGTGCCATAGGATCTCACACATATGCACATACTCAACAACATATTCTATTCCCTATACTCTAGGGGATGAAGTGACATCTCCATGTAAATATTCTTAGGTTGGTGAGGACCATGCCCACTAGATCCAGAACCTCCTGTGTTACCTCCACCCCGATATCCACCAGATCCTCTAGATCCCAAGCCACATGTTCCTCCTGATCCTCCACTTGTAATATGAATTGAACCAGAGGATGTACTGTCATGTGTCCTAATAATGGTATTAAATTGAACTCCTATAGTTTGTGAAGTTGTGATACTCCCCGATGTGAGTCCAAAGTTTTGTACGCCTATGTTCTGCGCCGAAAACTTCGAAAAGGTTCCTCCAATTGGTCCTCCAAATAATATGGAAGATTTCTGCTCGGCCATAAATGTACTTTCTATTTGATTCACTCCTAAAATTTCTAATAAGTCAACTCTACCTCTTTCTACTCTACTGCCCGAACTAGCTTACTGACTACCGGCTTTACTAGAAACTTGAAAACCAAGGACAAGGGCTAGGTTGCTAGTTAGATTTAGATGCACACCCACGACCCAGGTTGTCTCTATTGGCACGCTCTCATAAGAAGAAGATGAAGGTTCCCTTTCATGCTTTCCCAAATGGGGGAGTTCCATATGCTTTGGCTCCACGTCCTATGCGTGAGCTCTAAATCCTTCACAAGCCATCTCTCTACTCAATGCCATCCATTCTACAATCTCATGCTACTTCTCTAAATCCCTCTCTTGCACCTCATTAAACTAAATCCACCTTTCTTCTCATTACCTCTCTACCACTAGGTCCATCATCCTTCACCACACCTGCTCTTTTCCCGCACATGGTGGGGTTTAGTTAGCCATCGACTTCTCTTCCAAATTCAGGGTTACCATTAAGATTTTGATCACCAATGGAATGCCTTGCAGATAGGTTCCCCTGGGATAATGTAAAAACTGGAACTCAACTACCTTTAGATAAGAGTAAGTGGAAATTGAGTACTCCAAAATATAGCTATTCAGAACACCACGAAACCAAGTATCCACAACATGCATCCAAATTAGATCAACATCATAAAGGGCTTGAAATTCTTCTTGCATCCAAACAAGTGTGTGAAACATCCAATTCCTTTTAGACACATAAGCATTTAGCCACTCGTATAGCTCTATTGGGAAGATAACAAAGAATCTCTCATATAAGCATTCATATAGATTCTTCTCCACCCATGCGTGCGCATCAAACTTAGATCCAATGCTGAATCTCCAAGCGTACTCTTCTTCCAGATCTACTATCCACTCCTCAACACTTGCCAAGGTCAATCGGTACATCTTCATCACACAACATCCCAAAAACAATGAAAAGATGTCCCCATAAATGAGAACCAATGATGCAACCTAAAATTTACTGTGAATAACCTAGGTGCATTGACATATCACTCTGCCCGAGTTGAGTGCTCACCAAGTGTGTGCAAAGGCACTAAGTCCCTCTTTAGAGTTTCTTATACATAATATTAGCCTGATGGTGCATATAGGTATTCAGATTCATTACCAATAGTAAACCACACACATTACATAAGCTAGATCTATTTCTTAGAATATATATAAGATGAACTAAACAATGCCTATAACAAGATTTACAATGAAAGAACCAAATTCAGTCATGTTCAAGTACCATTATCCATCCAATATGAACCATTGTATTAAATACTATAAAATAAATAAGCTTCTTACATTACATAAGTATCTCCATGAGTTATGCACGCGACAAAACCAACAACAAAACTCTACAATTTGACACACAAAAACCGTGCAAATCAATACATACATACATACATACATACATACATACATACATACATACATACATACATACATATACATACATATACATATACATATACATACACACACACACACACACACACACACACACACACACACACACACACACACACACACACACACACACACACACACACACACACACACACACACACACACACACAGAGGGGTGGGGACTTACCCTTCACCACCCATGCACGTCTCAAAATAGGTCACTGCTAATAATAGCCATGCACCTTTACAAAAGGATGCCAAACATGTAAGTGCTCTTAAGAAAATAATTCCTATAGTTAACTCTGAGTAGAAACCCTATTATTAGCTTAAACTATGCATGGAACTTAGCTATTTCTTGTTCCCAAAATACCATTGCATGGACCACAAGTCTTCATGTCTTTGTGTTCTCAACACACTATCTCCCAGAATAGACCTTATCCACAAAACGGATAAGTCCCGAATTCAAAGTGTTCTGGTGTGCACTTATTTTGCTATTTTTCTACGCCTCAAATGCACCTTGCTCCACCATGCACATCCTTTATGCGCCTTCACCTTAGAGCAATATGCTATTTGCTCAACACATGCCATTAGAGAAGCAATTATAATAAGAACATGGAAAACTAGGAGACAAATTAGTCTTTGATTTGGTCATTGATGAAGAACCGATTGTTAGATTAACACTTGTGTGTTTCACGAAGAACTGATTGATTAGTTGAACACCTGTTATATGTTTCAAACATGTGTTGAATCTTTCACTTTTTGTTGAAGAATCCTTATTGTATTATTCTTCTTCTCAGGTGATGTAATGATGAGGTATAAAGGAAAAGGATGGTTCCTGGTAATGTAGTTCGAGTTTGAGTAAGTTAGCGAGTTGAAAATAATAAGTTAGAGAGTAAATAAATAGAGATCACTTTGACATTTTGTTCATGGATGTAATGTTTTCATTGGTGCTCAAACTTTCACCCATCGTAGATCAAGTTGAATTGGTCTGTTGATGAAAAATGGGACCATCTCCAAGTTGTGGGACCTTGCATGCTTGAGACAGACCTCCGTAGAAGGACGGTTCCTCTACCTATTTCTATCGCTACAGTTAATCCTAATGCTGAAATAAAATCCTAAACTAATCATGCCATTGAACCATAGCTAGAAGGATACGTAGAAATGGAAAAATAATATAAGGGAGGTGATAACACCAAAAGAGGGGGATGAACACGGTTGGATTAAGTAAAAACAAAAGAGAATTCACACAAAGAGGATAAACACACATATCACAATCCAGAACGTAGACACAATTTTTTTCATGGGGCACAATCAGAAAAGGAACCTACAAGGGATGTGAGTAGACACAATAAACACACAATGCAAAGAAGAGGAAATGTGAAATAATAAAACAATTTAAGGAAGAGAATAGCCATAAAACCAAGCTTCTATTGCTTCCAAATGCATAGTCGATTACAATGGCGTATGAGGCCGATATACACATGCAAAGATAAGATCTGAAGCTCAGTATATCCTTAGTAAACTAAAGGGTTTAAGAATAAAAATGATCAATGCTCTTATATTTTATAGGAGTAGAGAAGAATAAGAGAAAGAAGAGGGAAAATCGGATTTGAAAGCCAACCACCAACAAAAAGCATTGAATGCCTAAAAATCCACCTACAATGCTAACAGATGCACCTCCCCATGTCTATTTTCTTGTAGAATAAGGAAGGAGGAAGTATCTCAAGAAAATAGGGTAGTTGGGTTGATTGAATGTTTGCATTAATGGCTAAAAACACATTTCCCTACTTCTCACCTACCAAATCCCACCAACATTTGAATTTGAATGATCTAGAGTATATCCCACATTAGCAAATTTCCAAAAAGACCATTTGCACATCAATCGAGCTCTACAAAAAAAGTTATGATGTTATGAAGTCTATAGGGTGATCTAGACACACAATGACTTGTGGCACACACCGAATGGCTAAAGGGATTGACCAAACTGTTCATCTATTTTATCTTTTCTACCATGTGTCATGTAATGGTTGGTCACAAAGATTCAAGCGCTATGTTGGTGCACTTTGATATGTTGTGTGTACAACACACTCAAGTCTAACAATTTTCCACATGGCATAGTTGTTGGCATGGAAGAAGGTACAAGGTGCATGTGGAAGAAAGAGGCATGAAAGGGGAAAACAAAGGAAACACTCGTAGAGGTAATGCACGTGTTAGGAATGGATGCATAGTTACTGAAGACACATATTTAAGTAGGGGCAAACATAAAAATGAATGATGCATGGTAGCAAGAAGGAAAAGGGTGTGGAGAAAATACGTAAGGGACTTAGCCATTTTGGGAAGCAAGACAAAGGGTGCGTGTGAAGGGTGCATGAACTATTGGAAGAAGGGTGGGTACGCAAGGAGTGTGTGTGATGGAAATGGAAGAAGATAGAGGAATGAAGAAGGAAAATGAAAGGCGTGTGAGGGGATATGAGTGTGCAAGGGTGAGCGAGGAATGACAACCAATGTAATTATGCCAAGGGGACAACCAAAGTGCATGTAACTTGCAATATTAAACTTCAGAGCCAGAATGGGGATGTAAGTTGTCAAAATAACTAGGGGAGTTATTTTGGACAACAGCCAGAATTTTGGGTCTATCTTCCTACTAGATGAAGGAGATCAGTAGCCTTAGTGTATCTCGGTTGGGCATGGAGTTAGTTTTGAAGCATGAAATTTTGATCAGAAACTTGAAGAACTGCCCTTGAAGTCACTTGAAGCACTTGTCGAACTCGTACTAAATCTGAAAAACTATTGAAAACTACTAGAATATTTCTTAAACCAAACTGACATCTTGGAAGTAAAAAAAGAGCACACACAAGAGGAAATAACTATGTACAAACAAAAAATTTGTGCATAGTGCACGTGGAGGAATTTAAACTACTATAATATTTACAATGATGTAAAAACTTAATGGAAGTTATTGAGATAAATCCCATTCATCGGGATTAATAGCGCACCTCTATTAAGATGAGACAATTCAAAAGAGTTAGCCTCCTTGTAAGAACTAATAATGTATGGGCCACTCTAAAGTGCATCAAACTTGAAATGACACCCTAGTTTAGCTCTGTTAGCATCCCATTTTAGGACTAAGTCACCAAATTTGAAAGCTTGAGGCCTAGCCTTTCTGTCAAACCATTTATTTGTTGATTTGATGTTGTTCTAGCTTGATTATGGTAGAGTCTCTTAATTATTTGAGTTTAACCAACTATGCTAATCTAATTTCTCTCGATCCACACCTTCGAATTCAATTGGTGGGAAATATCGAATGAAGGAAACTCAATAGATAAAGGAATTCTAGATTCCTTTCCATAGAAAAATTTATAAGGAAAAGTTCCTATTACCTTCTTCATCGTGATTCTGTCTTCCCGGTGAGAGCACAATACCTTTGTGTGCCATTTACTTTGGCTGGTATTCATTGTCCACTTCATGATTCTAATTAGGTTCTTGTTTGTTGACTCTGCCAAACCATTTCCTTGAGGGTAATAGTTGGAAGAAGTCTTCAAATAGATACCAAGACTAAGAGCCCAATCAGAAATTTTTGTACCAAATAAGGCTTTTGCATTATCAGAGATAATGGTTTGAGGAATGCCAAACCTTGTTACAATACCTTTAAGAAAGTCAAGAATGACTGACTTGGTTGATACCTTGAGTGCGACAACTTCTGTTCATCTAGTGAATTAGTCTATAGCTATCAACACCGATTTTGGCCCAGTGATTGAAGGAGGATTGATTATGCCTATGAAGTCAAGACCCCATTGCATAAAAGGATGATCTGCTTGTATTGGTTTGAGGGGAAGCACTACCAATTTCTTATTTCTTGTATAGAAAACACATTCTTTGCATTTCCTAATCCACTTGTGTGCATCTCGTGAAAAGGGTAGGCCAAAAGTATCCTTCCTTTATGATCTTCATCGCTGTAGCTTTGGCAGAGAAGCGTCCACCAGAGAATCCATCATGAAATTCTACCAACACTTTTTCAACTTACATGTCATCAATACATCGCAATAGCATGCCATCAATATTTCTTTTGTAGAGAACACAATCAATCAACGCATATGGAATAGATGAAACCTCGGATGTCACCTATTTGCTTTATTTAGACCAGATGGTATATTCTAGAAGAAAGGAATGTTAGCATCTCTTCATCCATCCAGTTGTGCACACCAGGGTTTCTATTTTTCTTAGGTTCAACGCACTGGGATTTCTTTATCTAGAAACAATGAAGTCTTTTTATCATTCTGTGCATCTTCAGCAAGTTGCTTGCAAAGTGTGCTTCCTCTAACTAGATTTTTGGATTTGATAGTGACATCAAAATACATGATGTTGGTCACCCATCATGCTCTTTTCTCACTGATTTCTGCTCCCATGATGAAGTGCCTCACACCCAGTGTGAAACTAGCACCTCAACATAATTTTTGGCAAGGATACTCTTGAAATTCTTAAGCATGCACATGACGACGTAGAACTATTTTTCCATGTGATTGTATTTCAATTCATAATCCTTCAGTGTTTGACTGAAGAAAGCCATTGGCTGCTCCAATCCTTGTTTATTTTCTTATGTTAAGACAATAACAACACTCGCATTTGTTCCATAAGTGTAAAGGATGGAATCCTTTGAATAATGTAGATTGATGAGTATTAGTGTGCAAGAAATTTATTGGTTGATATTTTTGAATCTCTCTTTCCCCTCTGCTATCCACTTGAAGGATGTACTCTTGAGCATGAGGGTGATGGGACTTACCAGCCCTACAAATTTAGGAATGAATCTCCTAACAAATTATATTTTTCCTAGAAAGGACTATAAAGGATTTCTTATGCGTTGACAAGGAAAGAGCAATGATGGCTGAAACGTGCTCATGATCAATGAAAATGCCATCCTTTGAGGCCACATGGCCCAAAATATTTCCCTACACCACAAAAAAATCACACTTCTTGGGATTAAGGGACACCCTAAAATATCTACATCTCTCAAAGACTTTCTCCATGTGTGCCATGTGATATGTGCTCTGTTTTGAGAAGACAGTTATGTCATCCAAGAAAACTAGGATAAACTAATTGATATATCCCTTAAAGGCAATTTCCATGGCTCGATAGAATGTTACGCCTACATTTGAAAGACCAAATGACATCTTCGATATACAAATGTTCCCCATTTAGTTGTAAATGTTTTTTGAATTGATCCTCTTTCTTGACCATGATCTAATTGAAACCACAATACCCATACAACATGGAAAATCTCTCGCACGCTAGCCAAATTTTGTAGAATCTGGTCCATAAAAGGAAAAGGACAATGATACTTCAAAGATTCCTTGTTCAAATATCTGAAATCAACACAAAGTCTTATTTCACTTTGTTATTCTTGTGCACTAGAACAAGATTCATGACCTAGGTAGAGTATTTGATTGGAAATATAATATTTACCTCGTTGAGCTTAGATAACGCCTTACTCATGAGGGGCTCTATCCTTGGATTGACTAGTATCTACTTTTTTTTTGATGGGATTTATAATAGGATCAAGGTCAATGGACTGTTAAGAAACACCTGGATCAAATCCTTTGATGTTTTCATACTCCCATGAAAATATGTCACTGTACTTTTGACATAGAGAGATGAAGGCTTGATTTTCATCATGCGCGTAATATTTACTTGAGCAACAACTCCTTATCGTACACAATAGTGAGTAAGGGTGCAATATTCTTGTGCCACACATATATACTTTCTTTCTTCACCCCTGAAATCATAATGAAGGGTGAATATTTGATTTAAGGTGACAAACCTTTTAGGTAATTTTTTTCAATAGCTAGATCACTTGATCACAATAGCTATTATGAAAGTCAACTTGCATGTTTGAAGAGAACTCAAATTCATTATGAATGAATTGGAAAATCTGTGTGTCATTGTCAAATAATTTCCAGCTGGTTTCATTATCTGAAATAGATGGCTTGATCACCATCTTAATGTGTTGCGCACTACCTTTGAAAAAATCCTCTTCAAGGGAGAACTGCAAGCCAAGTGTAACCATTTGATCTGCTTATTTGTTCATCTTCCTCGCACCACTAAAAATTTAGAGCTTCAAATTTCTCAAGGAGGTCCCAAAATATATGTTTATAAGCTTTGAGAAGCTTATTATTTTTCACACAATTGTTTGTGTCCCCAAAAATCTGCAACGCCTTGATCTATCTCTTTTCAACAATAAGAATACCATGCACCAATGCTTCATATTCTGCTATGTTGTTGGAGCATGTGAATCGGTGCAACTTATACGTGAAGAAGAAAATCTCATTCTTAGGAGAAATGAGAACAACACCTACACCCATGCCATTTTTTTCTTTTGGATCCATCAAAGTATAACTTCCACAGACTAGAATTTTCTTCATTCTGTTTGAGCGCACGTGGCATCGTAACTTCTTCTTCAAGGATGTAGTAAGTGCTAAGGCCAGTTTTAAAGGCTTCAAGATCTTCATCATATGGACCAAATTTGTGATGTTTCTCAACCTATTCATGAAGCAATAGATTGGGAAAAGGAGGAGAGACAAGCTTCTCTTCGAAACTTGTACTTGTACTTGGTATTCTTGGATTAGGAAATTGGCTTGGAGAGGGGACGGGTCATATGAATCAACATGATAGGAAAATATTGGTTCAACTTGTATGGTAAAATGAGTACCATACCTTTTTCTTAGTAACATATGGGACCAATTAGAAGACAAGTAACCACCCACTTTGGCAAGTAAAATCTCTTGATAAACACAATGCAAACAAAGGAGGTAAATCAATAATTGACACATCTTGAGTTATAGTGAGGGCTTAGACATGCATGCGGGGTTAACTCAAGATCATTGATAAATCCTAGGGTAGTAACAGATGGACCATCAATTTCAGGACTCCTTTTGACATAGGGGTATACTTCAGGCCTAGGACATCAACAATTTTATTTGGCATAATAGAAGTACTAGCGCCTTAGTTAATCATACAATTGTGAAAAAGGTTGATTTCCTATGATCAAGGACATATAAAAGGGTGGGGTTTTGAAAACATTATTTATAGTTGCCAAATTTTTAAAACATTATAAAATCCCCATGCAACTCATATAATTTGTGACCAATAAAAAAAATAATAACCAATTAAAATATTATCCTTATTTTTTTTATTGCCAAGTTAAATGGTGGAAATCATGACTTCCATCAGCCATCCAAATTAAGATGAAAACCATGGTCGACAATCATATTCCATAACTTTTAACTAAACAAAGTCTATATGGTTTATGACCATGATGTTATCTAATAAACATTAAACATTCAACATTTAATATTAGAATCTCCTCGTGGCCTAAGACAACTTTAATAGAAACCAACATATAACTTTACCTTAACAACAATAAACATTACCTTATGGTCAAAGACTAACACTCATAACTTATTTCTTGCTCATTGGTCTATGACTAGTTATAGCTCATTATTTGTCATTGCAAACAAGGTAATCAAACAATTAAACATTTACCTCATCATAGGCCCAAGACCCTTATATGAGCAAAAAAACTTACAATTTCAATGTCTTATGGTCAATGATCAAGATCGCAATTCCATGAAGGGAAGTTAGAATATTTAAGCAATAACCTTACATTATTATTACTTGTCATTTAGTATAAAATGAAATCATTAAAACATGATATTGATAAAATTTCTCTAATAGTTTTTTTTTTTCCAAATAACGACAATTCCCACAATGGGTAACAAATTCGGTCCATGAAATTATCATGATGTTTACCAATAATGAATAAAATTATAATCTTTAACATGTAATAATGATAACCAGAGAGTGGTGGTAAAAAAATCAACGTCGCACAACCATGCAACCAAGAAAATGGTTATTTAAACAACACAATTATTCTACGAAAAAGTTTCTCGCATATACTTATATGCTTATATATGCATCTATATATGTATATGCATATGATTTTGCATATACATATATGTACATATTTGTATATACAATAATATAAGTATAATTATTAACCAACTTTTATTGCAAAATAAGTCATCAATTATCACTCATGGTGACAAAGTTACCAATTAATTGCGGGGTGTGACATAACCAAAATTCCTATACATCCAGGGGCATCTATTTTATACTACATCTAGGTGTTATTATTCTATTTTAATTAGTTTCTAATTCTTCATCATTCTTGATTACATATATTGTGTACATTTTATATTTTGAGATAATAGGACTAACACATGTCTCCTATGCAGTGATGACATCTCTTGTTTAACATATTTTCACCTATATTGGCTACTATATTATATTATCATGTTCGACACTATTATTTCTTGCATACTTTCTTTTGTGTGTGTGTGTGTGTGTGTGTGTGTGTGTGTGTGTGTGTGTGTGTGTGTGTGTGTGTGTGTGTGTGTGTGTGTTCTTTTGTTTGAATTTTTTCATTACTCTTGGCCTATGTTCCTTAATGTTTTTGTAACACCGTGGGTGTCCCATGTTTGTGGCTTTATGACTATATTGTTTACTCTTTATTGCTTTTTTTTCAGCCTACTCTCCTTTAATGTCTCGTGACATTGTGGGTGTCCTATGTTTTCATATTTATGCCTTTTATATGACATTATTTGCATACTTGTTACATATGATTTCACTATTGTTGTACTTGCCTTCTCCTACATGCTTGCTATCATCTATACTATTTCTATCTTTTGCTACCATTTATTTTATCATATGTCATAGTTGCCACCATGCATAAAAACCTCCCCTTTTATAGGTACATGTTATTTAAGGTGGCTATCTCTTCAACTTCCTGCACCCTCCTACAATTTCTTAGACATCTTGTGCATAGGAAAAAATCTTTTCTTTTGAACCAAGTGATATTCATTTGGGTTTATTATATACTTATAGTAGACACATCCAAGTATATTCTACACATACAATAGGCATAGGTAGAACTCTAGGCTAATATACAAGTACAAAGAGGGTACAAATACTCTAAAATCCATCCAAACACAAAAATTAAGAGAAAAATCACATGTTTAGAATCGCATGCATTGGTCAAGATCATATATATGGTCTTGACCCTACCATATATTTTTCCTAGGTGTAATTACATCAAATTTCTCAAGTAGTTTCATATTTTTAGCCACAATTACAAGTTTTTGGCATATTTTTAGATTTTGTTCACTCATTTTAGGCCAATACAAGGGGCTAAAGTACTTCACTCCTTTCAACATGACATTTAATTTCTTCTATACTTTCAGGAATCTTGGGGCCATGATTCTCCTTCCTCCATTTACATTTCAAGTACATTACAATTTCTATTCAATTGTGTAGTACATGGGAAAGGCTTTATGACACTTATTATCATTTCTATTGTGTGTCCTTATTTACATAATCGGGCCTATATCCATCTGCAATGACGTGATTTATGGGGCTATGAAAGGTATCAAATTGGTTAATATATTTATTGGTAGATTTTCCTTTCCTCTTACACTTGAAGGAAGATATCAAAGTTCTGAAATAACTTTGATACATGATCTTCTTCCTTAGTGGGGTGTTTTGACACTTCATTATTCTTATTTTATCCTCAAATTTTTATGTTGCATTTCATGCACCTAAAAATTAGGTTTCTCCTCGACACAATTGGTTAATGATCACCCCAATCCTTTAGAAATTTAGAAATGCAAATCTTCAAGCACAAACAAAGCATGAGAGTGTTTATCTCTGTAGAAAAAATATTTTTATTCCTTCCTTGTTTACATCTATTTCATTTAATTTTTATGCAAATGTAAATATTTTTCCTACACTACATTTGAGTTAATATTCAATTATTTATCATGGACATTGAATAAACTCTATTTTATAGGTTTCATTGCAGAGCATGATAACACCAAGAATAACAAGGACTCGTAAAAAAATTCGAGTGACGAAAACTCGTGTCTATATACTTAGGTATATTCTCCTTTAAGCATGTAATTTCATTTCATACTTAAAGGGGAGAAATGTAAATACTCAAATTTGGTAATTCACTTTTTAATGCTTTGTTAGTTTTGAAAATGAACTCTTGCTAAGATAAATGAAAATTTCTCATTCCCACTTAGCACATTTCGAGGTATCATTTTTAGCTTGTTTATTCTTGCACACAAATATATTGTTAAATTCTAAGAACACAATGCATAAAATCCATAAAAAAACATCAAGTAATAATTTGTAAACTTTAGATTGCATGTTTTCCATCCTTGGTCAAGGTCATATAGTATGATTGGGATATTATATTCTATCTTGGCTAACTTATGCGGTCTTCGACCGACATGTTCTATAACTGTGATTTCAATTTCATATTATTTGTTGGGTCTTATAATCCCTCTAGGTTGGATTTTCTTAGATAAATCACCTATGAACCCTATATAAGTAGGTAAACACTATCTCATTTGCTAACTTGAAAATACTATGGCACTATATTGATACATTCACTTCCAACACTTGCAAAAGACACCCAAGACTCCCTAAAACTTGCAATAGCACTTTTACATTTATTAGGGTAGCAGTATTTCTTGGTTTCAAGATTCTAATCGAGTCAATACATTAGTCTCTCTCATCTACAAGCACTCAAATATTCCTTCCACAAGTCATTTATAAATATCTACATCAATGAAGCATTATCAAATGTTACATAATTCATGTTTATAGTGTGAACATGAAGTGTTAGTGGTTTGGGTTATTTGGATATTAGAGTTTTAATATTGTGAACATTATTATTATGTGTGTAATAATACTTTCTCATATTGAGAAGTATTAGTTGTACGTGAGTTTATCTCACCTTAGTAATAGGTGTGGTTGAGATAGTTTAGGAGGTGTGTGAGATATCCTAGGGATGTGTGAGAGATATGAGTGATAATGAGATAGGAGTTGACTCCTTCCTTATAGGAGAAATTTTCCTATATATTGTAACCTCCTTACACAAATAAAATTATCCCGAAGGTTTTTTAATATCAATATATTATATTTCGGTGTTATACAATTTTCATTTAATGCAAAGCTCTTTCAAATCCATCATCTGGTATCAGATCAAGTTCAATATTCTATCATGAGAGTCTATTTGTGAATGTTTTAGATAGTCTGAAAATATTAAGGCATCAATATTCTTCCCATTGACGTGCTTCCTTGCAGTCTTGATCTGAACTTCATTTATATCATGTATCAAACTTGATTTACATGACAGTGTGCATAGGTTTGATGATCATGCTGGAATGGCTGTATATTCGATGCTCTTCCCATGTCTAATCTGATTGCTCTTACTAAGGACATTCCAAATCTTGGAAAAGGTCAAGCCTATTTGTGCAATCTACATGTTTGTGCGATCTGTGTGTTCCTGAGATCTGTGTGTTCTTTTTGCCACGTTTTCCTCTCCCAAATGAGTGTCTAAGAAGTGAGTGACTGCTGGTCATTTCTCCACATTGACATTGGCATCTACCTCTTCGGATTCAACGTTTTTGACCTCTGTATGCACCTGCAGTGAAGATCAAATTTTGTGTGAAGTTTTGTTTAATCAGACGACTGAGATCCGCATTATGAAAGGTAAATCCGTTTCTTTCCTTTTTTGGATGCAAAGTGAAAAAAAATGCAAGGACAGAAAAAAAAATTGCCATTTTTGGAAAGGGTCTGGAAAGATTTTAGATTTTAAACTTGTAAGATTCATAACTTTCAGTTCGTTACTCAGATTGAGGGATTGTTTTTTTGAATATGTGTATTTTTTTAATCCCTACGCATTGATCCTATAATTTTTGCTGCTAGACCAATTTTTTATTTTTGGAAAATATTTCAAAAATTATATATATATATATATATATATATTTAAAAAAATAAAAAATTGTGTCACTTTTGTCTGGATGCACTTTCGCTTGTACGCGACGTCCATAGTGAGGGGGTGCATTATCGGTTGAAACCGACACCCAAGAGAATTATAATATGAGCCTCAAAGATAAATTTTCTAAGTAGCAAACAGAGATGGAGGCTAGAGGCAATGAAGGTAGGAGGGCAATCGGTGACCTCTCGTTAGGCAACATCGATGAGGCCACAACATTGGATTGGTGGCCATGTTTTTCAGTTGTGTGATGAGTGTTTTCTTTTAGCGTACAATTGTAATAATGAACAGTGGATTATTCCTGTTCACGATTGTAATCAATTTCTTATATGAAATCTCCTAAAAATGGGAATATGATGAGAGCTAAAAATAAACTGTAAACAACATGATCTTTCTTGGTTTGTGGTAAACCACTTTGAAAACCACTTCCTTGGTTTGTGGTAAACCACTTTGAAAACCACCCTTCTCTGGTTTATGGTAAACCACTTTGAAGACCACCATTTTTTTGGTTGATGATAAACCACTGTGAAAATCATCCAGATCATGAGTCAGCATCAGGCGACAAGTTGCAGTGTAAGATAAGTTCTCCCCATGTTCACACTAAGGGGGTGAATGTTACGGAATTCATGTTTATAGTGTGAACATGAAGTGTTAGTGGTTTGGGTTATTTGGATATTAGAGTTTTAATATTGTGAACATTATTATTATGTGTGTAATAATACTTTCTCATATTGAGAAGTATTAGTTGTACGCGAGTTTATCTCACCTTAGTAATAGGTGTGGTTGAGATAGTTTAGGAGGTGTGTGAGATATCCTAGGGATGTGTGAGAGATATGAGTGATAATGAGATAGGAGTTGACTCCTTCCTTATAGGAGCAATTTGCCTATATATTGTAACCTCCTTACACAAATAAAATGATCCCGAAGGTTTTTAATATCAATATATTATATTTTGGTGTTATACGATTTTCATTTAATGCAAATATAGTTACATTCATTCAGATATCATAAGTTATATGGAGAAAATGTGTAGTTTGAGGCCTCTTTGGACTAGTGTCAATATCGGCAGTGCACTGGGGTGCCACAATCCAATTAATGTTTTTATAGAACTTCCCATCCGTGGCTTAGGTTTGCATTATCCCAAATTTACCTCCCGGGTTAAATTGGATAACTCATTTAAAATAGACTTAGCCATTTTAAAAAATCCTGGGATGTTTAAACGACCATCAAATTCCACCTCTCCAAAGCACCATTAGTTAGCATTTAAAACCCACAGATCCATTAGTGGGTTTTATTTAAAAGGTTGCATGACGTTCATTTGGCTGTCAATTTTAATGACAAAACATCAAGTAATAGGCCACCGACAT
Organism: Taxus wallichiana var. yunnanensis; assembly: GCA_018340775.1. NCBI lineage: Eukaryota > Viridiplantae > Streptophyta > Pinopsida > Cupressales > Taxaceae > Taxus > Taxus wallichiana. The sequence goes on along the minus strand of CM031237.1, from coordinate 665,663,153 downwards.
GATTTTGTCTCTCCTCAAAGGTTTTGGCTTCAACAGATGTAAATTCCATAGAATAAATTGAGCTCAATAATTATTTTAGGTCTGTGGTGGAAACAAATTCAAGGGAAGTTAGGAAGGATACATGTCGGCATTTCGACACTCTTCAAGGTAGATACATTTTGTTGACCTCAAGTTCATGGAATAGACCTAGTTTCATAAGGGCGTCAAGTTTGAGCAAGTTTGAAATGTCAACACGAATACATGGAAACACTTCTATTAAGCCAAAAGTTTAAGTTCAAACAAGATAGAAGTTGTGACGTGAAGGCACAACCGATCGAGGAAAGCATGAAGGTGAGAAGGATATGACATGAGACACACATGGATCCTTCTTACTAGCCCACCTTTCGCACTCTGGCATGATGCTAGAAAAGAAAATTCTAACATGAAGACATTGCAAGGTGCATGGAGACTTCTCATTGGCTCACATCTCACTATTTTTAGTTAGTATAAAAGAACAAGTCTAAACTGTGAAGGTGCATGGAGATTTCCTATTGGCTCATGTTTCGTGACGATTGGAAAGGGGCTATCAAAGGATTGACATTGTGAGGAACATGGAGCCTTCTCATTATCTCATGTTTTGTAGTTGTCAGTAAAGGTTATCAAATAGTATGACATTGTGAGAATAATGGAATGTTCTCATTGGTTTATACTTCACACTCTAGCAAAGGGGCTATAAATGAAAGTGTATTATGAAGGTGTATGGATATTTTTTATTTGTTTATGCTTCACAATGGATAATAGAGGTTTCATAAGGCCCAATATCCAAACCAATGAAAGGATAACACATGAAAATGACAAATAAATACACACATAGCAAGAATGCAATCCCTAATTTAATAAAATGTCACCACATGTCACGTTCTTGTGCTCCCCGACATGCAAAAAATCAAATGGCCTTAACTTTCATTCTAGAGCTCCAAATCACGAAAATCATTCTCATTGGAAAGATATCCATGATACCTTCAATTTGGAATCATGATATTTATAAATTGATGGCATTTGGAAGGAAAAATAGGCAAATGTCAATTGGGATAGTAATGCACAAATTTAGTTAGCTCAACCACCTAGATTTAATCCAATTTATCCTCCCTCCGTCTCCTAGAATTAAAACAAACATGGGGAGGTGAATCTAATAGGATTGCATGTGGATTTACATGAATTTAATGTTTTTATTGATGATTGGAAGAATAAATCTGATTTTCCATCCTCTTCTCCTCCTCTTCTCTCCTTCTTCTATAAATAGTGGAGTAATTCTCATTGTAGAGGGTTGGATACTTTTGGAATACAAGGGCATCATTATAAAGTGTTTCACAAGTGTTCTTGAGTTACAGGCCTTATATTGTGATTTTACAATTGTGTTTATACCTTCTTCCTCCATTGTAATGATCTATGCATCATCTTAAAAGAAATAAAATACTTGTTTATGGCTATTATTCTGCCCTAGCTGGTGATTTGTTGAATTTTCTTGCCTCTTCATTTACTTGTAGAAGTGTTGTGTATGTTTCTTCATATTGCAGGGTTTATTTCTATTGTGCATTATAGGAAAATGGGAGTTTAAATGTTGTTCTAGATGGTGGTTTTCATTTCTTCCCTTTCCACCTTTATTTTTCTCCAATTTTTTCTCATTCAAAAGTATCTTTCCCCTTATTTTGGTGTTATCACCTCCCTTAGTGTAGGATTTCCCTTTTATACATCTCCCTCTCTCTCTGGTCCCTTGGAATCATAGATTATTTCTAGGTAGCTGCATTTCCTTTCCTAGGATTAGTTTAGCATTAGAAATAGGTAGAGGATTTCATACTTCTCCAAAGGTCTATCTCGCTTCAAGTCCCACAACTTGGAGATAGTCCCATGTTTCCTCAAAGCCATAGATCAATGTGATTTGGGATGGGTTTAATTTTGAGCTCCAAAATTTTTGGCACACCGGTGGAATAATATTTAAGCACTTTACAACTTCATACTAGCAAGGTTGATGTGTTCTTGATGGTATTCAACCTTTGAAGGCATTTCTCAACACATATGGAAAATCCACTCATCAAGAAAACCCATTTTATTAGGTTTTAGAAAATTTCCTCCATCCCTTCATTCATTTACATGCCCCCATATTCTCATGGATCTCCAAAGAGATATTCCATTCTCTCATTTCAATTAGAGTCTCCTCCATTTGCATCATTGGGATGATAATCCCAAAACAGCCCCAAAAACTTACCTCTCTTCCTTGGAAATGCAGATCAATCTCGTATTGATCACATTCATGATATAGCAAACCATTGTGACATTCACAACATCAGAGAAGAGAAAGTTTTCCTTAGACTTCTGGTTTCATCATTTAGAGGCAAAGTAAGAGATTGGTACAATAATGTGGCTCCACAATCCATTTCCACATGGGATCAACTAGGAGAAAAACTACTCAATTGATTCAAGCATAATTGAATGACATTTCTCTCATAAAACATCTAAGCAAAATACAACGAGATCTAATGGATTTTATATATGATTTCAATATAATATTCATAAGGAATTTGCATAGAATTACTCAAGAATTCTTGTATTATTTAAGGTCCTTAGATGTTGATTTATATGTATTAATTCAATCCCTAGGAGGAAAAAATATTCCTCAACATTTTTCCACCATATCACAAGCTTCGAGAAGATGCTCATTTAGGATGGAATAAGGAAACCCATCTTTGTTTATGTAATTCTTCCCTCACCATCTCAATTTATTCCTTCCCCTTGTGCCAAGAATGAAAAATTCATTGTTCCTTTCTAAAATCAGGAAGATCCTTACTTCCATGTACTTCATTTGATGCTCCACAATTTAATCATGCCAAAGCATTCCCCATACTTTGTAAATTTCCTCCCATCTCTACCCAAGGAATTAACCAACTTTCCTAACATGCACCAATGTTTTTAGAAGTTTTGGTATTTCACATGATGTCCCTAACTTCTACCCAACACTCACTAAATGAAGTTATCATACAATGTTGGTAGAAAGGGATGTTTGTTATGCTTTTGGAGAAAATGATCAACCCATGTCACACTCCAAAAACAAGTCTTTATGAAAAATCATATGTTTGGTTTGGAGACAACAGTCAAAAAAGGAGGGAGTATGCTTTAGAGGATCATTTGGATTCTCCAACTGGCATTCATATCGGGGAGTTACAGATCTTGAATTTAAGCAAGTCCAAGACCATACATAAGGGTTGATACCATATGGTATGGTCTTTGTAGAAATATACTGATCCCATACAGGGTAGTTTCCAATTACATTTCCTAAATGAAGCATCATTAGTTCCATATCTCTCTATTCCAGTAGTTCATCATCCTATAACTTCCAAGAATCATCTATAATCAACCAACCACACCCATTTCTTTGTGTTTTCAAGTTTGTATCTTGTTTAACCTATTAGTTATTAGTATTAATGTGTTATTATGATTTTGGTAATTAATGTTGGAAGTTAATTAATAAAAATAGTCACTTGATGCTAACTCTTACATATTTTAGTGTATTTATCTCACTAAAAATCATTAGGTTACACATAAATCTAATTAAGGTTAAACACCAACCATCCAGAGGGTGTTGGGTAGCAAGAGGAACCATAATTTCCCACCAAGGAGGCAGGATATCACAACATAGACCCCTTGCACATGAGAATGCCAATGATATAACATAACACTTGAGGGAGCAACCATAGATTTACCTCATAGTAGTGGAAGAGTTCATTCCCCTTTCCATAGAAGTGGTGGTTTATGATAACGATCATGACCTTAAGAGGGATGTTGGTTTTGTGAGTGACTCTACCTACGTTAAGAAGTTAACAGTGGCTAACCTAATTGAAGTGGATCCAAAGGTGATTGATTCATTGTGTAAGGGGCACTCCCCCAGTGTGTAAAAAACTTGTGAAGGTGTTGGAACTCAAGAGCTACCTTCTCAGCCTATGCTTGAATCTAAAGGTAAACAAAAAAATAACATTAATTCTATCCTTATATTAAAAATGAGAAGAAATAATGTAATTATTAAATATATTTGTATTTCTAGATTTTTATAATTGAAAGAAAATAATAGCTCTAAAAATTTTCTATAGAAAATCAATGTAAGCAAGCCATTGAGAAGAATATCCAAATAGATCCATCCTCCAATTGATATCATTGGGATGATAGGGTTTGAACAATGAGTGTATACAAGTCTAGGAAGATTGAGGACATGAGTAAAACTAGAAAATATGCTCAAAGGATTCAAGGTTAGTACAAACAAGACATTTAGGGTTAACAACACCAAGGTTTTTAAGAATTTATTTGAGTGAGAGGCTATGATAAACAATGCACCAAATAAAATGGGAAATTTAGGATCAAGTTAGGAATCCATGCATGATTAAGGAAAAACAACCATGTTTAAGGGAAGGAATTTACGTTCCATTTAGAGTTAAGCTCGGAAGTGGTAGAATAAAAATTTATCGAAGATAATAAAGTAATCCAACTGTATTATTCTTGAAGGATGTGTCCACATTCTTTCTCAATATATCCACCAAGAAGTAGGTGGTTGCAAACCTAATTTATGAAGCATCCCATCTGGGAGAAACTCCTATACTTTGAGAATAGAAGGAAAGTATGAATTATCTAGTCCAAACTTGAATTTGAGCCCTAATCGGGAATCCAATCTCTAGAATGCACAAAATTTTAAAGGTATACATTCCCTTCTTATAAAGACACGAGGCTTTGAAACCGGAGTTTCAACCAAGGGGATGCGATTTTCAATCATGATAGGATACCACTAGATGTTATGATCACTGAATGAGAGCCTAGAACTGAACCCATATTCAACCCAATGTAAGTATGGCTTGACCATCTCTTAATCCCACCAAAGGATTTTAGTAACAAAGGTGCATTCAATTTGGATAGGTGCCAAAGTGATCAAGATGGCGTGGAGACATTTATTGTTCCTAAAATTCTTACCATAAGGAGCTTTGACCAAGATACAATGTTGTAATATAATTTTCCAAGCTTCCTTGCCATAGAAAAATTTAATAATCCATTTAGTACATAAAGTAAGACTCTATCTGAAAATATTAATAATGCCCACACCACCTTTCTCTCGGTGCAATGTGTAGTTTCAAGGCTACATGATGGAATCCTATTGTTTGATTGGTGTTGGCCCATAAGAAGTCCTGAAGTAAGTTTTCTAGGTTGTTATAAGATGACTTGGAAGGTGTCTAATAGGAAGAGTAATAAACATGGGTAGAAACAAGAATTGTGGTATATACTTGAAACTTTTGATCAAGAGAAAACACTTTAGAGATCCGGTAAAAGAATATTTTTTCAATCCAATCAAGAACATATTACCAAAGAACCGAAGGAGTAATCAAAATTGAAAGGAATTCCCATAAAATTTAACTATGACCATGTTGAAACCAATTTCAATAATTATATTTACATGAATTTAGTATAGGAGAGTGTTTTTCCGTATCATATGGTTTTTCTCCATTATAGTGTTGACAAGATTTCCATGCTTCTTGTTTCATATTAGTGAAAACCAAACAAGAAATTAAGGAACCTCAAATTGTGGGAGGGTTTAGGGAACCTCCTAATGTGGATGGTGATAGAATTGTATGGGTGCACAAGAAATGATCCTCCTTGCCTTTGAGAGTCTTCAACATGTACAACAACGAAGACTAAACACAAAAAGGATTAGAAATGGATATGGTGGGTTGCTCGGTGAAGTTGGTTTTGGGAAGTGAAAGATTCCTAGAAAGGATGTCAGCCCATGTGTTTAATAAAGATAGATGATTGATGATGAAATGGAAGTATGTAGATAATAGAATTTGAAGTATATCTGATAAGCTAAAATAAGCTGAAATGATAACTGATACTAGAAATATCGAAAATAAAATCCAAACTAGAGAAGGTCAATGGTGACGTCAAGAGCGATATAAGACGGTCGATGAAAACTAGATAAAAAATGATCCAAAATGTGTTATTTCAAGACGGATGGTGGAATGGTGAGAGACGTGAAAAGATCTAGAACAAGGAGAAACAGAAAGGATGTAAGAAAATTAGATGACTAAGGGGAATCACATGGACATTAGGATGATATTAGTGGAATGCTTGGTGAAATAAGAATACCGAGTTTTGATATGATTTCCAACTTGTTTGAAAGAGGGGGAAGGCTCTTATTTATATCCCAAGGATGATATTAATTTGGGTAATCATTATTTAGAAAAGTAACATTGATTAGGTGAGTGAGGATTATATTTGAATATTAAATTCATAGGTGGATTGAATATGGATTATTTTTTAATATTAAATTCATAAGTGGATTGAATATAGATTATTTTTAATATTAAATTCATTAGTGGATTGAATATGGATTATTTTGGAATATTAAATTCATTAGTGGATTGAATATGGATTATTTTTTAATATTAAATTCATAAATGGATTTGTCATGGATTAGATTTGAATATTAAATTCATATGTGGAATGACATGGATTAGATTTGAATATTAAATTCATAAGTTGATTTAAAAGGGATTAATTAATTAATTAATATTGATTAATTGGATATGTATTTTTGGTGGGAAATGAAATTAATTAAATTTAGGAGGGAAAAGGAATTCAAATGGGAAATCCTAATGAAAGAGAGAAAACACGAAGTGAAGGGGAGGAATGATACTAAAAATTGGTGTCTACATTTTCCCCTTTTTGATGAGTGGTTTGCGTTGGGCAAGCCACAAGACAAAAATGAGAAAGTGATGATTGATTAGGTGCTCCCCCTCAAACTTGGGATTGACAACTCAAAGGAAGTCAATCACAAGTTTGAAAGAGAAAGATGGAGAAGGGTGGAAAGGATGAGAAAATAATATGAAGGGATAAGATATCCCAGATGAGGATAAACAAAAAGGAAAAGATGGAAGTGATTATGATATCACGTTGGTAGGTAACAAAGGATGGTCTCAATGGAGACACAAACAATTTCCTACTGCACTGTGAGTGGTCAAAAATCAGTACAATATGGATGTGAAGGACATGGGACCGATAAGTCAAAGGTAGACATCAAAGATATAGACAAACAAATGTGAATGGATGTATAGACAAGCATCGACAAGTAAAAAGAGAAAAGAGGATGTGATATCCTTTGTATATGAGGAATTGAGAAAATTTGTGTCTGGGTACTATGAAAGTAGTGTCCTTTCAAATAAAGTAGACAAAATGGGTGAATATGCCCCAAGAAAAGGGATTTATGGTTTTGAAGAGATATTTCTTAAGAAAGGTGTTCCTTCGATAAGAAATTATTAGAGGAAGAAAAGAGAAAAAATTATCTAAACAAAAAGTAGAACAAACTCTTGCGACGAGAATGGGAGAAGAAATCAATAAATTTTTCTAAGTAAAAAGTAGAACATACATTTTTAGGGAGAATAGAAGGTGGTAGGTGATGAATGTTATGGTATCCTCCAAGAAAAAAATTCCATGGGAAGATGTGATTAGGGATAGATGTGATGATGCCCCCTCAAGAGGGCTGATGAGAATGGAAGAGATGAAAAAGATCTTGAAAAGAGGAGAGGTCAATATCATGGAGAGGAGGATGTAACACCTCTACCATCCTTTCATATGTACTTGCTCATTGTGAAATGGATTGCTACATTAACATGTGATTTTTCTTTAGTTTTTCCTGTCTAGAACAAATTTAATCATGTTTCTAGATTAATGTTTATCTCAGCTAGGATTTGTGTGATCAATAATCCATTTATTACCATGTACTCTTGAATTGTGATGTTTACTTAATTGGTTTGTAAAATTAATTTGATGCATTAAGCTTGTGGAAAGTTGAATCCCGTCTTGGAACTATTTGGTAAGCTGGTAAAATTGGAAAATTATTCTAATTTAATAATAAATTATTATTATTATTATTATTATCATTATTGAGAATTGATTAAGAAAATACCTTGGATCAATTTCATTGATCCAAGGAATTCCCTTAATTCAATATGTAATTTTGATTAATGTAAGAGATTACTGATTGTTCATTTGTTGTGGATTATCAATTCATAATAATTGATCTTGGTGATTTTTATAGTTTTCCTATGATTCAGCCCCATATTGAGGGTTGGAAGGTGTTGAGAGCTGGCTTGAGTAACACTACTCCATTTGAAAAACATTGTCTAACTGGTAAGGTTCGGTTGTGGTAGTTATTAAGCCTAGACTATGACTACTGTTTTGTTAACATTTGAATTTCTATGGTCTAACCTAAGACCTAAGGCATATGAATTATATTGGTTTCTGGGAACCTAATCTAAATTAATCTATGTTAAGTTTGATCTAAGCCCTAACTTATGATGATAAGGAAAGGGGACTTAGACCCTAACTCAATGTTTAACCGGCCAACATTGGGAAAGGGATGCGTGGTCAATGGTAAGTGGGTGGTTACTGCCACCCTTACATGTACTAGAGATTTGATTTAATTTGCATTAATGGAAGACACGCCACTCCTTAGCGGTAAGCCAAATTAAAATTTGGTAGGTTGTTAAAAACAACTCTAACACGGTTGTTTGGTTGGATAAACAATTAGAAGCTAACCTAGAAGAGGTTAGAGGAATTCGGTGGATTGGCGGGATGAACGGACCATCCTGGCAAGCATTGATGATTTGGAAAAATGTTCCAAACTACCTAGGGAAAACATTCCAAATTTGGTGAAGGCGTATTGTTTTTGGTTTTCCATTTGGTCATTTTTTTCTCCTTCTCACTCTGCAAATGGAGGTTTTGGGTGTTTGAACTAGTTTTCGATTTTGGTTTGAATCTTGGCTTCTCTGTTTCGTGGAGAGACTATTTGGGAAGATTCCAGTGGAAAGGTGGAGAAAGTTTTGAGTATATTTACTACTTTGACTATAGAAGCTATCGTGGAATTAGAAAAAGGATCTTGGGAGCTAGTGGAAGACTTCGGGAAGCTCTACCAGACATGATAAACTCTAATCCCTTGCAAAAACTTGTTCTATCTAATTAGTTCATAAAAATAAATCTTCTTATTATAGAAAGAATTTCAGGGTTTTGGGTTTTATTATTACACAATAAATGGAATCCTTTGCTTGGTAAGTAGCTGTTGGAACTGGTTTTTGATCTTGCAATTGTATACTTGCTTTATCATGGTTGAAATGTCGAGTTTTCATCACATAACTATTTTGGATGTGTTTGAATCGAACTCACCTTGACTGTGATGAAAGGAATGAATGGGAGATACGAGTTGCATGTGCATATATATTAGTTTAGAGTGGTTTTGCAGTGTGTTTTTGATCTTTGTTTGTTATTCAAGGTCTGTGGAACACATGTGTATATATTTAAAGAAAATACGACCCTATGTTATGCGTCGAGTTGGAACTTGATCACTCAGTCAGGTTAGATTGGTATCGTTTAATGATATGGTCATCTATTTAGGTATGTGTGTATTTTGGTTCGAATACTCGAACCTTTAATACCTGTAATTGTGGATTCAACAGGATTTTCTCTGGAACACCCTCGTGTGGATGAGTTGTGATTTGAACCAAGTTGGGTAAGATTCATTCAATGGGTTTTGATCATCTTGGATACTAGCCATTCAGCCTTGCATCTTAGATAATTTGGGGATTAGGCAGTACCATGTTTGATGAAATGAGGATTCTATTTCATTCTCTTTCTCTGTGTCTTTCCCTTCTCTAAGTGACTTTTTTGTGTCGGCCATTTGATAGGCTTGGATATTGTTTTGAGTTGGTCTTTGAAAAGGCTCGAGTCATAGTATTATTCTCCTTCTCAAACTAGTATAGTAGTTTGAGCACCTTTGCATGTGTTTGATGCATTCTTCTGTAGAATTATGGGTCTTAGTTGGCAGGTACAATTATTCTAATGGTGTAAAGCTGTTCCTTATCTCTTTCTTGGATAGTTTGAAGTGGTCTTGTGAAGCTCGACCTGTAGCTATGACTATTTTGAACCAGGGAAGTTTGAAGTCTACCTAGGGGTTATTGTGAATCCTTCTGTGAATTGTTCGGATCTTTAGGTAGACTTTTGCACTAACAATATGCCAAACTATTATATATTTTGATATGTTTAAGTTTTGATCACTATTTTTATTAATCTTAAATTATTAGGTTAGAGCCTTGACATGGACCAGTTGGATGGTTTATTAAAATTTCCTTTGAGTGTTGATCAAACTATACTCTTCTCGATACTTGATCATACAAAGATGATCAAGGATGTCATTTAGTCGGTTGAAAGCTTGTTGACTATGAGATTTCTATACCTTGGTTGAGTAATTTTGTTTCTTAGTTTGAATGATGTATTCGATTAAGTATGATTCTTTACCAGCCTTGTATGGAATACTTATATTGACTTAATATTATCTCATTGATGATTATGTGTGTTGTGTATTCCAATGAATTGTATACACTCTAAATTTGTTGAAGCCAAGTTGTTCTTGTTTATATTGCTTGTCTGATAAGTTAAGTTGGATTTGGGCCTTGAGAGCTTGCTTTGCTATTATTTTTATACTAAACTGTATAAATATTGTCCAATATTTAGATTTTTAGACTATTGGAATTGAATTAATTGTTGAATGTCACTGATTGGATTTGAATAAAATGTTTTAATCATGTAGTATGGGTTGCATGATTAAGGCATTTTCACTCTTGTTTTCCTGCCTACTATTATGTATAGTTGGCTTTACATTATTAGTGTGATATTGCTTTGGAGAGAATGTATAGTTACATGGTTTTGGGTTACTTGTTGGATGTATGGATGAATGTTAAGTTTTGGTTGTTAATAGTCTTCTAGTTGATAGAAATAAAACTCATTTGGATTGTTATATGCTAACACTGCGAGGGTTTTGTGATACACTTGAGTATGGTACTTCAGAAGTGTTCTAAAAGGAAAATATCTTTCTAAATCCTTGTTGATCGAGATAACACTTGTGAGAATTCACACAACTTAGTCTTTTGAGCCTTTTTTGGCTGGGCGCATGAAATTGCTATGTAACACCAACTTTTGGTGTGCCCCCTTTAAAACCTTTGGCGCATGATTTTCAGTGTCAACACACCTTTTGGTGCGCCAAAGTATGTTGAGCCTTCCCTGCGTGCGCCAAGGCGCATGCGCCTTTGTGTTGGCACAACTTTTGTTGCGCCATGTTTTGGTGCGCCAAAGGGCGCACATAACTTAATGTCGACATAGCTTTTGGTGCGCCAAAGGCACGCTTAATTTCCTGCTGGAAAACGTTTTCATGCGCCAAAGGGCGCACGCTTTTCCCTGTCGACAGCAACTCTCATGCGCCCTTTAAAAAGTGGGTGGCGCATTTATGACCAGCTCACCTATATATATGTGTTTGCGCGCCCAAAATGTCATTTTCACTATTATTTTGAGCACGTGATTTTTACGAGCTGCCATTCGGCCCCCTGCCTCGTCGTTTTCAATGCCTTGTGGACCCGTTACAAGTTTTCGCTATTTGTCCAGGTGAGAGGTTCTTTTCTCTTTCTCATGTTTTGCGTTTTGGTTCTTTGTGCTTGGTTGGTTTTAGTTTGTGCATGAAGTTTGAAATATCAAGATCCTCCCCCTGCTCTTCTTTCCTTATCCCCCCTCTTTCCGGATCTCTTTGGTAGGGAACTGTCTAAAAACATGGTTTTATCTCCTTTTTGATGAGCCATTTCATTGCCCAAATAACCTGCTAAAACAAATGAAGAGAGAAATGGAGAAAAGCCTTTTTCCCTTGGCGCATCGGTGCGTCCTGCAACATCATAAATAGTTGCCCCCATGGCGCATCTGTCCCCCTTGCAACATGATAAAAACCGCGCGCCCTTGGGCTGTTGCCCATCTGCCCTAGGCGCGCCTCTTGCTGTAATCGCTAAACTTGCGCCCATGCGCGCCTGACCTTCCTTGCTGCATCACATTTCCATGCGCCGATGGCGCCCAACATCATCATGCAACACAAGCTTTATCTGCGCTAAGTACAAATCTTTAAAAGCGCGGCGCATCCCTCCTTCAATAACATCATGTTGTGTAAACCCTTCGTGCGCCGCGCCATATTCCCTTTGGCGCATGAAAAGTTCCTGTTACACAAACCTTACATGTGCCAAAGGGCGCACCAAATCCCAATGCAACATGAAAAGTCTATGCGCCAAAGGCGCATCATCATCCTATGTAACACTGATGTTTTCATGCGCCTTTTATAAAATGCATCTCTGCGGTATGCATGCGCCATGCGCCTTTGCGCTTGATTTAACCTTTGCTGACGCCCTTTCTGTGCGCCTTACCTATTTAGCCCTGTAAGCTGCAATTTTCATGCGCCCTGCGCCCTGAGCCTAAAAATCTCTAACTCTTTCTTCTGTTAACATTCCAATGGAAGATCAAATGGCTAATTGACCTTTTCGGATTGGGTCTCGCTTCTTCTTCATGCAGATCAGCAACTGAGTTCGAAAGAACATATGTCTACATCCAGCAGGAGACCCACCAAACCGAAAGGAAAGGCTAAGCTTACGGAGGAAGAAATGAAATACAAATATCAGAGGGTCAGAATGCCCGAGTCACAGGCCGAATGCAGCATGGACGTCAGAGACTCAGAATTGGGGCATATCGACATGGAGGAAGTGCAGGCGAGAACTCGAGAAAGTTCTGAGGAGTCCATGGATGGACAAATTGATCGGCAGTGCCCTGCACTTCGCCGGAGGAATCCCCGTCAGCGCCGTCAACAATGAATTTATGATGGTGGTTGCCCAGAGTTACAACAAAGACACAAGGTGTGTCGAAAACAGCAAGGGCGAGGTAGTCATTAACCTCACTTGCCCGTCATTTTGAGATCATACTCGGCATCCCTCACCCCGGCACTTTGTGGCCGTTAGCCAAGCGAGAGTGCATCGAGGCTGGGAAGACAATGAAGACCAATGTATGCAGCTAATGAGCGAAGTATATCGAAAAATAAGAAGGTGGTAACCGGTGGCCCCAAATCATCCACCGCGGTGACTTCTCGAGAAGAGCTCGGCGATACCATTACCTTACCTTCTGAGCGGGGTCTTGGGCTTTCGCGCCCATTACTTCCATAAATGGATTTGCGCTACTTGGAAACAATGAACAAGAATTTTCTGATCAAGCGCTTTTCTTTGGGGAAATTATAAGCGGCACCATCTCGAGCGAGCTCAACAATTTAGCTGGGAGTATTCCATATGAACTCCTACGTGGTCTACTGCTGCGGCGTCGAGAGAGGGATTATCCGGGCCTAACACGGAGTGGAGTTTGGCCTCGAGGTCAAGATATCTGAGTACTACCCGAGTTGAAGGTGGAGAATAGCATCTCCCGAGTTCACAAAAGTTAACGATGTGTTTTTCTATCACATCATCACTGCTGCTTGAGGCGAATATGACTCATGGTCGTGACCAAAAACATAGTGGCAGCCACGGAGAAATGGGGGCCTGTTCACCCAATTTCCCACATTCACCTATCTAAGGGCTGCCGACTTTTTGGGAGAGCCAACCCGGAGCTACCAAGGTATCTTGGGCCTAAGCTGATTCTCTTTGGAGCTATCAAGGCGCTAATCACATACCACGAAAAATGCCACGAAAAGGAAGAAGGGTGGAACTCCTTTCCCCCTCACGGTGGGCGATACACATGCTCTACCCACCACAAGGCGAAGGAAATGTTTGCGAGAGTGGAGTTACTTAATTTGAAACATGACTTCCCGGCCGAGGCCTACCTTCGACCCAGGGCTGCTGCTGCAGAGCAAAGCTTGATCGATCCATGTTCCTGGATCGAGGATATTTATATTGGCGTCCTCCATGAGGTAGAGCTCGAGAAGAAAGGATCATTCTCGCCTAGCATTGGCGAGAAATCATCAATATGGGGTAGCCATTGTCCCCAAAGGCTACCAAACAACGGAAGATGAAGTAGACAAGGTATATACGATCTGAGATGGGGACGATTGGCCCTTTCCGGCCATTGATAGAACTAAAGCTCCTCGAGACAATTGAGGAGAGGGTCGAGAGACTTTGCGGAGGACGAGAACATTGGTGCCGGATGAGCGGCCTAATCTACCTCGGGGTTGATTTCACAACATCCCCATTGGGCAACGTGCCTCCACGATCCAAGAAGCAGCTTAAAGGCAAAGGTGTAGAAGGTGAATCCAGCACCATTCAGGAAGAAGCCCCTGAGAGTCCTCCTTGCGGCGAGAAGCAGTAGGTAATAACTCTGGATTCGCGAGAGAAAAAGCGAGAGGATAGTCCCATAGGCCCATCCACTCGGATGTCGGCATTGCTACCACAACGAGAGGTCCCTTATCCCTTCTTCTTCTCTTCCTTCCCCTCCTCGAGTGACTCAAGCGACCATCCCTTTAGTCGTGTCCTCTGTCCCTTCTTCTACTCTTTCCCCTGCTTCTTCGTCTATCTTCTCCTCCCTCGCTGATCTGTCCTCCTCCATTTCTTCCCTCATCTCGGGCTCCCTTCCCTTCCTATGTCTTCCATGCATTGCGAGTTTCCCTTCCTCCCGTGGACACTTCTTGGCTATTCTCTCAATCGCCGCCGCGTGTCTCACGTTTTCCCTCTTCTCTATAGCATTTGCCTCCTCCTGTCTCTGGTCCTTCTTCCATAGGACCAGCTGGATCTCTCGGCTAAGCTAAGCGAAAAAGAGGAAAGTTCCCATCGCTCGATGGACTTTTGATGATCCCGACCAAAGGGGCGAAGAAGCGAAGCTTTGTTACACGCTTCTCTAAAAGTCTTTGCGGTGAGAGAATCATGGAAATTGCATACCCGATCCCTTAAAAGAGAAAAAGGATCTGTCTCGGCAGATTTTCTTGTGACCCAAGTCACTGATGGGGACATCTTACGAAAGTCTCGGGGAAGCTCTTTCGCGGTTGACGCCCTCTGTCAAAAGCTTGAGAGAGAAAAAAAGAGAAAAGGCTACTAAAAGAGCAAAACAAATATCTGCTCCAAGCCTTACGAGAAGATGGGTAGTGCGCCTCCCACAAGCTGCCTGCCGAGACTTGAGCTTCTCGCCGGGAGAAAATCAACGAATATGCAAAATTGGTGAGCAGGGTATGGCCGTTTCCGCTTGGAGGAGCAAATCCTCAAAGGACGGCGAAAAAGTGATCGCGAGTTCTCGACTTATACGAATATCGGTAAGGTGAATAAAGAACTCCAAGCGTTAGCGGGGCCCATATCGGAAGAGTTGGAACATGCTTAGAAGCTGCGGCACGAGGCCTTCGACAAATGTTATTTGTTCGGTCGAAGATCTGGTCAAGTTCGGCGTCTTGGGCCATCGAGGGCCCTCAACAAAATCATGTCCACTCGGACTATCGGGTGGATCAGCTAGAATTTATTCTAGAAAAGATTGACAAAGTAAAGGAAGAGGCCACTGGATCTGATGCATCAAATGGAGTGAATTGTTCTCAACATGTCTCGGGGTTGCTCACTCCTTCCTTTACCTTAAGGTCGGTGATGAAACCATCCGGATCTTGAGGAGATCGCTTCTCGAGGCGGGGCGGAGGTCACATTTGACCTTTGAATCTATCAACAACCTCTTTGGCTGTAGGGACTTCGTCGGGTTCCTCATTGAGGCGGAGAAGGACTTTTCCAAACTCCCGAGAGAAGCTCATAGATGAGCGGGAGACTTGTGAGGCGATAAGCGATAGGCACTGAGGATCCTTCTCGGGATCAACTTGGGCCGATAATTAACAAGTTTTTGGAATACCGCGCTCGGTTCCATATCTCATCACTGGCGACATCAAAAGCAGGCTACCCCCTTTCGGCCGCAGGATGATGATGACGAGTAGCTGCTCCTCCTTCTTCTTCTTCTTCTTCTTCTTCTTCTTCTTCTCTCTCTCTCTTCTCGACTTTCTTGTTGGAATGTCTAAAGTATGTTGGCACAAATGATGACATCATCCATGTTGCGTCATGGGATGATGTCATCCATCAAGTTGTCAAAAGTCAACATGACTTTTAGATATTTTGTAAATATCTTTGTAAATAGTTGTTGGCTCCTTTTTGCCTTCTTTCCTTCTCCTCTTCTATATATATTGGAATACTTGTTGTATTCAAGGGTGGACATTTTTTAGATGAAAATAGAAGTGAGGAGAGAAAGACTTTGAGCTTTCTTTATGTGAGAAGAAAAATAACAATACAAATATTGAGGCTTTGTCTTTGAATACTTGTGTTATACATCGAGACTTTCTTATGTTAGATCTGTATGTGTTTATTCTGTTAGATTCATATCTACCTTTTTGTCATTTTCTCATCAGTATTGCTTTGTTTATTTATGTAAGTAGGTTTGGCTCTCTGTTTACTACCAATCCCAAAACATAAATCTTTGACCTTTACTGCTTTGGAATTCATTTCTTTTCTTCCTTCGGACTGCTCTTTCTCATCCCCTCTTCCTTTCCTTTCTTTTGACAGTCGGAAACACCCCACTGGGATGAGATCCCAAACCCCCGAAGGTAGAATCTGTGAGACTTGCATAGATTCCTGCTGGTAGAATAGCAATAAACCAGTTTCGCTTTCTTTGACTCAAAGAGGGCTATGCCACCACACTGCTTTGTTGGCTCGTTTATCCATAGATCTGCCCAAGTGACATTTTTGGACCACGAGTTTTTGGCGACTCATTTGGGAGCGAATAGATCATCGGATCTATGATGGTGGTAAGATAGAAAAATCAGAAAAAATAAGAAAATCGCTGCCTGTTTGCAAATCTGAACTTTTTGATAAAAATCCAAAAATTTGCAAATTTTGCTCTGAATTGAAAATTTTCTTCTGAGATCCATAGATCTGGCCTAGTTACAAATCTTTAGTTCGCTGAGTTTTTATAAAAATTAGTATTTTGCCGTAGATCTACGGATTTTTGGTACATTTTTTAAAAGTTTGAAACCCTCACGAAAAAGTCAAAATCAGATCGAAAATCAGCTTGCTATTCTTCCCTGCCATCTTATCCTCGTTGTTATTTGTCATTAACATGATCGGTTTTCGAAGAGGATAGTTTTAAATATTTAGAAAAGTATTTCTGCTGGTTTTTATCGGAAAAACCAGAAAATCAGCAAGTATAACCAAAAGAAAGTTTGAAATCGTGTGCCATAACATTACAGATCTGGAAGGTACACTGGCGAGTGAACCTTTTACGCGCAGCAGGAGAGCCCGTGGAGAAGCTGATCCTACTTTCGATCTGCTTCAAAGGCACAATTTCAGCGTGACACCGGCGCGTTTTTCAGTGCTAAGCTCGGCTAGCCGGACATCCAGGAGTGTCTCACCTTCACGAAGAAAAAGTCTTTCGCAGGGGGCATCCACATCCCTTTGTAGTGCCTTGCTACTCAGCGGAACCACACTTCCAGCTCGTGTTCTCTTTCCGGCTTTTCAGATGGCGGTACCATGGGGAAACGCGATGGGTCCTTTGGCTTTACCACATCCAGTTCACGCGCTCCCTCACGGAAATCGAAAGAATTTTCCCAAATTCGACGGGAGCGGAAATCAAAGCACGGATTCCCACATATCTGCATTCATCATGTCATGCAGTATTTTGGATGTGACTCACGAAGATGTGTCGGTTCACCTTTTTCTGGAAACCCTACAAGGACTGCGGTGAATGGTTTCGGCATTTGCCGGCCGGATCTATTACAGTTGGGCCACTTTGCGGGATGCTTTGAAGGCAGTCTACAAGCCTTGAGAGGATGCATTTGCATTATTATCACGGATCACTCACACGAAGAAAGAGGCAAATGAGACCATGCGCGATTTTATCACCGGTTCAATGCACTAATCAACCGTGTCCCTGTTGCCATGCTTCAGCGCCGGAAAATCAAAAGTGTGTTTCTTCGTAAGCGCTATGAGTTCGAAAGTTAGTTTCTTACTCCTTGAGAAGTGAGTGGCTACCTTGATTCTCACCCAAGCCGTTGCCATTCGGATAGAGGATAATCGATAATATACGGCGAATTGAAAAAGGAATCAGCCAAGCCTAAATCTTTGGGCCCTTCGCCCCCACTACTTAAATCGATCCGGCCTTTGAAAAGATGGCGAATGACTTGCTTGCATTGAAGAAGCAGTTGGCCCAGGCCTCCCCCAGTTCCTCATCGGGATATTCCGCGGAGGAATTTCGTTCCCAACAATGTTTCACAAAGGCCGCGCCTACCTACAGCTGCTCCGCGGTTGGCGCTTGAGGCTCCTCGGTCGCGCGCTCTGGCGAAATCGAAGAAGAAGAGCAGTATTATGAAGAACCTTCGTCTCAAGGCGAAGATGATCAAGATGTCGGTGAACCGGCTGGCGACTCTACTATCGGGTATATGGAATTTGATGAGGAAGAATCTGATGAAGAAGAGGGTACCCAGGGATATGCAAGCGGACAGTCATATCTGTTGTTTTTACTCGCTCACAAGGAAAAGAAGCGGAAGTTGCTGCCCATGTCCAGCAGGAGAAGGCCGTGTCAAACGCGCCTCCGATCATTGCTAAAAGAGGTAATCCTCTTCCTACTCAACTCCTGGCAAATCTTTTACAAGGAAATCTTTTCCCCTATCTCTCCTCCAAATCAATCCTCTCACATTCCTACAAGACCGGTAATCCTATTCCATCATCGCGAGGTGAGGACTCATTCCTCACCAACATGACCCTTGGCCGCATTTGATATCATAGATCATGCAAAAAAGACCAAGATCAAATGTAGAAGTGAGTACCTTGATCAAACCCCGAACGACTTGTAAGATTGACCAAATATATTGAGTCAAATTTGTTGCATCTAAGCGAGTTTCCCCAAAGGAATCCTTTCCACTCCCCCTGAATCCCACATAAATGTTGCTTGACATCGGCGTCGGCAAGATAGAGCCTTTCTATCTCTCTCTCTAATCAATGGACCATAAGTTGAGTAAGCTGCATAATTGATTAGGGCTTACGATAACGTCATGCGGAAAAAGTCACCCATGCTTTGGGCCTCACTCTTACCAAGCCTTTGGTAGATGTTATTCATTGGAAACCAAGCGAGAGTTCCGTTGGTTGGCCAAATCAAAGGCTTGCGCAATAATTCGCATTTGCGGCTTTCCCGGATAAAAGAGTAAAAATGGCAGTCCTCGTTCTTTGACATTCCGGCGGACCTATGGAATTTTCTTTGGGAAGAAGTTTTTGCAGCGAAGTTGGTGGAGAAATTCATATGGTGGTCTAAAGCTAGAATTCCAGTCAAAGGCGTAATGTGAGACTTTGGAGCGGAATCACAAAGAAATACTTGGTTACAGCTCACGAAGACCCCAAGGCCCAAATCCTTTTTGAATCATCGGGGATGGGAACTACTTCTTATCTACCAGAGACGGATAAAGCGGGTGTTCTCGTTCGGGAAAAGGATCTTAATGAGATCTGGACCTTGCGGTTTGATGGAGTTTGTGTGACTAGTGGATGTGGCCTTGGGGGAAATTTGTCTTGATATCTCCCGAAGAGGAGGTAATTCCTCTCTCTTTCAAATTGCAGTTTTCAACACAAACAATCTGCTTTGAGTATGAATCTCTCTTACTCGGTATGCAAAGCATGAGGAAAGAAAGGAATTAAAAATCTAAAAGTACAAGGTGATGCAGAGCTAGTTGTAAATCAGGTCAAAAGGATTTACCAAGTAAAAAATGAGAGGCTCAGGCATTACCGTAATGCGGTATGGGACAACATTGAAGAATTCGATGCTTTTTCAATAGAATCCATACCGAGGGCTCAGAATGACATGGCCGATTCATTGGCCGTTTCAGCGTCCCTCATGCTCCCACACCCAGGTTTGAAAACAAACAAGTACACCATTGAGGTGGTTTTCCGCCCAAGCGTGCCAGACAATTCTCAGCATTGGCAGGTGTTCAACGACGATAATCAACTCATTGCTTTTCTGGAAAAGGTAGAAAATTTTAAAGAATTGCACTTTGAAGGATCTACTTCCACTTGCCGTGAATCAGTCACCGATCAAGGTGATGAATCCAAAGGGAACGATGGCATATGTCAGCTCAAAGGAAATAAAATTCTGAAGGGCCTGGTTTCTCTGGAGCGCCTGTTCGACAGGCATGACCGTTTTGTGAAAAAGAAGAGGCGAGATGACCCTGACTCATCCCCAGAAACCGAACCGGTCAATATAGGTTCGATAGAGCACCCGTAATTTGTGAACATTGGCAAATGTTGCATGCTTTGAGAGAAGCGGAAATTTGTCAAGTTCTTTAAAAAAATATATGGGCGTGTTGGCGTGGTCTATGCCGATCTAAAGTCCTTTAAGCAAAGGGCGTTCGGCATGACATTCCGTTGAAAGAAGATGTCAAAGCCTTCGCGAAGCGAGAGGCACTATAATCCTAAGATCTCGGGTACCATCGGGGCCGAAATTCGAGAAGATGTTGGATGCGAGAATCATCTTTCCTATCCATCATGAGTACTTGGGTAGCAAATATTGTGCGGTCTTGTGAAAAAGCGGCGAGATACGCATATGCGTAGACTTTGCAATTTGAATCAAGCTTCCTTGAAAGACAACTACCCTCTTAGATAATGGATCAAGTTACTGCAAGCGATGGCTGGATCGGAGATCTTGTCCATGCTTGGCGGTTTTGAGTTATAATCAGATTGAAGTTTCACTGAAGATCGGTTTAAAACAGCATTCACTACTCCACAGGGTACATTTGCCTACAGCAGGATGCCTTTTGGCCTAACTAATGCTGGTGCCACTTTTCAGCGGGCCATGGATTTTGCATTCAAAGGTATGATGGGGAAAGTCATTGTGGTTTATCTAGATGACTTAACCGTGTTCTCTAAACAACGAAATGATCATTGTGATCATTTGGAGCAAGTGTTGGCCAGGTGCCGAGAACATGGGATTTCCCTAAACCCAAAAAAGTCTATTTTTGGAGTCACGGAAGGGAAGTTGCTAGGGCATGTGGTTAGCAAAGAAGGAACAAAGATAGATGCCGAAAGAGTTAAGGCTATTCAAAGCCTTACTCTGCCTACAAGCAAGACTGGTGTTCATTCTTTCTTTGGAAAGGTGAACTTTCTCGGGCGTTTTGTTCTGACTTTCTTTGAGAAGACCCGTCACATATTGAACATGATGAAGGGTCACCAACTTTGAGATGGAGTGAAGAGGAAAAAGGTCATTTGAAGAAATAAAAGCTTAGTTGCTCATGCACCGGTCTGGTATGTCCCGATTTCTCAAGGACTTCATCATGTATAGTTACGCATCCCGAGCATCTTTGTGTGTCGCAATCTTAATGCAAAAGAACTCGGAGGATGTTGAATCTCCGATCGCGTTCATGAGTTCTCCCCCTCAAGCCTCACGAACTAAAAATGACTCAGCTGGAAAAGCATGCCTTCGCCGTTGTCAAAGCGGTGAAGAATTTCAGGTATTACATTCTAAACTCGCATACGGTGGTCTTTGGTCCACACACGGCGGTGAAATCAATTCTAACTCGGCGGGAGTTAGGAAGCTTGCGAGGAAATTGGATCGCAAAGGTCGGGAGTATGACACTGGATATTAAACCAACCAAGCTGGTGAGGGCAAGGGCTGTGTCGGCTAATGGCTGAAAACAAAGATTGAGAAAACCACGATGGAGGGGGTGACTACACAAGCGAAACACAGGGGACCGGGGAAGGCACGATTCTCTGCCTCTGGTTCTATTTGTTGCTGACTAGTGATGAATGGTACTCGACATCGCTTTCTTCCTTACCTACGGCGAATGCCCAATGCACCTAGCTGCTGAAGGAGAAGCGCACTATAAAGCTCGGAAGTGGCTAAATATGTCATCACGGGATGACGGTTTATATAAACGTGGGATAGATGGCATCTTTTTGCGATGTGTTGACAAACCCTGACAAGTAAAACTATTGGAAAGTTTTCACAATTCAGCTGTGGAGGCATTTCTCTTCCTCGTGCTTGCACACACAAGATCATTGAGCAGGTACTATTGGCGACTGCTCTTTGAGATCTGACCACGGGTGGCAAAGTGTGAACCTTGTCAGCAATTCGTCGGCAAGCCCAAGTTGGCTGCCTTTCCCCTAAGGCCGGTCATTATCAATGAACCATTCAGGCAATGGGGAATTGATTTTATTGGCGCACTCAATCCTCAATCGAGTGCCGGACATAGCTATGTCCTTACGACATGCGGATTACTTCACCAAGTGGGTGGAAGCCATACACATCAAGCATGCCACTTACGAGGTGGTTTGCAATTTCATTAAAGAAAATATCATTGTCAGGTTTGGCGTTCCAAACAAAATCGTTGTTGATAATGCTTCTAACTTCTCCTCACGAGAAGTTATTAGTTTTTGCTATGAATATGGGATAACTTTGGCTCACGCCTCAGACTATTACCCTCGGGAAATGGTCGGGCGGAATCCGATAATGAGAACTTGGTGACCATCATACGGAAGTTAGTAGATGAGAATCGGCGAATGTGGCACAAGTCTTTGTACGGCGCTTTGTGGGCGATCGTATTACTCCCAAGAGATCTCTCGGCATGTCACCTTTTCAAGTGTTATATGGCACTGATCGAGCTTCCCATTTCTGCGGAACTTCCTGCTCTGCGTTTGGCATGAGCCATCGAAGATGAAACTTTCCAAAATTCTCTTGAAAAGAGAATCATGTATCTGGCAGAACTTGAAGAAAAGAGAGTAAGGGTGGTCGACAGGATCATTGAACATCAGAATCAAGTTAAGAGGCTTTTTGATAAGAAGGCCAAGCAAAGAGATTTTCAAGTGGGAGATCTCGTCCTTTTGTGGGACAAGCGAAGAGAGCCAAAGGGCATGCACGGAAAGTTTGATTCCCTGTGGAGAGGGCCCTTCAAGATCAAGTAGCTCAGCGGAGAGAATAGCTTCTATCTCTCATATCTGGATGGAACCAAGAGCTCCACTTCCTTATAGCGGGCAAGCATCGAAGATCTTCGGGAAGTAGAGCTTGCTCTCTTCTTTGTACAGTTTGCTTTATGTTGTGTGTTTGCTTTCGTCGTGTGTTTGCTTTCGGTTTGTTGTGTGTTTCTTTTTCTCTCCCTCCGGTCGCCCTTGTTTTTGACTCTGTTACCCAATGGATAGGCACATGAGAACTGGGATTCTCTACCCCCGAGTTTGCTCAGGGATAGTCCCCAGAAAGAGCCAGCTGTTATCCCGTAAAATTGACAAGGGCAATTTTACCGATAACCATACCGAAAATTTTGTTCGATCCCTCGTTAGGGATCCCTTGCGTTCAAAACGTTGTAAAATCCCTTCGGGAAATCTGGTTTTGAACTTAGTCTTTTGAGCCTTTTTGGTTGTAGGCGCATGAAATTGCTATGTAACACCAACTTTTGTGTGCGCCCCTTTAAAACCTTTGGCGCATGATTTTCGGTGTCAACACACCTTTTGGTGCGCGAAGTATGTTGAGCCTTCCTGCGTGTGCCAGGCGCATGCGCCTTTGTGTTGGCACAACTTTTGTTGCGCCATGTTTTGGTGTGTGCCAAAGGCGCACATAACTTCATGTCGACATAGCTTTTGGTGCGCGCGCGCTTAATTTCTTTGGAAAACGTTTTCATGCGCGAAAGGGCACGCTTTTCCCTGTCGGCACATGACTCTCATGCGCCCTTTAAAAAGTGGGTGGCATTTATGACCAGCTCTATACCTATATATATGTGTTTGCGTGCCCAAAATGTCATTTTCACTATTCATTTGAGCACGTGATTTTTTTACGAGCACTGTCGGCCATTTTGCCTCGTCGTTTTCAACGCCTTGTGGACCCGTTACAAGTTTTCGCTATTTGTCCAGGTGAGAGGTTCTTTTCTCTTTCTCATGTTTTGCGTTTTGGTTCTTTGTGCTTGGTGGTCTGGTTTTAGTTTGTGCCTGAAGTTTGAAATATCAAGATCCTCCTCCTGCTATCTTCCCATATCCCTCCCCCTCTGTCCAGATCTGCTGGTAGGGGAACCTGTCTAAAAGCATGGTTTTATCTCCTTTTTGATGAGCCATTTCATTGCCCAATAACCCTGCTAAAACAAATGAAGAAAGAAATGGAGAAAAGCCTATTTTTCCCTTGGGCGCATCGGTGCGTCCTGCAACATCATAAACAGTTGCGCCCCCATGGCGCATCTGTCCCCCTTGCAACATGATAAAAACCCGCGCCCTTGGCGCACCCATCTTGCCTGCTGCAATCGCTAAACTTGCGCTCCAATGGCGCGCCAACCTTCCTTGCTGCATCCCATTTCCATGCGCCAATGGCACACCCAACATCTATGCAACACAAGCTTTATCTGCGCCAAGTACAAGTTATAAAGGCGAGGCGCATCCCTCCTTGCAACAACATCATGTTGTGTAAACCCTTCGTGTGCCGCGCCATATTCCCTTTGGCGCACGAAAAGTTCATGTTACACAAACCTTACATGCGCAAAAAGGCACCAAATCAAATCATGCAACATGAAAAGTCATGCGCGAAAGGCGCATCCTCTATGTAACACAATGTTTTCATGCCCTTTATAAAATGCAATCTGCAGTATGCATGCGCCATGCGCCTTTGGCGCTAGTTTAACCTTTGCAACACCCTTTCTGTGCGCCTTACCTATTTAGCCCTGTAAGCTGTAATTTTCATGCGCCTGCGCCCTGAGCCTAAAAATCTCTAACTCTTTCTTCTGCTAACATTCCAATGGAAGATCAAATGGCTAATTCGACCTTTTCGGATTGGGTCTCGCTTCTTCTTCATGCGAGATCAGCAGCGAGTTCGAAAGAACATATGTCTACATCAGCGAGAGACCCACCAAACCGAAAGGAAAGGCTAAGCTTACGGAGGAAGAAATGAAATACAAATATCAGAAGGTCAGAATGCCCGAGTCACAGGCCGAATGCAGCATGGACGTCGGAGACTCGGGGTGGGGCATATCGACATGGAGGAAGTGCAGGCGAGAACTCGAGAAAGTTCTGAGAGTCCATGGATGGACAAATTGATCGGCAGTGCCCTGCACTTCACCGGAGGAATCCCCGTCAGCGCCGTCAACAATGAATTTATGATGGTGGTTGCCCAGAGTTACAATAAAGACACAAGGTGTGTCGAAAACAGCAAGGGCGAGGTAGTCATTAACCTCACTTGCCCGTCATTTTGAGATCATACTCGGCATCCCTCCTCACCCAGGCACTTTGTGGCCGTTAGCCAAGCGAGTGCATCGAGGCCTGGGAAGACAATGAAGACCAATGTATGCAGCTAATGAATGAAGTATATCTGAAAAATAAGAAGGTGGTAACCGGTGGCCCCAAATCATCCACCGCGGTGACTTCTCGAGAAGAGCTCGGCGATACCATTACCTTCTGAGCGGGGTCTTGGGCTTTTCGCGCCCATTACTTCCATAAATGGATGTTGCGCTACTTGGAAACAATGAACAAGAATTTTCTGATCAAGCGCTTTTCTTTGGGGAAATTATAAGCGGCACCATCTCGGCAGCTACTGACAATTCAGCACTGTGGGAGTATTCCATATGAACTCCTACGTGGTCTGCTGCAGCGTCGGAGAGGGATTATCCAGGCCTAACACGGAGTGGAGTTTGGCCTCAGGTCAAGATATACGAGTACTACCCAGAGTTGAAGCTGGAGAATAGCATCTCCCGAGTTCACAAAAAAGTTAACGATGTGTTTTTCTATCACATCATCTGACTGCTTGAGGCCGAATATGACTCATGGTCGTACGACCAAAAACATAGTGGCAGCCACGGAGAAATGGGGGGCCCTGTTCACCCAATTTCCCACATTCACCTATCTAAGGGCTGCCTAACTTTTTGGGAGAGCCAACCAGGCTACCAAGGTATGCTGGGCCTAAGCTGATTCTGCTTGAGCTGTCAAGGCAGCTAATCACATACCACGAAAAATGCCTGAAAAGGAAGAAGGGTGGAACTCCTTTCCCCCTCACGGTGGGCGATACACATGCTCACCCACAAGGCGAAGGAAATGTTTGCAGAGTGGAGTTACTTAATTTGAAACATGACTTCCCGGCCGAGGCCTACCTTCGACCCGAGGGCTGCTGCAAGAGCAAAGCTTGATCGATCCATGTTCCTCGGATCGAGGATATTTATATTGGCGTCCTCCATGAGGTAGAGCTCGAGAAGAAAGGATCATTCTCACCTAGCATTGGCGAGAAATCATCAATATGGGGTAGCCATTGTCCCCAAAGGCTACCAAACTACGAAGATGAAGTAGACAAGGTATATCTTGATACGAGATGGGGACGATTGGCCCTTTCCGGCCATTGATAGAACTAAAGCTCCTCGAGACAATTGAGGAGAGGGTCGAGAGACTTTGCGGAGGACGAGAACATTGGTGCCGGATGAGCGGCCTAATCTACCTCGGGGTTGATTTCACAACATCCCCATTGGGCAACGCGCGCCTCCACGATCAAGAAGCGGCTTAAAGGCAAAGGTGTAGAAGGTGAATCCGGCACCATTCGGGAAGAAGCCCTGAGAGTCCTCCTTAGCATGGCACAGAGCAGGTAATAACTCTGGATTCGCGAGAGAAAAAAGCGAGAGGATAGTCCCATAGGCCCATCCACTCGGGATGTCGGCATTGCTACCCAATGAGAGGTCCCTTCTATCCCTTCTTCTTCTCTTCCTTCCCCTCCTCGAGTGACTCAAGCGACCATCCCTTTGGTCGTGTCCTCTCATCCCTTCTTCTACTCTTTCCCTGCTTCTTCGTCTATCTTCTCCTCCCTCGCTGATCTGTCCTCCTCCATTTCTTCCCTCATCTCAGGGCTCCCTTCCCTTCCTATGTCTTCCGCAGTTGTGAGTTTCCCTTCCTCCGTGGACACTTCTTGGCTATTCTCAATGCCGCCGCCGCGTGTGTCTCCACGTTTTCCCTCTTCTCTGTAGCTTGCCTCCTCCTCTGTCTCTGGTCCTTCTTCCATAGGACCAGCACTGGATCTCTCTCAGCTAAGCCAGCAAAGAGGAAAGTTCCCATCGCTCGATGGACTTTTCGAGTGATCCCGACCAAAGGGGCGAAGAAGCGAAGCTTTGTTACACGCTTCTCTAAAAGTCTTTGCGAGGTGAGAGAATCATGGAAATTGCATACCCGATCCCCTTAAAGAGAAAAAGGATCTGTCTCGCCAGATTTTTTTGTGACCCAAGTCACTGATGGGGACATCTTACGAAAGTCTCCGGGGAAGCTCTTTCGTGGTTGACGCCCTCTGTCAAAAGCTTGAGAGAAAAAAAAGAGAAAAGGCTACTAAAGAGCAAAACAAATATCTGCTCCAAGCCTTACGAGAAGATGGGTAGTGCGCCTCCCACACTTGCCGCCGAGACTTGAGCTTCTCGGCGAGGAGAAAATCAATGAATATGCAAAGATTGTGAGCGAGGGTATGGCCGTTTCCGCTTGGAGGAGCAAATCCTCAAAGGCAGTGAAAAAGTGATCGCGAGTTCTCGACTTATACGAATATCGGTAAGGCGAATAAAGAACTCCAAGCGTTAGCGGGGCCCATATCGAGAAGAGCTGGAACATGCTAGGCTGCAGCACGAGGCCTTCAACAAATGTTATTTGTTGGTCGAAGATCAGTCAAGTTCGGCGTCTTCGGCCATCGAGGGCCCTCAGCAAAATCATGTCCACTCTGGACTATCGGGTGGATCAGCTAGAATTTATTCTAGAAAAGATTGACAAAGTAAAGGAAGAGGCCTGGATCTGATGCATCAAATGGAGTGAATTGTTCTCAACATGTCTCGGGGTTGCTCACTCCTTCCTTTACCTTAAGGTCGGTGATGAAACCATCCGGATCTTGAGGAGATCGCTTCTCGAGGCGGGGCGGAGGTCACATTTGACTTGAATCTATCAACAACCTGCTTTGGCTGTAGGGACTTGTCGGGTTCCTCATTGAGGCGGAAAGGACTTTTCCAAACTCCCGAGAGAAGCTCATAGATGAGCGGGAGACTTGTGAGGCGATAAGCGATAGGCACTGAGGATCCTTCTCGGGATCAACTTGGGCCGATAATTAACAAGTTTTGGAATACCATGCTCGAGTTCCATATCTCATCACACGAGCGGCATCAAAAGCAGGCTACCCCCTTTCGCCGCGAGGATGATGACGAAGAGTAGCTTGCTTCTTCTTCTTCTTCTTCTTCTTCTTCTTCTTCTTCTCTCTTCTCTCGACTTTCTTGTTGGAATGTCTAAAGTATGTTGGCACAAATGATGACATCATCCATGTTGCGTCATGGGATGATGTCATCCATCAAGTTGTCAAAAGTCAACATGACTTTTAGATATTTTGTAAATATCTTTGTAAATAGTTGTTGGCTCCTTTTTGCCTTCTTTCCTTCTCCTCTTCTATATATATTGGAATACTTGTTGTATTCGGGTGGTGGACATTTTTAGATGAAAATAGAAGTGAGGAGAGAAAGACTTTGAGCTTTCTTATGTGAGAAGAAAAACAACAATACAAATATTGAGGCTTTGTACTGAATACTTGTGTTATACATCAGAGCTTTCTTATGTTAGATCTGTATGTGTTTATTCTATTAGATTCATATCTACCTTTTTGTCATTTGCTCATCGGTATTGCTTTGTTTGTTTATGTAAGTAGGTTTGGCTCTATTTACTACCAATCCCAAAACATAAATCTTGACCTTTCTGCTTTGGAATTCATTTCTTTTCTTCCTTCGGACCTGCTCTTTCCTCATCCCCTCTTCCTTTCCTTTCTTTTCACAGTCGGAAACACCCCACTGGGATGAGATCCCTACTATAATAGATAAGTGGTGAAGGGAAAGTTCCCACCCTATATATATGATGTGAATCACATAGTAGTATATATAGATAGAGAGGAGAGTATAGGCACATTGGTAATATAGAATTCCATTATTGTAAGGAGCTTCGTGTTTATTAATAGATGAGAGTTATTGGACAAATCTAAGTGTCATTCCTGTGTGTAATTGAGTAATGCATGTTCTTGTTTCAACCATGATTATTGTTTAAGTTTTTTCTTTCATAGATATGAATATGGAAAGCATTATAGAATGATGGATTAGTTATGGATCTATATGTTTCTTCCTTCGTCACACTAACATCCTTCTACAACAACCCTAAGGAGGGACATGGTACCTTTGCGTGCTTTGGGTGAGCAGTTAGTCTAGGCTGAGTGATGTGTCAGCGCATCTACGGTATTATCTGGTAAATTCTAGGCTGCATCATTGGTTCGGTTGCGAGACCTCTTTTCTAGTTGTTTTTAGGATGGTTCACAATGAAGACGTACCGGTTAACTCTTGCAAGTATTGAGGAGTGGGTAAATGACCTGGAGGAAGAATATGCATGGTGGTTCAGTAGTGGACATGAGTTTAATGCACACACTTGGGTAGAACAAAATCTGTATGATAGCTTATATGAGATATTTTTCACCATCTTTCTAGTAGAATTATACAAGTGGCTGATTGTGTATGCATCTAAGTAGAATTAGAGGTATCACACACTTGTCTAGACATAGGAAGAATTTCAGACCATTTATGATGCTGATTTGATTTAGACTCACATTGTGGATACATGGTTTTGTGGTGTTCTAAATAGTTATATTCTGGAATATTCAATTTTTATGTATTCTTACCCGGAGGTAGCTAAATTTCAGTTTTTGCGGTATCCTAGAGGAGCATATTTGCAAGGTATTCCACTGGCGATCAAGATCTTGATGGTAACTTTGAACCTGGAGAGTAAAACCGATGGCTAACTAAACCTCACCTTGCATGAGGGCAGGAACAAGTTTGGTGAAAGATGACAGGACCTCGCAAGCGGCGAGAAAGGAAGAGAGAGAAAAGGTGGCTTAAGTATAATGAGGCACGCGAGAGGGAGATAGAGAAGCAACATACTATTGTAGAAAGTATGGCATTGAGGAGAGAGATGGCTCGTGAAGGATTTTAAGCTCACATAGAATACGTGGAGCCATAGCATCGAAACTCCCCATCTTGGAAAGCATGAAAGAGATCCCCCTTGGATTCACACAAAAGTGTGCCAACAAAGACTACCTGGGCCACGAGCGTGCATCTTAATCCACCGATGACTTGGCCCTTACGCTTGGTTTTCTCGTATCTAGTATGAAAAGTAACTAGAAAGCTAACTGGGAAGTATGAGAGTAGGAGTAAGTCAGGGAGAAAGTACATTAATGGCAGGACATACGAATTTAATTTTATTTGGAGGAACATTTTTAGGTGCATCATCCGCACAGAATGTGAGTGCGCAGAATGTTGGATTCACCTCTGGAAGTGGAACTACCTCACAGACTGTAGGGGTTCAATATAGTACTATTATCAGAGCATAGGGGAGTACATCTACAGGTCATATTCCAGCTATAGGTGGAGGATCAGGAGGTATAGGTGGTTCTAGTTCCGGTGGATCTAGTGGTTCTAGAGGTAGAGGAAACACAGGAGGTTCTGGATCAGGTGGTCAAGGCCCACAACAACCACATAATATCTATATGGAGATGTATCTTCATCTTCCAGAGTATAGAGGCATAGAGGATGTTATTGAGCATGTGCACATGTGTGAAATATTGTGGCATGTGAAAGGGATCATGGCTTTTGAGTGTAAGGCAAGTCAATTTGCTACTACATTACAGGGACGTGCACATAGCTGGTATATGAAGTTTGACCCTGATCAAACTTGTGTGGATTATGTAGCATTGAAGGATGATTTCTTAAAAGAGTTCCATATCCCTAAGTTTGAGAAGAAGAGTATAAGTGCGCTCAAGGATATTAAGCAAGGCACTGAGAGTGTACGTGAGTATGATGCCCATTTTAAGACACTTCTATCTAAGATATCTTATGATATTCACGCTAGCCAACATGCATAATGGTTTGTTGGAGGATTGATTACACCATTCAGAAGAGCACTATCACATAAGACATAAAATGATCTTCACGAAGCATTGGAAGCATCTTTGCATTGAGGCAATTAGGAGCATTGACATTGGCATTAGTCCATTCTTAGAGGCACATATTGTAGCTATGGCAAAACAGTTAGAGAAGCTATCAGCAAATTCAGCCCATGAAACGTGCTTAGGGATTTGGTGTACAAATTATGAGGTGGAAGGTCACACCAAGGATAGTTTCCCTCACATATCTATACATTCATTACTATTAGAATGTGAAATTTGTCATTTATGCAATAAGGAAGAATGTATCTTGCTTTTGCAAGATTTACTGAGTTGACGACCCATGATACTAAGGATTTTTGATTGATTGGTCAGATCCATGATGCTATAAACATTGGGGTATGACAGACAAGTGTAACAAATAATTCTAAGGGTAAGAATGAGCACCTTGGGATTGGGAACATAATAAAATGTGCTATGACAAGAATGAAGGCATTAGAAAAGAAACAAATTGCTATATGTTTAGAATCTGTTTATGTTAATTAGTGGTGATCTCTACAAGTTAGGTAGAGATGAAGTATTACACCATTGTGTATTAGAGCATGAGCGCAAGGATATTATGGAAAAATCCCATGGTGGTATTGTAGGAGGTGATTATGCAGGTGACACAATTGCTCGGAAGATCCTACTTGCTGGATTATGGTGGGAGACATTGTATAAAGATTGTAAAGAATATTGTAAGGTGTGTGACCATTGTCAGCACTTCTAGGAAAACCAGGACAAAGAGATGAGATGCCTTTGAGACCAATTACTAGTGTCGAACCATTTGAGAAATGGGCCATCGACTTTGTAGGACCTATTTCACCAGCCGCGTGTAGGAATGGATTACACTATATCATTACTTACACAAATTATCTCACATGGTGGGCAGAAGCAGCACCTATGAAGGACTGTAAAACAACTACAACATCTAGGTTTCTATGGGAGAATGTTCTTACAAGATATGGATGTCCTTTAAGTTTGACAAGTGATAGGGGTACACACTTTTTAAATGAAACCATAAGGATCATATTAGATGAGTTTATGGTTTCCCACCATAAGACTACACCTTACCACCCTCAAGCAAATGGAACTGCTGAGGCTTTTAACAAGATTTTGAGCTAGACATTGACAAAAATTTGTGATGTTGGAAGAAAGGATTGGGATGATAAAGTGTCAGTTGTTCTTTGGGCATATAGAAAAACTTATAAGATATTGAACAAAGCCACACTGTTTCAATTGGTGTTTGGCATAGAATCTGTTCTCCTATAGAATTTATGTTACCTTCTTTAAACATTGCACATGCTAGAGGTCTAGATAATGAGTAGGATTCAGAAGAGCGTATTGAGAAGATGATTCAACTAGATGAGTGACAAGCCATAACATGATGGACTCGAAGTAGGAAAAGGCCAAACATAAAGCATGGCATGAAAAAAATATAAAGGAGAAAAAGTTGGTGGTTGGAAAATGATACTTCTTTATGACTCTAAGTTCTTGCGTCATCCAGAAAGCTCAAAGTACATTGGTTGAGGCCATATGTCATCACTTACATGCTTGAATCAGGTGCTTTCTAGTTATAAGCACTTGATGGAACACATCTACGGTTAATTTAACAGGAGTAGGTTGAAGCCCTACTATAAATAAGTCTTCTTGGTGTTTTTAATAAGGCAATATTTCCATTTAGATTAGGTTTTCAATTCCGCATTTCCTTAATGTATTTCCTTCATTGTTGCTATGCTTTGTCAATTTAGTTATTGTTCTTGTGTAATAATCATGCTTACACGTATGAAGCTAATTACTATGTGAAGAATGTTTATGTGCGAGAGGACTAGACATCCTTTTAGTGTGGGGTGGTTTTGATATCCAGTGTACAAGACGTGGGAATTGAAAGATGAAAGGAATAAGTCACAGGTGTGCTTTAAGTCAAAAGAAGATTCCTTCTCAAAAGTGACCAAGGATGGAGATGAATGAAAGGATAGTATAACGCAAGGTATACAGAGGCCATGATAACTACCGGAGAAGGTATAGTGATGAGGTACTGTGCACAAGGGCGAGTGCTAAAGAGAAGTCTCTGTGAATAGAGGGTAGGAAGGCACACTAGAAGGTTATAAGCTGGGGCGTGAAGATGTACCACGTGGAATGAAAGAGTTTGGTCAATGAATGAGAGAATATTTGGTAGGTGAAGGAGTAATAAATACATCAAAATATGAAAAAAACTATATAAGGATGGGATGTAAATTCATTTTTACCATTTCGACTAAGAGTATTTGAAAAAGCCAAGTGCAAAGAGCCGAGTGAACATTTTAAGGTGTGAGAGGTGTGTAACAAGTCATGACGAAGTGATTTATGTGAAAAAGAAGCTTGTCTCCCCAGTGGTGAAGGGTTTGAGCAAAGCAAGGTGAAAAAGAGGAGTTAGGGCACAAAGTTTCCACTTAGGGCATGCTGAATCGAAATAGGGTTTGCTTCACACCTTGTAGAATTTGAGTAGCAAGAATCTACAAAGGATTGCAAGGTAGAAATGGCACCCAAGAAAGCAGTTGTAGCAAGAGTGAAGGGAAAGAAGAAGGTGGTAGAAGAAGAAGAAGAAATGGCTCCAGAAAGAAATTTTTATGAGATGCAATATCTAGAGGGGGTTATCATCAGCTAGGAGTGGGATTCTCACATAAGGAAAAGAAAAGTGAGTGAGTAAAATCACCGTACCATAGAGAACAAGAAGGAGCTTGATGTATTGTTGAACATGAAGACAAATAAATGCACGACGGAAGATATTCTAGTGTATGACGATGTTGGTGAGAAGATCTTGTAGAGGATAGGAGTTTACCAACTTTATGAGCTCCCTTATTTCAAGAAGTATGAGCCCTTGTACCAGTGGCTCATGAGTAGAGTACACGAGGATTTTTCTACTTTGCAGGATGTAGAGTCATAATTTCAGCTCTGCTCATCTCCACAGTAATGGGGTTGAAATGCACATGAGATGATTTGTAAGATGATCTGATAGATAAAACTACAATATTAGAGACTAGAAAGGAGTTGGGATATATAAAGGGTCTGCGTGGTATGGACATCGACAAACTAAAGAAGTATCCAGTTGTACAAGCGGCCGCACATCTCATTACAAAGTTTAATGACTAGGAAGGTGGTCACAAGTGAACACCATGTGGCTGCACATTGCCAAAAATATGTCTGAAGGAGTAGTCTACAAAATTTCACGGTATATTGCAAAGAAAATCATTGAGGAAGTGCACGCAGGAGGAAAGATCAACTTTGGATCTGTTCTGTTATCACTAGTGTTCATGGAGATTGGAGTACCTGATGGACCAAAGGAGAAGGTATGGGAGTATCCAATGGAACAAAAATCACTTGCAGAGCACTTTAAGAAGTATTTATGTGAGGGATCCATAACAGAGCAGGTTAAGCAATGGGATGAGAAGTGGTATGATAGGCTCTATGTGGATTTTGAGGAAGAATGGTGCATCCCCAAGGACTTTCCTTCAGTGGTTGGAAAGGTAGTTCAATTTGTTGTATACCAACATTTCTGCATCACATGCTTCCCAATGAGAGATGGATTCTAGAGCCCTTGGTTTAAATTGCCTTACGCATTCATTGCAAGGTATTTCCAAGCATCTATTCACAGATTCATAGACATATGACGACTGAAATTCAATGTAGATAAGGTAGACTGTGACTACCACACATTGAGGAAAAATTATGTGTATCCAAGAAGAAGTGCCTATGTCAAGAGGCTCATTTAGGAGGTATTGAATATTAAGTGAATAAGTCTAGCTGTAGTAGATATAGGGGCAACATTAGTGTATCTTCAGTTAAAGCCTAAGATAGAGAATAACAAGTATGTGGAGAATGAATTCATGCTCCCAAGGCCACCGAAGGGTAAGCACATAATGGAAAACATACCAGCGTAAAGGCCCATAGAAATTGTTGAAGTAGAAGATGAAGAAGAGGAGTGTGAAGATAGTGGAGGTTTAGAGCACAAAAGAAGCAACCATATGACGAGAGAAGAGTCACGGCACACGACCACTCCACCTCAAGGAAAGAATGAAGAGGAAGATACGAGAGGTTAAACAGAGAGGAAAAATATTTAAGAAAGTGTTCAGACGCATAAGGACTCAAGGTGGAACCCCACAAATGGTAAGGAAATCACCTCGTCTCTCTCCACACAAGGAGACCAGCTGAGCCAAAGAGGAGAATAAAGTTGAAGTTGGATGAAGAAGCAGAGGAATCAAGGGAGAGTGAGCATGCATATCCTACCCCACTCAAGTAATAAGATGAGCCAAAGAACGAGGAAGAGAAAAAGATGAAGAGATGAAGGACGGAGAAGAACGAGAGAAGGAAACCTCTGGATCTATGCATGTAATTGTTCAAGGTGTAACGAGACAGGCTCCTAACCTTGAAGTTAAAATTCAAAAGGGACCTAGATTGAAGAGAATGAGTGGGGAACACAAGACACCAATAATGGGCTATGCAGAGGACATCGTAAAAATCATCCACGCATGTTTCCAAAGCATTGTAGAATAAAAGGATTTATTTGGCTGGGAATTAATGGATGGGAATATGGCAACCGTTTGCACTTGGAAATAACTAGCATGGTTAATGCACACCCACATGGATGAGCGACTTTGATATATACAAAGAGTCATGCGTGTTGAGATGGTGAAGAAAGCACCCCGAACTAGATATATGACAAGTAAAGCCTACTATTATGTCGGATGAGTAGGTCGACAATGCATTGGTGAAGGTTTCTACCAAGTTTCTAGAAGAAACATGAACAAAGATGTAATGATAAGAGCATTGCGCGAGGAGCTAAAGAAAAAGGATACAAAGATAACGTGCATAACGTAAGAGAGAGACTTAGCGTAGAAGAAGAACGAAGTATTTATCAGCATCGCAGAGGAGATTAGAGACAATGTCATAAGACCTAGGCCACACTTGGAGCCCAAGGTACCACAGATGTTTCCCTCAGTGATATATTATGTATGAAAGTTGGTTGACTGGTACTTGAAAATGAACCTATGCGCATGCGAGTGCCAAGGAATCTAGAACAAGAGGCAGAGTCAGAGAAATCTTTAGTGATGTGAAATATTGCATCCTATGAAGAGTTTCTGTAAGTGATACAAGAAGTATTGAAGAACACAGACCAGGATTTGAACATCTGCACAACTCTAGAGGCACTTATCAATATAAAGACCCTGGAAGAAAACAATGAGGTCCAGAGAGAAATGAAGGATGAAACATTAGGCCGCATAGAAATATTGTCAATGGTTAAGAAGAAGAGTGAGGCCACAGCAGTGAGAAAAGAGCTGCACAAGACTCAGTTGGAAGAGCTTGGGAAGCTCATTGTGTAAAAGATGGATCTTCTAGAAGGAAGAATGACCTCAATGTCCAACATTGTGTTGGTTCTGCAAAATGAAAAGAGGGGAGATTGCGAGGGATGAATTGGAGTCCATTGCTATGGACATTCCGTAAAAAAGAAGAACAAACACTCATGAATGGTAGGCCTTAGAGGCCGAAATAAAGGAGGAGTATCCAAAGTTGATACTTCAAACTGATACAAAGGAGGTTGCCTCATAAAACTTCTTTATTCATCTACATTCTTTCATTCTTATTCTTTCCATTCTTCTATTCTTTACTTCAATTTTTGGAGATACCCATTGTCGGGGTGACAATGAGATTAGTGTGGGGTAATGTTGATTAGAGAACACTTGACATAACTCACACAAGAAGTCCATGCAAGGAAATAGGCCAGGTTTAAGGGCATGAATGGATAGGAAGAACCCATGCGCAGAGGGCAAGTTCAACATTTAGGACTTAGCCAATTTTGAGCATGAAGACCTATTTTAGAAGATGGTGTGCGAGAACACACCAACAATGCAGAGACATGCGTGCCACACATTTTCTATCTTTAGAGGATCATATCAAAGTGTTTTGCATGGAGATAAGCTAAGAATAGGATTTTCACTTCAGTTAACTATAAGAGGTCTATATATAGCACACTTGCATGTGTGGCTATTCTGTAAATGGCACATGGCTATTAATAGCATGCGGCCTATTTTGGAATAGATAAGTGGTGAAGGGAAAGTCCCCACCCTATATATATGATGTGAATCACATAGTAGTAGATATAGAGAGGAGAGATATATAGGAATATGCAAAGCGTAAGAGGTAATGATTGGATTACTATCAGATCCATGCGCGCATCGGTATAGAATGCCATTATTGTAAGGAGATTTTGTGTTTATTAATAGATGGGAGTTATTGGCTGAATCTAAGTGTCATTCCTGTGTGTAATTGAGTAATGCATGTTCTTGTTTCAATCATGATTATTGTTTAAGTTTGTTCTTTCATAGATATGAATATGCCATGTATTGTAGAATGATGGATTAGTTATGGATCTATATGTATCTTCCTTCATCATGCTAAAATCCTACTACAACAACCCTAAGGAGGGACCTAGTACTTTTGCATGCTTTGGGTGAGCACTTAGTCTAGGCTGAGTGATGTGCCAACGTGTCTAGGGTGTTATTTGGTAAATTCTAGGCTGCATCAACCCTTGAATGATTTCTATTAGTAACCAATGTTCCTTTTCAAATTTGTTAGTAAGAACACATGGTTCAAATGATTTATCTTCTATCATGCTCATTTCAAATGAACTGAGAGATGCTAACACTCTTGCAAATAAATTTCGTGAAAAAGGAAAAGAGGGAGACTTATGGAAAGCTGCATTTATTATATTGATTGAATAAATGTAATTTGATGAAAAGATTATGTTTCATTTACTGAACTATTCTTGTGAATAAGTGTTTAAGGCTTAAGGCCAGTTATGTAAACTATTGAAAGAACTTGAATTACTTCTTGTCTACTTGAATTGACATCTTAAATTGGAAGTAATTGAAGTGGTTGCTTGAATCATTCTCTCTTGACTGGATTAGTTGTGTGTGAATGATTTTTTCAATTTAAAGAGTTATTTCACTTGGAAAGTAAGCTTGTAGGGAATTAGATGATTTGCATTTCTTTACTTCTTGACATTGATTAGTAATTTTGGGGAAGTTATATGAAATGTAATCTACTTTATATTACTATTATGATGCAAGGAATATTATTGTTGATCCTCGAATATGTGAAAAAGGGGATAAATATGTCTCATTACCTTTCAAATGACTTGTATGAAATGGTTATTGGTTGTTATAACTTTTAATTACTGAATTCATTTGAATAAGAAAATAATGAATAAGTTGTATTTAAACAAGTTTAATGTTGTGGAAATTAAGTTATGATTGACTATGCTTAATTACATCATTATGAGACTATATTAGTATGGCTATTTTATGAGGAACAATATAAAACAAAATTAGGTTGCATGAATAAACGTAAATGGGTTTCAAATTTTAGGAATAATCACAAGAGTAATTAATCTCAATGAGTACATATAGGAATAACCCTTGTGAAGAGGAATCTAAGTGATTAAACTATAAATCAATCTATCTATCCTAAATGATGATTAAGTACAATAATGAAATGGAATTGCACTTAAGAAGGATAGGAATGATAATATGGGGTTAGATGTATAACGTGAACTAACCTTTAAGGTATTAAGAACAAAGTTCTTCTTTCTGCAATAATGAAGTCATAAATATGATACATATTTGACTTACGTGTGTAATGTAATTATGTTACAAAACCTCGATAAAGGGGTTGTCCACTAATTGGTAATAGAACAAACCCTTCAAACAAACTATGAGGTGGATGCAAAATATCCTTCCATCATAGATGAGTCACACTTAGGGGATAAATTTTAACTAAGTAACGATAGTTTGAATAGTTGAATGACTTAAAGGAAAGTGAATGTAAGTCATGAGACTATTGCAGGTTGAATGCATAAAACCCATTTGGAGTCATTAAAATGAACTTTAAAATGCTCCTAAAGTATAATTGGATGTACGTGGTTGCTTCCCTACAATATAATTAATATGTTTCTAAGATTCTTAGTCAACTAAAGGAGATTTCAAACTCAAGGGAGATTAAGTAATGAGTAGAAATAAATCTGTAGATCCTTCTAGTTGACTTAAGTAGAAACATAACGTTCCTTATTGGAATGTTGATAGAACCCGAGTTAGTCCTTAGGAATGACACCTAAAGGCTGAAAATAACTAGGGTGGGATTAAAAAGCTGTGAATTAAAGGGATTAATGAACTTGTTAAGAAGGGAGGTTTAGATTTTGGAACTTAATGGGCTATTGCAGCATAATCACTACTACACAATACCCATCCAATGATGAGGTTCATTGGGTGGTTATTGTGGAGCATTTTTATGGTGCAATAATCCGTTTGACTCCTCTAATTGAGACTGTATCGGAATGGGATCTAAATTTAATGTTAAACAATCGGTAGTGATTAGTCCATGGTCTTCGGATGATGCCAACTTGCGTTGATTACGAGGTGATGGAGTGTACTCGAAGCAACAAGGGTTGATTCAAATACACTTGATGACCCTTAATTACCGTAAGTGGGCTAACTGCACTATCCCATGTGGTTTATCTCTTCTTAGAGTTTAACATGAAAATGGGAAGGAATGATAGGAGTCAAGAAATTATAATCAAGATAATAGTTTCAAGTGTGGTGAAAGACATATTCCTTCATGAAGAGTATGTCATCTTGGAATATCGACATGGAAAACATGTTTGAAACTTTGGCGAATGTATCATAAGCTGCTAATTACGTTGTCTTAAATTCACCAGACTAAGGTGCGAGATATAAGATGGGTACTCGTAACAAGTACCTAGATAAGCCCTTGGTCAGTTATACTTGATGAGCCCTTAAATGTACAAGGGAGCCTCAAGTATATTGAGTATACTATGAAATGAAATATGAGATATCAATTTTACACTTTGAGTCATAACATATGTGTAGATCAAGGATTTCACGCTTGTTACCTGTCCAAGTTAATGCACCAAACTAAACACAAAAACCCTGAAAAACTCCAATGAAATCGATACCTGATGGACAAGATCCGAAGATGTAGACGGATAAGGAAGTCGATGTAGATAAGACGGGCGCACACGAGCAATTCTGCACAGTAGATCCAAGTAACCTGTGAGACACCGATGCTTGACAGAAAAAGACCACGTTAAAAGATATTTAGGTGGACTGCCCGAGAAGCGGATCCGGGAAGCGATAGGCTCCCTTGGCGGATGTCAGTCCACGTTTTCAATTAAGTAAAGAAGTATACATGATAAAAGATGTACGTACAAGACTAGATTTTCTGATCAAAGTAATAAACAGAATCTAAACAGCAGGCAGAAAGCAACAGAAGATAGGGAACTGTGAAAACAAAGCTGGATTTGTGTTACCTGTGTCCTTTTACCTGTCTGCAGGATGATCGGCGTCGATTATGTAGAATCGGCGTCGACTAGTTAAAATCGGCGTCGATTATGTAGATCGGCGTCACTTTTTAAAATCGGCGTCGACTGGTTAAAATCGTCGTCGATTATTTAGATCGGCGTCGATCGGAGACAAAGTGCGACAGGATTTGGAAATCAGAAAATGAAGGCAAGATCGTAAATGAAGGCAAGATCGTCAATGTCTGCTGGATCTGTAGAAGCCAGAGAGATACTGGAAAGACTGCACCGATGCTGGGTGCAGGAACAGAGTCAGCAGAAAATCAATGGAGACGTGTGATGTTGATGTGATAAGAGCAGAGTAACGGTGCTCCTCTCAGGGATTGATTTGGACAAGATTCACTCTCATTCGATAGATAATGTTCACACCAGATGCGCAAAGATCTCTCGTTCTGTGTCTTTCACGATCTGTGTTTCTGTCTCATCGTCCTATCGTCCTCCCGTCCTTTCGTGTCTGTGCGTTTTTTCATCCCCAAAATCGGCGCGAGTTCTGGTCTTCTATTTATGATCGGCACCGCTCCTAAAAATCGGCGTCGACTGTACCAGTCGGCGCCGATCGCGGAACAGACTCCCGAGATGGCCAAAATGAACGATTTCTAGAAAGATAAGAGTTATCCCTCCACCTCAAATACGGGAAATATCCCACTGCTTGATTGTGAGGAGGAGAAATAGGAGGGACACATGGATAGGATAGATATGGGGTAAATAAGTGGTTAGGATACATGTGAAAAGGTGTAATTAAATAGTTAATATTTAATTACTCATGGGTAAAACATAAAGGGGTGAATTAAACTTAGGATAGGTGTTTAAAATGCAAATTGAATAATATCCCAAGGGGATAGTGGTGATATAAACGTGCCCCAGGTTACCTGAGAGAGCAAATGCGCACGAGGGACACTAAATTGGATAATCAATTTTAGGTGTCTACAATATGCATATGGTTATTGTTGTAGGATTGATTAGCAAATTTAATGTGGTTCTAAATGTTGAATTTAGAACAAAGAACATTGATATGTCTATATACAAATTTCCATTGATTTTGTAATCATGAAATAGGGATGTTACATCTTGGTATCAGAGTTGAAGGTTACAACTCTTGGACCTATTTGAGTCCACTTCTAATAAAAAAATAAACTTCTTGATTACAGAAATGGTAAGAACAAGGGGACGTGCTGCAAATAACCCGCCTCTGGGTGGTGAAGCAGCTATAACTCAAAAGTTGGATGAAATCCTTGCTGCCCTGCAAGACACAAGGAATAGGATTGTTGTTCTTGAATAACAAGTGGTTGGAAATAACACTAAGACTGATAGTGAGTAGTCTAGGGGAAGCCACATGATGAGAGAAATGATGATGTTGAGGATCTCAATGTTGTGAATGATAATGCTGTAAATAATGTTGGAAATAATGATAACAAGAATGTACCCAATCATCCCAAGAATAAGAGGGATAGATTGACAACCTGAATTGACCAATGATATAAAGAGGATAAGTCCACAAAATTTTATGGAACCACCCAAGGAGATGGGGTTGAGAATTGGCTCAGTGAGATGGAGAAATATTTTGCAATAAGAAATTTCTCGAGGAAACCAAGGTTGTATGGGGAGCTTATCAACTCTCCCATGAAGCATCTTCATGGTGGGACAACTGCAAGGTTGAGCTTAATGTTGATGAAACAAACATCACATGGGACTAGTTCAAGGGTCATTTTAGGAAGTGTTGGCTGCCCCAACTCTACTATGACTAGAAAATGATAGAGTTCCAAACCTTAACTCAAGGTAAACTATCGGTAACAAAATATTGGGAGAAGTTCACCAAGCTTCTCAAATATGTACCATAATATCAAACAAATGAAAAATTATGTATAAGGAAGTTCATCATGGGGTTGTATCCTATCATAGGTGGTGAGGTTGATGTACATAGCCCCACCACCATGGAAGAAGTGGTAGAAAAAGCCATTCGAAGGAGTAGAAACTGAAGGTAATTTTTGCACATAAGGAGGAGAAACGTAAGAAAAATGGGAAACTTATTCATCTTTTCCACCCAAGAAGGGTACATGGAAGAAGTTTGGAAAAAAAGGTAAGCCTTTGGCTATAAATGAAAATAAAAAAACAGGTAAAGTTGTAGAAAATAACAAGAATATTGGACAGAAGGGTAATCATGGGAAAAATAGTACTTTCAAGGTTGAGAATAAATATGAGCCTAAGAAAGGACCTGTTGGAGGTTGTTTTAATTGTGGAGGAAGCCACTATGCAAGTCATTGTCCTTTAAAGAAAAATACAACAACCAACAACATAAGATACATGCTTTGTGGTAGCTGACAAGCAAGCTAAAAAGAAGGCTACGCCCATAGAAGTGCTAGGTAAGTTGTATGGCCTACATGTAACTATACTTTTGATATTGGTGCTTCTAAATGTTTTATTTCTAGCAAGTTAGTTACTAAATTAAAACATAAAGCTGGTTTTATGGAAAACCATGG
Source organism: Taxus wallichiana var. yunnanensis (assembly GCA_018340775.1). Classification (NCBI taxonomy): domain Eukaryota; kingdom Viridiplantae; phylum Streptophyta; class Pinopsida; order Cupressales; family Taxaceae; genus Taxus; species Taxus wallichiana. The sequence continues at coordinate 665,620,460 of CM031237.1, read as the reverse complement.
ACTTGTCCAATATGGGAATAATGTTGTCCACACATTGTTAGTAAGTGTCTTTTTGGTGCAACCTTAGAATTTTGAGCTTCACAACTGAGGTAGACCTGTATGTTGCACCTCTAGGGTCTTATGACATAATAATTGGTGTGAACTGGTTGGCTGATCACAAGGCACTTGTGGACTATTTTTGGAAACATATAAGGTGTTTGGATGACCTGTAAAAATCAGCAGACATTCAGGGAATAAAAAGAAGCATAAAAGTTAGAGAAATATCAGCTATGCAGCTGAAAAAGGCCAAAAATAAGGGTTGCATGCTTTATGCAATAAAAATTTCAGATTCATTGAAGAAGGGGTGAATTTTAGAAAGATATCCACTATTACAGAATTACAATGATGTGTTTCTAGAAGAGCTACCAGGTCTTCCCCAAAAAGAGAGTTTGAATTCACTATTGAAATCAAACTGGGAACAAAACCTATTTCTAAGGCACCTTATCAAATGAATACCACTAAATTGGTAGAGCTTAAGGAACAATTGCATGAATTATTGTCTAAAGGGTTAATAAGGCTAAGTGTCTTGCCTTGGGGAGCACTAGTGATCTTTTTAAAAAGAAATATGGAACCTTAAGAATTTGCATTGACTACAAGATGTTGAACAAGGAAACTATTAAGAATAGATATCCTCTTCCAAGGATAGATGATATTTTTGATCAGATGCATGGAGCATCAATTTACTCTAAAATAGATCTACGTTTTGGATACCATCAATTGAGAATCAAGGAAGAAGATATTCATAAGACTACTTTTAGAATGAGATATGGACATTATGAGTTCATTGTTTTACCTTTTGGGTTAACTAATGCCCCTGCAACCTTCATGAATTTGATGAATAATATATTTCAAGAATACTTGGAAAATTTGTGCTTGTATTCTTGGATGATATTCTCATCTATTCATAAATCTTGGAGGAGCATAATGAACACTTAAAGATTGTACTTGAGGTGCTAAGAAAGAGAAAATTATATGGAAAACTATCCAAGTGTTATTTTTATGAAATTGAGGTACAATACTTGGGACATATAATAAATAAAGATGGAATCTTGGTTGATCCCTCAAATATATCAACCATAATTGATTTTCAACACCTAAGAATGTACATGAAGTTAGAAGCTTCATGGGGCTTGTTGGTTACTACAAAAAATTTGTAAAGGATTTCTCAAGGGTTGTTGCCCCAATAACTTCATTGCAAAAGAAAGATAAAAATTTTATTTGGAGTGAGAAATGTGAGGTTAAATTTAAATCATTGAAAGAACAACTAACTTTGGCCCCTATTTTGACTATCCCGATCCAAATGGGAGTTTTATAGTGGTAACAAATGCTTCGGGAAGGATTAGGGGGTATATTGCTATAAAATGATCATGTGATAACATATGAAAGCAGGAAGCTTAAAGTGCATGAGAAAAATTATGCTCCTCATGATTTAGAACTTGCTGCAATAGTACATGCACTGCAAGTTTGGAGACATTACCTCTTAGGGAAACCCTTTGAGTTGAAAACTGATCATCTTGGGCTGAAATATATCTTCACTCAAGCCTAACTTAAATTGAGATAGTGGAGATGGTTGGAGTTCTTATCTCAATATGATTTTGACATCAACTACATAAAAGGAAAATAAAATAGAGTGACAGATGCACTAAGTCATAGAAAATATATTTCTACACTTGTGACTTTGAGAACTCAGTTTAAGGATGAGGTCGAAATACCTTAATGTCTGATCCGTACTTTTAGCAGGTAAAAAAATGCTTGCTACAAATCCAAAGGATGTGAGGTACAAAGGATGTTAGATGGAGAAGGAATTTTGAGGTATGAGGATAGAGTGTACGTGCCACTGGGAAATGAGTTAAGGAAGAAAGTGATGACTGAATTTCATAATGCACCTTACTCTAGACATCTCGGGGTGAAAAAATGCTTGTTGATGTTAAACAACAATATTTTTGGAAAGGGATGAAGAGAGACATCTTGGATTACATGTCTCATTGCTTAGAATTCCAGTGTGTGAAATTGAGCATATGCACCCAAATAGTTTGTTGTACCCTCATAGCATACCACAATTTAAATGGCAGGTTATAAGTATGGAATTTGTTCAAGGACTGCCTATGTCAAGAAATAAGCATGATGTTATTTTGGTTGTAGTTGATAAACTAACTAAAGTGGCTCATTTCATTGCTAGAAATATGAAAGATGACTCACTGTTCTTGTAAAAAGGTTTGTTCAAGAAATTTTCAGATTGCATGGTGTTCTGAATTGATAATCTTGGATAGGGACCCATAAATGAATTCATGATTTTGGAAAAATCTTAATGTAGCTTTGGGAACAAAGCTAAAATTTAGCTCTTCTTATCATCCTGGAAATGGATGGACAAACTGAAAAGAGTGAATTAGGTTCTTGAAGATATGCTTAGGATGTACTGCATGGATCAACAATACAAATGGGAAGAATATCTTCCTTTGGTTGAATTTGCATACAATAACACTTACCATTCTTCTCTAAAAATGCACCTTTCGAGGCTTTGTATGGGTAGAGGTGCAGGACCCTTGTCGTTGGGATAACATTGAGGATAGAGAAGTAATTGGGCCTGAGATGCTTTCTGAAATGGAACAATAGGTAAATTTAATCGAGAAAGGTTAAAAGAGGTTGCTGATAGACAAAAAGTTATGCAAACCTGAAAAGGGTCGAAAGGAAATTTGAACTTGGTGATAAAGTTTTTCTAAGAGTCAAGCCTAAAAAGAGCTCGATTACCTTTGGCAAGTTAGCCAAGTTGTCACCTCGTTATGTAGGCCCCTTTGAGATTGTTGAAATAGTCAATCTTGTGGCCTACCGACTTGCATTGCCTCCCTCATTGGCACAAATGCATGATGTTTTTCATATTTCTTTACTTAAGAAATACGTTTCAAATTTATCACATGTTTTAACTAGAATGCCTTGCAGGTCCAAGACCCAGGGGTAATCATGGTGGAACCAGTTAGAGTGTTAGAAACCACAAGTTGCACTTGCGTAATCATGAAATTGGACAATGTAAGGTCCAATGGGATCAATTTAATGAAGAAAGTGTAACCTGGGAAAACTTGGAGGACATGAAAGCTACTTTTCCTCACTTGTTTTAGCAGAAATATTTCATTTCTCTTCCAAAAAATTGAATCATTTTGACTTGCAACTGATTATAGATTTTTTGTTTTGAGAAAAATACCTTTATCAAGTATTATTATAGCCATTGATGTTGTTATACCATTGGAAAACTGAATTTTTGGATTAAATTTGTTTTTGTTAAGGAATCTTATGGTTAAATAATTTTTTTATTAAACCTATTTTTCTGGATAAGCTATTTGGAATTAAGAAAATCATCGGGATGATGATACTTTAGAGGGGAAGAATGTAACACCTCTGCCATCCTTTCATCTGTACTTGCTCATTGTGAAATGGATTGCAACGTTGACATGTGATTTTTCTTGAGTTGTTGCTTTGTAGAACAAATTAAATCATGTTGCTAGATTAATGTTTATCTCAGTTGGGATTTGTGTGATCAATAATCCATTTATTTCCATGTACTCTTGAATTGTGATGTTTACTTAATTGGTTTGTAAAATTAATTGGATGTCTTCAACTTGTGGAAAGTTGAATCTCGTCTTGGAACTATTTGGTAAGCTGGTAAAATTGGAAAATTATCCTAAGTCAATAATAATAATTATTATTATTATTATTATTGAGAATCGATTAAGAAAATACCTCGGATCAATTTCATTGATCCAAGGCATTCCCTTAATTTGATCTGCAATTTTGATTAATGCAAGAGATTGCGAGTTGTTCATTTGTTTGTGGATTATCAATTCATACTAATTGATCTTGGTGACTTGTTCCAGTTTTCCTATGATTTTAGTCCCCGTATTGAGGGCTGGAAGGTGTCAAGAGCTGGCTCGAGTAACACTACTCCATTTGAAAAACATCACCCAATTGGTAAGGTTCGGTTGTGGCAGTTATTAAGCCTAGACTATGACTATTGTTTTGTTAACATTTGAATTTCTATGGTCTAACCTAAGACCTAAGGCATATGAATTATATTGGTTTCTTGGGAACCTAACCTAAATTAATCTATGCTAATTTTGATCTAATCCCTAACCTATGATGATAAGGAAAGGGACTTAGACCCTAACTCAATGTTTAACTCGGTTGGCATTGGGAAGGGGATGCATGGTAAATGGTAAGTGGGTGGTTTCCACCACCCTTGCATGTACTAGAGATTTGATTTAATTTGCATTAATGGTGGACACCACCACTCCTTAGTGGTAAGCCAAATTCAAATTTGGTAGGTTGTTAAAAATGACTCTAACATGGTTGTTTGGTTGGTAAATAGTTAGAAGCTAACCTAGAAGAGGTTAGAGGAAGTTGGTGGGTTGGCGGGATGAACATGGACCATCTGGAAAGCATTGATGATTTGGAAAAATTCCAAAATTCCTAGGGGAAAACATGCTGGATTCGATGAAGGTAGTATTGTTTTTGGTTTTCCATTTGGTCATTTTGTTCTCCTTCTCACTCTACAAATGGAGGTTTTGGGTGTTTGAACTGGTTTTCAATTTTGGTTTGAATCTCTTCTTATTTTGTGGAGAGACTATTTGGGAAGATTCTAGTGGAAAGGTGGAGAATTTTGAGTAGATTTACTACTTTGACTGTAGAAGCTATCGTGGAATTAGAAGAAGGATCCTGGGAGCTGGAGGAAGACTTGGGAAGCTCTACCAGGCATGATAGGCTCTAATCCCTTGCAAAAACTTTCTCTATCTAATTAGTTCATAAAAATAACTTTGATTATTATAGAAATAATTTTGGGGTTTATGGGTTTTATTATTGCACAATAAATGGAATCCTTTGCTTGGTAAGTAGTTGTTGGAACTGGTTTTTGATCTTGTAATTGTATACTTGCTTTATCATGGTTGAAATGTCAATTTTCATCACATAATTATTTTGGATGTGTTTTAATCAAACTCACCTTGAATGTGATGAAAGGAATGAATGGGAGATATGAGTTGCATGTGCATATATATTAGTTTAGAGTGGTTTTGTAATGTTTTTTGATCTCTTTGTTTGTTATTTGAGGTCTGTGGAATGCATGTGTATATATTTAAAGAAAATATGACCTATGTTATGGGTCGAGTTGGAACTCGATCACTCAGTTGGGTTATATTGGTATCATTTAATGATATGGTCATCTATCTGGGTTTGTGTTGTATTCTAGTTTGAATACTCAAACCTTTAATACATGTAACTATGGATTCAATAGGATTTTCTCTGGAACACCCTCATGTGGATGAGTTGTGATTTGAACCCAATTGGGTAAGATTCATTCAATGGGTTTTGATCATTCTTGGATACTAGCCATTTGGCCTTGCATCTTAGATCATTTGGGGATTAGGAAGTACCATGTTTGACAAAATGAGGATTCTATTTCATTCTCTTTCTCTATGTTTGTCCCTTCTCTGAGTGACTATTTTGTGTTGGTTGTTTGATAGGCTTGGATATTTTTTGAGTTGGTCTTTGGAAAGGCTTGAGTCGTAGTCTTATTCTCCTTCTCGAACCAGTAGAGTAGGCTGACCACTGCATGTGTTTGGTGCATTCTTATGTGGATTTATGGGTCTTAGTTGGTAGGGTACCATTATTCTAATGGTGTTGATTATTCCTTATCTCTTGCTTGGATATTTTGAAGTGGTCTTGTGAAGCTCGACTGTAGCTTTGTGACTATTTCAAACCAAGGAAGTTTAATGTCTACCAGGGGTTATTGTGAATCCTTCTGTGAATTGTTTGGATCTTTGGGTGGACTTCCAGTGTGCTAACAATATGCTGAACTGTTATATATTTTGATATGTTTAAGTTTTGATCACTATTTTTATTAATCTTAAATGATTAGGTTGGAGCCTTGGCATGGACCAGTTGGATGGTTTATTAAACTTGCCTTTGAGTGTTGATCAAACTAAACTCTTCTCGATACTTGATCATATGAAGATGATCAAGGATATTGTTTAGTCAGTTGAAAGGTTGTTGATTGTGAGATTTCTCTATCCTTGGTTGAGTCATTTCATTTCTCATTCTGAATGATGTATTCGGTTAAGTATGATTCCTTACCAGCCTTGTATGGAATACTTGTATTGACTTAATATTATCTCATTGATGATTATATGTGTTTTGTATTCTAATGACTTGCATGCACTCTAAATTGGTTGAAGCCAAGTTGTTCTTGTTTAGATTGCTTTTTTGATAAGTTAAGTTGGATTTGGGCCTTGAGAGCTTGCTATTGTTATTTTTATACTCAGCTATATAAATCTTGTCCAATCTTTAGATTGTTGGACTATGGAATTGAATTCATTTTTGAATGTCATTGATTGGATTGAGTAAAATGTTTTAATCATGTAGTATGGGCTACATGATTAAGGAATTTTCACTCTTTCTTTCCCACCTACTGTTATGTATACTTGGCTTTGCATTATTGGTGTGATATTCTTAAGTGAGAATGTATACTTATATGGTTTTGGGTTACTTGTTGGTTGAATATGGATGAATTAAATTTGTTTGTTGATAGTCTTCTAGTTGATAGAAATTAGACTCGTTTTGGATAGTTAGATGCTAACATTGTAGGGTTTTGTGATACACTTGAGTATGGTACTTCTGAAGTGTTCAAATAGGAAAAGATATTTTTGAACCCTTGACTGATTTCTATTAATAAGAAGTGTTCCTTTTCAAAGTTTTTAGTTAGAACATATGGTTCCAAGGATTTAGCTCCTATCATGCTCAGTTCAAATGAACTGACCAGATGCTAACACTCTTGCAGATAAATTTTGTGAAAAAGGAAAAGAGGGAGACTTATGGAAAGTTGCATTTATTCTATTGATTGAAGAAATGTAGTTTGATGAAAAGATTATGTTTCATTTACTGAACTATTCTTGTGAATAAGTGTTTAAGGCCTAAGGCCAATTATGTAAACTATTGAAAGAACTTGAATTATTTCTTGTCTACTTGAATTGACATCTTAAATTGGAAATGATTGAAGTGGTTTCTTGAATCATTCTCTCTTGACTGGATTAGTTGTGTGTGAATGATGTTTTCAATTTAAAGAGTTATTTCACTTGGAAAGTAAGCTTGTAGGGAATCAGATGATTTGCATTTCTTTACTTCTTGACATTGATTAGTAATTTTGGGAATTTATATGAAATGTCATCTACTTTATATTACTATTATGATGCAAGGAATATTATTGTTGATCCTTTGAATATGTGGAAAAGGGGATAGATAGGAATCATTACCTTTGTGAATGACTTGTATGAAATGGTTATTGGTTGTTATAAATTTTAATTACTGAATTCATTTGAATAAGACAATAATGAATAAGTTATATTTAAACAAGTTTAATGTTGTGGAAATTAAAGTTATGATTGACTATGCTTAATTACATCATTATGAGACTATATTAGTATGGTTTTTTATGAGGAACAATATAAAACAGACGAAGGTTGCATGAATAAATAAAGGGGTTTCAAACCTTAGGAATAATCACAAGAGTACTTAATCTCATTGAGTACATATAGGAATCAACCTTGTGAAAAGGAATCTAAGTGATTAAACTATAAGGCAATCTATCTATCCTAAATGATGATTAAGTACAATAATGAAATGGAATTGTACTTAAGAAAAGATAGGAATGATAACATGGGGTTAGATGTATAATGTGAACTAACCTTTAAGGTATTAAGAACAAATTTCTTCTTGCTGCAATAATGAAGTCATAAATATGATACATATTTGACTTATGTGCATAATGTAATTATGTTATGAAACCTCGATAAAGGGGTTGTCCACAATTGGTAAAAAATGAACCCTTCAAATAGAATATGAGGTGGATGTAAAATATCCTTCCATCATAGATGAGTTACACTTAGGGGATAAAGTTTAACTAAGTAATTCCAATTTTGAATAGTTGAATGACTTAAAGGAAAGTGAATGTAAGTCATGAGACTATTGGGTTGAATGCATAGAACCCATTTGGAGTCATTAAAATGAACTTTAAAATGATCCTAAAGTATAATGGGATGTACATGGTCACTTGCCCTATAATATACTTAATATGTTTCTAAGATTCTTAGTCAACTAAAGGAGATTTCAAACTCAAAGGAGATTAAGTAATGAGCAGAAATAAATATGCAGATCCTTCTAGTTGAATTAAGTAGAAACATAATGTTCCTTATTGGAATGTTGATAGAACCCAAGTTAGCCCTTAGGAATGACACCTAAAGGCTGAAAATAACTAGGGTGGGATTAACAAGCTATGAATTAAAGGGATTAATGAACTTGTTAAGAAGGAGGTTTAGTGGAACTTAATGGGCTATTGCAGCATAATCATTGTTGCACAATACCCATCTAATGATAGGGTTCATTGGGTGGTTATTGTGGAGTAGTCGTTATGGCACAATAATCCATTCAGATCCTCTAATCGAGACCGTATCGAATGGGATCTCAATTCATTGTTAAACACTAGGTAGTGATGAGTCATGGTCTGTGGATGATGTCAACTTGTGTTGACTATGGGTGATGAAGTGTACTCAAAGTGATGGGGGTCGATTCAAATACACTTGATGACCCTTAGTTACCATAAGTGGACTATCTGCACTAGCCCATGTGGTTTATCTCTTCTTAGCGTTTAACATGGAAATGGGAAGGAATGACAAGAGTTAAGAAATTCTAATCAAGATAATAGTTTCAAGTGTGGTGAAATACATATTCCTTCATGATGAGTATGTCATCTTGGAATATAGGCATGGCAAACATGTTTGAAACTTTGGCCAAAGTATCATAAAGTTTATTGTGTTGTCTTAAATTCACTAGACTAAGGTGTGAGATATAGGATGGGTACTCATAACAAGTACCTAGATAATCCCTTGGTCAGTTGCACTTGATGATCCCTTAAATGTAAAAGGGAACCACAAGTATACCGAGTATACTATGAAATGAAATATGAGAGATCGATTCTATACCAAGTCATCATTGAAATGAAATATGAGAGATCCATTTTACGCTAAGTCATAATAATTGCATATGGTTACTGTTGTAGGATTGATTAGTAGATTTAATGTGGTTCTAAATGCTAAATTTAGAACAGAGAACATTGATATATATTTCCCTTGCTTTTGTAATCATGAAATAGGGATGTTAAAAGGACTATAATGGGGTGTAAGAGAATGGAGAATTGCGGTTTGAAAATGAGAAGAGAGAGAGAAGATGACATAGAAGAGGGTGAAAGCATAGAAAATGGAGAGATAGGTGCAAAATGAAGGTAGTGGAATAGAAAAGATACAACGAGGGAACCGATGAAGATGAAGGGAGAAAAATGATGGAAAAATGGAGGAGATGAGGAAAATGAAGGGAGATAAATGATGGAAACTTGGAGGAGAAGAGGAAAGAGATGATAGAAAAGAGAAAATAAATAAACTATAGAAGTAGGAAGTGAATAAGAAAAGGGTATGGAATAGAGCGGACATATACCGAGGAGGAGAAAAAGTGGTGGAAGAGAATAATAGAGAAGGATGATATGAGTGAAGGTGCAACAATAAATTGACACAGAAATTATTAATTTATTCTATTCAACATATGAGAGCTATTACATATATATAGGAATATGCATTCCTAAAAATAAGGAGGTTGTTCAACAACACTCCCACAAATCTCTCCCTCAACTCCTATATACGTAATATGGTTTATAACAATATTACATTGATCTAATACATTTGTTACTCACGTAACAAACATATATATATATATATATATATATATATATATATATATATATATATATATGCATACCCACAAATATATTGCCAACTAATGTTCACAATAAATAATTCATTTCCTAACATTCCCCCTTAGTGTGAACATGGGAAGAAAGCACATCTCAAGAACTAGAAACAAAATCGTATGCCTTCGCATACTTTTAGGTTTGTATATTGCTGGCTTGGATCTTGTTGCACATGACCAACCTAATTCACCACAGTGAATCCCATACAAGATGATCACACTTCTACCCATTCACCTACATACACGAACTCAACAATTCTTTCTTTCACTTCCAGTGAATTCTATATTTCACTAGCTAATCGATGTTATAAGTACAAAATTAAGAGGATATATACAATCAAAGGATCACTCTAGTTTAGCTGTGCTCCTATAAAACTATTCTTAGCATCCAAAATGCACATTATCCTCATTTTAATCATATGAAGGAAATGAAACCACACACCACTCGAAGAAAACAATTGAAATCTAGAAAAAAAATTCACATCATATTCTATAAGAATCACAATGTTCTTATTAGCCATTATTTTTGATCACTACCACTCAATCTCAAACAACATAGGAAACTGCCATTTCCACTATAAGCTGCCCTTAAATTTAGACATTTTAGGTGCATAATGGAAATGAAACATTGGTGTTATATTCCCCTCCACAATGTGAAATTTCTATTTATTTACACAAATAAAAGCACAAAAAGACAATCAAATCAAATTGAAAAAGAGATGCCACCATACCAAAATGTGGCCCCGTCGTTGGTGACTAATGAGATGCACTGATCATCCTCCATCCTCCATTTCCTCTAACATACAATATACATGCTACTAACTTAGATATATTTGATCATGGAGCTCATTGTACAATTTATCCCCACAGGATGGACGTCACGTACAAGCGAAAATACATCCAATTATTGAAAAGTGAGGTTTTTTTTTACAATTTTCCACTCTTGAAACTTGATTAATTAATGATGACAATCCTAAAATCACCTATTTTTATATTTTTGAATGGACCTCAAAGCTTAACTCTAAACCTAAAATCTTACTAAATTGTTATATGTTGAAAAAGATCGGCTATAATATAGAACCAAACAACTAAATGTATTTAAACTTGTAAATTCTAACCAACTATTGAAAATGAATTCAACACAATGCATTATGTGTTTTTTTAGGAAAATTACAAATATATTAGTTTCCAACATGACTATAACTAGACTCAAGATTTTCAAGACAATAAAAAACACTCTAAATAATGAGTATTAAAATAATCGACATTAATAATAAATAAAAACATAGACCTTATTTTACTATGACCTTGGAGAGGACAAGTGGAAAGTATAGAGGGCACGTTGAAGAAACTATCATGTAAATAGATCATGTTCCAATCTAATATTTTATCTCCTCTATGATGTCACATTCCAATCTTCTTTCCACCGACTATGTTTTCTTTGGAGTGACTAGATCAAGCTGTAAAATGTGGCACGATATTTTAAATATTTGATGGTGTGATGTCGTTAAAACTGAGATAACAATAATTTTTACATTCCAATGTTGAATGAAACGTAATGGAGGATGTTAAACATGCTATTACGAGGCCTAAATCTATGAGATTTCATATGTAATATGTCAATACTATGCATAGATGTCTTCACATAGATAGAGGAATGCATAAAAATATTTCCACATATTGTCATTCAAAGACAAAAATATATGGTGTAACATTGGATTTAGCATATACGGTGCAAAATAATGGGAACAAATCAAGAAATGCTAATAAGGAAGCCTTCAACATAGGTAGTAGGTACAAATACCAATGCAAAACTATGCACTTGAGAAGAGAGCTTGCATCCACAGGAAAAAAATATCTTAATAGTGATGAATACTGAGATCTAACATGCGTATACACTGATATAAAATAATCTAAAAACTATAAGTAGAGATAATAAGCCATAGACCAGGGAAATATACTAATTGAATATGCCCCTATAAACAATTTAATGATCCATGATAAGAAAAATATAAAAACCTATTTTGGTACCAAATGAAGGTAGATGTGAGATCGACACGAGGAAATTATTAATTTATTTTATTCACCATATGAGATTTATTACATATATATAGGAATATGTATTCCTAAAAACAAGGAGGTTGTTTAAAAATAGTCCCATAAATATCTCCCTCAACTTCTATATACATAATATGGTTTATAAAAATATTACATTGATCTAATACATTTGTTACTCACGTAACAAACATATATATGCATACCCACAAATATATTGCCAACTAATGTTCACAATAAATAATTCATTTCCTAACAAGGAGAAGGGAATGAGGAAGAATGAATAAGAAGGAAAAGACGAGATGAGAAAAAATGATAGAGTAGAGGGTGAAATCGGGAAAAAGGAGAGAGAAGTGTAAAATGAAGGCAACGACATAGAAAAGATATAAGTACGGGAGGTGATGAGGATGAAGGGAGAGAAATGATGGAAACATGGAGGAGATGAATAATTTAAATAAGAGGAAAGAGATGATAGAATAGAGAAAAGAAAGAAACTATAGAAGAGATCAGGAAGATGTGGAGAAGAAAGGAAGAGAAACTGGTACTTGACCATATGGAGATGCATGTGGATGATAAAGGGGTAAAAAATATGGGATAGTGAGGAAGAGATAAGGTAACAATGGGAAAGTAAGAAGGGGGCATGAGGGAAAAAGGGGAAGAAGATGTAAAGAAAGAGAGAGACAAGAATGAAGAATGGGAAGGAGGAGAGGTCAACAGAGAAAATAATGTAGAAGGAAGGGAATCAAGAATGGGGATATGCAATGGAGAGTGGGTAACATTATGAATGTAAATAGAGGAGGAATGAAATGGAGTGGAAAATCTTTAGAAATGCGTGAGATGAGGATAAGAGGATTCCAAAAGTTGCATGATGCTGATAAGAAAGATATTGAAAAGGGATAAGGGAAGATGGAGAGGTGGTGAAGAAGTGAAAAGTAAGGGAAGAGGTAGAGACAAGGATGGGGAAATAAGTGAGAATGGATGATGGAGGAGGAAATGTTAGTTAAATAACATTAGGGGCAGACCAAAAATAATTATTGTTAGTTAAGGGTGAGAGGAAAAGTAAAGAAATTTAAAAAGGGAATGGGGAATAGAAGAGGCAATTCCAATGAAGGGATGTTAGGGGAAGACCAACAATAATTATTATTAGTGCAAGATGGGGGAAGGAGTGGAAAAATATGGAGAAGGATGAAGAGAGTGAGAAAGGAAGTGGAGAATGATGCAAATTGATTTTTAGGGGTTGACCAAAAATAATTATTAGCATGGAAATGGTAGATGATGATGAAGGAATGTTAGGGGGAGACCAACAACAGTAACAGATATGATTAGACATGAGAGTGGATATATGGGAGAGCTTGAGAAGATGAAGTAAAAATATTAAAGAAAGTAGGAATGATCATTTGTGACTAGATGAAGGTGAGGAGAGGATGTAAATGATGAGGATGAACGAGGTGAAGTTGAAGAAACAAGACATGAAAATAATGGAAAAAAGTGGTATGAAAGATGATAGAGTAAGGAGGGGAAGATAGGGGAAAGGAACATGGTGATAAACTGAAGATGGTGGATGCACTCTGTGATATGATAGGCTAAGAAATGATAATGGTAGGAGGAAAATTTTGTTTTTAGGGGAGACCGGGGGAGGAAGGAAAAGTCAATGGAAGGAATGATGAGTTGGTAAAGGGTGAAATGTAGAATGACAAGTCTATCTTAAGGGAAACCCTAAAGTAAGACAATCAGGTGGCGAAAGTGATTAAGTAAGATTTCCAAGCAAGGGATGATGGAGATGAAGAGTGGGAAAATAGGAGGTGAAGTTGGTGAGAATGTAATGGATGGTGAAAGGATGTGATGATGGGGAATGCCAAGAAAAAGGGAAGGGTGAGGATGTATGGTGATGGGGGAATGTAAAATGACAAACCATCCTTAAGAGGGAATCTTAAGTAAGATTACCATGCTATAGGAGTGGTTAAGTAAGATCACCAAACTAATAGTGATGGTTAATGGAGGGTGGAAGAAAATAATGGTTTATGAAAGTAGATAATGATGTCGAGGGGAGGGGAAAATAGGGTGGAGGAAATTTGATGGGATGGGGGAGGGCCAGATGGAAAATCAACCTTAAGAGAGACTCTTAAGTAAGATTGCCATGTTGTGTGAATGGTTAAGTAAAATCGCCAAGTTGGAGATGAAGAAGAATGATGGGAAGAAGGTCTACTAGGTAAGTGATGACCTGAGTGATTGATGGAGTTGGGGAAATATTATATGACAAGGTGGAATGGAGGGGAACCGTAGAGTGATTTTTCTATACTGCGAGAACATATAAGTAAGATTACTGAGCAGAAGATGGATACCAGGAAGAATAAGAAAAGAGTGAATGGTGTATGCGAGAATGGAATGAGGGGTGATAGGTGGTGAAAACAAGTAAGGAAAGAAAAAAAGGAGTTTAAGATGAATATATGGAGAGAGAGAGATGCATTGTAGAATGCAGGTTTCAAGGGAATCCTTAATTGGGATTGCCACACAATGGGAGTGATGAGGTAAGAATGTTAGGAAAAAGAGGCGGAGTGAAAAGATGTTTGTGGTGGTGATTATCATCCGATGGAAGAGGAAATGGTGGAGAAGTTTCTACCATGGGAGGATATTAGGAAGAGGAGGTACCATAACTAATACTCCCTTACTATATGGATGGTTAAGTAAGATTGTCAAGATGAAAGTGGAAGAGTGAAAAGGGAAAATTGTGAAGAAATGGAAGGAAGATACACATAGTGGTGAAAGGGGACATGAATGGTGAGAAGGGTGATGTGGGGATAAGTGGCAGATGAGTAGAAATGAGGAGAGAGAACCAATGGATCAAATACATGTTGGCCATGGTGGGGGATGAGGAGTTGTAGGATAACAAATTCTTCCGAGAAATATTCTCAAGTAGGATTCATAAACTACAACGGTGATCAAGTAGGAATCCCAAACTGGAGAATTTATTAGTATGGGTAATTGGATGAGGTGAAAATTAATTTTTCAATCATGCAGAAGATACTCATGTGATGAAAGCATCTTAATTTTAATATAGCATATAACATGATGCATCATGATATAGAAGATCAGGATGACTAGACTGTAATATGCATGAGAGCATAGACAAGGGCCATCAAAAAGGTATGATGCCTTGGTACAATATGCAAGGATGTGACCTTGATAAATGGTGACCGTAATGAGAGAAATGACACATAATTGTAGCAAGGATCGTACAAGGAAATAATGCTTTGAACCAGATTAGAGGTAAACAAGAAAGGGTGCCACTTAAGGCAATACAATTAGGAAATAGTAGGTGTTAACACATAAAAAGCAATAGTCGATTATTTCAAGGACCATGTAGAGAAGGTGGAGAGTGGACTCATAAACCTAAAGTAGGCATGAAAAAGGAGTGTAAATGTGACTTGTACGTGGGAAAATATGTTCTCCATAGGTGGGTTTCCCTAGGTCTATGCCCCAACTCTGGGTGAGGGGAAATGCAAACTGATCAATGCGGGAAGTTTTCTATGGATGAGAAAGATGATGCGGGAAACTTTCTTTGGATTTTTATGATTTTTATTTATGAGATAGAGGGCTGATCAATGCGGGAAGCCTTCACTGCCATGATATATAGGGAGTATCCATCCTTCAAGGGAGTGGTCTACTTTGTGTTTTATTTATTTATTTTTGACAATGATAGGGGTGATACATGCATGATAGTTATCCTTCAAGGATCAGTCTACGTTTTGAATTTTTATGCTTTCATGAATAATTATCCTTCAAGGGATCAATTTTTTTACTTTTGACTTTTGATAATGAGCATCCATAGAATTTTGACATGGGGAAGAGCTGGAGATAGTCAGGTAAACCACTTAAGAGGGGACAATGAATGTACAAGTGACACGTATGGACCCTTAATATGTTTCCAATAGGTAAATAAGAGGGTGATGGATGTAATGATCATAGAGTTCTCACCAAAAGGAAGAACCTATCCATAAGGAATATGCTATGAGAAGAGTTGTGGTGCCCATATTCAAGGTCCTAACTAGGAAAGTGACGGTAGACCACATAATTCCAGATCATTACAAGGAGAAATGGAATTGGCTAATTATGGATGGATAATCATGGAGATAACTAAGTTCACATTGAGAAGTATGATAATAGGATAATGGCCACACATACAATGCATTAATAGGTTTTATTTCCGGTTTACCATCGAGGTAAGCTAAATGATAGGCATCCAACTTGTACTTATGCGTGATAATGTAAGGTCTAATCCAGTTGGGGAAAAATTTCCACATTGGCTCCTTTCTAGAGTAGTGAAATTTTGATTTTATTTAAGGAAAAGGTCACCAATGTTAAAGTCACGTTCCTTTAGATGTTTGTTGTAAACATGCTTGATGCGATATTGATAGACATAGTGATTTTCATGAGCAAGAAGTCAGATTTTATCTAATAAATTGAGCCACGCTAGACGTTCTTGGCGATACTTTTCATCAGAGATGAAGTCGCGAAGACAAGCACACAAGGAAGGAATTTGGACTTCAAGAGGGAGAATGGATTTAGATCCATAAACAAGAGAGAAGGGAGTTGCACCCGTAGAGGTACGGATGCTAGTCCTATAAGCCCAAAGAGAGAATGGAAGATGAAGATGCCAATCATGACCTGATTTATCAATAGTCTTGGTAAGGATGTTGTAAAGATTTTTATTGTTACTTCAGCTTGACCATTAGCTTGATGAGAGTAAGGATAAGAGAATCTAAACTTGATATTGAATGAGTCAAAAATCTCCTTGACATATTTTTTTTTGAAGGAATTTCCATTTTCTGTGATGATTTTGTGAGGGACACCGAAGTGGTAAATGATATGCTAATAGATGAAGTTAAAAATTTGATTAGATTTGGTTGAGGGGATTGGAATTTATTCCACATACTTGGTGAAATACTCAATTACAGAGATGATAGAATGATGAAACTATGAAGAATGAGGACTGATGGTATCGATTAGATCAAGGCCCCATTGTGAGAAGGGCCAAAGGTCTTGAGCTGTCTATAAGGCCTGGATAGGAATGTAAATAAGATTTGAATGCT
Source organism: Taxus wallichiana var. yunnanensis (assembly GCA_018340775.1). Lineage (NCBI taxonomy): Eukaryota > Viridiplantae > Streptophyta > Pinopsida > Cupressales > Taxaceae > Taxus > Taxus wallichiana. The sequence goes on along the minus strand of CM031237.1, from coordinate 665,603,442 downwards.
ACACGACACTTGACACATTTCTTAACATATTCACAAGAGTTTTGATAGAGAAAAGGTCAATAATAGCCAAGGTGAAGAATGTACTTAGCGACAAGTAAGCCACTAAAGTTTCCTCTTCGCGAATTCTTGGATAACAAAAGTAGATTCATAGGATTTAATGAATCGAAGGAGAATGTTGTCAAACCGTGTTTATAGAGGATGCCACCAAGAATAACATAATGGTTAGCACGTTGAAGAAATTACCTCCTAAAATTCTTAGATAGGTCGGAGGGAATGAATGATTTGGATATATAATCAAAGATATGAGAGTACCAAAGATATGATGTGTGGGATTCAACAAGATTAACGTGAGGTAACTTATGAATGTGAGATGGTTGATCATGAAGATGAACAACAACAAAACGTTTGGATTCATTTGTTATCCATGGGATGATAGATGCAAGAGATGCCATCATGTCAGAGAAATGATTGGATGATTGAGATATGGCTTGGATGTTGTAGGAATAAAAACCTCAACGCAAAAGATGACAATATCCTTATATTTATGAAGAATATCATTTTTACATTGATAATCACCTATAACTTGTTTGATGAGCTCAGAATCCCCATATATATCAAGGATTTGGACACCTAAAAGGATGGCAGTGTCAAGGCCCAAAATGAGAGCCTCATACTCTGTTATATTATTAGTGCACTCAAAGTCAAAATTTTGAGCGATTGGGATAAGAGTATCCTAAAAAAGAATGATAATGACGCCAATTTCTCCCCCTTGTTGACACTTAGATCCATAAAAAAAGAGAGTCATCCTAAGAGGCAAATTATCATGGTGGAAATTGTTGATGCATTCATCTGGAAACTATTCATGAGGAAGATGAGCATCAGGAAGAGGGGCTTTATCTATTTGGTCTGCAATAACTTGGCTCTTGATAGAATTTTAAAAGATGAACTTTAGATCAAACTCAGTCATGAACATGAGATAGTGAGTGCTTTGTTATCATTATGATAAGGATTAGAATGAAATATTTTGAGAATATGAGAGCTAGTGATGACATAAGTCTTGTGATTGAGAAGATAATGTCAAAGCTTAGAAGTGGTGAAGAAGAGGGCACAACACAACTTTTCGATTCAATGTAGTGAGTCTCATAATTGTGAAGGGTGTGACTGATGTAATAAACATCCTACTCATGGAATTAGTCATCACGATGCACCAACATAGCCCCTAGGGCATGATCAGTGGAAAAGACATGTAGATAAAATGGAACCCCCTCACATGGAGATGTAAGCACATGCAGATATAGGAGATACTAATTAAGATCATCAAAGGATTTTTGGCAGTTATTGTCCTAATAGAAGTCAACGTCTTTACGAAAAAGATGATGAAATGGTTGGAAATAGTTTGAAAGTTGCGAGATGAAGTGGTAGATGGACTGAATCCATCCTTGAATACTGTGAATTTAATTAAGATTACAAGGATGAGGCATCTCAAGGATGGCCTTGATTTTTTTGGGGTCATTTTCAATACCCATTATAGAAATGATGAAACAAAGGAGATTTCCAATAAGAACTATTGGTCATTCAAATATGCACTGCATCTCGATTTGGATGAATCGAGTTGTTTGAGAAAACAATGGAACCATCTCCAAGTTCTAGGACATTGTGAGATTGAGATGGATCTCCGGAGAAGGCCGGTTCCTCTATCTATTTCTATTACTACCGTTAATGCTGGAAAGGAAAACACTAAGCTAATAATGCTAAGGGGCCAGGGATAGAAGGATAAAAAAATTGAAAAATAATCTAAGGAAGGTGATAGCACCAGAAAAAGAGGGATGAACACTATCCATTATGAGAAAAAAATGAAACACAACTGAAATGGAGCTGCAAGGGATGTAAGGTGACATAAAAAACACACAATGCAAAAGGAAGGCAATAAGAAGGAATGAAAACATGTTAGGATAGAGAATAACCAGAAAAAATGTTTCCATTACTTCAAGAAATGCATAGATTGTCACAATGGAAAAAGATGCCAATATCCACATACATGAGCTAGATCTATAGGTTTGTAACTCAAAATACAAAGATATGGATTCCTTAGAAAAACACGTAAGGATCCAAAATGTCTAACATTAACAATGAGCCCAACTCTTACATTTATAGATGAATCGATGGAAGAAAAAGAGGAAAACCCAAATTTGAAATATAACCACCAACAACAAGCATTTAATGCCTGCAAATTTGTCAAATGTGCCTCCCTAAGTCTGTTTGGCATGTAGGAGAAGGAAGGAGGTGAAATCCATGTCAAATCGAGTGGTTGGAGTAATCAGATCTGCTCATCAATGCCCAAAAATAATTTTTCCTATTTCTCACCTACCAGATCTATATTTTTTTGAATTTGAATATCAAATACTGTAGCCTACGTCAATAGCTATCGATTGAGACTAGGTGCATGCTGATCGGAACTCTATAGAAAAATATATGGCTGTCAGAATATTGTTAGAGATGTCTACACACATAAGACACATGGCACATGTTAATTAAATGAAAGGATGGCCAAATGTGCAAAGGCTTTGTCATTTTTTACCATGTGTCACTCATCGATTTGTTATAAAGATCTGACACCTTGTTGGCACACGTCGATAAGTTGCGTGTGAAAACTCAAGCATGTAAGATAATGATATGGCATAGAATGGCATAGTGGAGGGTGTAAAAGTATATACACGAAAAATGAGGTGCACGAGAAAGAAAGAAGGAAGGCACACACAATTTCAACACACACAATGAAATGAGGCATACCGGTGAGCAGTAAATGTATGGTTGAGGTGTAATCATCACAAAGTAATGTGCGGGGGACATGAAAGGACTAGGGACTTAGTTGATTGAAGCAAGTGTAAAGTGTGCGCGTAGGATGAATAATTGCTAGGAAGAAGGTGAATGTGCATAAGGTGTGCATAAGGGAAGAGTGAAACAAAGAGGAAAAGGAAAATAGAAGGGAGAGAAGGGGAAGTGTAGAAGGGAACATGAGGAAAATGCAACCAAGTGAATGTGCCAAAGAGAAAACAAAGGTGCACGTAAATTGTAGTGAAGATTTTAGAGCCAAAATGTGAATGAGTTGTCGAAATACTTAGGAGAGTTATTTAGATAACAATTTTGGTAACTTTCAGGACATCTTCCGCTAGATGAAGGAGATCAGCACCTATAACATTAATTGGGCATGGATTCTGTCATGTAATCATGAAATTATGATCTTCAAATTTGAAGAGCTTCCCTTTAAAGTCACTTAAAGAATCATTTCATAGCTCTATTCTCGAATCCTACAAAACTACTTAAAATCGCTAGATAACCGACATCCCGAAAGTAAAATAAGAGTGCACACAAGAAGCACGTGAGAAGAAAGAACTATGTACAAACAAATAATGTGCACATAACACACTTAGATGAATTGAAACTATTTGTTGGTGAGAAAATTTTTCGGGTGGACAAACTTGTGGATTTATTGCCAATGCTCTGGGAATCTAAGTCCCTCTACTTAATCGGTGTAGCTGCTATATGAACATGCATGAGAAAGTGTGGATTCTGTGGTGGTCTTTCGACCGGGATCCAACAAGGGCACTTCACGACCCCGCGGAAAAGCTAGTAATCTCTCACTAGGAAGTCTTTGTCTCGTAGAATGGGAAAGGGAGTGAGAAAAGAGGTATGAGAACTAATTCTGCAAGTAGAAAATCAGATTCCCGCACACACACTAGTTAGAAACTTCAACACATGCATTTATCGGAAGAAACAACTCTACGAATAAAGAACAAGACCAAATAGAATTCACCGATCACCAAGTATCAAGGAACCCCTTAGTAAAAGAAAGCTATAAACTCCTTCTTGTATTGATTTTTCAAATCAAAGTTGTACATAATGTGGGAATGGAAGAAATTAGAGAGGGAAAGAGAGTAGAAGAAAATGGCTATCTCCTTTGCTTTCTCTAGGTACAATGCACTCTTGAGTCTACAAGATCAATTGCCAACCCTTTGAAATGGGAATGGATTTACAATTTATAGAATAGAATATGACTCTTCATCTTCCTCATGACCTTTTGAATACCTTAATATGACTTAAGACTGTTCATATTCCACTTTAAATATTTAAGTCCCTTTTATAATAGCAAGGCGACTTAATTTACATTATGTTTCTAAAGTCACTTTTAAGTGACTTAAAGGTATATCAAAAAGTGCAAACCCCAACGAAGAATTAGAAAATTTGAAAGTGAGAGAAAGTTGGGGGGAAGAGGAGAGAGAAGAGAGAGAGAAGAAGAAGAGGATATGTCTCCCAATGAAGTCTGTTGATCCTCGTTGATGGAAAGCTCCAAATGCAATGAAGTTCTGAATGTCCCATTGTGCCAAAACTACCCTTTGAGTGTGACTTACTATTTTTAGTAAATGGTCATTTCCACTATTTTCTGCTCCAGATAATCATTCTAGTCTTTTGGAGATCTTGATGCACACGCTCTTTCCATAACCACTTTTGATGAAACTTGCCAAAAATAGCAAGCATGTATAGGAAAAATTACTATTTTTAGAAAGTGTGTTTCAAAGTGCTCGATTTGCGATGGAACATACTTTTTGGATTTTTCTTGTCCTTACGATCACACCCTCCGAATTTCACATAGTTTTTCCCACTAGAATGTCTTGAAATAAATTTTGAAATTTTTACCAGCAAAGTGGCTTTCAGGCGAAGCTGTCATGGCGGCCATTAATGGAGCTCAAAATTTACAGGTCTAGTTTTTGTCTCTGTTTGTGAATAAAATTATATTTTTGATGTGGGTTTTTTCTTTTGGTGCTTCACGTGCAATCTTACTTTGATCCGGCAACGGTTTGACCGGAAATCCCACTTCTTTCTTCGTTGAGATGGAAAGGAGATTTCTTCATTGTGGATGCTCTGTCACATATGGGGGGTTTTTGAAGGTGTATTTTTGATGGCCTTTGGTAGAGGAATGATCAGTAAAAAATATCTTGTTGTTTCATGCATATTTTGGGAGATTTCTTCAACTTCTCATTTCATGGCTATGGAGCTTTCTCCGTTTTCTCCTTCTATTCTCCATGCTTCTCCTTCTGTGTTTGATGAGGATTCCTTCTGATACCTGCACATCACTATGGGGAATGTGTTTCAGTTCTTGGGTTGAGTAGGTCTGAGCATTTTCAATGGTGGAGTGATGGAATAATGTTGCAGAGGAAATAGGGAGGAATGAAGTGCACATATAACTCATTAGAAGTTAGAAGCGGGAAAAAGTGGCATTTAGATTTTTTTAAAAAGATATGCATAGGTAGGGCTTGGGGAAATTTTTCCATGCTTGATGTCCCTAACCTTAGGGACATTAGGTACATCAATTTCCACAATGAGCAAGATGGCGACACGTGGCACTAGATCCAACGACAGGGGAATAAGGAGGAAAAATTGATTTAAAGCATTGGGAGTGAAACTCGTCACGTGGGTGTCATAGGGGCTGCAAAATTTTTCCATGTCTTATGTCCCCCACCTCAGGTGCATAAGGTACATCATTTTCCATGGTGGTCCTGGAGGTGACACATGGTGCCCGATCCAACGGTAGGGAATGGATGCTCCAAAAATGCACCTGGGGGTTGAATTACGGTCACGTGGGTGTCCAGAAGACTCCCCATAGGGGCTGGGAACATTTTTCAAGGTTTGATGTTCCCCACCTCAGGTGTATAAGGGACATAAAATTCCATGGTGGTCCTGGAGCTGACACGTGGTGCCCAATCTGACAGCAGGGAATGCATGCTCCAAATAAGCACCTAGGGGCTGAACTATCAAGTCTGGAGGTCATATGAGGGTCCCAGTGGTCACATGAGGGCTGAGTGCATTTTATAAGTGCTGATGTACCTGACCTCAGGGATGTCGGGGGCATGAAATCCTACCAAGCTCCTGGTGCTGACACGTGTCCTCTCCAAAAAATGACTAAGTCCTGAACTGCCTTTGAGAGGGTAACTTGGAATGAAGATAACTTGAGCTCCCGATGGAATTATTGGTGAAATGTTATATTATCCTAACTATAAATGGAATTTTGAATCCAATTATGTTGGTATTGTGTCTTAATTCACTTTCTTGAAATCTGTAATTTACATTCATGGGTGGGGCCTCCAAGGCAAGTCTTTGGTGTGCTCCTACAATCTGATTTCTGTTGCCTTCTCTGAGAAGAAACTCGTTCAAATAATTCCCTCTTCAAAGAGGCCATCTCATTCACCAAATTTTTTAGTAATGGATTAGTTCTCTCATCTTTAGGATGTTGGACCTTGCCCTTTGATGGATTCTTGATCTTTCCAGAGAGGATAAGATCATCATCCAATTCAATGGCCCTCCTTTGTGCTTCTACAATGTTCCTTGGTTGAAATATTCATAGGAGAAATCCTACCTCCGGTGATTGAGCATTTATGAAAAATCTTTGATATTGTTCTTGAGAGGGTGAATATTCTTCCAGTATCCTATGAAGCAACCATTCAAAATGAGCCATGAAGTCTCTCATCGTTTCACTTTCTCCTTTCCTCATTTGAGCCAATTGCACCAAGAGGTCTTGACAATATTTAGTTGATTTAAATCTTTCCTCGAAGGCAACCTTGATGTCATCCCAGCCAGTGATGGATCGGGAAGGTAGGAGGTAGAACCATTCTGCTAATTTTTCTTGGAGGGACTCCACAAAAAATCTTATAACAACATCTTCATGCTAGACACCAATAATTCCACATGATGTCCTAAAAGCAAAAACTTGTTCTTCAGGATGTTGTGAGTTGTCACCTTTGAACTTTGGAAAGTTCTTGCAGGAACCCATTAGTAGATCGTGAAGAGGGGGTTCAAGTGAAAGCGGGCTTGTATTCCTTCCCCATGGAACAATGGGTTGAGGTCTTTCTTCTTCGTCCACCATTATTTCTTCTGCTTCTATTTCAGCTCTTGCTTCTTCAAATTCTTCTTCTTCCATGAACTCGATGTTCAATGATGGTTGAAAAATTGGAGAATTTGAAGCAATTTGGATAGGATTGCTAGGAGAACTACTCAAAGTGCCAGATGGAGAGGAGGCTTGAGAGAAGAAGTATGGATTATCTCTAATTTGTTCTTGCTGATTTTTCAAATCTTCAAAATTGGAATCAGCAACACCTCTCGACTTGCTCAACATGGTGTATCTTCTTTCAGCCAACTTTTGAAAACTTATGTAGTCAAAACACGAAAGGGAACTGTAGAATGTAAAAATTCATGTGTAGAAATCAGCAGTGTATCTTTGGCAACAGACTTTCATGAACTCCTTTTTTATTTTTTCAATATTTGATTTTTTTTAATTTTTGGGACCTTGCAGTCGTATATTTGGTGCAGATGTTGCTAAATCTGCCCCATTGTGGGCACCAAAAACTGTTGGCGAGAAATTTTTTTGGGTGGACAAACTTGTGGATTTCTTTCCAATGCTCTGAGAATCTAAGTCCCTCTACTTAACCGGTGCAGCTTCCGTATGTACATGTGTGAGAAAGTGTGGATTTCTGTGGTGGTCTTTCAACCAGGGATCCAACAGGGGCACTCCACTAACCCTACAACAAAGCTAGCAATCTCTCACTAGGGAAGTCTTCTTCTGTAGAGTGGGAAAGGGGAGTGAGAAAAGAGGTAGGAGAACTAATGCTGCAGGTAGAAAATCAGATTCCTACACACAAACTAGTTAGAAACTTCAACACATGCATTTATCGGAAGAAACAACTCTGCGAATAGCAACAAGACCAAATAGAATTCACCGATCACAAAGTATCAAGGAACCCCTTAGTCAAAGAAAGCTAGAAAATCCTTCTTCTTGTATTGATTGCTCAAATCAAAGTTGTACATAATGTGGGAATGGAAGAAATTTGAGAGGGGAAGAGAGTAGAAGAAAATGGCTATCTCCTTTGCTTTCTCTAGGTACAATGCACTCTTGAGTCTACAAGATCAATTGCCAACCCTTTGAAATGGGAATGGATTTACAATTTATAGAATAGAATATGACTCTTCATCTTCCTCATGACCTTTCAAATACCTTAATATGACTTAAGACTATTCATATTCCACTTTAAATATTTAAGTCCCTTTTATAATAGCAAGGCGACTTAATTTACATTATGTTTCTAAAGTCACTTTTAAGTGACTTAAAGGTATATCACAAAGTGCAAACCCAAACGAAGAATTAGAAAATTTGAAAGTGAGATAAAGTTGGGGGAAGAGGAGAGAGAAAGAGAGAGAGAAGAAGAAGAGGATATGTCTCCGATGAAGTCCATTGATCCTCATTGATGGAAAGCTCCAAATGCAATGAAGTTCTGAATGTCCCATTGTGCCAAAACTTCCCTTTGAGTGTGATTTACTATTTTTAGTAAATGGTCATTTCCACTATTTTCTACTCTGGATAATCATTCTAGCCATTTGAAGATCTTCAAAGGCACACGCTTGCTCTTTCCATAGCCACTTTGGATGAAGACTTGCCAAAAATAACACGCATGTATAGGAAAACTTACTATTTTTAGAAAGTGTGTTTCTAGTGCTCAATTTGCGATGGAACATACTTTTTTGGACTTTTCTTGTCGTTACGATCACACCCTCCAAATTTCACATAGTTTTGCCCACTAGAATGCTTGGAAATAAATTTTGAAATTTTTACCTGGCAGTGGCTTTGGGCGCAGAGCTGTCATGGCGGCCATTAATGGAGCTCAAAATTTGTAGGTCTATTTTTTGTCTCCATTTGCAAAGAAAATTATATTTTTGATGTGGGTTTTTTCTTTTGGTGCTTCACGTGCAATCTTACTTTGATCCGGCAACCGGTTTGACGAGAAATCCCACTTCTTTCTTCATTGAGCCGGAAAGGAGATTTCTTCATTGTGGATGCTTTGTCACACATGGGGGACTTTGAAGGTGTATTATTGATGGCCTTGGGTAGAGGAATGAGCAGAAAAATATATCTTGTTGTTTCATGCATATGTTTGGGAGATTTCTTCAACTTCTCATTTCATGGCTATGGAGTTTTCTCTATTTTCTCCTTCTGTGCTCCGTGCTTCTCCTTCTGTGTTTGATGAGGATTCCTTATGAGACCTAAACATCACTATGGGGAATGTGTTTCAGTTCTTGGGTTGAGCATGTCTGAGCATTTTCAATGGCAGAGTGATGGAAGAATGTTGCAGAGGAAGTATGGAGGAATGAAGTGCACATATAACTGTTAGAAGTTAGAAGTGGGAAAAAGCGGCACTTGGAAAAATTTCAAAAAGATATGCATAGGTAGGGCTTGGGTGAATTTTTCCATGCTTGATGTCCCTGACCTCAGGGACATGAGGGACATCAATTTCCATAATGAGCAAGACGGCGACACGTGGCACTAGATCCAACGACAGGGAATGAAGGAGGAAAAAAATTGATTTAAAGCACTGGGAGCTGACACTCGGTCACGTGGGTGTCCAAATGAATCCTCATAGGGTCTGGGTATATTTTTCCATGTCTTATATCCCACACCTTAGGTGAATAAGGGACATCAGTTTCCTTGGTGGTCTTGGAGGTGACACGTGGCGCTCGATCCAATGACAGGAATGGATGCTCCAAAAATGCACACTCGGGGCTGAGGCTGCGGTCACGTGGGTGTCTGAAGACTCCCATAGGGGCTGGGAACATTTTTAAAGGTCTGATTTCCCCGTCTTAGGTGTATAAGGGACATCAAATTCCACGGTGGTCTGGAGCTGACACGTGGTGCCCGATCCGACGGCAGGGAATGCATGCTCCAAATAAGCACCTGAGGGCTGAACTATCAAGTCTGGAGGTCATATGAGGGTCCCAGAGGTCACATGAGGGCTGGGTGCAATTTATAAGTGCTGATGTACCTGACCTCAGGGATGTCGGGGGCATGAAATCCCGCCAAGCTCCTGGTGCTGACACGTGTCCTCTCGAAAAAATGACTAAGTCCTAAACTGCCTTTGAGAGGGTAACTTGGAATGAAGATAACTTGAGCTCCCGATGGAATTATTGGTGAAATGTTATATTATATTGAATAGAAATGGAATTTTGAATCCAATTATGTTGGTATTGTGTCTTAATTCAACCATATAATCCCTAAAAAATTAGATTTTTGATCCGGGACTCCACTTGTGCCTGAGAAAAACTTCCTTCCAATCATATGCGCAAGGTGTTGTGAAAATATTATTTCACCATCATGTAGGTATTGGAATCCTCTTTCGATGATGTTTTTTTACTTCCAACTCCATCCAAAGCTCCCAAAATCTTCTTCTAAATCCTAGTAGCTGTTTTAGGCTCGTGTACCGCTTTAGGCTTGAGAACCTTGTTTTTCTCTCAAAGCTGCTCCAAGTATTTTAAAACTTCCCAAAGACTTCCAAAATAATTTCCATGATGATATAATATATTTAATTCATTTCCATTTTTAATTTTTCCCTTATGTTCCGCTCTGTGGGGTTGAATCGACCCTGGGAAGGCGATAGCCCTTCCCAATACCGCTTGCCCGAGAAGATAACAACTTTTCAAAACTCCGTAAAATCACCTAGGGGAATTAATAGAATTTCCTAAATCATCTAGGGACCAATTTGACATCAAATAGAGGGTGACCAGACTAACGAATTTGGCTTGGAGTTCCCGGGAATGATAAAACATGAAAATTTTGTCATAGGGGTATAGTTGTCGTGCTTGAAATTTCCAATTTCCCGTTGCACATTTACACAACAACACTATTCTAATATATAGTAATGATACAGAAAAATCAATGGAAGGGTTTGATATAGATTCCATTTAATGGGATTTGTGGTGTTCCTCCATCAAGATGAGTTAATTCTAAAGAGTTAGCCTCCTTGCATGAATTGATGATGTATGGGCCTCTCCAAAGTGCATCAAACTTTAAATGACACCCTGGTTTAGCTCACAAGATCCCATTTTAAGACCAAGTCTCCAATTTTGAAATCTTGAGGCCTAGCCTTTCTATCAAACCATTTCTTTATTTCTTGCTGATGCTATTCTAGCTTGATCATGACAAAGTTTCTTGATTCTTCAAGACTAACCAGACTTTGCCATTCGATTTCTATTTGGTCCCGCCTTCAAATTCTAGTTCTTTGGGAAAGTGCTAACGAGTTCAACTCAAGGTTCAAAGGAAGATTAGCCTCCTTTCCATAGAAAATTTTGTAAGGAGAAGTTCCTATTGATTTTTTAACTATAATTCTATCTTCGTAGAGTGCGTACGTGACCTTTGTATGCCACTATCTTTCTTTGATGCTCATTATGCACTTCATGATTCCGATTAGGTTTTTTTGTTGATTCTACCAAACCATTTCCTTAAGGGTAATATTTGGAAGAAGTGTTTAGATAGATACCCAGATTTAGAGCCCAATAAGTGATTTTAGTGCCAAGGAAGGCATTTACATTATCAGAGATAATGGTTTGAGGAATTCCAAACATTGTCATGATACCTTTGAGAAAGTCAAGGATGACTAACTCGGTTGATTCCTTGAGTGTGATTTTTTTTTCCATTTGGTGAAGTAGTTTATAGCTCTCAAAGCACCCACTTATGTCCAATTCTTGAAGGTGGATTGATCATACCTATGAAGTCAAGACCCCATTGTACAAAAGACTAATCCTTTTAGATTGGTCGGGGGAAGTCTTCACAATCTCTTCTTTCCGCAAAGAAAGCACATTATTTTCACTTCATGACCCACTTGTGTGCATCTACAAACAATGTAGGCCAAAAGATACCTGCCATTATGATCTTCATCACTATAGTATTTATAGAGAAGTTTCCACTAGAGAATCCATTGTGAAATTCTGCTAACACCTTTTCAATTTGCACACTAATGTCAACACATCTTAACATCACACCATCCAGATTCCTTTTGAAGAGAAGACCATTAATCATCACATACGGGATGGATTGTAGCCTTAGATTCCTTCTCTTTTATTTTTTTAAACCAGTAGGGTATGCACCCTCGGAAATGAATGTGATCATGTCCTTCATCCATTCACATGCACCATGATCTATATTCTATTCAAGTTCTACGTGTAGGAGTTCTTCATGAAGAAACAATGAAGTATTAGGTTCATTATGTGCATCCTCATTAACCTTCTTTTATAGCACGCTACATCATACTAGCTTGGTGGCCTTGATGGCCACATCATTCTCCATGATTTTGGTCACCAATCACGCTCTATTTTCACCTAATTTTCTCCCATGATGAAGTCTCTAACAGAAGAGTGGGAGACTAACACCTTGATATGATTTGTAATGAGCATACTCTTGAATTTATTAAGTGCGCACATGATTGTGTAGACTGTTTCACCATGTGACTGTATCTTAATTCATAGTCTTTCACTGTTTGGCTAAAGAATGCCACTGGCTGCTCCAAACCTTTCTCATTGTCTTGTTTTAGGACAACAACAATGCTCACGGAAGCACCATAAGCATAAAGGATAAAATACTTTGAGTAATTTAGGTTGATGAGCGTTGGCACACAAGTAATCTCTTGCTTTATTTTTTTAAACTTTCCTTTCCTTCTGTTATCTATCTGAAAGCAATGTCTTTCTTGAGCATGAGGGTGATGGGCCTTAGCATTCCTATAAATTTAGGAATAAAGTGCCTAACAAAGTTAATTTTTCCAAGGAAAGATTGTAAGGATTTCTTATGCACCAATAGGGAGAGGGCCATGATGGATGATACATGCTTAAGGTTGATTTCTATACCACCCCTTGAAACTACATGGCCTAGAAGCTTGCCCTACATGACAACAAAATTTCACTTTTTCGGGTTAAGAGACACCCCAAACTTTCTCGCATCTTTCAAATACTCTCTCCAGTGCACCATATGATCCGTGGTTTGCTTTGAGAAGACTTTGATATCATTAAGGTAGGCCAAGATGAACTCATTGATATATCCTTTAAGTTTAGTATCCATGGCACGTTGAAATTTCACACAAGTGTTTGATAGACTAAAGGGCATATTTTGATATACATATGTCCGTCACTTGGTTATAAATGATGTTTTGAATTTATCCTCTTCCTTGACTAGGATTTAATTGAAGCTAGAATACCCATCCAACATAGAGAATCTTTGCACTCCGACCATAGTATACAAAATCTACTCCATAAAAGGATAAGGATAATGATCCTTTAGTGATGCCTTGTTAAAATCTCTGAAATCAACACAGAGTTTGATTTCACCATTCTTCTTGTGTACCAGAACAAGATTTGTGACCAAAGTAGAATACTTGATCAGAAATATTATCTTCACCTCAATGAGTTTGGATAACTCCTTCCTCATGAGGGGCTCTATATTTTGATTAACTAGCCTCTACTTTTTTCTTACTTTCTTGATACTAGGATCAAGGTCAATGGAGTGTTGAGAAACACTTGGATCAAAACATTTGAGGTCTTCATATTCCCATGAGAAGATATCACTGTATTTTTAGTAGAGAGAAATGAATGCCTTCTTTTCATCATGCGTGGAAGCTTTATCGAGAAAAAAATCCTTCTCATATGCAATTGTGGTGGGAGTAGTCTTCTTGCATGATGCACATATAATTTTCTTCACCCTTGAACTCATCATCAGGGATAAAGATTTTTTCTAAGGTGACATAACCTTTAGGAAACATGTTTTTCCTTAGCTGAATTACTTAGTCACCATAGCTGTCATATAAGTTAGCTTGCATGCTTGATGAGAACTCAAATTCATTCTGGATGAACTAGATGATCTGTGCATCATTGTCAAATACTTTCCAGTTGGTGTTGTTGTCTGGAATGGATGGTCTAATCACCATTTTGATGTGCTTAGTGTCTCCATTGACAAAGTCCTTAACAGGAGAACTTCGAACCAAGCGCGACCATTTGGTCATCTTCCTTATTCATTTTGCACATCACCGCTTATAAATTTAGAGCATCAAAGCTCTCAAGGAGGTCCCAAAATCTATGTCTATAAGCTTTGAGAATATTATTATTTTATGCACACTTGTTGGTGACCTGATGGATGACCAATTCTGTGTCCCCAAATATCTGCAATGCCTTAATCTTCTTCTTTTCAACAATAAGAAGACCATGCACTAGCACCTCATAATCTGCCACATTATTAGAGCATGCAAACTGTAACATGTGCACAAATAATAAATTTTCATCGTAGGACAAATGAGAACAACACCTGTGCTTGCACCATTTTTTCTTATGGATCCATCAAAGTATAAATTCCATAGACTAGGGTTATATTAACTTTGCTTGAGTGCTGTAACACAACTTATTATTCAAGGATGCAATAAATACCAAACCCAGTTTTATAAGCTTCCATCTCTTCAACATATAGATCAAATTTATGATTCCTTTCCACCGAATCATCAAGTACTAGACTAGGAATAAAAGGTGGAAGAGGCTGATCTTCAGAAACTAAAACTTATTCTTCTTGGATTAAAAAGTTGGCTTGGAGAGGGGACGTGACATATGAATCTACATGATAGGAAAATATTGGCTCAAATTGTATGGTAAATTAGGTACCATACCTTGTCTTCACTAACATATGGGACCAATTAGAAGGAAAGTAACCACCCAATTTAGCAAGAAAATCTCTTGATAAGCATAAAGCAAACAAAGGAGGAAAATCAATGATTGAGACATCTTGATTTATTTTCAGACTTGGACATGCATGGAGGGTTAACTCAAGATCCTTGATGATACCCAAAGTGGTGACAGTTGAACCATCAAGTTGTAGGAATCCTTTTGTCAAGGGGCTATACTTAAGGCCCAAGACATCAACAATTTTCTAAAGTATGACATAAGTACTAGCACTGAGTCAATAATGCAGTTGTAGAAGAGATGTTTGCCTATGATTACAGAAATATAAAAGGGTGGGGTTTTGAAAACATTACTTACTCTCTTCTCCTCTTCTTGGTAGATATTAATAGAAGCACGTGACTTATGGATAGTTGGATTAGTGCACATAAGTTGATCCAGAGCTTCATGAAAAAAATAACGCTGATATGGAATGGTTAGGGCATCCCACATTATAACATTTATGTTTGTATTCTTCATATGGTCCACAATGCTGAATGGAAGAACCATTGACTTGTGCATTTGGGGCACAATATTATCCTTTTTCTTTTATTCAGGTACATAGGTAGAAACCTTAGGTGAGTACGTAGGCTTGACCTACCAAAGGAGGGGCACGTGCCACTTTAGAGGAAGATTTGCATGGGGCCTCACATGTAGGAACTTGAGAACTTTTTACTCTTTGGGTGCCTTAGATGATTCCTTTTTCTTTAGAGGATTGGTCTGTGTTGCTAGAATTGAAACTTGCACACTAGATTCGAGCATTCTCGTTTTATATAAAGTGTTGTCTACAACTTTGGGCACATGGTATTCTTGGATCATCTCTGCAACTTGATTGAGTGCACAAAATCCTTGGCACCAAAGAATATCAAGTTGACTTCAGGAGGAGCCTCTGGCTTTTCTTGGCTCTCAAGCTCACCTATGCTGATAAAAATCATAGTTAGAAGCATTATGGATTATGTAGGCTTACGCGCACGTAGCATTGGTGTAATGATATTGACTATGAGGCATATTGCAAGGAAAACACCGCTCCGATTATTGTGCCATGTTGTTCGAACTAGAACAAGTACCGGATTGTGATGGGTTCGGAAGAGGTGTTGTAGGAGGAATAACTTATAAAGGCAAGTGTGCATTAGCATGCCATCTATCATTCTATTGGTTTTTCCTGTATCTTTGGTTTCCATATTGATTTCACAAAGCTTGATTTCTCTAGCTTTATGCCTGATTAGAAATACCTTTGTAGGCTTGCACCTATTATTTTTCTAAGGAAATGACCTTATTGGACAAGTTCCTAATCAAGGTATTTAATTCTTCATCTTCTTTACGCTTCACAGAGAGTAGGATGTAGACGCAATGGGTTGTATGCTTCGTACTTGAATAGGGGTGTTGGGACCCTAAAATATTGGCAAAGTACAAGAAGGTGTGAGGGTGCGCAAGGTGAAACCACACGGGATAGGGTTTTAGAGAGGATTTAGTAGAACTAGTGGCATGTGCATACAAGACAGAGTAAAGGTTTTGAGAGTTAGCCGTATTTGTCTTATCGGGCGAGAACACGAGGAAAGCATGACTTGAATGTGCATGTGGAGTGGATAAGGTGCCACTGAAACTTGGTTCCCACGAAAGGAATATACCTTGCGATAGAAGATTCTAGAAGGTCATCTTAGTAAATAATGGAGAGTTTGAGTCTGAAGGAGCATGCTCCCATGGAGGATCATTTGGACACTTGGTAACTAATCTACAACTTTAGAAAGGCATGATGGTGATTGCTAAGGCTATTGAGACACTAAAATTAGGTCACACTCCCCTTTGGTCCCTCGACAAATAAACACCCTTCATCACATTAACCTAGCCATGGCCCCCTTCACTCCACTAATATTAATTTAATTAATTAAATTAAATTAATTCATTATCCTCACCATATTTATTATTTAAATATCTTAATTAGGGATAATGTCCACATACATCTCACCTAGACACCTCATCAAGCCAACTCACCCTAAGACCTATTCTTAGTAAGTTGCCATAACTAACTAAGACTTACCCAAACCCTAAAAATCAATGCCTACATTCCCTCTAACCACATTCCCGCATGCTTACAAGAATCTTCCAGTCTAATCCATGGGTGAGTGACACGAGATCCTAGAAAATCAAGGGGATCTACCTAGTTTAGTAAACCTAGGAAATCCCACCTTGACCGACGCCGGTTACCCCTAACCATCGCCGGTTAAGCCGGAACCACCATCGGTCACCTTTTAATCCCCAAAACAACCTTATTTTGAAGGTTGGCAAACATTTGGCACATTCTTAAGAGACATCACATCTTATGAGAAAGATTTTCAGTGAGAACACACATGAAAAGAAGGAGATCAAGCATTTTTCTCCTGCACACCATCCAACACTCACCCCAACAAGGATTTGATCCAACCAAGAAAAAAGGAATACACATGCAGCCCATGCAGAAGCTTTCCTATGATTGGTGATTATCTGTAGTCTTCAATCTCTTACCAGCATCTTCATCCCTCACTCACAAGCATCCAGGACCAGAATCCAAGTAAGTGGAATGTTGTATTCCTCTGGTTCATTTCATTTCATCATTATATTGTCATCCTTTGTTCTCTTAGCCACCCACAGACCTCCATTAATACTCACCCCTCCATATCCCCATTAAAACCTCGCTAAATCCCACCCAAACCACCCAATACCTCATTCCGACCAACCAAATTCCTTGGTGCAATCACAAAGGAGACCCAAAACTCATTCTGTGGCATTCCCAGAATTCCACAGTAACCGACACCGGTTACACCCAACCGCCATTGGTCACCCTTAACCGGCATCAGTCTCTGTACATGCCCATACAACCCAGAAAAACAATCTATCCACCTAATTCCACATCACCCTTTTTCACTTGTGATCTGCCTGAGACCTTTGTCAAACCTACAGGGACCCTGAACCAGTTACTTGACCTTCAGATCTTATTTTAACTTAGCCTGTTAGATTAGATATTTATTATTGTATTTTGGATGAGATACCCAAATCATTTCAACTACGATAGGATTTATTTTATTACCCGCATTAAATTATTTTAAACAGTGGAGTGACAGCCATCTAAGAAGTATCACACTTCCTGGATCTAGCACACACTAGGCAGTTCACTAAACATATTGTTTAACTCTTTTTAGTGGTGTTGCTTTTCATTACGGGTAGTTCCTCCTAGCCAAAAAGGAAGCTCTCACGATCATTTGTGGATCAATGAGTCTACACGTTTGCAAAAACCAACCAATAAAAATTCAATAGGTATTCCTCCTACACCCGTTACCCTATCTGTTTTGTCAATATTTCAAAGAAACATCTAAGAATCAGGTGAAACATTTTGGCATGCCCGGTGGGACCCATCCAAGGTTCCATGCATTTTATTCATTCCTAGGAAAAATTGTGTGTTTGTTACCCTTATGAAAACACACACATTAATTTTCTTCCTTGGTAACCTACCTTTCCTTTCTATTTTCTCTAAAAGAAACCTTTCTTTTGGTGTACTTAAAAAGAATCATTTCTTCTTGTTTTTCGTATTTTAGTGAAAGAGCATCCCTCTTCCTCTTCATCTATTTGTGTCATCCAACTTCATATTTTGATTTGGGCTTAAAATAAGTGCATTGCATTCTAATTTATCGCATTAGCTCACATTAATTGATGGTCACATATACCCTGGAAGTCATTCCCAATTGATGGTTGAAAAATGAATCGTAGAAAGAACATCTCTCTCTCTCTCTCGAGTCTTACCAAATTGCACAAAATTCAAAACAAATACATATTCTTAAACAACATATTTCCTGGGAACACCTATCAACGATCACACCAGATCGAGGATTGGTAGGCACTCCATAGCTCACTACTCTATTGAGTCATACTTGAGTGAGGCTCGCCCCCACCATAACATACCTGAAACCTCACCTTTTAGATCTCCTTCTTTGTAGGAAGCCATCCTCACCAAAAATTCTATTCTATAGTTCATGAGTCAGTCCTTAAATAACATAAGCTAAACAAACATAATAGAAAAGGCACTCCTAGGATCACATTTTTCTTAGTGTTTTTGCTTGGCTTGCGTTTTGAGGTGAGAAGTCACGTTCTTCATTTATTTTTGTTTTTCCTTGCACACTCCTTATCATAGTTGGTGTATTTTGACTCTTCTTGAGTGTTCCTGGACCATATTCTCATCATTATTAGAATTCTAGGTTTGATTCCTCATCATATTTTAATTCACAACCACTTTGCTTTCATCACCTGCTGTTTTAATTCCACAGTTGATCGGTGTCGATCCAGGTGACCATTATCGAGCCGTTATACCCAACCATCATTGTTCCGGTCCTTTTGTTAACCTACCCAAAGGGACATTTTATTCATCTTCTTCCACTTTTTATAGTCCCTGTCACTGTTATCATTCCCATTGACATTGTAAAACTCATCAGATTTGGCATACCTATCAAATTTGGCCTTATACCCTTGTTTTGACTCACTATCCATTTCCCACATTTAATGGCTGCGATTACTGTAACTAGCGTTGGTTTACCCTAAGCGGCATTAGTTAGCTGTGTGTAACTTTCAACAAAATTTTTTTGCACCTAATCCACTTTTTACCACCTATTTCACCTGTCCCTGTTATTTTTCTATGTCATTTATAGAGAAGCAACCCAACCCAATCAATACTAATTCACATGATGCTGATCCAAAGATAAGAAAACGTGCTCATATTCCATTCCAGGTTGTCAACCAATCCCACCTAGTCCTTCACCGCCTTCCATTTTATCACCCACCATGGATCCTATCCAACCTATCACTATTGCTACCAGAGATGAGGAGTTTGTGTGACTCCTTGACCAAAACCCCGTGGCCTTGTAGTTTTATCTTTCCCACTTGTCCACACGAGATGCCTCGGTTCAATTGATATACGACATGCCCATATCTATCCCACTCGACTCTCACTCCCACTCCTGTGTCAGCCCCATATGGCTCCACGCGCCCCACATTTACCTTACCCCTAGTCATTTATAAGGTAGGGCCTATACCCACTATGACTACCACATCTGCTACATCTGTGACACCCACCACATCCACCATACCTTTGATACCACCTGAACACAACCTCATCCGCCCCTAATGTCTTACATATACCCGTAGCTACATTACCACCTCCGGTGTCGGTGACCCCTACCCCTTTTTAGAATGTGGTCCTTTCTATTCCACAATCATTAGCCCCCATTGCCACTAGGGTTACCATGACCCTTCCACCTCCATATAACCAACCTACTACCGAAGCCTCCCATTTCATCTATTATTCACTCTAGGTACATACCCCCTATTTCATTACCTTATTCTCAATCAACCTACATGGCAGCACCATATACTAGAGTGCCACCCCCATTATATGCCCAAAACCAACCCTCTCACGCTACAAGAGGCACCCAATCATCGCAACCTACCAACAACCTAATCAAATTAATGATGGACAAGATGTAGACATTGGAGGCATTGGTTTCAGCTCCCGCAACACTCTCACCTATGACAAGATTTACAATGAGCCCATCCACCCATCCATTCCTATTCGTCCATATCCTATGCATTGGGAGATGCCTAAATTCAACCACTTCAATAGCAAGGAAGACCCACAACAACAATAGCATTTGTTCAAACACGGGTGCTACCTAATTGCTCATGATGATGCTTTACTCCTAAGAACCTTTCCCATGTCTCTGACTGGACCTGCATTATATTCATGTAGTGGGTTACCTAGACACTCTATATTCTCATTCAATCAGGTAGCCCAAGCCTTCTTAGATCACTTCTCCATCAATATCATGAAGAAGGTTACCATGATCAAACTATACTCCATGCGTCAGTATGAGGATGAATCTATCACAGATTTTGTTTCTCGCTGGCATAGCCTGATCAATCAAATCACCTTCCAACTACCACAAACAGAACTCATTGATCTTTTCACGTGGTCTTGTGCTAGACATATCTTACCAACCTTGCAGGTCCAAACCTTCCAAACATTCGACAAAGCATTCACCATGGCATGAAAGTTAGAGATTCGGGCCATCGAAGAGAAGAAAATCCAGTTACGCAATAAGAATTCAGCATTCAAGTCGAATGATACCTCTTCTTATTCCAAACCACAAAAAAATTATTCAAAATCTAAGGGCACCTCTAACGCAGTGGTACTCAAGGCTTGCCCAACTCACCCATAAAATCAGGATACCCCCTCATCTAATCTCTCACCCGTCCAGACTTTTCAATTCAGATGAGAATAGTGGAAATACACCCCAATTGGGGAGCCTTACTCTTCTGTCTTAGAAAATCTTATCAAAGCTGGAGCCATCACCCTTCCACCTATAAAACCACACACTAGTTTTGATCTTGCTCGCCCCATGCCCGCACATTATAAAGAACATGACTTCTATAACTATCATCGAGTAAAGGGTCATAGTGACGACAATTACATCACTTTCAAAAATATTGTCCAAGAAATGCTCAAGAAAGGTGAGTTAACCATGGATAATCCTAATACACCTGCCAACCAAAACCTACACATCTTCAAGAAACCATTTCCTAATCATGCCCCTTCGTCTGATCAAACCGGTGAGGCCTCAACTCATGATACCCATACCCGCGAGGTCCACGCTATTTTTAGTGATGCACCTGTTGCTTCCCATATTCCATCCATAGAGGAGATTCTAGCCCGTAATCCTCCTTCCACATCGGAACCAACCTCCCTTGTTCCTTCACCCATAGAGGAACACCTTTCACCTCCTTCCTCACCTATGGAGGAGTCTTCTGCTAACATCGAGACCATTTCACCTTTGGCTTCTCCACCTAGAGAACTCGATACCCATAGTACTTCTTCAGTCCATAGAGGATACTTATTTACCTCCACCCATAGAGGAGCTCCCATCATCTCCTCCCCTATCACAGACCCTGTTGAGATACCTTTTCCTCTTGGTGAGCATTCTCCATCAGCTACCCAAGATCCTATAGACCTACTTTTGGCTCTCTTACCCACGGAAGCTGAAGCTAGCCAATTCCCCATCTCTAAGACACATTTTATGGGAATTTCCATTAGGTCCTCTTCAACTCCACCTACAGATGTGTCATTCTCACATTTGGCTGATCACTTAGATTATGTGGATAGGGCCTTACTATGGGGGTGCCTTTTGCTTCCCATCTCAACGCAGATGCAGATGTCACTTGTTGATACTTCCACTATCTATCCAAAAATATTTCAACCAATCCAAACGAACACAACCACCTCTATCACAACTTCTTCCACGACACCCATCATAGCTCAACATACACCTTTACCCATAACCCAAACTACATCTAAATTCAAACCCGCACATACATCATCTTCCTTGACTAAACCTATTACCACCTTAGGGGTCACCCCAACCACCAGCCTTACTCATCCACCTATCAAACTAGATTTAGCTACATCTTCCAAAGTCAACACCACACCTACTCCATCACCCAAACAAAAGAACCAAATCCATAGAACTCATACTGTCGGTTGCGCCAATCACACCTACACTGGTCCAATCCATCTTAGGACATCATCTTCCCAACACAGTTAAGAAACTTCCACACGTCAATAAACGAAAAACACAACAGCCCACTCCTTCCTCGCGCACTCTAATCTACCTAAGTTCCTAACATGACTTACACCTACACCTATAGCACCTTTACCACCCATACCCCCAATACTCTCCGCAACTTCTTCACTACCCACTACACTTCCAGTCTTTGTCTCTCACACCCCCGCTTGACCCACATCATCTACCTTCATAGCACCTCCATTATCCCCATGGGTAACTCGCCCTCTTCCCCATCTACTTTTCCCTCTAGATCTCGTACACCCATATCACCTTTACCCAAGAAGGTGTAACCTAAAGAAAAACTCTGCTACCTCCCAATAAGGTAGTCAAAACAACCATACACCCTCCTGCCCATTCATCTACCATACCCCTACCCAAACAAACACGACCGACACCCAAGACCATGCCAACACCCAAAACCATAGCTTGACCTATTCCCCCTTATGTGAGGACTATTCCTCAACAATCAGTCGTACCTACACCCAAACCCACTTTCACCTCTCATTACGACCCACTAGCAGGGTCCTATGCCAAAATTTTAACCAACCTCCTTGCCATTACTCAGACCTTACAACCCCCTCAAACCCAAGCCAAAAGGGTTTGATGAAACTAAAATTTGTGCCTACCATCATGTGCTAGGGCACGATGTGGAGAACTACAAGGCCTTGAAAAGCTTCCTTATCTAGTTGTGTCCTTCGGAAGCCAACTTCGATGATGATGACCTTCTTGATGAGGACCCCGCCTCATGGACACCCATTCCCATAGTATCCACTCAATAACCATGACCTCCACCCCCACTGACTCCTAGAAGCACCCCAAGATTTGAAATTAACATGGTTTGCATCGAGAGAACTTGCCACGCCACCCCAACTATCGTTGCGCCCAACTCACCTCTCGTGGTTTTCTCCTCCAATAGGTTTCGCCCATCATGTCATTATACCACTCATCCTATACCTTCTCCATTCACTAACTCTCCTCAAATCAACATGATACACATCACTACATGTTCTCATAAGGATAAAGGTAAAGAAAAGGCAACTGACTGACCAACCAATCCTATACCCAACATACCATCTGCACCCATACCTAAAATCACTATTTGCGGCCCCACATACCCCATTTATAATGTAGTCATACATCGCACCATGCTCAAAAAATTACAACCTGTCTCCCCTCAAAATGTCCTTATATGACCTCATTCAAACCTCGAATCCCATTGTCAAGCTCTCATGGAGGTTCTTCAATCTATTGAGGTTTTTCCCAATGACCCTACACCCGTAGCCTCCATCATCATGCCTCCTCATGTAGCTTCTCTTACCAAATTACCACCTTCATCTTCACCCCACCCTATTTACCAAGTAGCCTCCCTTAGCTTCTCAGAGGATGAGATTGCGCCACACCAAAATGATGACCCAAACCAACTCTCTTCATCTCTATCCACAACGATGATATACAGTACGACGTGTGATGATTGGTGGGGGTGCTAGCATTAACATCATTTCATCCCATGCATTCACTCAAATTCACATACCTAACAATTACATGCATAAACATCCTATCATGTTACGTTCATTCAATGATGCTATCACCTCCACATTAGGCACTATCATCCTCCCGTTGGTCCGAAAATCATGCACGCCTGGACAGATCTATGGATAGACGAGCCAACAGTGTGCAGGGCTTAGCCCCTCTTTGAGTCAGCAAAGCGAAACTGGTTTATTGCTATTCTACCAGCAGGAATCTATGCAAGTCTCACAGATTCTACCTTTGGGGGTTTGGGATCTCATCCCAGTAGAGTGTTTCAGGCTGCAAAAAGAAAGGAATGAAAGAGGGAAAAGAGAAAGAACAGATCCGAAGGAAGAAAAGAAATGAATTCCAAAGCAGAAAGGTCAGAAGATTTATGTTTTTGGGTTGGTAGTAAATGAGCCAAACCTACTTGCATAAATAAACAAAGCAATACTGATGAGCAAATGATAGAAAAGTAGATATGAATCCAACAGATTAAACACATACAGATCTAACGTAAGGAAGATCTAATGCATAACACAGCTATTGAGCACAAAGTCTTAATATTTGTATTATTGTTTTCTTCATCACATATGCAAGAAAGCTCAAAGTCTTTCTCTCCTCACTTCTATTTTCATCTAAAAATGTTCACCCTTAATACAACAAGTATTCCAAAGATTTATAGAAGAGAGGAGAAGGAAAGCAAAAAGGAGCCAACAAATATTTACAAAATATCTAAAAGTCATGTTGACTTTTGACAACTTGATGGATGACATCATCCCATGATGCAACATGGATGATGTCATCATTTGTGCCAACACACTTTAGACATTTCAACAAGAAAGTCGAGAATAAAGAGAAGAAGAAGAAGAGGAAGAAGAAGAAGAAGAAGCAAGCTTACTCATCATCGTCATCCCGCGCCGAAAGGGGTTTCCTGTTTCTTATGCTTTGCTTAGAGATGATATGTGGAACCGAGCGCAGTATTCCAAAAACTTGTTAATCATGAGCCCAAATTGATCCCGTGATGGATCCTTGTGTCGTCGCTGATTGCTTCGCAAGTCTCCCGCCGCTTATGAGCTTTTCCGGGAGTTTAGAATAATCTTTCTCCGCCTCGATGAGGAACCCGGATGAAGTCCCTACAAAGCTAGTAAGTTGTTGATAGATTCAGTGTCAAATGTGACCTCCGCCCTGCTCTCGAGAAGCGATCTCTTGAAGATCCGGATAGTTTCATCAGCTGATCTCATGGTAAAGGAAGGAGTGAGCAGCCCTGGAGACATGTTAAGAACAATTCACTCCATTTGATGCATCACATCCAGGGCCTCTTCCTTCACCTTGTCTATCTTTTCCAGAACAAATTCCAGCTGATCTATCCGATAGTCCAGAGTGGACATGGTTTTGTTGAGGGCCCTTGGATGGCCGAAAACTCCGAACTTGACCAGATCTTCGACTGAACAGTCAAACATTTGTTGAAAGGTCTCATGTTGGAGTCTAGCATGTTCTAGCTCTTCTGATATGGGACCCGCTAATGCTTGGAGTTCCTTGTTCGCCTTTCTGATGTTTAGATATGAATTGACATACTCGGCGATCACTCTTTCACTGTCCTTGAGGATCTGGCTCCTCCAAGCAGAAACGGCCATACCCTGCTCGCCGATCTTTGAATATTCATTGATTTTCTCCTGGCTGAGAAGCTCAGAAGTCTCGGCGGCAGTCGTGGGAGGTGCACTACCCATCTTCTGTAAGGCTTGAAGCAGATATTTGTTCTGCTCCTTCAGTAGCCTTTTCTCTTCTTTTATTTCTTGAAGCTTTTTGCAGAGGGCATCAACTACGGAAAGAGCTTCCCCCTGGAGAATTTCAGAAGACGTCCCCATTGTGACTTGAGTCACAGTAAAATCTATCGGAGACAGATCTTTTTTCTCCTTGAGGGGATCAGGGTATGCTATTTCCATAACTCTCTCGCCGCAGCACTTTGAGAGAAGCATGTTACTGAGCTTTTGCTTCTTTGCCCTTTGGCTGGAATTACTGAAAAGTCCATCGGAGCGATGGGAACTTTCCTCTTTTGCTGGCCCAGCTGCTGAGAGATCCAGGCTGGTCCCATAGAAGGACCAGAGACAGAGGAGGAGGGGGCAACAGTAGAAGAGGGGAAAACGTGGAGACACGCGGCGGCGGCATTGAAAGCATAGCCGAAGAAGTGTCCACGAGAGGAAGGGAAACCGTAGCTGCAGAAGACATAGGAAGGGAAGGGAGCCCGGAAATGAGGGAAGAAATGGAAGAAGATAAATCAGCGAGGGAGGAGAAGATAGACGAAGAGGTGGGGGAAAGAGTAGAAGAAGGGACAGAGGACGCGACCAAAGGGGTGGTCGCGTGAGTTACTTGAGGAGGGGAAGGAAGAGAAGAAGAAGGGATAGAAGGGACCTCTGTGGTTGTAGCAATGCCGACATCCTGAGTGGATGGGCATATGGGACTATCCTCTGCTGCTTCTTTCTCTGGCGAATCCAGAGTTATTACCTATTCCAGCGTGGAAGGAGGACTTCCAGGGGCTTCTTCCTGAATGGTGCTAGATTCACCTTCTACACCTTTGCCTTTTAGCTGCTTCTTGGACCTTGGAGGTGCATTGCCCAATGGGGAGGTTGTGAAATCTACCCCGAGGTAGATCAGCCCGTTCATGCGGCACCAGTGCTCTGTTCTGCGCATAGTCTCCTTAACCCTCTCCTCAATTGTTTGAGGAGCCTTGCTTCACAATGGCTGGGAAGGGCCAATCATCCCCTTCCGTGTCATTATACACCTTTTCTATTTCATCTTCCGTAGTTTGGAAGCCTTTGGGGACAATGGCCACTCCGTATTGGATAATTTCCACCAATGCTAAGTGAGAATGATCCTTTATTTCGAGTTCCACCTCGTGGATGACGTCAATGTAGATATCCTCAATTTGAGGGACATGGATTGGATCAAGCTTAGCCCTTGGCAGCAGCCCTTGGGTCGAAGGTGGGCCTGGCCGGGAAGTCATGCTTCAAATTGAGTAACTCCACTCTCCTGCAAACATTTCCTTCGCCTTGTGGTGAGAAGAGCATGTGTATCGGCCCTTTGTGAGGGGGAAAGGAGTTCCGCCCTTCTTTATTTTGATGCATTTCTCATGGTATGTGACCAGTGCCTTGATAGCTCTAGTAGAATCGGCTTAGGTCCAAGATACCTCGGTAGCTGTGGTTGGCTCGCCCAAGAAGTTGACCGCCCTCAGATAGGTAAATGTGGGAAACTGGGTGAACAGGGCCCCCCACTTCTCCACGGTTGACACAATGTTTTTGGTCGTACGACCATGAGTCAGATTTGGCCTCAACAGGCAAATGATGTGATAGAAGAAAGCATCATTAATTTTGGCGAATTGAGGGATGCTATTCTCCAGCCTCAGTTCTAGATAATATTCATATATCTTGACCTGAGGCCAAATTCCACTTCGGTTTAGCCCTGGATAATCTCTCTCCGATGCTGCAGCGTAGACCACGTAGGAGTTCATATGGAATACTCCCGTTGTGCTGAACTGTTGTAACTGCTCGGAAATGGTGCTGCTTATAATCTCCCCCCAGCAAAAGCGTTGCTCAGGCACATTTTTATTCATTGTCTCCAAGTACCTCAGCATCCATTTATGGAAGTAGTGGGCGTCAGAAAGCCCGAAGACTCTGCTCAGGAAAGTAATAGTATCACTGAGCTCTTCTGAGAAATCACTGCGGTGGATAATCTGGGGCCACCGGGTTACCACCTTCTTATTTTCAAGTATACCTCGTTCATCAGTTGCATGCATTGGTCTTCATTGTCTTCCCAGGCCTTGATGCACTCTTCTTGGCTGACGGCCACAAAGTGCCGGTGGTGAGGGATGCCAAGTATTATCTCAAAATGACGGGCAGTGAGGTTTATGACTACCTCACCCTTGCTGTTTTCGACACATCTTGTGTCCTTGTTGTAAGATTGTGCAATCACCATCATGAATTCATTGTTGACGGCACTGACGGGGATTCCTCCGGTGAAGTGCAGGGCACTGCCTATTAATTTGTCCATCCACGGACTTCTTGTAACCTTCTGAGTTCTAACCCAGAATTCTTCCATGTCAATGTGACCCAACTCTGAGTCTCTGACATCCATACTGCATTCAGCCTGTGATTCGGGCATCCTGACCCTTTGATATTTGTACTTCATCTCTTCCTCTGTAAGCTTAGCCTTTCCTCTTGGTTTGGTGGGTCTCTTGCTGGATGTAGACATATGTTCTTTCAAACTCAGTTGCTGATCTGCATGAAGAAGAAGCGAGACCCAATCCAAAAAGGTTGAATTAGCCATTTGATCTTCCATTGGAATGTCAGCAGAAGAAAGAGTTAGAGATTTTAAGGCTCAGGGCGCAGGGCGCATGAAAATTGCAACTTGCAGGCCAAATAGATAAGGCGCATGGCGCATGGATGTTGCAGATTGCATTTTATAAAGGGCGCATGGAATTTTCATGTTGCATTGGGATTTGGTGTGCCCTTCGGCGCATGGATGGATCGTGTAACATTGACTTTTTGTGCGCCAAAGGGATATGGCGTGGTGCACGAAGAGTTTACACAACATAATGTTATTGCAATCGGGGATGCGCCTGCGCCTTTATAGCTTCATACTTGCGCAGATAAAGCTTGTGTTGCATGGAAGCTGGGTGTGCCATGGGCGCATGGAAAGGTGATGCAGCAGGGAAGGATTGTGCGCCAAAGGGGCGCAAGTATAGCACTTGCAACATGTGAAAGAGGCGCGCCAAAGGGCGCAGAGGTTAATGATGCAATAAGCAGGCTGGGTGCGCCTCTGGCGCAGGGATGTTGCAGATTACAAGGCGGTCAGATGCGCCAAAGGGGCGCAAATGTTCATGATGTTGCAGGGGTGACAGATGCGCCAAGGAGGAAAACAGAACTAAACTCTCAAAGGGGGTTTTACATGATGTAGGTTCCTTCTACCCCTTCATTCCTATTTGAAAGGCTTAGTGGGGTAAATAAAATGATTTAGATCAGGAGGGCCACAACCACTGTTTCAAGAAAACGTCCTTCTCCAGCAGATCTGGAAAGAGGAAGGATAGCATGGGGGGGTAGATAGCAAACGGAGGAGGCTAGGCCAACACATTTACATTTCAAAACCAACTAGCAAGCAAAAACTAGACCAAGAACACACCAAGAACTGAAAACACAAAACGCACGAGAGAGAAAGACACCTCATACCTGGATAAATAGCAAAAGCTCGGGAACAGTCCACAAGGCGATGAAAACAATGAGGCAGAGGCTGACAGGCTCAAAAAAATCACGTGCTCAGCGAATAATGAAAATGACATTTGGGCGCGCAAACCATATATATATAGGTTAGCTGGTCATTAATGCGCCACCCAATTTTGAAAAGTGCATGAAAACTACGTCGGCGAGGGAGAAAGCGTGCGCCTTTAGCGCACACCAAAAACATTGTCGACATAAAGTTATGTGTGCCCTTTGGCGCACCAAAACGTTTTGTTGCACAAAGATTATGCGCGCCCTTTGGCGCACCAAAGAGTGGCGCAACAAAAGGTGTACCAACACAAGCGCATGCGCCTTGGCGCACGCAGGGAAGGTTCAACATTCTTTGGCGCATGAAAAGTTGTGTTGACATTGAAAACCATGCGCCAAAGGCTTTTAAGGGGGCGCATCAAAAGTTAGTGTTGCAAAGCAATTTCATGCGCCCAGCCAAAAAAGGCTCAAAAAGACTAAGTTCGAAAACTAGATTTCCCGGGAAGGGATTTTACAACATTTCGAACACAAGGGATCCCTAACGAGGGATCGGAACAAAATTTTCGGTATGGTTATCGGTAAAATTGCCCTTGTCAATTT
Organism: Taxus wallichiana var. yunnanensis; assembly: GCA_018340775.1. Lineage (NCBI taxonomy): Eukaryota > Viridiplantae > Streptophyta > Pinopsida > Cupressales > Taxaceae > Taxus > Taxus wallichiana. The sequence goes on along the minus strand of CM031237.1, from coordinate 665,573,876 downwards.
TACGGGATAACACCTCCACATTCGCATGGGCCCCCACATTATTCCATAATTATTCTACATCTTGGAGGGGGAATTCCAATATAACTTGTTATTTGCTTGACCCTAGATTCATGTCATGGGTTGCGTTCCTTCCACTTTGCATCATTGTGTAAAGTTTGAGCAAAAAGGGCACACCTACACTATCCCAGCTGATCCATCACCTTTCAAAATATGTAACATGCTCTACCGACCCAATGACGTGCTCATACCCATTAAAGTGTCTACCTCTGCGACCATCTTTGCTTTGTCTACACCTCCTCTTACTAGTACAATCGCTAACCTCCATGTCTAACCCATCAGCCTCCCAATCCGTTAACTCTACCTCTGCATCGACCTTCGACACATTATCCATTCCAGCTACCTACATACCAAAGACCAATCCCTTAGAAGGTGTTTTTCAACACCTCACTGGGGAGTATTGCCTATATAGTGTCAACACATTTATTACTCCACAAGAGTATGAAAGTCTTCACCAAACCCTCGTTATGATCACCGCATAGGAGAATGCCTCCTTTATGGTCCTCCTCACCTTCATACCAGTCTCACCAATAGGGGACTTGATACTACCACTTACACACCCGAACCACCATCACAAACCCACCCATTTTTCACCGACTTCCGGTCTCTCAAAGAATCATTATTTTTCCCACACCTTCCTACACCAATGTGCATGGAAGGGTTTTAGTTTTTGATTTTATGAGCAAGGCCGCGATACGGTTATCCCATGTACCACCCAAAAACATAATGACCATAGTGGTATCGGCTTTCCTGAACCACCTACCAAACAAGCCCACATTGAACCCATCGAGGACATCAACCCTTCTCCGCTTTCTACACTCGCTCCACCTTCATCACCACCTTCACCAACGGAATCAATGGATCTTGAATCTATCCCTCCTAACTTTATTTTTTCATAAACACCATTTCCTTGGGGCCTTTGAATTATCAATGCGAGGGTGAGGCCCTTCCTCTCTTCCTTTCTTGTATCCTAAAATGATCGATGACGATACACCTTCAATTAAAATTGTTCAAAGTCAGGATGATGAATCTATACTCACCTACCTTGGTGCAGAAGACTCATATATTCATTGGTTGTTACCTTTTGAGACACAAAACATGTTGAATGAATTGACTATCGAGATAAAAATTCACACTCAGGATGACCCGCACATCCTAAAGATCGGTCAATATTTAGATGTCTTTGAACACGATGCGAGTCACTTCTTTTCTTAAAGATCATAACCATGCTTTTGTTTGGCCTTATGTAGACATGCCCGGTATTAACCCCACCATAGCGGTCCACAATATCGTGAATCGCTCCCGATGCCAAACCCTCAAACAAAAGCGGAGGAAAATGCACCCTCGCATTACCCTTCTCGTCAAAGAAGAGCTTCAACACCTTCTTTATGTTTCCTTCATATTACCCATTGATTATCCTCGTTGGATTTATAACATTGTCCTTGTCACTAAAGTGACAGGGGACTCCACATTTGCATAGAATTCCGTGACCTTAACCTAGCTTGCCCAAAAGATGACTTTCCCTTACCGATATCGATCAACTAGTTGACCTTACCACTGGTCACAAGATGCTATCACTCATGGATGGCTTCTCGGGTTATAACCAAATCTTGCTTGCCCTAGAAGATCAACACAAGACCTCGTTCATCACCCCTTGGGGGACCTTCTACTATCGAGTCATGCCTTTTGGCCTTAAAAATCGTTGGTGCCACATATTAGCGAGCTATGACTTACATCTTCCATGACATCATGCATCGCATATTGGAAGATTACGTGGATGATCTCTTGGCCAAATCTAAACGCTGCTCCGAACACCTTGCCATCCTCAAAACCATTTTTGACCGCCTCATTAAATATTACGTTTGCCTTCAGCCAAAGAAGTGTGTCTTCACGGTTCTCTCAGGAAAGCTCCTGGGATTTATTGTTTCCTTACATGGTATAGAAGTTGACCCTGCTAAAGTCAAGGCCATTCTGGAAATCCCTCTACCCACTAACCTTAATCAACTATGTAGCCTGCGCAAGGTAAGTTCGCAGATATTTGCCATTTCATTTCACAATAATCTGATCAGTGCCAACCATTTCATCATCTGCTCAAGAAGGATGTCTCCTTTAAATGGGATGATGACTGTCACAAAGATTTTGAGGCCCTCAAATAGTACCTTCTCCAACCACCCGTACTCATTCCACCTAAGGATGATCAACCTTTTACCTATACATCTCAGCTACTAATCACTCCTTGGGAGCCATGCTCACTCATCGTGATGAATAACATAGGGAGTAGGTGATTTATTACATAAGTTGTACTCTTTTGGACTATGAAACTCGATACACCCATCTTGAAAATTTTTCTTAGCCTTAGTTTTCGTTGCCACTAAACTCCACCATTACCTACTCAACCACAAAACCTATGTTGTGACCAACACCGACCCCTTACACTTCATGTATGCCAAACCTTATCAAAATCAGCATGCCACTCGATGGCTTATGATTTTATCTGGACCTTGACCTTGAATTCATTCATCAAAAGTCCATTAAGGGCCAAGCAATCGCTGACCAATTTTCGATGCACCTATTTCCGAGGATCAACCCTCTAATTTTGACTTTCCAGATGAGTCAATTGCTACCCTTTCCTTGGATGAACCCCTTACCAAATGACACTCTTCTTCGATGGTTCAAAGTGTTAGCATGGGGGTGGGGCTGGTATTATCCTCATTCCACTTGATGGTGAGCCCATGCCTTTGTCTTTCAAACTTGATTTTGAATGCACAAACAATATCACCAAATACGAAGCACTTGTATTAGGTCTCTAAGCTGCCTATGCCCTAGATGTCAAATCAATCAACATCTTTGGTGATTCTCAATTGGTCATAAACCAAGTCAATGGTATATACCAATGTCGTAATGAGATGCTTCAAAAGTATAAACATCATGTAGACATACTTTTGACCACCTTTGACCGTTACACCCTTCAAACCTGTCCCACGTTCAACCAACAAATTTGTAGATACCATGGCCTGCTTGGCTTCCCAAATACCTACTTCACCCACCAATTCTAAAATATTTGTCACCATACAATGACTCTAATCACCTTCTTATTTACCGCGTGAAGTTTACTCTATCGAACCACTACCCCAAACCCAAGTGACCTTTGGTATAAAAAATACTCCGACTATCTTTCTCTCTCCATCTTACCTCCTGATCTCACCCATAACGGACAACGCACCTTCCTTAAAAATGTCTCTCATTACGTCATCTTAGGGGGCCTCCTCTATAAGCGTGGCTTTGATGGTATTCTCTTACGATGCCTCACAAGTTATGAAATTACTTATACCATTAAGGAAGTTCATGATGGCATATGTGGAGGTCACTTCAGTGGCCTTGCTATTGCTAAACGTATTCTTCACCTAGGCTATTACTGGCCGAACCTTAACCATGATTTTTGTGACTATGTCAAGTGTTGTGTCAAATGCCAACAACATTCCAACCTTAATCACACACCTAGTGACACCTTATAGATCACCTGTGACCTTTGGCCATTCTCTCAATGGGGCTTGGATCTTGTCAGAGAAATCAATCCCCATTCTTCCCAAAGTGCCATCAATGGATCATCACTGCTACCGAATACTTCAATGGATCTCCAAAAAGCCGAGAAAATATGCGAGTTCATCAATCATCACATCATTTTCCATTTTTGTGTTCCTCATCACCTCATCATGGATAATGGAAAATAATTCAAAAACAAAACATTGCAAAAATTTGTGACACCTTGACAGATTCACTCGCTTTCGATCACATTATTACCCACAAACTAACGGCCAAGCCAAATCCACTAACAAAATTCTTATGAAATTGGTTAACGATCTTTGGGAAGGATTGGCATACACACATTCCTTTTTCCCTATGGACATACCGTACTAGTATTCACACTTCCAACTGCTGCCACACCATTTTCTCTGGTCTATGGTACCGAGGTTGTTCTACCTCTCGAAGTTGATTCCCTCATTGCACATTTCTCTCCATGACATGCTTAATGATGATGACTTTCATCAAGACCATTTAGCATAGCTTGAGTTATTAGATGAATGTCATCTTAATGCTCTTGACCACCTTCAAGTTTACCAAAAACATATCAAACGTGCCTATGACAAATGTGTCCATGAACAAACCTTCCAAGTTGGTGATCTCATCCTAAAAGAAAATCAACATGTAACCAAAGAAAAAAAAGTAAACAGGGAAATTTTTCTCCTAATTGGCTTAGACCATACATCATGACTCATACTTATGGATCAGGTGCTTATCGTTTATCTTCACTTGATGGTAAACCCGAACCTGAGCCCCTTAATGCCTTACATCTTCGACCATTCTATTGTTGAATTTTTAGTCCTACCTCACCTTTTGTCTCTTTCCATGCTCGTCCCTTGAGTGCTATCCACTTCATACACCTTACCAATGATTAAACAAGAATCATGTGAGTACCCATCACTTGTTATCTTCTCTTGAATATGTGTACCACAGTCGTTGCACATAACATGATTCTCATGGATACTTTTCATCTACCTTTAGATGAGATCCCATGGTCGTTTCACCCTACTTTTTGAACAAGAATCTTATTCTTCACCTTGGTCTTGTCCATGACTTCAAAGCCCTCACATGGGACCCAACTCCTTGAGTCAAAATTCTAATATAAAAGATGACTCCCTCAAAAGGACATCTTCCTCTCGACAACCGCTACTATAAATAGACTGCTCCCTCAAAGGACAGCTATGTAAAACCCTTAACAAGAAAAAAAAAAACAAAACAAAAAAACAAAAAACCAGAGAAAAGTGGAAGCTTCCGAATCGATCACTTCATGAAGACCTCAAGGAGTTAAATTCTTCATCCCATATAGACTTCCCGCATCGATCAGTCTATCTCAAATACAAGTCAACACAAAAAATTTTAGTCATGGACTTGCCCATTGTGACTTGGATCTCTTGCCCGAAGAGCATGCTACCTCATATCATATAAAATTAACCACCTTTCACCCTTCTCACCATTCCCACTCCCATTTCCTACCACCTCAAGGGACCTCTTAGAAACCAAGACATTTGGTGATCATGTGACTACTTTTCACCGTAGAACAATTGATCATGCAATGTCTTTAGGGTCTTACATTCATCACCTAATCCAAGGTATGATCTACTTGGTATGATCCTAACCAATTAGGTGGCTTTATTGCCCCCTCTTATCTTTTGACCATATTTATTTACGTTTTGATTACCTTATACAGGACTTGGTCCTCGACGCTTACCTTTGGGGTAATCCTCTTCTTCTTTTGCCACAATTGACATCACCTATACCAATTTGCCTATAACCCACCCACACCTTGCAAACCTTAAACAACAACATACCTAAAACCTACTAACAAATTTTCATACCTCATCCTATTCTTCCCTAGCTCATTTTACTACCTTTGACCCTGACCCATTACCTAGATTTACCGAGTAGATCTTTTACCCCCTTTTCCCCGTTCCCCACCTTCCCTTTTATCACATTTACCTTTTATCAAACCACTCACCGATTCGACTCCTGCCTCTTGAGTTCCTGGTTTGAGGGGGATCACCTCACCCACACATGGGGCAACCACATCTTATTTTTATTAGCGTCACTTACCAATACAAGCTACGCAACAAAAAAGGGGCAAAATGTAGACACTAAAATTAGGTCACACTCCCCTTTGGTACCTCAAGAAATAAACACCCTTCATCACATTAACCTAGCCATGGCCCCCTTCACTCCACTAATATTAATTTAATTAATTAATTATCCTCGCCATATTTATTATTTAAATATCTTAATTAGGGATAATGTTCACATACATCTCACCTAGACACCTCATCAAGCCAACTCACCCTAAGACCTATTCTTAGTAAGCTGCCATAAGTAACTAAGACTTACCCAAACCCTAAAAATCAATGCCTACATTCCCTATAACCACATTCCAACATGCTTACAAGTAGCTTCCAGACTAATCCACGGGTGAATGACATGAGATCTTAGAAAATCAAGGGGATTTGTCTAATTTTGTAAACCTAGGAAATCCCACCTTGACCGATCTTTGGTTAAGTCGGAACCGCCATTGGTCACCTTTTAATCCCCAAAATAACATTACTTTGAGGTTACCAAACATTTGGCACATTCCTAAGAAACATCACATCTTCCGAGAACAAGTTTCAGAGTGAACACACATGCAAGGAAGGAGATCAAGCATTTTTCTCCTGCATAACCATCCAGCACTCACCCCAACAAGGATTTGATTCAACCAAGCAAAAAGGAATACACATATAGCCCATACGAAGCTTTCCTATGATTGGTGATTATCTCGTAGTCTTCAATCTCTTACCAAAGATCTTCGTCCCTCACTCACAAGTGTCAGGACCGAGAATCCAAGTAAGTGGAACGTTGTATTCCTTTGGTTCATGTCATTTTGTGATTATATTGTCATCCTTTTGTTCTCTTAGCCACCCAAAGACCTCCATTAATACTCACCCCTCCATATACCCATTAAAACCTCACCAAATCCCACCCAAACCACCTAATACCTCATTCGACCAACCAAATTCCTTGGTGTAATCACAAAGGAGACCCAAAACTCATTTTGTGGCATTCCCAAAATTCCACAGTAATCGACACCGGTTACACCCAACCATTGTCAGTCACCCTTCAGTCTCTATATGTGCCCATACAACCCAAAACAATGACCTATCCACCTAATTCCACATCACCCTTATTCACTTGTGATCTGCCTGAGACCTCTGTCAGACCTGCAGGGACCCTGAACTAGTTACTTGACCTTCAAATCTTATTTTAACTTAGCCTGTTAGATTAGATATTTCTTATTGTATTTTGGATGAGATACCCAAATCATTTCAACTATGATAGGATTTATTTTATTACCCACATTAAATTGTTTTAAACAGTGGATTGACAACCATCTAGGAAGTATCACACTTCCGGATCTAGCACACGCTAGGCAGTTCACTGCACATATTGTTTAACTCTTTTTGTGGTCTTTCTTTTCATTACAGGTAGTTCCTCCTAGCCAAAAGGAAGCTCTCACAATCAATTGTGGATCAAGGAGTCAACACGTACACAACCAACAAACCAACATTTCAACAAGTATTCCTCCTACACCCGTTACCCTATTTGTTTCGTCAATATTTCAAAGAAAAATCTAAGAATTAGGTCAAATATTTTGGCATGCTTGATGGGACACATCGGGGGTTCCCTGCTTTTTATTCATTCCTAGGAAAATTTGTGTGTTTGTTTCCCTTTTGAAAGGCATACACATTAATTTTCTTCCTTGGTAACCTACCTTTCCTTTCTATTTGCTCTAAAAGAAACCTTTCTTTTGGTGTACTTAAAAAGAATCATTTCTTCTTGTTTTCTACATTTTAGTGAAAGAGCATCCCTCTTCCTCTTCATCTATTTATGTCATCCAACTTCATATTTTGATTTGGGCTTAAAATAAGTGCATTGCATTAGCTCACATTAATTGAGGGCAACCTATACGCTGGAAGTCATTCCCAGCTGATGGTTGACAAACGAATCATAGAAAGCACATCTCTCTCTCTCTGAGTCTTGCCAAATTACACAAAATTCAAAACAAATACATATTCTTAAACAACATCTTTCCCGGGATTTTTATCCAAAATAACCCCCTACTTAATCGGCTAACTTTCCTTCATTCTTTCCTTCTTTGTGCCTCAGTTTAATTTTTTTCACTTTTCAAGGACTCAAAGTTTCTAGGTATGGCTTCATCAGATAGATAATTTTCTCACCTTTCCAGAAAGGTAAAATTTTCCTCCTAACTCCTTGTATTTTTCAAGTTATGGCTCGGTGGAGTTTTTGGGGGAAATTTTCCCTGGGAAGGCCCGCAACTAATAGGACGATGACACGTGTCATGGCGAGAGAAACAGCATAAGGGGAAGTTAGAGTTTTGATGCTTTGGTCAATAAGCACAAAGGGAAGATTTTGGCCTGAAATCCCATAAGGAGATGAGAAGGTGCCATGTGGCAAGTGGGAGGTCGGAGCGGTGGGATAAGTTTGGGTTTTTGGTAAAAATCAAAGGCGTCAAAGGGAAAAATCCAAGCGAAATCCCGCCGAGCAATAAAATGCCGCCACGTGTCCTGTCGGAGGTGGGGGTTAGAGTGATGGAGGGATCTTGGAATTTTATCCAAAGTGGTCGATGGCACAAAGGTAAAAATGAAGCGAAAGCCCGCCAAGCAGCTAGGTGGTGACACGTGTCCTGGAGCGGTGGGGCGCAGAGTAATTTTGGAAAATTTTCCAAATTCAAAAAAGGGGTAAAATGACTGTTTGAGCTGGAGATCAACCAGAGCATGCCACATGTTAGCGAAGGTTGGGACAGTGGAGATTTTTGGGGATTTTTTCCCAAAATTGAAAAAGGGGAAAAGATTCAAATTTCGGCCCGTGAACCCATTTTGCCCAAAATCTTCAAACGGCCATATCTTTCGAACTAGAGCTCAGTTTTTCTTGATTTTGGTGTCATTGGAAAGATATTGAAATTATCTACACAATAATATATTCAATTTTGATTTTTGGTGGATTTTCATGGGAGAAAAATGAATAAATTCCTCTGGCACGGGAAAAAACATAGGAACGCTCCCAACCACCAAAATTAATGGAGTTTGACTTCTCTTCTTTCTCCGTGAAGAAAAATACATGGGGATTTGAGTTTTTTTATTGATCTCATCAATCTATAATCAAATTTAATACTCCTGTCGGTGGTTGAATGCAGATTTTTGAAATCTTACAATCTCCCACTTGATTTTCTTTGTTTTATATGCTATAGGGGTCGTTTTTCAAAGGGTTGAATGTTTTGTTTCTTGCAGACTCCCCTCTTCCCCTTGGCACATGAATTTGAGGAGTTTCAAACCTTCCATGGAACCTGTGACACATTTTTTCCTTTCTACCAGTGTAATGCATTGTATCAGATTTGGGAAATGATAATGAATGTTTTGTGAATGATCCCCCAATCCTCTCATGCATTTATTATTGTTTTATGGTCTTTCATTGCATTCTGGAAATCTATGCATGCTTGGTGTTACATTTCTATGATTTGTGTTTATTTACAAGCTAGAAGTTCATCACTCCTTTGGTGTATCACCATTTTTACTTAGTTTTATTTCCTTTTTACATCCTTTATCTCTATCTCCTTAGAATTTAGAGTAGGATTTAGTATTAAACCTCTGAAAATTCATGCATACACCTAAACAGAGGAGTAAGAACCAAATTCAATCTGGAGAGTTTTCTCACCTTGCAAGGTCCCACACCTTGGAGAAAACTCAATGTTGTGCAATCACACTAAATGACCCAATTATGAACTGCAGATCTGAAGGTCATTTAGGGGGTGTTGTAGATTTGCACTAATAGTTTTGGTACACCAAAGTGGGACCTAAGAGGTCTTCATATTCATTAAAAAAAACTCAATGATGCATTTTTGTAAGTTTATTGCTTGAAAGAGCCCTGATTTTCACATCTGGCGACTCCAAAAGGATAGAATCAATTGGTTTCAAGAGTCCGTGTTGAAGATTCATGAGAAGAATCTAAACAAGGTCAAGGGCCAGAGAAGAGGGATTATCTGAGTACCTAAAATTATCCCTAGAAATAAGAGAAAGGGGAAGAAGGATTCAAAGGTCTCCATCTCCACCAAATATAACTCTATCAACTCCTCCACCTGGTAGACCTTTCACCCAATCAACAAGGGTTTTTGAGGCCAATCATAATGGCACAACCCAATCCTTATGTTAACTTTATTGGTAGTAGTCCACTTGCTCTCAATGCACAAAACCCAATTCCAATTGTAGCATTGAAGAACATCCCATACTTTACTAGGGAAAATCAGACCACTCCTGGTGATCATGTCAAAGACATTGCTAATGTTTGTGCAATCCATGAGATTGTTGAGATGCAAATTGCTGTCAAATTGTTGGTATCTTCATTCAAAGGGAAAGCCTTGCAATGGTTTAGGAGCCTTGAGGCAGGCTCTATTCAAAATTGGAACCAGTTGTGCATAGCTCTCCATAACTAGTTTGGAGAAAAGGGGACAAATTGTCTCTATCGAAGCAAATGACAACTATCAGGAGAGCTCCTAATGAGCAGCTAACAGACTTCAATTTCAGATTTCAAAGGACATGGGATAGAATCCCAGTGACAGTGAGGCCAATAGCTCAAGGTGCTTTCTTATACTTTCTTAAGGCTTTAAATTCTGACATTTCTATGTTAATCCAATCCATGAGAGGTGTAACTGTACATGTAGCTTATAGCATCACCATTAGGGCTAATAATTGTTTGATCTAAGCTAGTAAAATTACACCTAGGCCTCCTATGCCCTTATATCCAAACTTGGAAAGCCCAAGTACTCATCAAGCACCTACTTTAGCTCCTATTTCCACTCCTAGAAATCAAAGTTCAAATGAAACTTCTACTTCATCCTCTAGTGCCTCAAATGAGCTTCAAGAAGTTATGAAACAATTACAAAATTTAGGCAATGAGCTAGTTACACTCAATGAACAACAAGCTCAAAGTTTAAGGCCTTCTTATCAGTCTCAAACTCAACTTAATAGACAACCATATCAGCCTAATAGGCCACCCAATCTAGCTATAAATTAAAATCAAGTAAGGCCTCCTACCAATATACCATTCTAGCCCTATACCCCCAATGTTGCATCTAATTCTAAAGCCTTAGTGCTAGTGCAAAATGATGTAGCTCAAGAATATGATTGGTGTTTCCCATGTAGTGAACCTCACAACCAATCTATGTGCTTCAATGGTGCTTTGAACCAAGCTCTAATGGTGAAAAAAATTGGTATAGAGAGTGAAGTGAGTCAAGAAACAAACCAAAAACAAGGGACATCTCAACAAGATACAATTCCAAATGAGACTACACTTGTGAATTGGCAGGCTGAAGATTTTTGTGGTATGAATCAAACACCTTCTTAGAGTGTAGAAGCTAACACATAGTCAAAGAAGAGGAATATTGGTGAAGGGCAGTGATTAGCTCCAGGTGATCCATAACCTTCCATCGCTCCATAAGGTGTTGGAAAGAAAAAAGTAGTTCCAAATGTGCAAGGAAAGCCCAAACCACCTCCTAGACCGACTCAAATGCCTGTTTTTGCAGCCCATGTACAAGAGAAGAATGTGCAAATTAAAGAACAAAAAGGGATGTTTCAACCCCATTTATCATCATTGAACAAATGAAGAAGACAAATGTGAACATATATATGTGGGAGTCACTATCCATCCTAGGCCAAAGGGATCTACTACAAGCTGCCATGAAGAATTGGTCAACCTCAAATCAGCAAGCTCATATGCAAGAGAAAGTACTCACAAATGCCACTCAGCCCGAGGGAAAGCTTGGAGGACAACAAGGTAAAATTTTGAAGCCCCCTCCATTCTATGTTTCATTGATCATTGGGGACAAACTAGTACATAATTGTATGATTGATTCTGGGGCAAGTAGTTATGTGATGCCCAAGCAAATAGCTGATCAAGTTGGGCCTCCAATATGAATTCATATCCAAGGGGGTGGTACAATTAGATGGGACAACAATATCCATAGTTGGGGTAATTAATAATTTGAGCCTCACTTTGCATACATACCCCAATGTCATTGTTTTGTAAGATGTGTCGGTGATAGATTTGCCACCACTTTTTGCCATATGTTTTTCAAGGGATTTCACAACTAAAATTGGAGGCTACTTATTTGCTGATTGGTCACACATGTTTTTCAGGACAAGGTATGGATCCAAGGCCATAATCAGGTCTGAACCTATTGCAAACTTTCACATTAAGCCTCATACTCCAAGCCCAATCAATGTCAACTATTAAACATTTGATCAAGAGGACTATCCAATCACACATGAAGTTGATACAAAGTTGGAAACATCCTAGATTTGAATCTTGATGAATGGGAAAGCAAGGTACATGATTTTGATCCCTACAAGGAAATAGAGGAATCTAAACTAGGAGTCTATTACATGCATGAAGAAAATCAACCTATTCCTAGCATCACCAAGCCATACCATAAAGATGACAATGAGGTATGACAGTTGTTCTTTGATGGATCAAGAAGTAGACAAGGTGCAGGAGGGGAGCTATGCTTGTTTCACCTCAAGGAATTAAGTATTATTCAACTTTTAGATTTCAGTTTGCATGTTCTAACAACACTGCTGAATATGAGGCTTTGATACATGGATTGCATTGGTCAAGAAAGAGAGGTATCAAAACTTACAAGTCTTTGGTGATAGTGAGCTGATTGTTAATCAAGTTAAAGGACAACATGCTGCCAAGAATGAACTGCTCAAGAGTTATAAGAATAGGGTGTGGGACCTCATTGAGGATTTTGAGGGCTTTGGCATCAACTCCATCCCTAGGAAAGAAAACCAAGCTGTTGATAGGATTGCAGCAGTTAGAGCAACTTTTGATGTTGTGGAGAGTATCAAAAGAGATAAAATGTAGCCAAACATCCATGTGATTGTGAGGCCATCAGTGCCAGACAATGATGCAAGTTGGAAAGTGTTTGAGAGTGACCAACAAATTATCAATTTCTTGCAAGAAGAGGCTGAGTTCTCAGCCAAAAATCAGGAAAAGTTGGAACAACAATATGGTGATCAAGTGGTATAACTGAGAACCAACAAACTGCCAAAGGGACTTGTGACTTTAGAGTCTATTTTTAATCCTAATGATCAATTTAGGAAGGAGAAAGCAAACATCCAAATCAAGGGAGAGGATTTAGAACCCATCTCAGTTGGAGAGGGAAAGTCACTTTGAATTGGTAAAGTGGCAACCTGAGCAAGAAAGATATGAGTTCATGTAACTTTTCCAAGAGTTCCCAGATGTATTTGCTTGGAGCTATGAAGAACTTGAGAGGTTTCAATCCCAAGCTATCTCAACACACAATTGAACTAGATCCAAGTGCCAAGCCCATCGGGAAAAAAAGAGACCGGTCAACCCACACATTGAGCCTCTCATGAAAAAGGAATTGAATAAATTAATAGAGGCAAGTATCATATTCCCCATCAAGCATTCAAGCTGGGTTGCAAACTTGGTTCTAGTTAGAAAGAAGAGTGGAGAGATCAGGTTGTGTGTAGACTTTAGAGATTTGAATAGAGCATCCCTCAAGGACCACTACCCACTTCCTTCTATGGAGCAGATTTTGCAAGTTGTTGCTGGATCTCGAGAGGTTTTCATTGCTAGATGGCTATTCAGGGTATAATCAGATCATGGTAAAAGAAGATGATCAGTTCAAAACAGCCTTCACCACCAAATGGGGAACCTATGCATATAGAAAAATGCCATTTGGGCTGTCTAACGCTGGAGCTACTTTCCAAAGGGCAATGGATATGGCATTCAAGGGATTGATCAACAAAATAGTGCTGATATACCTAGATGATATTACTATGTTTTCTAAAAATGCAGCAGATCATCTCTTTCATTTGAGATAAGTGTTCCAAAGATGTAGAAGATTTGGGGTATCCTTGAATCCCAAAAATGCATTTTCCTAGCTCATGAAGGCAAGCTCCTGGGCCACATTGTTTCCAAAGAAGGGTTAGCAATTGATCCGGAGAGGGTTGAAGCAATAAGAGCACTGCCATTTCCAAGGCATAAGAAGGCTCTTCAAAGTTTCTTGGGAAGAATCAATTTTGTTCAAAGGTTTGTTCCAAACTTTGCAGCCCTTGTCAAGCCAATAACTATGATGTTGAAGAAAAGTATGGCATTCAAATGGACAAGCTGAAGGTAAGGAAAGTTTTGAGGAAATAAAAGAAGCTATCTCACAAGCTCCAACTCTCATTAACCCATATTTCTCCAAAGACTTCATCCTTTATGCATTTGGTAGTGATGATACAATTTCTACAATTTTAGTACAATCAGAACGAAGAAAATGCAGAGAGCCAATTTCCTTCTTTAGCCAAAGTTTGGAGGACTATGAAGTAAGGTATTCCTTCATTAAGAAGCATGTTCTTGCACAGTGATTAGGAGCTTGAAGAAATTTAAGCATCTAGTTTCAAACAACAAGGTTCAACTGCTGGTTTCTCATGTGGGAGTTAAAGATTTCCTCCTCAACAAAGATCTAAATGAAAAACATGTAGGGTGGATTACTCATGTCATGGAGTATGACATTGAGATCAAAGTCACCAAGCTGTCTCGAGGAAAGGGATTGTGTGAGCAATTGGCCTTGAGCCAATCAATTGAAGCAAGCAAAGAGAAGAGTGCTGTTTTGGTGTTATAGGACAACCAAGAACAAAGAGATGTTCAAGAAGAAAATGGTGGCATGCTCACTCCTTGATGGACCTAAGACATAATGCACTTCTTAAAAATAGGCCTATGCACTCTAGAGATGAACAAAGAGCCAAAAGAAGACACTTCAGATTGTGCAGGCTATTCCGTATGCACTTGTTGATGGTGTCTTGTTCAAAAAGGATATCAATGGAGTGTTGTTGAGGTGCATTGAGACAAATCAGATTGAGAGAATGTTAGAAGAGTTCCATGGTGGATCAGTTGGGGGAATTTTTCTCCAAGAGTGACAGCTCTCAAGATCATGAAGGCTGGTTATTATTGGCCCAAAATGTTTAGTGATTGTTATGCGTGGATCAAGAGGTGCAAGAATTGTGCATTCTTCACAGGCAAAGAAAGATTAACAACACTTCCATTACACCCAATCTTAGTTGACCAGCCATTTATGCAATGGGGTTTGGACTTCATTGGAGTCATTAATCCAAACTCAAGCCAAGGGCACAAGTGGATTCTAATAGCAACAGACTACTTCACCAAATGGACTAAGGCGGTGGCACTCAAAGAGGCAAATGAATCCAACATTCTAGACTTCTATGAGGGGATAACAACCAGATTTGGTACACCTACCACTATAATATCAGATAATGCATTGGCATTCATAGGATCAAAGGTAACTGAATGGGCTATTAGAAATGGAATCTATTTGAGCACTTCATCGAACTATTACCCCCAAGGTAATGGCCAAGCTGAGTCCACCAACAAGAATCTATTAAGGATCATCAAGAGGACTCTTGATGAAAATCAAAGGACTTGGCACACTAAGCTCAAATCAGCTCTATGGGCTGATAGGATAACTCCCAAAAGATCCACAGGTAACTCTCCATTCAGACTTGTTTATGGGAAAGAGGCAGTCTTGCCCATGTCACTTGAGTTGCCAACATTGGAACTCATGAAGCAATTGGAATTGTTGGAGTTTGAACCCATGGAGGTTAGATATGCAAAGAACTAATGGAACTCCAAGAAATTAGAGAGCATGCAGCCCAAACAATGGAGAAGGACCAAGCTTTGATCAAGAGAAGCTTTGATAGGAAAGCTAAAGCTAGAACCTTCCAAGTTGGAGATCTAGTATTGAAATGGGATGCAGACTAAGCAAAGCTAGGAAGGCATTCAAAGTTCGATGCCATTTGGAGTGGCCCCTACATGGTCACAAAATGCAAGAACAACAATGCCTTCTAATTGTCTACATTGGATGGTGAAGAAATGTAGATTCTAGTTAATGGAATCCATCTAAAGCATTGCTACTAGAAGGGAAACTTCTCACCTTCTACATATTAGCTTAGATTTTTATTCCTCTAAGTGCTTATGTAAATTGTTTTGTTGTAAATTAGTTTTATATTTCCCTAAGTGCTTTGGCACAAGTTTTGTTTCCCGAGGATGCATCTTTTGTAGGCCATGTTCCAGATCAAAGTAATGTTCTACTCTCACAATCTTCATTTTAGAGATTTTCTAATGAGTTGAGAGTAACAAGCAGTTAAGTTGATGACTCCATTTCCCAATGGATTGCTTCAGAAGCTGGTCACTTCATCTAGCAGGTAGATAACCCCTCTGAGTTGCCAAAATTGTTATCCAAAATAAGCCCCCTACTTATTTTGGCTAACTTTCCTTCATTCTTTCCTTCTTTGTGCCTCAGTTGAATTTTTTCACTTTTCAGGGACTCAAAGTTTTTGGGTATGGCTTCATCAGATAGATAATTTTCTCACCTTTCCAGAAAGGTAAAATTTTCCTCCTAACTCCTTGTATTTTGCAAGTTATGGCTCGGTAGAGTTTTTGGGGAAATTTTCCTTGGGAAGGCCCGCAACCAATAGGATGATGACACGTGTCATGGTGGAGCAGCGGACGTGTTAGGGGAAGTTAGAGTTTTGACGCTTTGGTCAATTGGTGCAAAGGGAAGATTTTGGCCCAAAAGCCCACAAGGAGATGAGAAGGTGCCACATGGTAGGTGGGAGGTCAGAGCGGCGGGATAACTTCGGGTTTTGGCGAAGGGATCAAAGGCGTCAAAGGGGAAAATCCAAGCGAAAGCCCGCCGAGAAATAAAATGCTGCCACGTGTCCTATCGGAGGTGGGGGTTGGAGTAGCAGAGGGATCTTGGAATTTTCTCCAAAGTGGTTGATGACATAAAGGTAAAAAATGAAGTGAAAGCCCACCGAGTAGCTAGGTGGTGACACGTGTCCTAGAGTGGCGGGGGTGCAGAGTAATTTTAGAAAATTTTCCAAATTCAAAAAAGGGGTAAAATGACTGTTTGAGCCCATGGAAGCAACCAGAGCGTGCCATGTGTCAGCGGAGGTTGGGCCAATGGAGATTTTTGGGGATTTTTTCCCAAAATTGAAAAAAGGGGAAAAAATTCAAATTTCGGCCCGTAAACCCATTTTTGCCCTAATTTTGCTAGTTTTGCCCTAAATCTTCAGAGGGCCATATATTTTGAACTAGAGCTCAGTTTTTCTCAATTTTGGTGTCATTGGAAAGCTATTGAAATTATCTACACAATAGTCTATTCAATTTTGATTTTTGGTAGAGTTTCATGGGAGAAAAATGAAGAAATTCCTCTGGCATGGGAAAAAACACAGGAACGCTCCCAACCACCAAAATTAATGGAGTTTGACTTCTCTTCTTGCTCTGCGAAGCAAAATACATGGGGATTTGAGTTTTTTTATCGAGCCCATCAATTTGTAATCAAATTTAATACTCCTGTCGGTGGTTGAATGTGGATTTTGGAAATCTTACAATCTCCCGCTTGATTTTCTTGGTTTTATATGCTATAGGGGTCATTTTTCAAAGGGTTGAACGTTTTGTTTCTTGTAGACTCCCCTCTTCCCCTTGGCATGTGAATTTGAGGAGTTTCAAACCTTCCATGGAACCTATGACACGTTTTTGCCTTTCTGCTAGTGTAATGCATTGTATCAAATTTGGGAAATGGTAATGCATGTTTTGTGAATGATCCCCCAATCCTCTCATGTATTTATTATTGTTTTCTGGTCTTTCATTGCATTTTGGCAATCTGTGCATGCTTGGTGTTACATTTCTATGATTTGTGTTTATTTGCAAGCTAGAAGTTCATCACTCCTTTGGTGTATCACCATTTTTACTTAGTTTTATTTCCTTTTTGCATCCTTTATCTCTGTCTCCTTGGAATTTAGAGTAGGATTTAGTATTAAACCTCTACAAATTCATGCATAAACCTAAATAGAGGAGTAAGAACTAGCTTTAATCTGGATATTTTTCTCACCTTGCAAGGTCCCACACCTTGGAGAAAACTCAATGTTGTGCAATCACACTAAATGACCCAATTCTGAACTGCAAATCTGAAGGTCATTTAGGGGGTGTTGTAGATTTGCACTAATAGGAACACTTTTCAATGATCATACTAATATGAGGATTGGTAGGTACTCCCCAGCTCACTGCTCTATCGAGTCATACTTCAGAGTGAGGCCCGCCCCCACCATAACATACCTAAAACCTCACCTTTTATATCTCCTTCTTTCTAGGAAGCCATCCTCACCAAAAATTCTATTCTATAGTTCATGAGTCAGTCCTTAAATAGCATAAGATAAACAAACATAATAGAAAAGGCACTCCTAGGATCACATTTTTCTTAGTGTTTCTTCTTGGCTTGCATTTTGAGGTGAGAGGTCACGTTCTTCATTTATTTTTTATTTTTCCTCACATGCTCCTCATCATAGTTGGTGTATTCGACTCTTCTTGAGTGTGCCTGGACCATATTATCATCATTCTCAGAATTGGGTTTGATTCCTCATCAAATTTTAATTCACAACCACTTTTCTTTCATCACTGTTTCAATTCCACAGTGACTAGTGTCGGTCCAGTGACCATCTTGGTTACCCTCGACCGTAAATCAGTTATACCCAATCGTCATCAGTTCCAGGTCCTTTTGTTAACCTACCCAAAAGGGACATTTTATTCATCTTCTTCCACTTTTTACAGTCCCTATCACTGCTTATCATTCCCATTGATGTTGTAAAACTCATCAGATTTGGCATACCTGTCAAATTTGGCCTTATACCCTTGTTTTGACTCACTGTCCATTTCCCACGTGTGACCGTGATGTGGTTACCTATAACCAGCGCTTGCCATTTACCCTAACCGGCATCGGTTAGCCTATGTAACTTTCCAACAAACATTTTTCACCTAATCCACTTTTTACCACCTATTTCACCTGTTCTTGCTATTTTTTCTGTGTCATTTACACAAAAGTAGCCCAACCCTATCAATATTGGTTCACATGGTGTGACCAAGACAAGCAAACATGCTCGTATTCCATGCCGTTGTCAACTACTCCCACATAGTCCTTCAACACCTTCCATTTTATCACCTGCCATGGATCCTATCCAACCTATCACTATCGCTACCGGAGATGAGGAGTTCATGTGACTCCTTAACCAAAACCCCGACGCCTTGCAGTTTTATCTTTCCCACTCATCCACATGAGATGCCTCGGAGTCGGTTGATATACGACATGCCCATATCTCTGTCCCCTCAAATCTTTCTCCCACTCCTTTTTCAGCCCCATCTCGGCTCCACGCTACCCGCATCTACCTTACCCCTAGTCGTTTCGTAGCTAGGGCCTATACCCGCTATGATTTCCACATCTACTACATCCATGACACCCACCACATCCACCATACCTTTGAAAACCACCGAACACAACTTCATCCACCCCTAATGTATCACATATACCCGTAGCTACATTACCACATCGGTAATTAGTCATCGCAACCTACCAACAACCTAATCAAATTAATGATGGACAAGATGTAGACATTGGAGGCATTGGTTTCCAGCCCCCGTAACACTCTCACCTATGACGAGATTTACAATGAGCCCATCCACCCATCCATTCCCATTCGTTCATATCCTATGCATTGGGAGATGCCTAAATTCAACCACTTCAATAGCAAGGAAGACCCGCAACAACAATAGCATTTGTTAAACATGGGTGCTACCTAATTACTCATGATGATGCTTTGCTCCTAAGAACCTTTCCCATGTCTCTGACTGGACCTACATTAGATTCATGTAGTGGGTTACCTAGACACTCTATATTCTCATTCAATCGAGTAGCCCAAGCCTTCTTAGATCACTTCTCCATCAATATCATGAAGAAGGTTACCATGATCAAACTATACTCCATGCGTCAAGATGAGGATGAATCTATCACAAATTTTGTTTCTCATTGGCGTAGCTGATCAATCAACTCACCTTCCAACTACCACAAACATAACTCATTGATATTTTCATGTGGGCTTGTGCTAGACATATCTCGCTAACTCTGTAGATCCAAACCTTTTGAACATTCGATAAAGAATTCACCATGACACGAAAGTTAGAGATTCGGGCAATCAAAGAGAATAAAATCCAATTACGTAATAAGAATTTAAAATTCAAGTCGAATGGCGTGAAGTCTACTCCTTCATGGATGGGTTCTCAAGGTACTACCAGGTGAGGATTGCGAAGGAAGACTAGAGAAATACAACTTTTTCCACTAAATGGGGAAGTTTTTCCTATATGGTCATGTCTTTTGGGTTGAAGAATGTGCCTCGTTGTGTTCTCACGCATTGTAGTACAAGCCTTTTAGGACTTCATCCATAAATTTCTTCAAGTCTATTTGGATGATTGGACTGTGTATGGTCTAGTCAAAGACCATTGTGATAACTTAAGACTAATGTTTGAAAGGTGTCGACTATTAAGGATTTACCGCAACATCAAGAAATGTGTCTTTGCTACCCCATTTGGAACCTTCTTAGGGAATATCATATGCAAGGAAGGCTTACTAGTAGATCCGCCAAGGTTGCAGTCATTGTGGGTTTAAGGGAACCTACTAGCCAAAGTGCCATGCATTGATTCCTTGGGCATATGGGTTACTATAGGAAGTTCATCAAGGGATATGCCAAGATCACCGCCCCCTTGGAGGAATCTCTTAGACACAATATCACTTTTCAATGGGGAGAGGCACTGATAGAAGGTGTTCAAAAATTTGAAGGATAGGCTTGTCACCGCACCCATACTCCGTTTCCCTATTTAGGATAAGCCTTTCAATGTTCATGTGGAGGCATCTATTACAACCATTAGAGCAGTACTGACACAACCTAGTGAAGGGATTATTGACCATCCCTTGTGTTTTGTAAGCAGAAAGTTAACATCAGCAAAACAAAATTACACCACTATTGAGCGCGAAGCACTATCCATGATCTACGCGCTGCACAAATTCAGGAAATATCTACTGGCAACACCATTTTTATTCTACACGGACCACATGGCATTAAAATACTTGGTAAACAATCCCATTTTACAAGGGTGCATATGTTGATGGGTCTTACTATTCCAAGAATTTGAGTTCACAGTGGTTGTTAAGCTAGGAAAGAGTAATTTTGGACCCGATCACTTGTCTAGAATTGACTTAGGAGAGGACATGTAAAGCATTAAGGATACCATGCTAGATACACAAATTTTTAGGTTACGGCGTGTACCCTCGGACTTAGAGGATATTGTGGTGTTTCTCAAAATGGGTGTGGTGCTAGAAGGGATGAAAGAATTAGAGAGGAAGTAGTTAGCCATATGTGCCACACCCTACATGCTGGTTAGTGGTGATTTATACAAGCTAGGATGTGATGAAGTGTTGCATTGGTGCGTGCTAGAACATGAGTTCTTGGCTATTATGGAGGAGGTGCATGGAGGAAGTGCAGGTGGACACTATGCAGGGACACCACTATGCGTAAGATATTACAAGCTAGGTTATGGTGGGAGACCCTATATCAAGATTGCAAAGAGTATTGTAAGGCATGTGATCATTGTCAGCACCTTGGAAAACTAGGGTGAAGGGATGAAATGACTTTACACCCTATTCCAAGTACAAATCCATTTGAAAAGTGGTTTGTAGGTCCCATTTCACCAGCTGCACATAGGATGGGATCACGCTATGTAATCACTTACATGGATTATTTGACAAGATGGGTAGAAGCAGCACCTACCAAGGATTGTACATCGCTACCGCAACACGGTTTCTATGGGAAAATATTATTACAAGGTATGGATGCCCATTGAGCTTAACTAGTGATAGGGGTACACATTTCCTAAATGAGACCATCAGGATTCTATTAGCAGAGTTCATGGTGGCTCATCATAAGACTACCCCTTACCATCCACAAGAAAATGGGACTACCAAGGCATTTAATAAAATACTTGAGTCATACCCTGACCAAAATTTGTGACGTTGGTAGACAAGATTGGGATGACAAAGTATCAATAGTTCTATGGGTGTATAGGACAACCTACAAGAGGTTGAATAAAGCCACACCATTTCAATTGGTGTTTTGCATGGAGGTTGTCCTACCCATTGAATTCATGTTACCTTCTCTGTGTATAACATGCGCACGAGGATTGGCCAATGAACAAGCATGAAGGAAAGGATTGAAAAATTGATGAAATTAGACGAGAGATGATCATTGGCCAAGTGGAGTCAAAAGGCTGAAAAGGATAAACAAAGGCATGGCATGATCACCACATAAAAAAACAATTTGAGGTTGGGCAGATGGTATTGTTATATGATTCCAAGTTTCTGCACCATCTTGGGAAGTTGAAAGTCCATTGGTTGGGGCCCTATATCATCTTGGACATCCTTGATTTAGGTGCATGCCAATTGAGAGCATTAGATGGGATGAGATTTCTAGGCCATTTCAATGGGAGTAGGCTAAAGCCCTATTATAAATAAGTCTTCTTGGTGTTTGTAATAAGGTAGTATTGCCAGTTAGTTTAGAATTTCCCTTTATGTAATTTCTTTTCTTGTGTTTCCCTTTCTCGTCATTTGTTCTGTTGTTTTTTTATGCCTTGGGTGTTGGTAACCACATTAATTTTTGAAGGTTGTGCATGCGCAGAGGACCGCACATCTATTTTAGTGTGGGGTAGAGTGATGCAAAGTATAGTGTAAAGTTGAACTGGCAGTAGAAGTTACGGTGAATGGCCTGGTTGATGGATACAAAGCACGTAAGGATTAAGAAGCACGTAGGAAAAGAGGTGGAAAATAATGGTTGGTGTCAGGATAAGACTTCATAGAAACCACGTACAAAGGAGGAAGAAGTGTAGGAATAACATGAGGTAGGTGAGAGCAAAAATCAGGTGGACAAAAGAAGTTCGCTTGACGTGTTGACACGCGAATACGAGTCTTTTATCAGGATGGATTGTTTATGCACTAGAAGGTTGTAGAATTTTTGCACAAGATTGGGTGCATAAGGCCAACTTGGTGGAAAAAGATGCATTTAGTGTTAAGTATGGTGGTAGGTAAAATAACATTTAATGCTGAAAAGAAGAAAAACTATAAATAAGAAGTCGGGAACTTCATTATTTTACCTTGTGTTTACGAAGTGAAAAGATATGTCGTGAACTAGGGCATCCAAAAGAGATTTGTGCGAAGATGTATCATCCACTTTTTGCTACTTCATATCTAGGATTTATTTTAACTTTATGGAGCTGATTTAAATATCCATACATTTAAATCTACATAAACCTTAATGCAATCCATTTCCAATAACTATCATAAACCATGTGTAGTTGTATGAGAGATTATTGAACCTACTCATTCTCCCTCAATGCTCTATATGAGCCAATACATCAAATGTATCCTTTGGTTCTCCTTTATCAGGATATGATATATAAGTGAATACTCCTAAGTGTCTACCTGGGTTCCACCTATGAATTCCATAGGCATCTGACAACTTAGATCATAGTGAAATCTCGATAGTGTAATCAGTAGTTTACACCACTTTGCGCAAAGTTTTTGAGTCATGTATGCCATGCTCAATTCCATGATGACACACTCATCATTAGGAAATTTTCGTTTCACCTTAATCACTTATTTAGTTATATGGATTCACAATGTAGATGTTGTAAATAGCTACAAGTCTTGAACAAGGTACAAATCTAGTTTAACCTACACGAAGACGTACCTCTATGTCATCCTATGATGCGTATGGGAAAATAAGGGTCTTCATAACAATTAACTTTGTTAATAGACCACTTACCTTACCGTAGTCAACATAAGTTGATATAAGGGTGCGTACCTAGGAGGTCTAATATGTATTTATAACTTTATCAAGTTTGTACTTAAAGGAACACCATGCCACAATCCAGTCTCTTGATGAGATAACTCATTACAACTGCTAAAAAACAATATCCTAATGGTGAAATTCATCATTATAGGGATACAAATATGTAGCAAATTCAAGTGAGTTAACCCGCCAAGAATCCTATATTGGAGCATGGAATTTAATGTTTTCAAGGTAATTATTAATCATTAAAGAACATTCTAGGCCTCATGACACCTTCTCCATGAATGGGTCATACCTAAGGTCCTGGTTTAAGTTGATCCTAGGACCTCAATCTCCATGACACTTAATTACATTTCTAGATCTCATAATCAAGCTATCCATAAATGGAAAATGATACTATCAAGATCTATGATTAGTATTACCGATTAAAAAAGCTGTCCCCTGCTTAATCAATTAAGCCCATGTTCCTTTATTTCATATTCTAGGGATACATACTTACTTAAATCTAAGTATTTAGGTATGATTCATACTTTTATCGAGTACCATAGACTATCGATGCCAATAACATTTAAGCATAAACACTCCACTTTTCTTAGTTGCAACTTAATTAAGAGCATTCATTTGTTTTAATATATCCAACAAGTAAGATATATCTGGAGTATCTATTATGTTATATTTGATGAACTACTTGCCCATTCATCTTCTCTTGTCATAGCCTTTTACATAAGGTCTTTAATTCTTTTATAATGATCACTTACTAGTTCTCTTTAGAGATAATAATAGTGTTGACTAGGGTTAAGGTTCAGATACTATGTTCTTTCAACTTAGTGCACATGTTTCCATCTTACTTCCATCAGAATCGGATATCATACTTATATGCTCATAATGACACATTATGTGACAAACCCATTTTAAATTCTTTATCATCTCTTAGAGAAAATTATCTTATTTATGCAATTTCTAAGTAGTGAAACCATTCTTATTATATCTTCATGCCAGATTACCATAAGCTCTTCCTATTATTGCTTATGTGAATTGTCCTTGTAAGGGAATTAGTATTGCTTTCACTATAACTCATTATTACATTCTTATATATTTTGATCTGATTTAGTATAACATTAATTTTGAAATCAGTCATACCAAAAATGTACCCACTTATCATAACCATACTTATGGTTCCATGATCATTCAGTTGCTTAATTAGCAAAGCTCCCATTTGAGGATAGTCAATCTTATTACTAGGAGCTTCTCACTTGGTTAAGGACACCATAATCATAACCTTTGATGAACTTATACAGAAGGTGTACAAGAAGGTTGATATATACATTATATAATTAGGCAGTCACCCACTAGTAACCTGATCTATTTCAAGTATGTTTAACACATGGTAATTAGAACATAATATTCATAAGCAACATTCCATTCATAGTTCATTATTTGTTCCTAGCATCCACACATAGGTTGTGTGTAGCACTTACTATTTGATTTATACTAATGCTTAATACAATAGTATTTTAGATACTAATTACCTATCTTGATAAATTACCGATTCATAACTCATCATTTTCCAATCAATCACTTATAAAACAATATATTGCAATAGGAAATCTGACTTTAATTCATTCAAGAAATAAGTACAATTCATGTTTATAAGCATGATCAAAATATTTCATTTCAATGATTAAAATAGTTACATTAAATGAGCAAGGCCTTTCTCATTTTCAAGGAGAAGTATTTCATTTAGAACATTCAAAATCAGTCATATCTTCAGACTTTCCTCGATCAAAAGAATATACAAAACTAAATACTTCACCCTCCTTTCTCAACATTTATCTACAAAATTGTTAAGCACATGAGTCAGTTCACATGAACTAGAGCATGATAAGCACCAACTCATCATAACGACATGCTCTACTTAATTATTTCATAAAAAGAACTCTTATTATTTTTATGAATTAATATTACAAATCTTAAGAAGGTAAACAATTCTTTCTATAACATGTCAAGAGAAACCAATATAATGAGCCATGAAAGAAATCAATTTCAGTCTTACATTTTAATACAACTTATTCAATCACTAAAAGATCAGTCACCTAAGTTGTAAAATACATGAGAATCATAAGTATTCAACAGACTACAATATAAGAGTAACATGATTTCAGTCATGCAATCCCATACTTGCATGCCTAAAATCATTTACTCAACAATTTAGTAATCATATGTATATCAAGTATCATAGTCAAGAAATCTCACTATTCATACTCAACAGAACCAACAAAGGGTTTCATAACATCACCATAGGTCAGCTAAGGTCCCAACAATAATGCCAAGACTCAAGAGTATTTAATAAAATAATAAGATATTAGAGTGAATAACCTCAAGGATGAGAGAGAAATCATAATATCTTGCTATATAGAAAATAGACAAAATTCAAGCAATCAAGTTACATAATCAATACTTTCCTTGACATAAGAATTTAATTGAACATTCCAAGTTTTGGGAAAAAGAACATAATTCCATACCTCAATATTGTTTTTAACTTATCAATATCTAATAAACACTATAAGCACTTAACCACATCTAAAAGAATAGTTACATGTTGTGTTATGAGATGACATAGTTGTTACTTAACTCAAATAGCTCATCTGGACATTCAATATCCTATGATTTTTCTCATAACAAAATCAAATCAAACAACCCGTATTTCCTTGGTAAGTCAAAGACTCCATTAGAATATTAAAATGATCTACCCACCCATTCTACTAAATAGGGTTAGAACATGCCAAACTATATTCATGACATAATCTAATGAAATCAATAAGGAACTTTCTAGATGTCAAGAAAACACCAAAATAACTAAGGAAAATGAAATACATATTGATAAGAGAAAAGAGTCACTTGGGTGATCTCTAAATACACACGATTCAACTCAAAAACCTAACACCCATCAAGGATCTAACACCTTTATATGGACTCAGTTAGATGATGAAACCAGTTAACACATCACATAAGTGTAGGAAGAATATATAGCTTAACCATTTTGTCCCAAAATGGGTTAAAACACAAACTCGATGCAACCAATTTCTTAACAAAAACACATGGTATGGTTATCAAGATCAATCAAGTTTTGTTTTGTATCGATTACTACATGAAGGAGTGATACCACCAAACTTTACAACCTTGAAGCCAAGAGGCTTCCTATCATGGAAAATTTAATCCCCAACCATACTTAATGACTCAAATTCAAACATTGAAACATAAAACCAGCTTCAAATAAAAATAAACAACACACAAAAAGAATCAACTAGACTTATGGAATCTTTCCATATCATTTTCCTAAACCTTCTTACAAATGAAAAATGGTAGTTCACTACCGGTGTTAAATGATCATCAAATATTTCATACATATTTTTGATCCACGAAGAAAAGGGTAATCAATAAACCCGGCTAAGCATAGCCAAGAGCATAAGGATCTCAAAATATAATACAACTAATATTAATAACACATACGTTAAGATAGGGAAGTGCCTACAGAGAGGAATTGTTTGACACTCATTCGACCATAAGATCTAATGCACAAGCTTTAAGGAGATCAACTTACTTATTTAGGATTATTTTCTAAAGAACAACAATATACTGTAAATTTTTCAAGGAAAATGAGGTTCTTAGTCGAAATTGAATTTACTTTTGAACCTAGCATAGTATTGTAAGAACAACCAAGCTTTAAGAAAATCAAGTAATAATAGTTAATAAATTAGCTCACTTGAATATCATACAAGGTTTTCACATGAGCATGTCTAATTTCCGTTATCAAGGGCTAAGATGAAAAAAGAAGTGACGGAAGTAAAACAAGTTGGACTTAACCATCATAGTAATCAACTCTTAAATATAACATTTCCACAACCTGCATTAAACCCCGAAGGAGTCAAAATACTTCCATAGTTATTAAAGAAGAAAATGGAGATCAACATGAAATAAAACAACAACAAAGTAATTAGAACACATACAACCTCTAGTTAAGTTAAGCCATCAAACATCATGAAAATATTCCCATTCAATCCCATTCAAAGAGGTAGACTTCGATTATATTGCATTTGCCCTTATTCCCTATAACTCAAAATTAAATACTAATAAAAATTGTTTTCCTCAAAGTATGATTATGATTCCTTATTAAACTCAACCAGATCAACTATAAGCACAATTGTTGCCTCCAACAAGATATAGGATAACACAAAATATTTCTTAAAAAGAATCAAACCCAGTTACATCAATCTAACGAATACCTGGAAAAGGAAAGTCATCTACAACAAAACCTCACAAACACCGGCTTCCTAGTATTCCACAATATCTTGCTAAATTTATATAACCCTAAAAGAGATGGGTAAAAATTTAAACAAAGTTTTCTACATTTTTGATAATTATCAAATCACAATTGTATTAAGAATTTCAAAACAATATAGTACGTGTCAAGACAAAACCCATTAATCATTATAGGCACAACACTTATTCAAACTCAAGAAATACGTTGTTTCATAACAATAATAAAATCATATTCAAGCATGATAATCATTAATTTATTTCCAAGAAACATTCATCAGAAATCAAAGGTAAATCATACTCTATAGAAGTAAAATAAATTGATTCTACACTACTAAAATTAAGAACACAAATTTCATTCAAGGTAAATGTTCTTTTTGTGAAATTACTAAATGGAGAAAGAAATTATAATGAGTTTAGGGCATATCATGCATGTTACGCCTATCTTTCTTCCTTGAAATGTTCTCACGATTCTTTGAAAATCCCCAAACTTTGAAGCAAATTCCTTCATCCAACCAAAACACAATGCTTTCTCAATATTTATCAAGTCTAGAATACTTGATGTCAACGATTCAATTGTTGTTTTCATCATGCAATCTCACAATAACACATAGTTAAATTTTTTCCTTGCATGCAAAGTTTCTACGAATTTCTTTGCAATGGAAGTGAATCAATACCACAAACCAATTATTTTCCCCAATCCATCCACGCATTTCCCGAGGAAGGTGGGTGTTTAATGCGTATTAAAATACATTAATGCAGAGTTAATGGAGAGTTTTTCAAGCCAACTATTTTTAGCTTTTAAATTTAGCAAGGTCACTCTTCACGACATGCAAGGCACTTTAAACTTTAGTTAAACTGAAATACCTTTCCTAAAAATTTGGTTGGTGGGGAGAATTAAATAAAACAATAAATAATTCTATACAGATATTTTGGCGGTGGGGTGCCAACTCACCACCCTGATTCAATTTGAAAACTTTAGATTAAAAGTTATTTTAAGAGTCAAATAATATCCCATGCAATAACAATTTGGATGTCTTTTTTTTTTACATGAATTAATGACTTCATAAAATTTAATATGTATTATACAACCTTTCAAATAGCTAGAGTAATGCCCAAATCTAGCTTCTCAAACAATAGGTTCACATGTTAGGTTTAGAACCATACCACTAATATTAGATTGTCCTTTATCTACTTGTTCAAAGTTAATAAATATCCCGTAGTAGTTATTTAACTACTTCAAACTTTTACAAATTAGTTTTTTTAATATATATATATATATATATATAAATAATTTATAACGTTAGTGTTGATTGATTAAGTTTCTTGTGTATGCTTCAGTGGGAATAGATACCTTTAATTTCAATAATTAAGTCCTTAACTAACGACTGTAGTCCTTCCAAGAAAATATGACCATGCTAGCATTAGCCATTAGGTTAGGTAGACTATTGGATGGTCAGATCAAGACCAATTATTAGTCAAAAGGAAGTCTTATTCGAATTCCAATTTTGGTCATTAAGTAAACTATCAAAACTATCAATGCCTTAACATCACTTAGTTCAAAATATAATGTTAAAAATTTAATAGAGATGAGAAACAACATCACTATTCAATTTCAAGGCTTAAATTTATGCCAAGGATTTCATGACATACTACATCTCAATGACATTATGTCCCCTTAGCAAAAATAGTTCATCATTAAGATAGACCCCGATTTAATAGGGTTTACATCTAAGGAGAACATCCTTAGCCTATTCAGGTTATTGTGATTACATGTTCACAATAATTATCAATACACAAAGGTGAAAACAACAAAGAATGAAACCATTTATCCTATCATTCCTTTAATAATAGTAGTGAAACCACAGGGCATTATCGAAGAAGAATCCAAGAAATCGAAGAGGGCGTGACTAGAGTAGATCTACAAACTAGTAGGAAAGGAGTACACAGGCATGGAGTAAGTTTTTGAGAAGTATTGTCTTGTGGAAGAATTGTTCTAGTTAGGGTTTGATGGCTAGGGCATGGAGTTAGGAGGGTTTCTTTGCAAGATTGAGTCTTGAGGTTGGATAGAGTGGTAGAGCAGAGCAAGGAGAAGACGTTTGAAGTGTTAACCTAACCAGAAGAATGACACCAAATAAAGTAACCATCTCACCTAAAAGCATAAGGGAAAAGGTAAGGGGAAGCAAACAACTTCTGTCACAAGCATAAATGAAGAGTGGTACACAGAGATGCAATACCCGGATGGGGTATTGCTAGGGAAAGAATGGGAGTCTCATTTTCTGAAAATAAATGTGAGTGATTATAATCATCGCACTTGGCATGCCAGAGAAAGAAATGGCTTTGGAGTTGGTTCTTCCAAAAATAAGAGGACACCTAAGGGCATGCCCATATACAGTGACGAAGTAAAATTTAAGTTGGAGAAGGCGGGGGTTACTGTGTAGCTTCACGAATTACCCTACTTCAGTAAAAATGAGCACCTCTATCAGTGGATGATGTCACACATTCATGAAGACCATTTTTATTTCACGGGGCACAAGATGTGCATAAATCCCTAGTTGATTTCCAAGTTCACAGGCCTTATCTGTGAGGGAGAGAGCATATATGATGATTTGAGCAATAAGGAGGCCATCAAGGAAACAATAGACGCATATGAATATAAGAAAGGATTGCAATACTTTGACATCATAGAGATTCCAGACCCCATGATGAGGATGGCCACATGCTTGGTAACCAAGCTCAATGATCAAGAAAGATGGAATCAAGTGAACAAGGCATGGTTGAATGTATGCTGAAAAATATCAGAGGGGACTATCTACAACTTGTCCACCTTCATCATGGATGAAATCATTAGTAGCATGCAAGAGGGAAAGAAGATACTATTTGGAAATGTCCTCCTCACAATTGTTTTCTCGAGTATGGAGTTCTAATGGGCTGAAAAGGTTTGTCTGGGAGTACTAAGAAGAAGAAATGTCACCTGCGAATAGGTTCACGAAATATAATTGTGAGACCATGACAACCACTCACAAGGTGCTTAGAAAAGTGGTACAAACGAATGAGGGATGCATTTGGGGAAACATGGAAGATTATAGAGAAACTACCAGTGATCTTGGATGGAGAAGCAAAGTTTGCAGTGTACCAACACTTCTACATTGGAAGATTCAAATTGATAGATGAAATAATGAGCCCCTGGTGCAAAATTCCCTTCTCCTTCACCATGAAATACTTCCAAGTGGGGGTGAATAGGTTTAAAGAGGGAAAGAGATTAAGGTTCAACCTTAGTGAGGCGGATCAAGCCCATAGAGAGCTACCCAGGCAGTTTGTATACCCCAAAAGCATGCATACGTGGAAAAGTATGTATCCCACAAGGTCCAGATGATGAAGCCCCTAACTTTACCAATTGTAGGAAGGACCACGGTGCAAGTGTATCTATGCATCAGAATGAAATTTGAAAAGGGTGCATACTTGGAAAATGATGTATCCATCCCTAAAGACCCTATAGGAAGGAGGAAGCCTACACCAAAGAAGAGAGAAAGAGAGGAGGTGTAAGAGAAAAGGGCCCCAAGTGTCCAAATTGCACAATCAGTAGGAATGCAGGAGGTAAGTGCCAAGCCAAGCACCTACGTGTGCTGAAAGAAGTCCCTAGAAAGGGTGAAGACCCTAGAAGAGGAGGCATTGGAGCAAGGAGAGCCACATGCTCAAGGGGAAGCACCGAAGGAGAAGTCACCAGAGGAGGAGGAAGAGAAAGCAGAATCTCCTATCAGGAAGAAGCAAAAGGTGACAGAGAAGGATGACTTGGAGGATACAGAGATCTTGGAGGCCTATAGAGGTAAAATAGATGATGATGATGATGAAATTGAGGTAGTTCAAATACCTCCTAGTGTTTGAAGTACATGAATCAGAGGAGGAAGGAGAGGAAGAGAAAAATGAATACATATTTGTCAGGAGGAAGAATGACAAGGAAGAGGAGGATGCTCAAGATAGAGGGGTAAGTGAAGAAGTTACAAAAGAACAAAGGACCCCAAGCCTCACAAAGGAACAAAAAAATCAAGGACCCGGTAGAGAAAGAAATGGAACACAACGTAGATGTGGTAATGAAGGAAGTTGAGGAGGAGAGCGTAGAAAAATAATATGGTAGCATGGGAGGAGATCCCAGTTTGGCTGTAAGCTTTCCTAAGGCTGAACGCATGAGGAAAAAGAATGCAAAAGAATCACATGTTCAAGGGATGAGCTACATGAGTCAAAAGGAGTCAACCCCTTGGTAAACACTCAACAACTATTAGACAAACAAATATGCAATGCACTAAACAAGGTTTCGGTTGAAGTAGAAGCCAGACTCTTGGGAGGAACAACAGGTGAAGTTCCTAGAGGAAGAACTAGAAAAGAAGGAAGAAGAGCTCATTGAAAGAACCAAGGACTTAAGGTAAGAAGAACTAATCAGCACTCAACTAAGGTGTGAGTTAAAATATGAGAAGGCAAGGGTACATGAGGTTTATAAGAAAGTAGAGATGATCACAGATGCCATTGTCTTGAAGCATCCAGATCTAACACCACCAACACAAAAGTATGGATCCACCCTAGAATGCCTAGAGGACTTGACCCATGTCCTCACAATGGAAAGGCAACCACTAGCCTTGGAATCTATAGAAGAGGCATCAACACACAAAGAGGAGGACAAGATGAAGGTTGTGGAAATTTTTGCTTAGTACAATAAAGTCCTCGCTAATGTGAAAGTTGCCACCCAATTTCTTTGAGGTGCCTCGACAACTGTGCCGATAGAGATAGAGTGGCAAGCATTCTGGTCACCACTCATGAAACAGAGCTCAAGGAGTTCCAAGAGAATAACAAGGGGAATAGAGTGGAACATGACAAAATTCTAGCCAAGGTTGAGAAGAAATCGGAGGCTATTGAGACCTTGTGGGGATCAATCAAGAACTGGATGAAGGAGTTATATCCCTAAATCACTCAAAGGATGGATGCGCTTAAGGATTTGGGAAAACAATTGGAGGGGATCATGGAAACAATAAATACCTAAGGAGAAGGGATAAGCTTTGAAGAGGTGAGCACCCTAGTTGGTGAACTCTGTCAATAGGAATAAGACAAAGTCAATGCCTGGAATAAGTTGGAGGTAGAATTGAAGAAATATTTCCCTCTCCTCTTATAGAAGTAATCATAGTTTCCCCATTCTTTCATTTTTCCCCAAATTATTCATTCCTTTATTCTTTCCCCAAAATATTCAAGGAAATTTATTCTTTATTCATTGAGAAAATGTTCCTAAGGGAAGAGAACAAGCATAGTGTGGGGTGATATTGGGCCCCTAAAATATTGGCTAAGTACAAGAAGGTGTGAGGGTGTGCAAGGTGAAAGCATGGGATGGGCTTTTAGAGAGGTTTTAGTCTAACCGGTGGCATGTGTGCAAGGTAGAGAAAAGTTTTTAGGACTTAGCCATATTTGGCATATTAGGGTAGGACACGAGAAAAGCATGACCCAATTGCGCATGCGGAGTGGATAAGGTGCTAACTTGGCAACTTGGTGCCCATGAAAGGAATATACCTTGTGATAGAAGATTCTAGAAGGTCATCATGGTGAAGAATGGAGAGCTCGAGTCTAAAGGAGCATGCTCCCATGGAGGACCACTTGGACACTTGGCAACCTGATCTACAACTTCAGAAAGGCATGGTGGTGCTTGCTAAGGCTATATATACAAGCACTGATAGAAGAAAAGGATGAGATACATATAGAATGGAAAAGAGGTAAAGCTATGCAAAAATACTATGAGAGTTCTATGGGTTGGGTTTAGAGGATCTATAGGAGTATGATGTATCAAGGGGATGGGTTTGAATATTTTTCTTTGTACTATAAGGGCTTAAGTCCAGTTTTGATGCATGACATTAGTCTGCACTATTATATGGATCTGTGATAGCCTCAATGAATGTAATGTGATTACCAAACATATTTAATATGGATATATGTGGTTCATTTTTACTTATATATGTATGGATCAATTTTATATATATTTCATATGAGTGGGTGTAAACCCCTGTGTATTTCCTTTCTGTTATGATTCAGATCTATGTTCTGTAATTCTTTTCTTATCTAAATGAATACATTGGTCTAGAATCTTGTTTTGAGATCTAAGATGAATGTATGGTTTGTTTCCATTCTCTTCACTTAAGTTTCTGTCATAAATAATTCATTCTTACATAACTCACATAAAGGAGGGGTGGGCTCCGTGCATGCCTTGGGTGAGTGCCTAGTGCCTCTTGGGTTATAGGCCGATGCACATGGGATTTGTTTTTTTGTTGAAGGGCATAAAAATGACTACGGGGAAATAGAAGGATAAGACACTGGAGACATCTTTGGAAATAAGGGCATGAGAGTTCTAGGCGCCAACTTACCAACCGAATGATAATATTTTATGCCCTTATTGCAATGTTGTATGTAGCAGGGTAGGGTTATACCTCTAATGGATTGAATCATGACTAAAATGTCACTATTGAAATCCCTTAGATATTAAAAGAAATCATCTTTGGGATCTAGGCCTTACCACTAGAAGAATTCTGTCCCAAGTCTTCTACGGAATCGATGTTGAAATTAGTCATCTACTTGTTGGGCACTCTTTTGGTTATAGTCAGTTGTTCCACCAAAGACAGGTGATCTGAATTGTCCTCAAAGTAGTTACATAGAGCTATTCCAAGATCATCCCAAGTGGCAATAGATGTAGGTATCAAGCCTCGGTACCATTGGAGCAATTTTCCTTTGAATGAGGCTGCAAGTAGTCTAACAACAACATCATCATGTGTGATTAGATAGACATAGCATACATTGGCCACATCTTGAATGTGCTCAATAGGGGTGACTTGATTTTATCTTGTGAAGTATGTAATAATCTTGAGCATGACTTCGGCATGTCATGCTGAGCATTGAGATTGAGCGGGATTCCACCAGTGAAGCTAGCAAAGTTCCTTGGAGGAGGAGGAGGTTGAAGTGCCATGGTAGGGCATGCTTTTTGTTGTGAGGAGGAGTAGAGTGTGCTCGGTGTGTTGGAGATGGGGATGTGGGCACAAAATATCTGCTATGTGTGCTTGTTGGTGTAAGATAGAGGTACTCAAGGATCCTTTGGTTTAAGTACTTTATCTAGTATGCACTCTTCTCATAAAATTCACTCAGGACTGCAAAATAGGAGATCTGGAAATGTTGGGAGTCACCATATGTGTTGAAAGAGCCTCTAAAGGCTATAAATACTAAGTCTACACACCAAAACTTAACAACATAAAATTTAAGCTTTCTTTGCTTGTCCCACTAGGCGTACGAAACTATTGGTCATTTAAACATGCACCTATGTCTCGAATCTAGGAGAACCAAGATATTTGAGATAATGATGGAAATGTCTCCAAGTTGTGTGACCTTGCATGCTTGAGATAGATCTACGAGAGAAGGCCGGTTCCTCTATCTATTTCTATTGCTATTGCTAATGCTAGAAAGGGAAAAACTAAGCTAAAAATGCCAAGGGACGAGGGATAAAAGGATAACATAATGGAAAATTAATCTAAGAAAGGAGATAAGACTAGAAATAGAGAGATGGACATTATTTGTTATGAGTGAAAATGAAACACCACTGAAATGGAGTTACAAGGAACATAAGGTGACACAACAAACACAATGCAAAAATAAGGCAAGAAGAAGGAATGAAAACACGTTAGGATAGAGAATAGCCACAAAAAATGCTTCCATTACTTTTAGAAATGCAATGATTGTCACAATGGTGAAAGAGACCGATATCTACATGCATGAGCTAGATCTAGAGGTCTCAGAACTTAAAATACAAGGATATGGAGTCCTTGGAAAAGAGCGTAAGGATACAAAATGTCAAACATTAATAATGAGCCCAAGTCTTACATTTATAGATGAATCGATGGAAGAAGAAGAGGAAAAAATTAAATTTGAAATAAAACCACCAACAACAAGCATTCAATGCCTACAATTTTGTTAAATGTGACTCCCTAACTTTGTTTGGCATGTAGGAGAAGAAAGGAGGTGAAATCCATGTCAAATTGAGTGGTTGGAGCAATCAGATCTACTCATCAATGCCTAGAAATACATTTTCCCATTTCTCACCTACCAGATCTGCCAAAAATTTGAATTTGAATATCAAATATTGTATCCTACGTTAACAACTATCAATTGAGACTAGGTACACATTGATCGGAGTTACGTAGCAAAAAAATATGGCTCTCAGAAGATTTCTTGATCCATCTGCACACATAAGACATGTGGCACATGTTGATTGAATTAAAGGATGACCAAATATGAAAATAATTTTTCATTTTATGCCATGTGTTACTCATCAAATTTTGTAAATATTTGATGCCTTGTTGGCATGCTTTGATAGGTTATGTGCGACATACTCAAGTGTGTTAGAGAATGATGTGGCACAAAGTGGCACAACGGAGGGCAAAAATTATACACATGGAAAAATGATCCATAGGAGAAATACGAAGGAAGGCACACATAATCATAATGCACACAGATGAAATGGGGCATACTTGTGAGTGGGAAACATATGGTTAAGGTGTAATTATTTGATGCATCATAGAATTCACAAATAATAACCCATTTACACTAACACATCACTCAGCCTAGATTGAGTGCTCACCTAAAGTGTGCAAAGGTACTAGGCCCCTCTTTAGAGTTGCTCATGTAGGATGGGATCATGATGAAGATTTAATGCATGTAGATACACAATGACACATATATTCCATAGAGCTTATTCTAGATCTAGATCTTTAGGAACCATGATTCAACAATAAACACAATGATATCATCCATGTAATAACAAACTATAACCATGTTTAACACCTTGATTCAATTAATACCTTCCATTATATTAAAACACAGGAATACACAAAATATTCTTACAATAATAGCATTATATGCTCATGTGTGTAACAGATCTGACAACATAATTCTACATACCTCTATATCCATCTCACACACATACCTCTCTATATCCATATCTCTGTATATCTCAATCACCTCTCCTACACAACTTACTACATATATATTTATAAGGGTGGGGACTTTCCCTTCACCGCTTATCTAATCCCAAAATAGGTCACATGTTGAGAATAGCCATGCACATTTATAATAATAGGCTCACATGCAAGAATGCTAACAATAGACCTCTCATAGTTAACTAGAAGTAGTAATTTTATTATTAGCTTGATCCCATGCAAAATGCTTAGTAGACGCTCCTACAAAAATAGCCTATGTGTGTCATGCAAGTATTCATCCTGTTTGTGTGCTTTACACGTTCCAAAAATAGATCATAATCGTGAAAACGGCTAAGTCTTGAATCTGTCTCTATCCTCCACGTGTGATTCCTTCCCGATCCTCTTGCACCTTTGAATGAGCTCTTCTCTTCCATGTGTATCATCTATATGCTGTCTGCTAAGTGTTATACATTGTCTTCTCAACATTACCCCACACTAACTACATTTCTACCGCGACAAGGGTTGCCCCTTGAATGTTCCAAGAATAAGAAAGAATATAAATGGAAGATTGTAGAAAAATTTCCGATACTAAATAATGATTTACTCAAAGAACATCCTCGTACTTCAACTGGAAGAATCAATTATGGATATTCTTCCTTTATCTCTACCTCTAATGTCTGCCACTCATTTAGCGTGGCCTCTACTTTTTTTGGAATATCTACCACAATAGACTCCAGCTCATCTTGGGAAATTTCTCCCTTTTCATTATGCAAAACCAGAACAATGTTGGACATTGTAGACATTCTTCCTTCTAGCAGATCCATCTTCTACACTATAATCTTCCCCAACTCATCTAACCTTTCCTTATGGGGTTCTTGTGCTGCTGCAAGGGCCTCACACTTTTTTACCAATGTCAACCTCTCTACGCAACCCAGTGTCTCATCCTTCATCACTTTTAGGACTTCATTATCCTCTACCATGGTCCTTATCCTGATGAACATCTCTCGGAGCTATGTAAATATTCAATGCCTGGTCGCTTTCCTCATCTCCTCCTGCAAGGTTTGGAGAAATGCCTCATAAGATGTAATATTCCTCATCACTAAATCCTTTGCTCGCTCTACTTCCTACTCAGGATCTTTTGGTGCTGGCATGTACATAGGTCCATCCTCAAGCACCAAATCTACCAAGGTACATACATAATGCATTGCTAAAGGAAATTTTTAGGTACCTTGGACTCAAATGTGGTCTTGCTTTCAGGACATGGTCTCCAATTTCCTCTGCCATGCTTTGATGAAAGAATTTTCTTCTTTTCTCTAAGTCCTTCTCTTGTTGTAGGTGCGATATCTCTACATATTTGGCCTTGATATCTTCTTTTAATGCCCTAATAGTTGTAGCTTTATCCACATTCCTCCTTGCCACCTCTGTAGATACCTTCACCAAGGCATTACTTACTTGTTCATCCGACATAATAGTAGGCTTTACTATTGTTATGTGTCTGGCCTGAGGTGTCTTCTTCAATCTTCTTGATACATAGGACTCTTCACATACGTTGAAGTTCTGGTTCATCCATATGTGTTTGCATTGACCAAGACAATTGTTTCCTTGTGTGCACGGTGGCCATGTCCTCATCCATCAAATCCCATCCATACAATTCCTTAAGGCCCACCGTGCTTTGGAAATGGGTGCAAACAATTTTACTTGTGTCCTCAATGTAGCCCAAAGTGGTGTAGTATAATCCCCACGTGTCCTCTTTGATTTTGGCTCCTTAGGAACTTGAGTGCAAATATTTGGAGCTTGTTTCACTATTCCCGAGTAGTCTCTTATGCTGTCCCATCTACCTCCTTTACTCCTTCTCCATCCTTCATTTCTTTGTCCTTTAGCTCCTCTACACTCTCTAGCTATACATGGGTGCCAAAGGTACGTGCTCTCTGAGACTCTTTCGCTTCTTCATTTAGTTTCTATTTTCTCCTCTTCTTCTCTACTACATCTTTATGAGGAGAGAGTTGTGGTGATATTTGAACTAATTGTGGTGTAGCACCTTGGGTT
This sequence comes from Taxus wallichiana var. yunnanensis, assembly GCA_018340775.1. Classification (NCBI taxonomy): domain Eukaryota; kingdom Viridiplantae; phylum Streptophyta; class Pinopsida; order Cupressales; family Taxaceae; genus Taxus; species Taxus wallichiana. The sequence continues at coordinate 665,535,055 of CM031237.1, read as the reverse complement.
CTAGTTCTTCTGAATACCCTTTTGAAGCGGTACTCTCCTTGTACTGCATCCAAGTCCTCATCACCTCCTTCTTACACCTGAGGTGGTGTAGTCATGCACTCAGTTCCTACCTTGTCTGTAGGTTACCTTCATCCTCTATGCTCTAGGCCACCACTATCTTCTCATTCATCCTCCTCTTCATCCACCACTATAGTCTCTATAGGATGTGGAGTTGGCACATTCTCTACTGTATGCTTACCCTTAGGCAGCCTTGGAAGCGCAAAATCATTTTCCACATATTTGTTGTTCTCCATCTTGGGCTTGAGTTGAAGATACACAAGCACTGCTCCAACGTCTCCAACTACCAAGCTTACCAGCTTCATGCTTATTACATCTGAGATAAGCCTCTCAATGTAGGCAATCTATCCTAGATATACATATGTTTTTCTCAGAGTGTGATAATCACAATCTACCTTATCTACGATGAATTTTAGGTGGTGTGCATCTTTGAACCAATGACCTGATGACTAGAAGTAGTGTGCTATGAAGGTATATGGTATTTTACACCAAGGGCTCCAAGTTACGTCCTTTATCATAAATTTCACGATGCAAAAATATTGGTAGACCGTGAACTATATTGCCTTACCCACCACTGAAGGTAACTCCTTGGGTATGCACCACTCCTCTTTGAATACCATGTGGAGCCTATCATACCACATCTCCACCCTCTATTTAAATGGCCCACCCATGGTCCCTTCACATAATTATTTATCAAATCTTTCTACTAGAGATTTATTTTCCTTGGGGTACTCCCAAATCTTTTCCTTTGGCCCATCGGGCACTCCAATCTCCATAAACACCAAAGACAATAAAATAGTGCCAAAAATAATTCTATCACATGTATGCACTTCTTCAATGATTTTCTCTGCTATGTAACCCACAATATTGTAGATCACTCCTTGAGACATTTTCCTTGCAACATGCAACCACATTGTATTCACCTGTGACCACCTTTCTTGGTCATTCAACTTTGTTATTAGATGTGCAACTTCTTGTACCATTGGGTACTTCTTCAATTTATCAATTTCCATGCCATGTGGACCCTTGGTATATCCTAGCTCCTTCCTTGTCTCCAGGATCACTACTTTATCTATTAAGTCACTCTCCATATCTGCTCCTAAGGCCCTTAATCCTATCACTTGTTGAAATTAAGGCGGCTGTGATTCTAACCCTCCATCGACGAAGTAGAAGAAGTCCTCATGGACTCTTCTCATCAACCATCAATACAATGGTTCATACTTTCCAAAGTATGGCAGCTCGTATAACTGGTAGACTCCAATCTACTTTAGCAACTTCTCTCCAGCGTCATCGTACATTGGCATGTCTTCTACTATGTGCTTGTTTGTTTTCATGCTCAACAATGCATCTAGTTCCTTCTTATTATTTGATGTGTGATGGTTGTAATCATTGATATTACATTTACGGATGTGGGAATCCCATTCTTGTCCCACAATCACACCCTCTGGATGCTACATTTCGAGACAAATTACTCTCGGGAGAAATTTCTTCTTCCCTTTTACTCCTACTACAGGTGCTTTCTTTGGTGCCATTTGAAAATCTCTCCTTTCTATCCTCTTGTAACAAGCAAGTTAAAACCCTAGTTTGAATCTCCATGCCCTAGTGGAAATTGCATGCCCTAGCTCTTTCATAACACATATGCTTCGCTCAAACCCTTCACCTATGGGGACGCAATCTTCTCATGTGCACAAATCTTCTCTCCGCATTTGGTTTGACACTCTTTGCACCTCAACATGATTTGATCAGCTCATTTGCACTTAGCTCTTTTCAAATTCTCACAATTTCAATGGTAAGAATGAACTCGCATCCCATCCTTATATATATTTTCAAAAATTTAGTGCATTTATTGCTCCTTCACCTACCAAAAATCCTCTCATTAATTGACCATTTTCATTCTTTCCACATGGTACATCTTCGCGCCCAAGCTATAACCTTCTAGCGTGCCTTCCTACCTTCTAGCCGTGGACTTCTCTTCAACACACCTCCATGCATCTCGAGTACCTTGCCACTGCGCCTTCCCTTGGTAGTTCCCATGGCCCCTTCTTACCTCGTGTTATACTTGTTTCTTCATTCATCTCCACTTATGGTCCTCATTTCTAGAAGAAATCTCTTTTTTAACAATTCTCCAACTTGAATAGCACCCGTAGCAGTTTGTTCCTTTCATGTGTACTTATTTTCAATAGTCCTATACCTGGATATCAATAACCACCCCACACTAATGGTATGTGCATTCCTCTACGCATAAAAATTATTCAAATAATAATTAGCTTCTGGCGCACAAACACGCTTATTACAAAAAAATCAACTAAATTGACAAAGCATAGTGATAAAGAAGGAAATACATTAAAGGAATACATAATTGAAAACCTAATCTAAATGGCAACACTACCTTGCTACAAACACCAAGAAGACTTATTTATCATAAGAATTTAGCCTACTCCCATTGAAGTACCAGGTAATCGTGTTCCATCAAGCGCCTCTAATTCGAAAGCCCTGTTTGAAGTATGTGAGTGATAACATATGGCCCCAACCAATGTACCTTAATTTTTCTTGGATGGCCAAAAAGTTAGAATCATAAAGGTTCACCATCTATCTAATCTCAAAATTTTTATCTCTCGATGTCCTATCATGCCATGCTTTCTACGCTGGCGTTTTCTTTGTTTTCGATTCCAACATGCTATTTCTCGTCACTCATCCAACTTGATTAACTTTTCAATCCATTCTTCTAATGCTTGTTCATCAGCTAGAACTCTAGTGTGCACAATACATAAAGAAGGTAGCGTAAATTACATAGGAAGAACTACTACATGCCAAACACTAAGCGAAATGGTGTGGATTTGTTCAACCTTTTATATGTTATTTGATATGCCTAAAGCACAACATAAACTTTGTCATCCAAATTTTTCCTTCTAACATCATAAATTTTTGTCAATGTCTGGCTCAATTTTTTTAAGGCCTCAACAGTTCCACTAGCCTGAGGAAGATAGGGTGTAGTCTTATGGTGCACAATCATAAACTCATCCAATAATATCCTTATTATCTCATTCAAAAAATGTGTGTCCCTATCACTTGTCAAATTCTGGGTATCCATACCTTGTAAGAATATTTTCCCATAAAAATATGTTGTTGTCTTTCTTATACAATCCTTTGTAGGTGGTGCTTCTGCCCACCTTGTGAGATAATCTATATAAGTAATGATGTAGCGTGATCCAGTCCTACGTGTGGCTAGTGAAATAGGACCCAAAAATTCTATAGCCCATTTCTCAAATGGTTCTACACTAGTAATATTTCTTAGAGGCATTTCATCTCATTGACCTTGTTTTCTAAGGCACCGACAACTATCACAAGCCTTAATATGCTTTACAATCTTTATACGTGGTCTCCCACCACAATCTAGTGAGTAGTGGCGTCACCGTATAGTGGCCACCTACAATACCACCATGAGATTCCTCCATGATATCTGTGTGCTCATGTTCCATACATGGCGACACAATACTTCATCCCGACCTAACTTGTATAGGTCACCGCTAATCAACATATAGAGTGTCACACATTGTTTATTCTATAAGGATTTCATTCCTTCAGTGCTATACCTATTTATAGTAAAGAAAACAATGTCCTCTAATTCCGATGGTGCATGTTGTAACTTTGTATAAGCTGTGCATCGAACATGGTATCTTCAATGGCCTTTTCTTTTCTCGTAACTATATTCTAGATAAATGGTTTGGTCTAGAATTACTTTTCCATGGTTTGACCATGTTGGTCCGAAAATCATCGCGTGGGCAGATCTATGGATAGGCAGAGCCAAAAGTGTTGCGAGGGCTTAGCCCTCTTTGAGGCAAAGCAGTTAAACCGGTTTATTGCTATTTCTACTTAGAGGAATCTATGCAAGTCTCACAGATTACGCCTTCGGGGTTGGGATCTCATCCCGGTAGAGTGTTCAGGCTGCGAAAAGAAAGGAATGAAAGAGAGAGAAGAGAAAGAACAGATCCGAAGGGAGAAAAGAAATGAATTCCAAAGCGAGAAGGGTCGGAAGATCTATGCTTTTAGTTTGTAGTAATGTGAGCCAAACCTACTTGCATAAATAAACAAAGCAATCTTGATAAACAAATGACGGAAAAGTAGATATGAATCTAACAGATCAAACACATACGAGATCTAACGTAAGAAAGATCTAATGTATAACATTGACTATTGAGCACAAAGTCTGAATAATTGTATTACTGTTCTTTTCTGTTACAAGAAAGCTCAAAGTCTTTCTCTCCTCACTTCTATTTCTATCTGAAAAATGTTCACCTCTTTGAATACAACAAGTATTCTTGTATTTATAGAAGATGAGGGAGAGAGAAGGCAAAATGGAGCCAACCACTTATTTACAAGATATTTACAAAATATCCAAAAGTCATGTTGACTTTGACAACTTGGATGGATGACATCATCCCATGATGCAACATGGATGATGTCATCATTTGTGCTGACTTACTTCGAGATACTACGAAAAGAAAGTCGGAGAATAGAGAGGAGAAGAAGGAGAAGAAGAAGAAGAGGAAGCTATTCATCATCATCATCCCTGTGGCCTAAAAGGGGTGCCATTTGATGCTTGATCGGGAGATGAGATGTGGGCGAGCGCGGTATTCCAAGAACTTGCTGATCATCGGCCCAAATTGATCCTGTGATGGATCCTTGTGCCGTTCAGCGATTGCTTCACAAGTTTCCCGCTCATCTATGAGCTTTTCGGGATCTTGGAATAGTCTTTACCCGCCTCGATTAGGGACCCGATGAAGTCTCTACGAGCGGTAGGTTGTTGATGGATTCGATGTCGAAGCGTGACTTCGGCCTGTCCCTGAGAAGCTACCTCCTTGAAAATCCGGATAGTGTCATCGGTGATCTCAAGGTAAGGGAAGGAGTGAGCAACCACAGAGTCATAGATAAAACAATTTTCTCCATTTGATGCATCGCATCCGGGGCCTCTTCCTTTACCTTGTCTATCTTTTCAGAACAAATTCTAGCTGATCTATCCGATAGTCCAGTGGACATAGTTTTATTGAGGGCCCTTGGGTGGCCGAAGACTCGAACTTAACCGGATCTTGGTGACAGTCGAACATTTGTTGGAAGGCTTCGTCTTTGGAGTCTAGCATGCTCTAATTCTTCGATCTTGGACTTGCTAATGCTTGGAGTTCCTTATTCGCCTTCTCGATGTTCGGTATAAACCGATATACTCGCGATCACCTTTTCACTATCTTTGAGGATCGGCTCCTCCAAGAAAACAGACCATACCTTGCTCGCCGATTTTTGAATACTCATTAATCTTCTCCGTAGAGCAGCTCGGGAGTCTCGGCGGCAGATTGTGGGAGGTGCACTTCCCATCTTACGTAAGGCTTGAAGCGGATATTTGTTCTGCTCCTTTAGTAGCCTTTTTCTTCCTTTGTTTCTTGAAGCTTTTCGCAGAGTGCATCAGCTGCGGAAAGAGCTTCCCCAGAGACTTTCGAGGATGTCCCCATTGTGACTTGGGTCACGGTGAAATCTGTTGGAGACAGATCTTCTTTCTCTTTGAGGGGTTGGGGTATGCTATTTCCATGACTCTCTCACTGCGGCGCTCTTTGAGAAGCGTGTAACCGGCTTGTGCTTCTTTACTCCTTTAGCCGGAATGGCCGAAAAGTCCATCGGAGCGATGGGGACTTTCCTCTTTTGTTGGTTTATTCTTGAGAGATCCAAGCTGGTCCTATAGAAGAAGGACCGAGGAGACAGAGGGAGGCGGCAACGGTAGAAGAGGGGAAAAACGTGGAGACACGTGGCGGCGGCATCGAAAGAATAGCCGAAGACATGCTCACGGGAGGAAGGAAACCGCAGCAAGCGAGAAGAGATAGGAAGGGAAGGGAGCTCGGAGATGAGGGAAGAAATGGAAGAAGACAAATCAGCAAGGGAGGAGAAGATAGATGAAGAGGCGGGGAAAGAGTAGAAAGAAGGCGAGAGGACACAACCAAAGGAGTGGTTGCTTGAGTCACTCGAGGAGGAAGGAAGAGAAGAGGAAGGGATAGAAGGGATCTACGAAGTTGTAGCGACGCCGACATCACTGGGTGGATGGGCGTATAGGACTATCCTCTGTCAATTCTTTCTCTGGCGAATCCAGAGTTATTACTTGTTCAAGCTCTGAAGGAAGAGGACTTTCAGGGGCTTCCTCCTGAATGGTGCTAGGTTCACCTTCGGCACCTTTGCCTTCAGGTAGACTTCTTTGACCTTGGAGGTGCGTTGCCCAAAGGGAAGTCATGAAATCTACCCCGAGGTAGATTAGTCCGTTCATGCGGCACCGATGCTCCGTTCTCCGCATAGTTTCTTTTACCCTCTCCTCAATTGTTTGAGGAGCCTTGCTTCTGTCAATGTCTGGGAAGGGCCAATCATCCCCTTCTGTGTCATTATACACTTTGTCTACTTCGTCTTCCGTGGTTTGGAAGCCTTTTGGGACAATGGCCACTCCGTATTGGATGATTTCCGTTAATGCCAAGCGAGAGTGATCCTTTCTTCGAGTTCTACCTCATGGAGAACGTCGATGTAGATATCCTCAATCGAGGGACATGAATTGGATCAAGCTTAGCCCTTGGTAGACGGCCCCTAGGGTCGAATGTAGGCCTTCTTTGGGAAATCATGCTTTAGGTTGAGCAATTCTAGCTCAAGCAAACATCTCCTTCGCCTTGTGATAGCTGGAGCATGTGTAGCGGCCTCTTGTGAGGGGAAAGGAGTTCCGCCCTTCTTTCTCTTGAGGCACTTTTCATGGTATGTGACCATTTGCCTTGATAGATTCAATAAAATCAACTTTGGTCGGCATACCTTGGTAGCACTGGTTGGCTCTCCCAAAAAGTTGGCAGCCCTTAGATAGGTGAACGTGGGAAATTGGGTGAACAAGGCTCCCCATTTCTCTGTGATTGCCACTATGTTCTTTGTCGTCATCCAGCTATGAGTCAAATTTGGCGCTGACATGCACATGATGTGATAGAAGAAAACATCATTGATTTTAGCAAATTGAGGATACTATTCTCTAGTCTCACTCTGGATAGTAATCAAATATCTTGGCACGAGGCCATACTCCACCGGTTGAGCCCAGGTAATCCCTTGCCGATCTTTGCGGCGTAGACTACATAGGAGTTCATATGAAATACTCCGGTTGTGGCAAGCTGTTGTAGCTGCTCGAGAGATGGTCTTTCTTGATTATTTTCAGAAAAAGCGATCGGGCAAATTCTTATTCATTGTTTCTAGGTACTGCGGCATCCACTTATGGAAATAGTGGGCATCGAAAGCTTAGAAGACTCGCTCAAGAAGGTGATAGAATCTTTGAGTTCCTACGAGAAATCACTTCGGTGGATAGTCCGAGGCCACCGGGTCACTACCTTCTTATTCTTTAGGTAGACCTCATTCATTAAGCGCATGCACAGCTGGCCTTCGTTGTCTCCCGGGCCTTGATGCATTCTGTTGGCTAATGACCACGTAGTTCGGTGGTGAGGAATGCAAGCATCAACTCAAAATGGCGGGCAGTGAGGTTTATGACTACTTCGCCCTTGCTATTCTCGACACATCTCGTGTCTTTGTTGAAGGATTGTGCAACAACCATCATAAACTCGTTATTCACAGCGCTGACAGGGATTCCTCCGGCAAAGTGCAGGGCACTGCCTATTAGTTTGTCCATCCATGGACTTCTTGTAACCTTTTGAGTTCTAAGCCAGAACTCATCCATGTCAATGTGACCCAATTCAGAGTCCCGGACATCCATACTGCACTCAGCCTGTGATTCGGGCATCCTGACCTTCTGATATTTGTATTTCATTTCTTCTTCTGTTAGCTTTGCCTTTCCTCTTGGTTTGGTGGGCTTCTTGCTTGACGTAGACATGTGTTCTTTCGAACTCAGCTGCTGATCTGCACGAAGAAGAAGAGAGACCCAATCCAAAAAGGTTGAATTAGTCATTTGATCTTCCATTGGAAAGCTTAGCAGGAGGAGTTAGAGATTTAAAGGCTCAGGGCGCAGGAAAAATACAATTGAGCCAAATAGATAAGCGCGCAAGAAAGGAATGTTGCGAGAGGTTATATTGGCGCCAAAAGCGCATGGCGCATGGATGAAAGCAGTTGCATTTTTTATAACAGGCGCACAGGAAATCGTGTTACATTGGGGTTCGATGCGCTTTGTGGCGCATGGAAAGATTGTGTAACATGGACGAATGATGCGCCAAAGGAATATAGCATGGCGCATGGAGGGTTTACACAACATCATGTTTTGCATCGGAGGAAGTGCGCGGCGCCTATGTAATCTTTATACTTGCGCGAAAAAGGCTTTTGTTGCATCGAAGCGGGTGCGCTCTTTGGCGCATGGAAACATTATGCAGCATGGAAAAGGATGCGCCAAGGCTGATAGGAGGAAGCGCGGGATTTACACTTGGAGCATGCAAAAGGGGTGCGCTTATGGGCGCATGAATTTCAGCTGCAGCGAGGATGGAAAGGGCGCCATTAGGCGCGGATCTTGAAAGTATGTTGCAAGTCGGATAGGTGCGCCGAGGGGCGCGAGTGTCTTGATTATTCAAGGCGCGCGGTGCGCCTTGTGAAATAAGCTCTCAAACCTCTTTCTTTCTCTCTCTTCCACTTCAAAAATTGCTTGGACAAGTAAGGTTTTCAAAATCTTGTAAACGAGACCAAGCTAGCTAAAACGACCCCTTTTCCAAGTGAGATCCAGGAAAGAGGGAGGGAGAGGAAGAGCAAAAAATAAAAATGAACAGACAAAGACAGGGGGAAAGGCTCAAAACATTCAAACTTTGATGAAAAGCGGCCAGCAAGTTGGCACACACACACCAAAACCGGACAAAAAACAAGCCCAAAGAACAGAAAACATAAAAGGGAAGGGGAAGAACCTCTTACCTTAAAATATAGCGAAAATTCCTTGAGCGGGTCCACAACACGACGAAAGGACAGGCGAGGAGGGCCGACAAATCGGAAAAATCACGTGTTTGACAAAAGAATGAAAATGACATTGGGCGCGCACGGATATTTATAGAAAAACCTGTCATTAATGCGCCACCAACCTTTTGAAATGGCGCATGGAAACGGCTGTCGACAAGGGAAAGCGTGCGCCCTTTGGCGCATGGAAGGAAATGGCAACAGAAGAATGAGCGCGCCTTTGGCGCACCAAATTCGTTGTCGACATGAAGTTATGTGCGCCCTTTGGCGCACCAAAACTTGGTGTAACATAGATTACGTGCGCCCTTTGGCGCACCGAGAAGCGTGCTAACATGGAAAACCATGCGCCAAAGGCTTTTAAGGGGGCGCATCAAAATTATGTTTTACAAGGAAAATTCAGGCGCCCAGCCAAAAAAGGCTCAAAAAGACTAAGTTCGAAAACTAGATTTCCCAGGGAGGGATTTTACGACGTTTCGAACGCGAAGGATCCCTAACGAGGGATCGAAACAAAATTTTCGGTATGGTTATCGGTAAAATTGCCCTTGTCAATTTTACGGGATAATGGTAGCTCTTTCTGGGGGACTATCTGCACGAGCAAATTCGGGGTAGAGAATCCCAGATCACATGTGCCTATCCATTGGGTACGGAGTCAAAAACAAGGGGGACCGGAGGGAGAACAAAGGAAACACACAACAAACTGAAAGCAAACACACGACGAAAGCAAACACACAACAAAGAGCAAACTGTACAAAGAAGAGAGCAAACTGTACAAAGAAGAGAGCAAGCTCTACTTCCTGAAGATCTTGAGATGTTGCCCGCTATAGGGAAGCGGGAGCTCAGCTCCATCCAGATACGAGAGATAGAAACTATTCTCTCCATTGAGTTGCTTGATTTTGAAGGGCCCTCTCCATAGGGAATCAAATTTTCCGTGCATGCCCTTTGGTTCTCTTCGCTTGTCCCAAAGAAGGACGAGATCTCCCACTAGAAAATCTCTCTGCTTGGCCTTCTTGTCAAAAAGCCTCTTCACTTGATTCGATGTTCGGTGATCCTGCCGACCACCTTTACTCTCTTTTCTTCAAGTTACGCAAATACATGATTCTCTTTTCTAGAGAACTCGAAAAGTTTCATCTTCGATTGCTCGTGCCAAGCGTAGAGCGGGAAGTTCGCGAGAAATGGGAAGTTCGGCATCGAGTGCCATATAACACTTGAAAAGGTGACATGCCGAGAGATCTCTTAGGAGTAATGCGGTCCGCCCACAAAGCATCGTCAAAGACTTGTGCCACATCCGCTGATTTTCATCTACTAATTTCCGTATGATGGTCACCAAGTTCTTATTCTTTGGATTCCTTTGACCATTTCCCGAGGGTAATAATCCGAGGCATGTGCTAAAGTTATTCCATATTCATAGCAAAAACTAATAACTTCCCATGAAGAGAAGTTAGAAGCGTTATCAAGCAACGATTTTATGCGGAACACCGAACTGACGATGATATTTTCTTTGATAAAACTGCAAACTACCTCGAAGTGGCGTGCTTAGCGGTATATGGCTTCCACCCATTTAGTGAAGTAATCCGTTCTTTGTGAGGACATAGCTATGTCCGGCCTCGATTGAGGATTGAGTGCACCAATAAAATCAATTCCCCATTGCACGAATGGTTCATTGATAATGACCGGCCTAAGGGGAAGGGCAGCCAACTTGGGCTTGCCGGCGAATTGTTGTGGGGTTCACACTTTGCCACCCAGTAGCCGCATCTTGAAAAAGCGTTGGCGATGTAGTACAGCTCGAATGATCTTGTGTCTTTGTCACGGAAGAAGAAAAATGGCCTCCGCAGCTGAATTGTGAAAACTTTCCAGCGTAGTTTTACTTGCTTGGGGCTTATTAACACATCGCGGGGAAGACACCGTCTATCCGCGCTTATATAAACCGTCATCCCGGATGACATACTTAGCTGCCCCCGAGCTTTATAGCACGCTTCTCCTTTGCGATTAGGTGCATCGGGCATTCGCCGTAGGTAAGGAAGAAAGCAATGTCGGAGTACCACTCATCATTGTCGCATGATAAATAGAACCCGAGAGGCGGAGAATCGGGCTCCTCTAGAGGGCTTTGCTCTTTGTCGGTATAATTCTCTCTTTCATCAGGATTTTCTGAACCCCTGTTCTCAGCCATTAGCTGACACAGGCCTTTACCCCTTACCGGCTTGGTGGGTTTAATATCCAGTCATATTCACGGACTTTTGCGATCAATTCCCTCTCAAACTTCCTAACTCCTGTTGAGTTAGAATTGATTTCACCGCGGTGTCGGGAACCAAGCACCACCGTATGCGAGTTCGAGAATGTAATACCTGAAATTCTTCACCGCTTTGACAACGGAAAAGGCGTGTTTTCAGTGAGTCATTTTCAACTCGTGAGGCTTGAGAGGAGAACTCATGAATGCGATTGGAGATTCAATATCCTCTCGAGTTCTTTTGCATTAGGATTGCGAGACACGGTATGTTCGGAGGCGTAACTATACATAATGAAGTCTTTGGAGAAATCCGGACATACCGGGACGGTGCATGAGCAATGAAGTTTTTATCTCCTCAAACGACCTTTTCCCCTCTTCACTCCATCGAAAGTGGGTGACCCTTTCATCATGTTTAGTATGTGGCGGGTCTTCTCGGCAAAATCGGGGACAAAACGCCTAAGAAAGTTCACCTTTAGAAGAAAGAATGAACACCATTCTTGCTTGTAGGCGAGTAAGGCTTTGGATAGCCTTAACTCTTTCGGCATCAATCTTCGTTCCTTCTTTACTAACCACATGGCCTAGCAATTTCCTTCGTAACCCCAAAAGCAGACTTTTTGGGATTTAGGAAATTCCATGTTCTCGGCACTGGCCAATACTTGCTCCAGTGATCATAATGATCACTTCGTAGTTTAGAGAACACGGTTAAGTCATCTAGATAAACTACGATGACTTTTCCCATCATGCCTTTGAATGCAAAGTCCATGGCCCATTTGAAAAGTGGCACCGGCGTTAGTTAGGCCGAAAGGCATCTGTTATAGGCAAATGTACCCCATGGAGTAGTGAATCTTTGTTTTGAATTGATCTTCAGGAGAGACTTCAATCTGATTATAGCCTGAAAAACCATCAAGCATAGACAGCATTTCCGATCCAGTCACTGCTTGCAGAACTTGATCCATTATGGGAAGAGGGTAGTTGTCTTTCAGTGAAGCTTGATTCAAGTTTCGAAAGTCTACGCAGATGCGTATTTCACCGTTTTTCTTGCGTACTGGCACAATGTTCGCCACCCAAGTGCTGTGATGGATAGGGAAGATGATTCTTGCGTCCAGCATCTTACGAATTTGGCTTCGGCCGAATGGTGCCGAAATCTTGGGATTATAATGTCTTTGCTTGACGGAAGGCTTTGGCATCTTCTTTCAGCGGTATATCATCTTTGAACGTCCTTTGGCTTGAAGGACTTTAAATCGGCATATGACCAGGCCAATACATCCATATATCTTTTCAGCAACTTGACAAATTTCCGTTTTTTCTTAAGCGCGCAACATTTCCCGATGTTCACGAAGTGCGGGTGTGCCTCGAGAACCTATATTGGTAGTTACGTCTGCGGAGATGAGTTAGGATCATCTCGCCTCTTCTTTTTCACAAAGCGATCATGTCATCACAAACAGGTGCTCCAGAGAAACTAGGCCCTTCGGAATTTTATTTCCCTTGGTGACATATGCCATCGTTCTCCCTTGTTTCGTGGTTTTTGTTGATTGATTCACGGCATGTTGAGGTGGATCCTTCAAAATACAACTCATCAAAATTTTCTGATTTTTCTAGAAAGGCAATGAGGTGATTATCATCGTTGAATACCTACCAATCTTGAGAGTTATGCAGCACGCTTGGGCGGAAAACCACTTCAATGGTGTATTTGCTCGTTTTCAAACCCGGGTGCGGAGCATGAGAGATCTTGAAACTTGACCAGCGAATCAGCCATGTCGTTTTGGGCTCTTGGAATTGCCTCTATTGAAAAAGCGTCAAATTCCTCAATGCTGTCCCATCTTTGCATTACGGTAGTGCTGAGCCTTTCATTTTCACTTGGTAAATCCTTTTGACCTGATTTACAACTAGCTCGGCATCACCTTGTGCTTTTAGATTTTTATCCCTTTTTCTTTTGCGGCTTGCATACCGAGTAAGAGAGACTCATACTTAGTATTGTTAGTATTGAAAAACTGCAACTTGAAAGAAAGAGGAATTACCTCCTCCTCGGGAGATATTAGCACGGCTCGGCGCCACATCCACTAGTTGCAGCTGCCATCAAATTGCAAGGTCCAGGACCTTATTAAGATCCTTTTCTTGAGCGAAAACATCCTTTGTATCCGCCTCGGTAGATAAGAAGTAGTTTCCCATCCACGATGATTCAAAAAGGATTTGGGCTTTGGGGTCTTGAGCTAGTGACCAAGTATTTCTTTTGGGATTCGGCTCCAAAGTTTGCATTACGCCTTTGATCTGGAATTCTAGCTTTGGACCGAGTCCATGTGAATTTCTCCACCAACCCTTGACTGCAAAAGCTCCTTCCAGTGAGAATTCCATAGGCTGCCGGAATGTCGGCAACAAGGACGGTCATTTTTACTCTTTTATCCGGGAAGGCCGCAAACGCAAAGTGCGCGTCTTTGATTTGGCCAATCAATGGCACTTGCTTGGTTTCAATGAGTAGCATCTGCCGAAAGGTTTGGTAAGAGTGAGGCCCAAAGCATGGGCGACTTTCCCGGCATGACGTTATCGGAAGCTCGGAATCAATTATGCAATTACTCAGCTTGTGCCCATTGATCAGCAGGGAGAGATAGAAAGGTTCTATCTTGCACTTGACGACGTTGAAGCAACATTTATATGGGATTCGGGGGAGTGGAAAGGATTCCTTTAGGGGAAGCCTGATTAGATATAACAGCTTGGCCTTGGATATACTTAGTCAATCTTACAAGCTGTTCGGGGTTTGACTGAAGATACTCAGCTTCAGACATTTGAATCTTGGTCTTTTTTGCATGATCTATTATATCGAACGCGGCCAAGGGTTGCGTTGGTGAGGGAATGAGTCCTTCACTTCGCGATGATGGAATAGGGTTACTGATCTTGATAGGAATATGAGGGGGCTGATTCGGAGGAGAGATGGGCGGAAAAGACTTCTTTGCAAAAGACTTAACAGGGAATTGAGTAGGAAGAGGATTACCTCTTCTAACAATGGTTGGAGGCACGTTTGACACGACCTTCTCCTTCTGCACATGGGCAGCAACTTCCGCTTCTTTTCCTTGCGAGCGGGTAAAAACAGCATATGATTGTCCGCTTGCATAGCCCTGAGTACTCTCTTCTTCATCAGATTCATCCTCATCAAATTCCATATATCCAATTGTGGAGTCGCCAGTCGGCTCACCGACATCTTGATCATCTTCATCTTGAGGCGAAGATTCTTCATAATCTTGCTCTTCCTCTTGATTTCGGCCAAAGCATTGACAGGAGGAGCTTGGCAAGCGCCAACCGTGGAGCGGTTGCGAGTAACGGCCTTTGTGAAGCATTGTTAGGAACAAAATTCCTCCGCGGGGTATCCGGTACGAGGAACTAGGAGAAGCCTGGGCCAGCTGCTTCTTTAATGCGAGCAGATCATTCGCCATCTTTTGGAATGCTGGATCAGACGAAGTGGTGGGCGAAGGGCCCAAAGACTTAGGCTTTGCTGATTCCTTTCTCAACTCGCCAGATATTATCAAATTGTCTTCTATCCGGATGGCAGCAGCCTGAGCAAGAGGTAGAGTAGCTACTCGCTCTTGAAGGAGCAAGAAGCTGACTTTTGAGCTCATGGCGTTTACAAAGAAACACTTCTGATTTTCAGGCGTTGGAAGCATGGCAACCGGGACACGGTTGATTAATGCATTGAAACGGGCGACAAAATCGCGCATGGTCTCATTTGCCTCCTTCTTCAGGTGAGTGATTCGTGATAGCAACGCAAATGCATCCTCTGAAGGCTTGTATCTGTCTTCAAAAGCATCCATAAGGTAGCCCAACCGGTGATAGATCCGGTGGCAAATCTGAAACCATTCAGTGCGGGCCCTTGTAGAGTTTCGAGAAAAGGCGAACCGACACATCTTCGTGAGTCACGTCCAAAAATCTTGCATGACATAATGAAAGCAGATATGTGGGAATCCGTGCTTTGATTTCCGCTCCCGTCAAATTTAGGAAAATTCTTTCGGTTCCCATGAGGGAGCGCGTGAACTGGATGTGGCAGTGCGAGAGGACCCATAGCATTTCCCCATGGTACTGCCATTTGAAAGGCTGGAAAAAGCACACGAACTGGGAGGGTGGTTCCACTGAGCAGCAAAGCACTACAAAGGGATGTAGGTGCTCCTTGTAAAAGACTTTTTCTTCGTGGAGGTGAGACACTCCTGGATGACCACCTAGCCGAGCTTAACGCTGAAAAACGTGCCGGTGTTACGCTGAAATTGTGCCTTTGAAGCAGATCGAAAGTAGGATCAACTTCTCCACGGGCTCTCCTGCTGCGCGTAAAGGTTCACTCGCAGAGTGTACCTTCGGATCTGTAATATTAAGGCGCAGATTTAAACTTTGTTTTTGGGTGTACTTGCTGATTTTCTGGTTTTTCTCAAAAACCAGCATGCACTTTTCTGAATATTTAAAAACTATCCTCCTCGAAAAACCGATTGCGGTTAATGACAAATAAGCAGCGAGGATAAGATGGCAGGGAAGAATAGTAGGCTGATTTTCAGATCTGATTTTTACTTTTTCAAAGGGTTTTAAACTTTTTAGAAAAGCAGTCAAAACTCGGATCTACGGAAAAATAATGATTTTGATAAAAACTCAGCGAACTAAAGATCTGTAACTAGGCCCGATCTATGACTCTCAGAAGGAAATTTTTTGATTTGAGCACTTTTGCAAATTTTTTTTTTTGGATTTTCAACAAAAGTGCAGATTTGCAAACAGAAGTGATTTTCTTATATTTTCGATTTTATATTATACCACCACCATAGATCTCGAGATCGAGATCATGTCAGTTCCCAGTAGTCGCCAAAAGCTGTTGGTCCGAAAATCATCGCGTGGGCGAGATCTATGGATAGACGAGCCAACAAGTGTTGCGGAGGCTTAGCCCCTCTTTGAGACAGAAGCCCGGTTTATTGCTATTTCTACTTAGCGAGGAATCTATGCAAGTCTCACAGATTACGCCTTCGGGGTTGGGATCTCATCCCGGTAGAGTGTTCAGCTGCGAAAAGAAAGGAATGAAAGAGAGAGAAGAGAAAGAAGCAGATCCGAAGGGAGAAAAGAAATGAATTCCAAAGCGAGAAGGGTCGAGAAGATCTATGCTTTTAGTTTGGTAGTAATGTGAGCCAAACCTACTTGCATAAATAAACAAAGCAATCTTGATAAACAAATGACGGAAAAGTAGATATGAATCTAACAGATCAAACACATACGAGATCTAACGTAAGAAAGATCTAATGTATACACATGACTATTGAGCACAAAGTCGAATAATTGTATTCTTGTTCTTTTACATTTACAAGAAAGCTCAAAGTCTTTCTCTCCTCACTTCTATTTCTATCTGAAAAATGTTCACCTCTTTGAATACAACAAGTATTCTTGTATTTATAGAAGATGAGGGAGAGAGAAGGCAAAATGGAGCCAACCACTTATTTACAAGATATTTACAAAATATCCAAAAGTCATGTTGACTTTGACAACTTGGATGGATGACATCATCCCATGATGCAACATGGATGATGTCATCATTTGTGCCAACTTACTTCAGATACTACGAAAAGAAAGTCGGAGAATAGAGAGGAGAAGAAGGAGAAGAAGAAGAAGAGGAAGCTATTCATCATCATCATCCTGTGGCCTAAAAGGGGTCGCCTGTTTCTGATGCTGATCAGGAGATGAGATGTGGAACTGAGCGCGGTATTCCAAGAACTTGCTGATCATCGGCCCAAATTGATCCTGTGATGGATCCTTGTGCCGTCGTTCACCGATTGCTTCACAAGTTTCCCGCTCATCTATGAGCTTTTCGGGATCTTGGAATAGTCTTTACCCGCCTCGATTAGGGACCCGATGAAGTCTCTGAGCCGATAGGTTGTTGATGGATTCGATGTCGAGCGTGACTTGGCCCCTGTCCTTCGAGAAGCTACCTCCTTGAAAATCCGGATAGTGTCATCAGCTGATCTCAAGGTAAGGGAAGGAGTGAGCAACCCTGGAGTCATAGATAAAACAATTTTCTCCATTTGATGCATCGCATCCAGGGCCTCTTCCTTTACCTTGTCTATCTTTTCCAGAACAAATTCTAGCTGATCTATCCGATAGTCCAGAGTGGACATAGTTTTATTGAGGGCCCTTGGGTGGCCGAAGACTCCGAACTTAACCAGATCTTCGACTGAACAGTCGAACATTTGTTGGAAGGCTTCGTGCTGGAGTCTAGCATGCTCTAATTCTTCTGATACTGGACTTGCTAATGCTTGGAGTTCCTTATTCGCCTTCTCGATGTTCAGGTATAAACTGATATACTCGGCGATCACCTTTTCACTATCTTTGAGGATCTGGCTCCTCCAAGCAGAAACAGCCATACCTTGCTCGCCGATTTTTGAATACTCATTAATCTTCTCCCTGGTGAGCAGCTCGGGAGTCTGGCAGCGATTGTGGGAGGTGCACTTCCCATCTTACTAAGGCTTGAAGCAGATATTTTCTGCTCCTTCAGTAGCCTTTTTCTTCCTTTGTTTCTTGAAGCTTTTCGCAGAGTGCATCAACTGCGGAAAGAGCTTCCCCCTAGAGACTTTCTGAGGATGTCCCCATTGTGACTTGGGTCACGGTGAAATCTGTTGGAGACAGATCTTCTTTCTCTTTGAGGGGGTTGGGGTATGCTATTTCCATGACTCTCTCACCTGCAGCGCTCTTTGAGAAGCGTGTAACCGGCTTGTGCTTCTTTACTCCTTTAGCCGGAATGACCGAAAAGTCCATCGGAGCGATGGGGACTTTCCTCTTTTGTTGGCTTAGCTGCTGAGAGATCCAAGCTGGTCCTATAGAAGAAGGACCAGAGACAGAGGGGGAGGCAGCAACGGTAGAAGAGGGGAAAAACGTGGAGACACGCGGCGGCGGCATCGAAAGAATAGCCGAAGACATGCTCACGGGAGGAAGAGAAACCGCATGCAGCGAGAGAGATAGGAAGGGAAGGGAGCTCGGAGATGAGGGAAGAAATGGAAGAAGACAAATCAGCAAGGGAGGAGAAGATAGATGAAGAGGCGGGGGAAAGAGTAGAAGAAGGGGCAGAGGACACAACCAAAGGAGTGGTTGCTTGAGTCACTCGAGGAGGGGAAGGAAGAGAAGAGGAAGGGATAGAAGGGATCTACGAAGTTGTAGCGGACGCCGACATCACGGGTGGATGGGCGTATAGGACTATCCTCTGTCAATTCTTTCTCTGGCGAATCCAGAGTTATTACTTGTTCAGGCTCTGAAGGAAGAGGACTTTCAGGGGCTTCCTCCTGAATGGTGCTAGGTTCACCTTCGGCACCTTTGCCTTTCAGCAGCTTCTTTGACCTTGGAGGTGCGTTGCCCAAAGGGAAGTCATGAAATCTACCCGAGGTAGATTAGTCCGTTCATGCGGCACCAATGCTCCGTTCTCCGCATAGTTTCTTTTACCCTCTCCTCAATTGTTTGAGGAGCCTTGCTTCTGTCAATGTCCAGGAAGGGCCAATCATCCCCTTCTGTGTCATTATACACTTTGTCTACTTCGTCTTCCGTGGTTTGGAAGCCTTTTGGGACAATGGCCACTCCGTATTGGATGATTTCCGTTAATGCCAAGCGAGAGTGATCCTTTCTTCTGAGTTCTACCTCATGGAGAACGTCAATGTAGATATCCTCAATCGAGGGACATGAATTGGATCAAGCTTAGCCCTTGGTAGACGGCCCTAGGGTCGAATGTAGGCCTTCTTTGGGAAATCATGCTTTAGGTTGAGCAATTCTAGCTCAAGCAAACATCTCCTTCGCCTTGTGATAGCTGGAGCATGTGTAACGGCCTCTGTGTGAGGGGAAAGGAGTTCCGCCCTTCTTTCTCTTGAGGCACTTTTCATGGTATGTGACCAGCTGCCTTGATAACTCCAGTAGAATCAACTTTGGTCCAGCATACCTTGGTAGCCTGGTTGGCTCTCCCAAAAAGTTGGCAGCCCTTAGATAGGTGAACGTGGGAAATTGGGTGAACAAGGCTCCCCATTTCTCTGTGACTGCCACTATGTTCTTTGTCGTCCGGCTATGAGTCAAATTTGGCCGCAACATGCACATGATGTGATAGAAGAAAACATCATTGATTTTAGCAAATTGAGAGATACTATTCTCTAGCCTCAGCTCTGGATAGTAATCAAATATCTTGGCCTGAGGCCATACTCCACTTCGGTTGAGCCCTGGGTAATCCCTTGCCGATGCTGCAGCGTAGACTACATAGGAGTTCATATGAAATACTCCCGGTTGTGGCAAGTCATTGTTGTAGCTGCTTTCGAGAGATAGTCTTCTTGATTATTTCACCCAAAGAAAAGCGCGATCGGGCAAATTCTTATTCATTGTTTCTAGGTACCATGCAAACATCCACTTATGGAAATAGTGGGCATCTGAAAGCCCGAAGACTCTGCTCAAGAAGGTGATAGAATCACTGAGTTCCTCTGAGAAATCACTTCGGTGGATAGTCTGAGGCCACCGGGTCACTACCTTCTTATTCTTTAGGTAGACCTCATTCATTAACTGCATGCACTGGCCTTCGTTGTCTTCCCAGGCCTTGATGCATTCCTGTTGGCTAACAGCCACGTAGTTCCGGTGGTGAGGAATGCCAAGCATCAACTCAAAATGGCGGGCAGTGAGGTTTATGACTACTTCGCCCTTGCTATTCTCGACACATCTCGTGTCTTTGTTGAAGGATTGTGCAACAACCATCATAAACTCGTTATTCACAGCGCTGACAGGGATTCCTCCGGCAAAGTGCAGGGCACTGCCTATTAGTTTGTCCATCCATGGACTTCTTGTAACCTTTTGAGTTCTAAGCCAGAACTCATCCATGTCAATGTGACCCAATTCAGAGTCCCGGACATCCATCGCACTTGCACTCGGCTGTGATTCGGGCATCGACCTTCCGATATTTGTATTTCATTTCTTCTTGTTAGCTTTGCCTTTCCTCTTGGTTTGGTGGGCTTCTTGCAGCGTAGACATGTGTTCTTTCGAACTCGGTTCTGCTGATCTGCACGAAGAAGAAGAGAGACCCAATCCAAAAAGGTTGAATTAGTCATTTGATCTTCCATTGGAAAGCTTAGCAGGAGGAGTTAGAGATTTAAAGGCTCAGGGCGCAGGAAAAATACAATTGGCAGGCCAAATAGATAAGGCGCGCAAGAAAGGAATGTTGCAGAGGTTATATTGGCGCCAAAAGCGCATGGCGCATGGATGAAGCAGGTTGCATTTTATAACAGGGCGCACAGGAAATGCGTGTTACATTGGGGTTCGATGCGCCCTGTGGCGCATGGAAAGATTGTGTAACATGGACGAATGATGCGCCAAAGGAATATAGCGCGGCGCATGGAGGGTTTACACAACATCATGTTACTGCATCGGAGGGTGCGCCAGCGCCTATGTAATCTTTATACTTGCGCGAAAAAGGCTTTTGTTGCATCGAAACTGGGTGCGCTCTTTGGCGCGTGGAAATGGGATGCAACATGGATAAAGGATGCGCCAAGGCTTATAGGAGGAAGCGCGGGATTTACACTTGGAGCATGCAAAAGGGGTGCGCTTATGGGCGCATGAATTTCAGCTGTAGATCAGGATGGCAGGGTGCGCCATGGCGCGGATCTTGAGTATGTTGCAAGTCGGATAGGTGCGCCGAGGGGCGCGACTGTCTTGATTGTTACAAGGCGCGCCGGTGCGCCTTGTGAAATAAGCTCTCAAACCTCTTTCTTTCTTTCTCTTCCACTTCAAAAATTGCTTGGACAAGTAAGGTTTTTCCAAAAATCTTGTAAACAGACCAAGCTAGCTACAAAACGACCCCTTTTCCAGCAGATCCGGAAAGAGGGAGGGAGAGCAAGAGCAAAAAAGAAAAATGAACAGACAAAGACGAGGGAAAGGCTCAAAACATTCAAACTTTGATGAAAACCGGCCAAAGCAAGTTGGCACACACACACCAAAACCGGACAAAAACAAGCCCAAAAGAAGAAAACATAGAAAGGAAGGGGAAGAACCTCTTACCTTAAAATATAGCGAAAATTCCTTGGCGGGTCCACAACACGACTGAAAGCGACAGAAAGCGGGGGCGACAAATCGGAAAAATCACGTCTTGACAAAAGAATGAAAATGACATTGCGCGCCACGGATATTTATAGAAAAACCAGTCATTAATCGCCACCAACCTTTTGAAATGGCGCATGGAAAATCGGTTATCGACAAGGTAAAGCGTCGCCCTTTGGCGCATGGAAGGAAATGGCAACAGAAGAATGAGCGCGCCTTTGGCGCACTGAGTCGTTGTCGACATGAAGTTATGTGCGCCCGCGCGCACAAAACTTGGTGTAACATAGATTACGTGCGCCCTTTGGCGCACCGAGAAGCGTGCTAACATGGAAAACCATGCGCGAAGGCTTTTAAGGGCGCATCAAAATTATGTTTTACAAGGAAAATTCAGGCGCCCGACCAAAAAAAAGGCTCATAGATTTCCGAGGAGGGATTTAAGGGGGACGATTTTGAACGCGAAGGATCCCTAACGAGGATCGAAACAAAATTTTCGAGATATGGTTATCGGTAAAATTGCCCTTGTCAATTTTACTGGGATAACAGACCACAACCGTAAAATAATTATTTTGCAATAAGAGTTCCCATCTACATATGTGCCCCATTACAACAATTTTTTTACTAAATACTTCATTTCCATGTGACTGTGTATAAAATTCAAATGGTGTACCTAAGCAGTACTATCGAATCTATGTAGCACATAGATCATTGACAAATCTTCACTCTGTAGTTATATAAGTCTACTCTGTAGGATTTATATTTCTACTATAAAAATAGATAGGATGATCTATAATACCTTCTCCTACCTGAGCTAACAACACACCAATGGTGTACGTGAGGGGTCCAAATGTACACGAAATGGTTGGTCCCGTGAAGGAAATCAAAGAATAGGTGTGGTAGTAAGTTTCTCCTTCAATGTCTCGAATGCGCGGCTGTTATGGTTCTCCTAGCAGAACATACATTTTCCTTTTCAAGTAAATCTTCCAAAGGTGCGGAAACCTTGGCATACCCCTTTATGAATTTCGTATAATACCTCGTGTGACCCAAGAATACACACACCTCACTTTGAATAAGTAGGCTCATTTAGCCCGATAATGACTACAACCTTATTTGGATTAACCAAAAACCTTCCTCTTGCATATTATGTGTCCTAAAAATATTCTAAATGGTGTAGAAAATATGGAATTATTGATTTTAAAGAGATACTCAACTATCTACATCTTTTAAACATCAAGCATGATTGGAAAAATGATCCTTAACAAGTCCATACACCATCCAATCATCTAAATAAACATGTAAGAAGTTGTGAATAAAATATTTAAATGATCGAACAACTATGCACTGCTAAAATACAAAGCAAGAACATTTTTCGACCAAAAGGCATCACAGTATAGGCAAAGCTTCCCCATTCGAGCTTGTCCTAATCCTCCTAGCAATCCTAACCTGATGATAACCAGAGAATTCATCTGTAAATGGATAGATTTTACACCCTGTAACACTTTCTAGTATTTCCTTAGTGAATAGTGTAGGAAAGGGATCAATCACACATCCAAGATTCAGCTCCATGTATTCCACATAGATCCTAATCTGACCATCCTTCTTGATAGTGATCAGCATTGGACTAACCCATTCTAACTCGTCTAGGGACTTGATGATTCCACACTTCAACATTTTATCAATCTCATCTTTGACCTTTTTCACAAGTTGGGATGCATCCTTAAGGGTCTCTTTCTGACTAGGCACACCCCCTATTTAAGCTTTATCTTCATCTCTCCTAATGATTTATGCATGCCTTTAAGTTCATGGTATCACCAAGGAATAAGTCTTGATAATCCCGTAGTAATTCAATGATTTTTGCCACTTCGAGTCGGACAATAGTATCAAATTATGGCCTCCTAAGGCTCAAAATCTAATCAAATATTCACTTTATTTGTCTTCATATGTTCATGATAGGCATTGTAGTCATTTTTTCACCCACTAAGAACAAGGAAACCTCATGCGTGCCGACCTATCACCCAATGGCGGGTGCTAGGCACTCACCCTGAGGCACGCGAGAGGAGCCGAGTCTCTCTTTATGTGAGTCTAGTGGAAGGAATAGTTCATGATTCTAACTTAGTTATTTAATGTAGACATGAAGAAGCTATAGAGCTCGGGGATGGCTTCTACACTCCTTGATCATAACAAAAACAAAGCACGCAAAGAGAAATAATAGAACCAAGAAGTTGTAAATCCAAAATTATACTTAACCATTCAAGTAAGGTCCATGATTATACAAGATCAAAAGCAAAGTATAAACATGTAGATAGTACAGAAAGAGATCTTAATTTAAACATGATGGTAACCTTATCATATTTATTCAGAGTCTTGCTACAAAGTATCACAGAGGGGAGACCATAGTCATGCGCCATCTATGGATTCATACATGTATTCTCACAAAACAAAAATTTCATTCCCCATTTTCCCATTATAGCCTTACTGAAATGCTTTACCCTTTTTCAGCCCATAGTTCTCACAGTAATTCTGCAGAGCTCCACTACCTTACTTCTCTTTCTACTCTTTGCCAAGGGCGCATGTATAAATAGGCATCTGAGCTCTAAAAACTCCTCTCTAGCCTCAGATCTAGCCCCAAGTGTCAAGGTGTGGGTTGCCCCAGCGCATGCCTCTCCATGTCATGATTATCTTTTTGGATCTTCCTATTACAAGGTATATTCCTTCAGGACACCCTGTCACTAAGCTGGAACCTTATCCAAATGGAACACATTCTTCATGTGTCCTGCCCAAAAGGCCAAAAATAGCTAAGTACCGAATTGTTCTTCCCGGGCGCATGCTCTGGGTTCTCCAAGAAGCCTTTTGAATACTGCCTTGTGTACCTTCACTTGAACACTTCCTCCAACCCTGCGCACCTATGCACCCTTAAGATTTGGAAGCTATAATAGGGGCCCAAAATTACCCCACACTTTACCTGTTCTCCACCCTCGAGAACCTTCTCAAAGATTGCAGTACAAAAAGAATGCAAGCCCTTGCCTTGGAAACGAATGGGGGGAAAGAATAAAGAAATGGGGAGAGAAAGAATAGGGGAAACTTCCCTAAAGAAGAAGGGGAAAATTTTGTTATAGGTTAGCCTCCAGTGTACTCGAAGCACTGACTTCCTCCTGTGCTTTAGTACAGATGTCGCCAGCCAAGGTGCTCACCTTGTTGAAGGTTAACCCTTCCCCTTGTGTGGTAATGGTTTCCACCACAGTCTCAAGTTCTTTAGCATGATCTTCTAGGGAATCCATCTTCCTCATTATGATCTTGTAGAGCTCTTTTAGCCGTGTTTTGATTGAGACTCATTGGTTCTCGATGGCTTCGGATTTATTTTCCACTTTGGCCATGATCCTTTCTCACTCGGCTCTATTGCCCTTATTCTTTTCTCTGAACTCCTTTAGCTCAGCCTCATCGTTGGCAAGTAGTATGCTTGTCACTTTGTCTTGATCTACGTAGTGGTCGTAGGTGACCCCGTGGTTTGTGTAGCTATTCTTACATCGGCAAGCACCTTGTTGTATTCAGCCATGAGTGCAATGACCTTCAACTTGTCTTCCTTCTCCAAGCGCATAGCTACCTCCTCTACCGACTCTAAGGCCAAAGGCTGCCTTTCCATGGTGAGGATCCAAGTCAAGTCCTCTAGGCATTCCAGGGAGGATCTATACTTTTACGTGGGAGGGATAAGGTCCGGGTGCTTCGTGATAATTGCTTGGGAGATGAGTTCCACCTTCTTGGAAACTTCACACACTTTAGCCTTCTCTTCTTGAAGCTCCCTCTGCAGTTGAGCACTGATTAATTTCTCAAGGCTGAGATCCTTTGTCAGCTTCACTACTTCCTCCTTCCTCTTCTCCAACAAGTCCTCCAAGACTCTAACCCTGTCATTCCTACCGAAGAGCCTAGCCTCGATTTCCATGGAGACTTTGTTGAGCACGTTACACACTTGCTCATCCGATAGTTGTTGCGTGTTTACAATGGGGTTGTCCCCATTTACTTCAACATAACTTTAATACCACTCCTCGGTTAATTTCAAACTCAGGCTCATCAAGTTGGGAGTCGAATGCCCATTATAGCATCTTCCTCATTCACGGGTATCCACCCTCAGGGTCAAAGGATTCCATGGCGGTGAGCTCCTTGGTGGGCACGATACTTTGAAAATGCATGTGAAAAACTTTGTTAGGGTCATCAATATAACCCATCGTTGTTCTTCCCCCTTCTACGCATTTACTTCCCATGTGCATGCCCTTGGGAATAGTTACCGAAAGAGTTGGGCCTTTTGTGCTACTTCCACTCTTCTCCCTTTGTTCTTTCTTGAACTCACCGAGCACGAGCTCCACGCTGCACCCCAACTCCTCATTGACCAAGGCATCAATTATCTTCTCTACCTCCCTTGTTGCCTTTTCATTCACCTCCTCCTGAGTGAGCTTGGGCATATCTGGCTCCTTGGTACTAGCCCCTTCACTCCTCTCTTCGCTCTGTGTACCTTCCTCCCTTTGGGCACCCTTCCTCCTTACAAAGATGAAGGCATCATTTATATCCTCTACTTCCTCTCCCTCGAGTCATGGACATCAATTGGCTCTTGATCCACCTCTAAATCTTCCCCTTCAACATCATCCTTTTCACCTCTATAGGTGTTTGGGTCATCTGTGTCTTCAGACCCTTGTTCCTCCGTTCCTTATTCTTCTTCCCTTGTAGAAAATTCTGGAGTTGGGGATGCTATATTTTCTTCATCTGAGGGTTCTTCAGGGGATGGTGGCTTCGCAGGCTCGGGGTCTTCTCCCTGACCACCATTCTCCTCTTCTTCCGGACGTAGGTACTCGGCCCTACAGTATCTACGTTCTACCTTTCCACCGCCCCTTGTTCCTCCTCTTCTTCTTCTTTCTCCTTGTACTTTGGCGTTGGCTTCTTCCTTCCCATGGGGTCATCCGGGATGGATATTTCATTTTCTACGTACGCGCCCTTCTCAAACTTTGGCCTTATGTGCAAGTAGATTCGACTGCAAAGCACTCTCAACAATTGGTAAGGTCAACGGCCTTACGATGTGCACATCCTATGATACATACCTTTCAACGTATGTGTAATTTCCTAGGTAGACCAGCTTCTTTCTCATTTCTCTATGTTCACTGTCAAGGGTGGATAGGTCGAGTTTCAATTTATTTGACTCCTTATACCTATTCACTCCCATCCTGGAAAAATTGGGCAGTAAATGAGAAGGGGAGTTTGCACCAGGGACTCCAACTGTCATCCACCAAGATGAATTTGTGAATGTAGAAGTGTTGGTATACCGCGAACTCAACTTCTCCTTCAGTCACCATGGGAGTTGTTCAAGAATTCACCATTCAGCCCTAAATGCATTCCTAAGGCACGTGTACCATTTGTCTAAGCGCCTTGTGCACCCCTGTCATTGAATCACAAGTATACTTCTGGAACCTATCCGTGGGTGAAGGGTCTTTGTCAGGTACTCCCATATGAACTTATCAGATGCATCTGGCACCCCAATCTCTGAGAACACAATGGTCAACAGGATGTTTCCAAACAAGATATTTCCTCCATTCTCACGGCGCTTATGATATCATCTACTATGTATTGGGAGATGTTGTACATGGTGCCTTCCGTGACCTTTCTATCGACATTCAACCAGGGCTTACTCACTTGGGTCCACCTCTCTTGTCCATTCATCTTGGAAATGAGGTGTGCAGCCATTTTCATCACCGGATCACTGATATCCGTGATGTCATAGTACCTTGATCCCTTCTTATAATCCTGGGATGCAATGGTTTCTTTAATTGCTTCGATCACAGAGGTCATCTATGATCGGTCCCCTTTACAACTTAGGCCTGTAAAGTGTGAGATTAACTGGGGAGTTATGCACATTTTGTGCCCTACGAAATAGAAGAAATCTTTGTGTACACGCATCATTAACCATTAGTACAGGTGCTTAGGCTTTCCGAAGTAGGGCAACTTGTAAAGCTGAGAAGCCCCGCCTTCTCCATTTTCACATTGACTACGCCACCGTAGATCGACATCCCATCGTGTGTTCATTTGTTTGTGGTGCGCACAGCTCTAGCATAATTTCCTTCATGATTATACTTGACCGGTGATTGTAATCGATCATGGTCATCTGTCTGATGTGGGACTCCCACTCTTGCCCTAGCAAAACCCCATCCGGGTATTGCATCTCTGAGTACCATTCCTCATTGGTATCCAAGGGGATTTCTTCTTCTTTCTTCTTTCCTTTTCCCTTACCCTTTCCCTTCTTAGATTGTATTGTAGGCTTATCAATTGGTTTTGTGGCCATCATTTTACCCTTTGCTTTCATTCCCTGGTTACTTTTGAGTTATTTGAGAGTTTTCTTCATGTGCCCCGTGCCCTAGAGCACAAACCCTAATCTTTGATTTTCCTCCTTCGATCACGACGCTCTTTCACAACGTTCCTCACACCCGTGAATCACTTATGCTCTGGTTTGTAGATCTAATGATCATTTGTGTGTGAGTTTTTGAGATTTTTCTTCACAAGTTAGCTCTTAAAACCCTAGCTCGTGAAATAAAATCATTCTCCTTGTTTTGGCAAAGTAAAATAATGAACTGCACATCCTTGTATTTATAGCTTTTCCCACTTTTACACATTAAAGGCTAGGATACCTACCACTGTATGATAATATTTAATGCAATGTTTTAAAAAAAACCGACTTCAACACTTTTCCTTACGCGCCCAATCCTTGTGTGAAATTTTTTTCACCCGCGCCCAATCCTTGTGCAAAACTTTTCCACCCACACCCAAACCTTGCGTGAAAATTTTTCCAACCTTCTGGCGCACATACAATCCATCTTGATAGAAGACTCTTGCATGCATGTTACCAGCACCAAAGGCACCTCTTCCATCCTCATGATTCTTACTTTCACCTACCTCGTGTTTTTGCACTTTCTCCTTTATACGTGGATTTCCAATGTAACCTTATTTTGCCTCCCAACCGCCTTCTTTTCTCCTTATGCATCTTTTCAACAGGGCAGATTTGAAAGCAGTCTACCAACCCAATCCTCCTGTAGAATAACTTCATGCCTCTTTTTATCACCTCACCCCACACAAAATGGATGCGAGGTCCTCACACATTCATAAGTAAAAAATTAATAAGGTTACCGGCACCTAAGGCACAAAACAAGACAACAACGCGAGAGGGAAAATCAAGAAAGGAAAAGCATACAAGGAAATTCTAAACTAACTAGTAGAACCCTTATTTACAAACACCAAGAAGCATTATTTATAGTAGGGCTTCAGCCTACTCCCATTGAAGTGTCCAGGTAATTTTGTTCCATCCAACACTTGTAACTACCATGCGCCCAAATGAAGGATGTATGAAATTACATAAGGACCCAACCAATGCACCTTCAAATTTCCAGGATGGCGTAGAAATTTTGAATCATATAGCAATACCATCTTGCCAACCTTAAACCTGTTTTTTCTTAATGTGACGGTCATGTCATGCCTTTTGCTTAGCTTTTCGGTTGTTTGGCTCCATCTTGCTAGTGAGCGCCTTTCATCCAACTTTATCAATTCATCAATTCTCTCTTCCAGTGCTTTTTCATCATCCAACCCTCCTGTGTGTGCTATACACAGAGATGGTAACATGAATTCCACTGGCAAAACTACTTCCGTGCCAAACACCAGTTGAAATGGTGTGGCCTTGTTCAACCTTTTATACATTGTTCTATATGCCCAAAGAACTGCTAATACTTTGTCATCCCAATCCTGCCTACCCACATCACATATCTTAGTCAATGTGTGACTAAGGATTTTGTTAAATGCCTCCACAGTCCCATTTTCCTGAGGGTGATAAGGGGTAGTCTTGTGATGGGCTACCATGAATTCTGCTAATAGAATCCTGATTGTTTCATTTAAGAAGTGAGTGCCCCTATCACTTGTTAAAATTAATGGGCACCCATACCTATTGATAACGTTCTCCAACAAAAATATAACAACCGTGGTTATGGTGTAATCCTTTATGGGTGCAGCCTTTGCCCACCTTGTCAGATAATCAATATAGGTAATGATATACCGTGAGTTAGTCCTTCGCATTTGGTGAGATTGGTCTGACAAAATCTATTGCCCACTTTTCAAAAGGTTCCACGCTAGCGATGGGGTGCAAGGGCATCTCATCCCTTTTCCTAGGTTTTCCAAGGTGCTGGCAAGTGGTCACAAGCCTTGTAAAACTCAATACAATCTGGTGAATCATCTCCCACCATAGTTCAGTGACTAGGATCTTACGCGCGGTCGCATTCCCTACATAGTGTCCTCCGGAAATCCCACTATGGGATTCTTCTATTATAGCTACGTGCTCATGTTCTAATACACACTGGTGTAAAACCTCATCACGGCCCATTTTATACAAATCCCCATTGATCAACATGAAGGGTGTAGTGCGTATGGCTAACCTTTTTCTCTCCAGAGCATTCATTCCTCGGGTGTACACCTTCCTTAATAAAAATGGAAATGTCTTCTAATTCTGAGGGTGCGTGTTGCAACCTAAATAGTTGTGCATCCAGCATGGTTTCCTCAATACTCTGCGTGTCCTCTCCCGAATCAATCCTTGATAAATGATCTGGCCCACAATTGTTCTTTCCCAATTTTACCACCACTTTGAACTCAAATTCTTGAAATAAAAGTACCCAATGACATATGCACCCTTGCAACACTACTTTGTTTACTAGATACTTCAAGGCCATATGGTTAGTGTAGAATATGAAGGGAGTTGCAGTAGATATTGTCTGAATTTGTGGAGCGCATAGATCATTGACAATGCCTCACACTCAGTCGTTGTATAATTCTGTTATGCTTGTGTCAACTTCCTACTTGCAAAACACAAGGGATGATCAACAATCCCCTCTCCTGGTTGAGCAAGAATGGCTCCCATTGTTGTACCAGAGGCATCCACATGGACATGGAAAGGTTTATCCCAGGATGGGAATCGTAGAATAGGTGTGGTGATAAGCCTTTATTTTAGAGTGTCAAATGCCCTCTGTTGCGCCTCTCCCCACTAAAAGGCACTCTTGTGTCTAAGCAATATTTCCAAAGGCACGACGATCTTGGCGTATCCCTTAATGAAATTTTTGTAGTACCCAATGTGTCCAAGAAATCCGTGCATGCATGGTGCTTTGGCTGGTAGGTTTCCCTAATCCCACAATAACTGCAACCTTTGCGGGATCCACTAGTAAGCCCTCTTTACATATGATATGCCCTAATAACATTCCAAAAGGAGTTGTAAAGATACATTTCTTGATGTTGAGGGAGATCCTCAACTGCCGACATCTCTCAAACATCAACCTTAAGTTATCACAATGGTCCCTGACTAATCCATACACTATCCAATCATCCAAATATACTTGAAGGAACTTGTGGATGAAGTCCTTAAATGCTTGTACCACTATGCACAAAAATACAATCGGGCACATTCTTCAGCCCAAAGGGCATGACCGTGTATGCAAAGCTTCCTCACTCAGTGGAAAAAGTTATCTTTTCTTGGTCTTCCTTAGCAATCCTTACTTGTTGATATCCTAAGAATCCATCCGTAAAGGAATATACCTCACGCCCAACAACTCCTTCCAAAATCTCTTCAGTAAAGGGGGTGGGAAAAGGATGTATGATGCAAACAACATTCAATTCTCTATAATCCACGCATATCCTAATCCTCCCATACTTCTTTATGCTAATCACCATTGGACTTATCCATTCTGATTCCTCCATAGCTTCAATGATACCGGATGCTATCATCTTGTCTAGTTCTTCTTTAACCCTTATGCACATGTTGGGATTCATTCTATAAGGCCTCTTCTTGATTGGGCACGCACCATCTTTCAACTTTATCCTCATTTCCCCTAATGAATGGTGGACACCTTTCAACTCATGGTATCCATACGAGAATAAATCCTTAAATTGTGTAAGAGATTGATGATCTTTGATACTTCCTTATTTGACCAATAGTCCCCAATGATAGCTTTGTTGGGCTCCTCTTCCGAGCCGATGTTAACTTTATTGGTTTTGAGTGGTTCATGATACGCACATGCACATGCATCCGCATAATAAACTACTTCGTGTGCTCTAACCGAATGGTCAACATTGTGCTCTCCACCTCCTCTCCATCAACAATGTATACCATCTTTCCTTTCTCCTTTTCAGCACATGCGCGCTTGAATTATATGTCTTATGGTTCCTCCTCTTTGAACTATGCTTCTAAGCTAGGTCCACCAAGTAAGTTTACTAATCTATCTTCCACCATGGTGCAATCCCCTGGGTGAGGCACTTGATAGTTTGAAATGCCTCATCAACTGGTTTCTTGGTACTTTGGTACTCGAATGTGTGAATCAAGTCAGCCGCTAATTCCTGCCAACTTCCCATTTGGTGGCATGTTTCAGAATGGATGTACCAAGCACGCGCACATCCTTGTAGTGTCGAATATAACTTGTGCACCCAAAGGGAGGGTGGTAAAGCTTCCACACCCTCTCCCTAGACTCTCTCACATGCCTGGATGTGGGAAGAGGTGGGTCCATTGCCATTGTAATCCTTGATAGCGGTGGGTATGTTGATTTTCGAGAATCAGACAATGAGTGCAATTCTAACTTCACGCCATTCCAACAATTTTTCACTATGCGCGGCCCACCACCTTGTTGTTGTGCCTATCAAAACATAACCTAGCATACTTTGTCAC
This sequence comes from Taxus wallichiana var. yunnanensis, assembly GCA_018340775.1. NCBI lineage: Eukaryota > Viridiplantae > Streptophyta > Pinopsida > Cupressales > Taxaceae > Taxus > Taxus wallichiana. The sequence continues at coordinate 665,503,067 of CM031237.1, read as the reverse complement.
TTGTCCTCCCTCCATTGAGCTTCCATTTCCCTCAAAAAGACCTTAGGGTATGCATCCCTGAATACTTGGTTATTGCCTTTCCTCCTAGGCACCAAACTATACACACCGTTGTTACCTTGGTTACTGATCCTTTCAGATGTCACCCAATCAATTCATAAGTCCCATGCACCCAATTATCGCAGGCTATACTAGTAGTATCACTGATAGATTAAGCATCATCAAACTAGATGACTCCTTCTGTAGGGTGGATGGTCTTTGGATCTCTTATGGAGTGCACATATATTCTATCTAGGACCTCCTCTCTAAGGGGTTTAGTATAGGGGGTGGACTTCCCATCAACTAGTGGTATAACTACCCTTTCTTCCTTGTTTTCAAAGCTTATGTACCCCTTGTTAAACTGAAGGTCTACATTATTCTTATAACACCATGGGTACCCAAGTAAAGCTAGGAAATTATCTACCTCGGAAAGCACCAAGACTTCAAAATCCCTAGTGAACCCGGGTCCCCCGAATGGTAATGGTTGCATCCTTCAAGAAACCTATGGGCATTGCCTTTGTCTTATTTGCCATATACAACACATTTGAAGATGGCTGTAATATAGGTCTTCCCATTTGATGTCAGGAATCCAGAGTGAGAACATTAACCTCGGCCTATGTTAATGAGGATGTTCTAAGAAACCACTCATCCACTATTACGTTCAAGGTAATCTCTTTGTAATAATCAAGTTTGTGAGGTGGGAGGTTCAAATGAAGAATCTTCCTTTCGTGTTTTTCCTCCAAGCACGCGACACCTTTTCCCTTAACCATGCCCTTAGCAGGGAATAATATTCTCCTACCTTAGTAGTTTACACATCTCCTTAACCTCATCCAAGTCATCCCTTGGTGCTTCTACTTGGTCTCCTTTGCTCATCTTTTCTAGTTTCCTCTTTTAAACATTAGATCTCCCCTTGTAAACTTTGAATTACGTTCATGGTTTCTTGGTAGACTTATTTTTGGTGAGCTGGGTTTGGATACTTCCCATGTACTACGTCTCTCTCAAAACCAGAGGTCTTTTCCTAGGCGCTTCCTATGCGCATGGACTCCACCCTTGTTGTTACCATAAAAGGCTCTAGTTCTAATTTATGTATTACTAGAGGAAGCCATTGGTGTCAGCCTTCTTAATACTCACCATGATAGTGCCCTTATCCTTCGGTACTTGCTTACTCATATGTTTGTATAACTCTGGGAACTCTTCGTACTTATGTTTTTTTCCACACTAGGAGCATTGTATAAGATCTAGACATTCACGCTTATAATGGTTTGTGTCTCCAAAATTAAAGCATGTTCCACGCGGGAACTCACTTCATCCTCCGTAGTTACCACAACCATGAAATCCTCCATGAAACCCTCTTCCATGCACATCTCCATCTCTACATTCTCCATACCCACGGTCATCTCCTTTGGAACTACTAGCAATGCCATTCTGGTGCACACCAAGATCAATTACCTCATGAATTTGGTCAATCAATCTACAATCCTTAGTGTCATGTGTGGTTAAGGTACATATCTTGTAGTAACAAGATATGTTTTTATGGATTGCACGTTACAACAGGGGGCACCTACTTGCATCATGGTCCTTGTGACATACTTCATAGTTTACTACTACGGTGCGTACCACCTTCCGAGTACATACCCCACCATTATCCTTTATGTGCCCTTCTACATTACAATCCATGCACCACATCCTCTCGTGAATCTCAGGAACTGTTTTGGTAGAAAATTTCTCCAATTGCTTAGCCATGGCAGGAACCTGAGCCTCTAGAAATGGGCTAACACTAATGTCAACACTACCAACTACCTCAGCATGCAAAGTATCTTCCAATGGTTCACACGAGTCCGTGAATGTTTTATGAGATAAATCCATCCTAAAGGGTGTGATCAACCCTCTGACAAACCACTGAGCATGTTATGAAGGGTGGATATCATAAGACATTTTAGACGAAGATTTTTAAAATGTGCATCATATTCTCGCATGCTCTCTGCCATGCCCTACTGGATTTCTTTGAGAGAGATGATGCTCTTCTGTTCAAACTCAGGTATGTGGAATTCCACCAAGAACACATTTCTCAACGTGGTATAATCCACAACAGTTTGATGAGGGTCATACTTTCTATACCAACTATGTGCATGTCCTTGCAAGGTCATCACAAATTGACTAGCCTTTTGATCCTAGGTCGTGATTCCCTTCACGCGCCATAGCAGCTCACACTTATGCACATGCTCCACGACATCTTCTATCCCACTGTAATATGGTAAGTGTAGAGACATCTCAAAAATACTTGAGGAGGTGGCTGAGGCCCTTGCCCTCCCAATCTAGTCCCTTGGTTTCCTTTAGTGTTTCCTCCTCTCGCATTGGATCCACTAGATCCTGAGCCACCAGCTCCACCACTTCCACCTCCAGATCCTCCTGTGTTAGGTACAGGGCCTGTGTTTGTCATGCCGAATGCTCCTGTCATCCCACTAAATTACGCACCGATAGTTTGTGAACTAGTACCACTCCCAGTCGTATTTCCTCCACCACTTCCTAACGTGCTTCCAAAACCAGCTATATACGTGCCTTGTCCAAACATTCCACCAAATACAGAATAGTGTGTGAAGCCATAGAAGTCCCAAATGAGAAGTTGTATCTTCTAGGCACCGATCGGTTGCTTCCACTAATATCAAATGGATCAACTATACTTTTCCCTCATTCGAACAAACCAAGTGCCAAGGTTTGGTCGCTAGGTGGGGTCAGATGCATGCCAACGACTCTTCTCTCTCTACGTAACAAACTCTCATCAGAAGCCGTAAGGTTTTCTCTCCCGCGCTTACCAAGATGGGGTACCATGATCTGCTCGGGTTCCACATCCTCTGCGTGAACCTTAACTCCCTTCCGCCATGTTTGGCTCCATAACCCACTTGTATTCTCGTGTTGTCTATCGATATCCTTTTTATGTGCTTCATTATACTTGAGCCATCTCTCCTCTCTTTCTGTTTAGTCATTAGATCAACCATCCTTCCCCACCTGGCTTCCTCACCTAGCACTCAGGGTGGTTTAGCCGGCCATAGGAAATGCCTCTAAACCCATGGTTACCATCAAGATTTTGATCGCAAGGGGAATAACACGTAGAAATGATCCCCTAGGCTCTCATAAGAACTCAAAATCAGCAAATTTTGGACAAGAATACATGGAAATGGTGTATTCAGAGTGTAGCTAGTCAATACTCCCTTCCACCAATGATCTATAGCATGGGTCCACGGTAGATCAACATCTTGCAGTTTTGATATGTTTCTTGGGTCCAAGGGTGTGATTTATAACACCACCCGATCTAGATTTATAAGTTGAGAGCCATTCAAATAACTCTCTGGGAAACAACACAAGAAGGTTTCGCACAACTCATGATAAAGAGTGTCCTCCACCCATTTTTGTGTGTTAAACCTGAGTCCAGATTGAATCTCTCGAGAAAATTCCTCCTTCGTGCTTTTAAACCAATCTTCAACACCTTCAAGTTTTAAGTGCTCTTCCATCACTTTTGCACAGATCATGATGTATGCCATGTTCAACTACAACTTCAAAAAGAGGTCCTAGAAAGCAGAACCAAGATGTAGTCATTTTTGTACCCACTAAGAACAAGGGATTCTCATGCATGCTAGCCTATCACCCACAGGTATTGGGTGCTCACCCGAGGTGCATGAGAGGGAGCCGATTCTCTCTTTTATGTGAGTCTAGTGGAAGGCATAGTTCATTATTATGACTTAGTGATTTAACGGACATGAAGAAGCTATAAATCTTAGGACAACTTCTACACTCCTTGGTCATAACGAAACAAAGCGAGCATTAGAAATAACAGAACTAAGAAGTTGTAAATCCACAAATATACTTAACCATTCAAGTAAGGTCCATGATTATACAAGATCAAAAGTAGAGTAAAAACATGCAGATAGTACAAAAAGAGATCTTAATGTAAACACGATGGTAACCTTCTCATATTTATTCGATTCTTGGTACAAAGTATCATAGAGGGAAGACCATAGTCATGCGCCATCTCTCTAGATTCATACATGTATTCTCACAAAATAAAATTTACATTCCCCATTTTCCCATTACATCCTTACTGGAATCCTTTACCCATTTTCATCCCATAGTTCTTGCAGTAATTCTGCAGAGCTCCACTACCTTACTTCTCTTTCTGCTCTTTTCCAAGGGTGCACGTATAAATAGGCATTTGAGCTCTAGAAAATCCTCTCCACCTTAGATTTGGCCCCAAATTTCAAGGCGTGGGTCACCCTAGGCGCATGCCTCTCCATGTCATGATTGTATTTTTGTATCTTCCTATCGCAAGGTATATTCCTTCTAGGACACCCTGTCACCAGGCTAGAACCTTATCCAAATGGAACACGTTATTCATGTGTCCTACCCAAAAGGCCAAAAATGGCTAAGACCCAAATTTTTCTTCACACGGCGCGCGCACTCGGGTTCTCCAAGAATCCTTTTGAATATTGCCTCGTGCAACTTCACTTGCACACTTCCTCCGGCCCCGTGCGCCTACACGCCTTTAAGATTTGGAAGCTATAATAGGGGCGCAATAGGCACACATGGTATTATCTCTGCACTGTTCAACACCTCATTCCTACCTATTGAATGATATACATCCAGATTTTCTAGTTCTTCATCATCCATTAAATAGACCATTTTTCTTTTTTCTTTCTCAAGGCAAGCACATTTTAGTAGTGTGGCATATGTCTCTGTTTCTTCAACAAAATGCACTCTGAGTCTCCTTCATCAAATAAATCTCAAATGAGTTCCTCTGCCTTGGCACTATCCCCCATAGCTAAGTTCTTTATAACCTTTAATGCTTCTTCCACCAGAGGTTTAATAGAGAAGAAGTCAAACATCTAGGCCATTCCTACAATTAAATCCTGCCAATTCCTAGTCTCTTTATGGAGTTCTGCATATACATACCAAGCACGCACGTAACCTTGTAAAGTGGAATAAAACTTGTGCACCTAGAGAAAATGTGGTAAAGCTTCCTACCCCTCTATCCAGAGTCTCTCACACTATTTAACGTGGTGCTAAACATGTTGAATACCATGATAAGTATAGATTTGAGTAGGTGCATTTCACCTAAAGAACCTAGTAGCAAAATCAATCCTAATTTCATTCCATACTATAATATTATCCTTGTGAACCACCGACTAGAATCTTTTGTTGTCCTACGTAGGGTATATGCTAGCATATTCGTCTCTCCAACTAGTCTATCCACTGTTCCTCCATGGCACACAGGAACACCATAGGGTCTCCTTCTTCGGTGTAATGAGGTACCGAGTTGTTACCTATTCTCCTGATACAACATGGGCTCATCATCACAAGAAAATATACTCTTTACTTCGCACCCTACCAACTCATAGGTGTTATGAGCCCAATTATCACAAGAAACACTTGTAGTATCGCTAATAGACTATGCATCCTCCCATTGAATGATTCCTTCTTTAGATGGCTCAAGTACCTTTGGGTGTCGGATGATGCATACATAAATCCTATTAAGGTCTTCCTCACTCAAGGGCTCAACATAGGGTGCAAATTTTCCATCTGTTAAAGGGATAATAACTCTTTCCTCCTTGTTTTCAAAGCTGATATAACCCTTTTTGAACCAAAGATAAACATTATTTGCATAGCACCAAGGATGCCCTAGTAGAGCTAGGAAGCTATCTGCCTTTGCCATTGCTAAGACCTCAAAATCTCCAGTGAACTTGGTTCCCTATATGGTAATGGATGCATCTTTTAAAAATTTGATGGGAGTGGCCTTAGTTTGGTTAGCCATGAACAATACATTCAAAGATGGTTGTAATGGAGGTCTTCCCATTTGTACCCATGCATCTAAGGTAAGAACATTGACTTTCATGCTTGTATCAATCAATATATTACTTAAAAGACACCCATCCACAACAACATTTAGAGTGATTTCCTTGTCATAATCTAGGCTATGAGGGGGAATATTTACATGCAGGATCTACCATCCAGTCTCAATACTTATGCGTAGAGTGTTTCCCTTTAACCAATTCCCTAACAATGGAATGATATTATCCTGGTGCAACATCTTGCACACTTCTTTCAAGTCATCCATATCATATTGGACCATCTCTAATGCTTTCTTTTGCTCCATCTTCTCGTGATTGCTCCTTTAAAACTATATTTCACCCTGAAGATGTCTATGTACCTCCATGGTTTCCTGATAAACCTCATTTTGATGGGTAGGATCTAGGTACCATGTATTTAGAACCTCCTCCTTAGTGATGGTAGGCTTTCTTCCGTAATGCTTCTTTGGTGTGTGCCACTTCAAAGATAGGTATTGATCCTTACTTGCAATGCCTCAGATTCTTGTTCCAACTTAGGCATCCAATGATTTTCCACAACACGTTGTATCCTAACCATCCCTGCACCTTTATTTTATTGTTTATGCTACTTGCTAAGATGCTCATACAAGTCCGGGAATTCCTCATAACTATGATTCTTTCCACAGAAATAACATGTAATATTATAAGGAAATTCACGCATGTAGTGGTCAGGAGATCCGCATGTATAACATGTTCCATGAGGGAACTCACCTCTTCCACCACCATGGCCACGTCCTCCAAATCCACCATGGTACCCTTAGCCTCTGCCATGACCTCCTTCAAAATTCCCTTCACTCCGATCATAGCATGCTTGATTGTGATCCTGATCCTAATGCTCATTCTTACCTTTAGAGTTATCTAAAACTCTTTTTTTGTTGCACACCAATATCTATAGAATCATAGATCCAACCAATTAGCTTGAGAAGTCTTCCATGTCATGAATTGTGGACCTACAAATTTTATAGTAATAAGAGATGTTCTTCCTTATTGCATGTTGTAATAATGGGAAACGACTAGCATCTTGGTTTAAATGACATATCTCACAGTCCAACAACAATGAGAATACCAATATGCAGGGATAACTATCATTTTTGTGACCTTCCACTTCACAACATATGCACCAAATCCCTGTGCGTGTCTCATGTGCTAAATTTTTTGATAGCCTCTCCATCTATTTCACCATAGCTACGATATGTGCTTTTGAAAAATGGGCTTACCCTAGTGTCTATAATTCCAAGTTCCTCAATGCATAGAGATATTTCAAGTGATTTGTGTAGATTAGTGTATGTGTTATGTAATAACGCCCCTTTAAAAGTTGTAATCAGCCCCCAAAACCATTGCACATGTTGGCTTGCATGAATATCATAAGAAATTTTAGATAAAAATATTTTAAAATGAGCATCATACTCTCTAACACTCTCAGTATTGCCTTGATTAATATCCTTGAGTGCACTTAAACACTTATGCTAAGACTCGGGGATATGAAATTCTTTAAAGAAAGTATATTTTAAAGTTACATAATCTACACAAGTTTGTTTAGGGTTAAACTATACGTACCAACGGTGTGTGCACCCTTGTAGTGCAATGGTAAATTGACTTGCCATACACTCTAATCCATGATTACTTTTGCATGCCACATTATTTCACACATGTGCATGTGTTTAAAAACATCTTCTATACCCCTATACTCTAGAAGACAAAGAGACATCTCTATGTAAATATTCTAGGGTTGGTGCAGAGACCCTTCCCACCTGATCTAGAATCTCTTATGTTTCCTCTACCTCCAGAACCACCAGATCCACTATAACCACCTATACATTTCGATCCTCGAACCGAACCTATAGCCAGAGTTGGACCACAAGATGTACTCTGAACAATAGTATTGAAATGAAACCCTATGGTCTATGAAGTGTTACTACTCCCATAAGAGAGTCTAAAATTTTGTGTGCCTAAATTCTGTGTGGAAGATACACCTGAAAAGGTACCTCCGAACAATAACAAAGAAGTTTGTGCTGCCATTGATGTGTTTATTATATGACTTACTCCTACTCCCATACTACCTAAATCAGCTTGCTGGCTATTTTTCATACTAGATACTAGAAGACCAAGTGGAAGGGAAAGGTTTCCAGGTAGACTCGAGATACGTGCGCGTGGGCCCAGTCATCTCTCGGTGCATTTCCATACTTTGATACCAAAATGTAACGCTCAAAATTACTAGAATTGGAAAATGAGGATTTTTTTTTAAACATACATAAAAATAGATTACAAGGCTACAATCATATAGATTTATTTAATCAAATTATTTAAATCAAATTTGTTCTTTTGATCTATCTGATAACATCCATGTAAGCCATGTGTGGTTGAGAAGGGTGTATCCAGATCTCCATGATCTCCCTTTGCCACTACTTCAAGTGAAAATGATTACTAGAATTTTGGTTCAACCTTTTTCAGGTCATGGGAACCATGTGAATGTCCTTGGGTCTACCACAAAGCTAGTTTTCCAACTTCGTATCCCGATATTTGAACATTTCCTACCTCGTGTTCAATGTTCAACTTCCCATGATTAGGTTAGTGGCAATTTTAATTTAATTGGAGGACTAGGTGATCAAACAATGCACAATCATGCTTTCCCAAATGAGGGAGTTCTTGATGCTCTAGCTCCATACCTTATGTGTGAGCTCCAAATCCTTCACAATCCATCTCTCTCCTCAATGCCATTCGATCTGCAACATCCCTTCGCTTCTCTATCTCCCTCTTGTGGACCTCATTTTACTTAAGTCACATTTCTTGTTTTACCTCTCTGCCGCTAGCAGTCTGCCATCTTTACCAAACTGCTCCCGCCCGTGTGTGGTGGGGTTTAGTTAGCCATTGGTTTTCTCTCCAAGTTTAGGGTTACCATAAAATTTTTGATCGCTAGTGGAATGCCTTATAGGTAAGTTCCCTTGGGATATCGTAAAAATTGAAATTCAGCTATCTCTGGGGACAAATAAGTGGAAATTGAGTACTCCAAGATATAGTTGTTCAAAACACCATGGAACCACGTATCCAAAACGTGAGTCCAAATCAAATCAACATCATAAAGGGTATGAAATTATTCCTACATCCGAAAAGTGTGTGATACCTCCAATTCCATTTAGATGCATAAGCAACTAACCACTCATACAGTTCTATCAAAAAGATAGCAAAGAAGCTTTTGTACAAACAATCATATAGATTTTTCTCTACCCACGTGCGTGTGTCACACTTAGATCCAATGCTAAACCTCCATACATATTCTTCTTCTAGGTCGTGTATCCACTCCTCAACACTTGCTAGGGTCAATTAGTATGTCTTCATCATAAACCATCCTAAAAACAACTAAAAAATAGGTCCCGACAATGGAACCAATTATACAACCTAGAATTCACCAAGAATAACCCAGGCACATTGTCACATCACTCAACCTAGACTGAGCACTCACCCAAAGTGCACAAAGGTACCAAACCCCTCTTTAGAGTTACCCGTACAGGTTGGGATCATGATGAATATTTAATGCATACAGATACAAAACTACATAGATATTCCATAGAGCTTATTCTAGATCTAGATCTTTAGGAACCATGATTCAAAAATAAACACAATGATATCATCCATGCGATAACAAACTATAACCATTTTTAACACCTTGATTTAGTCAATACCTTCTACTATATTAAAACATAGGAATATACAAAATATTCTTACAATAATATCATTATATGCTTATGCACATAACATATTTGACAACATTTTTGTATGCCTCTATATCCATCTCATGTACACATACCTCTCTATATCCATATCTCGTATATCTCAATCACCTCTCCTACACAACTTACTACATACATATTTATAAGGGTGGGGACTTGCCCTTCACCGCTTATCTAATCCCAAAATAGGTTGCATGCTGAGAATAGCCATGCGCCTTTACAATAATAGGCTCACATGCAAGAATGCTAACAATAGACCTCTCACAGTTAACTAGAAGTAGTAATCTTATTATTAGCTTGATCCCATGCAAAATGCTTAGTAGACGCTCCTCCAAAAATAGCCTATGCATGTCGCACAAGTCTTCATCCCATTTGTGTGCTCTGCATGCCATCTTCCAAAAATAGATCATAATCATGAAAATGGCTAAGTCCCAAATTTGTCTCTGTCCTCCACATGTGATTCCTTCCCGATCCTCCCTGCGCCTTTGAACGTGCTCTTCTCTTCCACGTGAATCTTTTGTATGGCTTCTATTAAGTGTTATACATTTATCGCTCAACATTATTACAAAGTAATGTGTAGGGAAAGTGAGAGGGATAGGGACTTAGCTGATTAAAGCTAGTGCAAAGCATGCGTATATGATGAATAATTTATGGGAAGAAGGTGAATGCGTAGAAGGTGCACATAAGGGAAGAGTGGAACAAAGAGGAAAAGGAAAATGGAAGGGAGAGAAGAGGAAGCACATAATGGTGCGTGAGGAAGCGTGACCAAGTGAATGTGCCAAAGATACAACCAAGGTATGTGCAACTTGGATGAATATTTAAGAGCCGAGAATGTGAATGAGTTATCCAAATACTTAGAAGAGTTATTTGGATGACAAGAAATCTGAAAACACATTTGGTCGGGTTGAGGTGGAGGAAGAAATAGATGAGGCACTCAAAAATGATTCTAATTACAGAGAAGTGATCACGTTGATGTTTGGACTTACCCAAGAGGTCATCCACATAGTCCTCTAGAGTATTATGGATGAGATCATGAAAGATTTAGGCCATGACTCATTGATATGTGGCTATGAAATTTTTTAAACCGAAGGGCAAGATGTAATAGTAAAAGGTTCCCCAAGAAGTGATGAAGGAAGTTTTATGTTGGTGTTCGGTAAAATAATAATTGGATTATATCTAGAAAAACCAACCATAAGAGACAACATCTCATGGCCTGCCTTAAGGTCTACAAGCTGATCGATGTGCATATGCAAATCTTTCTCAATTATTTAGCAATGGGGATGATGCTTGAAACCCATTGTGGATAGTCAATAGAGATGATAAAGTTGGCAGAAAGGAGGTGTTGTAACTCCTCTTTGACAAGGAGGGAAAATTGAGGATGTATGTGGCGAAGCTTCTGTTTAACCGATTTAGCATTGAGAAATGTGATAATGTTATGAAAAAAATGGATGGATCGAGGCCCAACATGTTAGCATATGACCATGCAAAGGCTTATCCATAATGAGATAGGAAAGCAAGGAAGGATTCAAGCTCCTGTGGATCAAGGGATTGACCCACTTTGAGAATGAGGGCTCTCGTTAAGTCCCTATGTTGATGTCAATGGTGGATTTTTAAGAAGGGTGGATGTGTCTGGTGGTAAGGACTTATGAAGATAGGAATATTCTGCCCCCATGTGGGAAAGGATGGCATCATTGTTAGTGTAATGAAGAATGTCAATGGTAGGGGAATCCTCCTCTATAATTTCCAAGAATCGAAGTGGAAGAGACCTAAATTGGCCATCACAATGATAAGTAAATGGTCCAAAAGTGATGGTGGGGACTAAAAACCCAGAGGCGATAGAAATGGTGTCATCCATATCCATAGCCTCATGGGATCGGGATGATGGAGGATCAATGTCCATGAGTATCATAGATGGTGGAAGAGGATCGATAGATTTCTCTTTATAACCTAGTCCAAAATTTTCATGGGGTTTGCGAGATTGATCAATGACAAGGTCATCCATGCCTTTCTCATAACATCACATTCCAAATCCTTTTCGGGCACATGATGAAGATAGGTGTGGGTGAATGATTTCTTGTAGAGACAACCAAAGCCATTGGTGTATGGTTTAGTATGAGGTTGGGTGTCGATGTGAGATGAAGGGTGATTGATGCCACCATAGATGAGATTGGTGTGAAGATGAGGTAGAATGAAAGGAATAGTACTCATGATGTTTAGTTGGTATAAAGGTAATTTTTCAGGTCTACGAGGTCTATTAAGCATGGGAAGAGAATTTAGTGTAAGAAGGTGATACTCCCCCAATGAAATCTTATCCATTACTTTGTCGATAGAATCATCATTAGGAAGCTTAGATGCGAGAATGGATGAGCTAGTGGATGGTTGAGATGAGTCTTGTGTGGGGATGAGCACATCATTAGGGTGATAAGTCATATTACATGCTTTAAATTGTGGTGTGTATGTAGGAGAGTTAGAATCTTCCCCTCGTGATCATATTTGATACATTGATGGAGGGTGGAAGGGACACAATGCATAGCACAAATCCAAGGTCACCCTAATAAGACATTATATTAAAACTCCCCTTCTATGATATAGAAGATTTCATGGAGGATTTTTTCACCAACATGGATGGGAAGAATAACCATACCCAAGGCAGGGGCGATAATGTCATTGAAAGTCCACAAGACTACGAGTGATTAAGTTCTGATGGATTTAGGGAGCTTGAGTTGGTCAAAAGTATGGGATGATATGATGTTGATACTAGCTCCATTTTCTATCATAGATTGATGAATGAAGGTGTCATTGATTTAAATGGTGATGAAGAGGGGAAGGTCATGCTCTTTTGGTGTGATATCTAGAATCTCAGTGTCATCAAAAGATATAGAAGTCGAGCGATGCTTTGGCGACCCGACATAATATGTGAAGGGATGAGCCTCATCATTAGTAGTAGGAATACATTTAAGAGTTTCCATGAGGGATTTCCTATGATCTAGAGAGATTTGGATAAGCTCATAGAGTGACATCTTAATCGGGGCTTGGTAGATTGTTTTCACAATACTCTATTAAAGATAAACATGATGAGGGGTAGCTAAGATGGACACCTTGGGTTTTGATGATGAATATGGTTAGGTAGACTCTATAAGAGGGAAATGACAACCACCTTGGAATTTGATTGATTGGGTGGAGGAAATTCTTAATAATAATGGGTGGTGACCCAAACAACATCAATGTAGAGAGGAGGATATTCCTCAAGAGGAGTTGAAGTAGGTGGAGGAATGGTGACATAAGTCTTAGATGAATGAGGTGACTTAGATATTTTAGTAGATGAAGGTTGGGATGAGGAAGTTGATATGGTTGGTGGAAGGGTTGGTTCCCCCTCATCAAGGAGGTCATCTTTGTTGATAAGGTTATGTATGATGGTTTGAAGGGCCTTACAATGTTTGGTGTCATGCCTTGATGCATAGTGGTAAGTGCAAATAAGGTTAGAGTAAAACCATGAGGGTCTTAGTGTATTTGGATCAAATGGCTTGATTGATGGTAAAGTGATTTCTAAAGCTTAGAGTAATTGGTAAAACATCATTGTATAATACCCCAAGGGAATAGGTGATGATGTGGCTATAGGTGAAGGGGTTTGTGATGAATTTAATGATGGTTTGACTTGAGGTGGTTTTATGGGAGCCTTTGATCCTATATTAAATTTGGAAGAGGATGGAGATGGTTGTGTTTGATTTTGAATCTTGGTTGATGATGTGGATGACCTAGACTCGGTTTTGGGAGATGGTTTAGAAGAAGGTCATTGTTGTGTTGTCTTACTAGTGGCGAAGGTTTTGATGAAGGGGGTGGTCCCAAAATAGAAGAAGATGGTGTGGATTTAGGAGCATTGGTATTAGGGGAAGGAATCTCTATCTTTTTGTGTGGATGTGTGAGAGGATTTTGAGTAAGGACACCTAGGTTTTTAGTTTTTCTTGTGGATATTTATCCTTGGTAGAAGTAGTGGCATATTTGGTTAGAGAATCCATGGTGATTGGTTTTGGTAGCAATGTTTGTAATATTGATGGTGGGAGGGGTTTCTGCATGATGCGTTTAATGATGTCTAAAGGGGTGGTTGATTGTGTGGTTTTAGGATGAGTGGGTGTAAGTGTTGTAGGTGTCGTTGATATGATTGGAGTGTCACTTGTGCTTGTATTGATTATGGGAGTTTTCATAGTAGGTAATGGTGTAGTCATAGGTGTAATCTCGGATGTTGATGTGGATGTAGTCATGCTTGGGGTAGAAGTTGGCATAGGTGTTGAGGATGATGATGTGGTTGTAGTTGTCATAGATGAAGAAAGGGGTTCAATAGATGAAGTTATAGATGGTGAAGATGAAGGAGTGGTTATAATCAAGTCCAATGAAGTTTTGGCTGATGCGGTGGTTGAAAAGGGGCATTAAATGGATGTTGGTATCATAGATGATGATGTTGTGGATGATGATGTCAAAATTTGGTCTATATTGTTAATGATGTGTGCATTAGGTGCTTGGGATGTAGAAGGTTGAGTCTGATTATTAGGTGGATGGTTAGGAAAAGGTTTCTTGAAGACATCCAAGGGTTGATTAGGTGGTGCATTAGGGTTGTCCACTTGGAGGTCACCCGATTCTATGAGTTTTTGAACTAGATCTTTAAACATGTGACACCTTTCAATATCATGGCCATGGACTTGGTGATATTTGCAATAGTGCTCTTTGCGATACCATGTCGGTTTAGGTCGTATCTCATCAAATGGTCTAATGGGTGGAAATCAAATGAGATTGACCACTATTAATTTGTCAAAAATTTAACTATATGATTCTCTAAGAGGGGTGTAATTGGGGGTTGGTATAGGATCTCTTTACGAAGGCTCCATGTGAGAAGTAGGTGTAGATGATGACTTGACCACAATGGTGTTAGTGGTAGTTTTGGATTTGTCACTATGTGTGGATGATTTTGTGAACTCTGTCTTAGGTTTGTTGGATCAAATTTTAAGATGGCCTTGCTCAAGGGCATGAAGTTTGAGTTTATGAGCCATAGTGAATGCCTCTTCAAAGGTTTAGAAATATTGAATTTGAAGAGTTAAAGAGATGTGCTTCACACAAGACCATGAAAATAGTTCAATAAGCTCAGTTTGTGGAAGGGAGAATGAGATTTGATTAATGATGCCATGCCACCATGTAATGAAGTCGTAAATATATTCGTTATCATATTATAAGATGGTATAAAATTCAGTGATGGTAATATTTTATGTAATGTTTATTGAAAAGTGTTCAAGGAATAGTTGCGTGAGTTGAGTGAATGTGAATAATGAATGTTGTGGGATGTTATTATACCAATCGAGGGATGGTCTGACCAAAGACATGGGAAATGTGTGTAGCATAAGGTCTTGATCATGGGCAATAAGATAGAACACATTCCTGAGGGAACATAAATGTTGTTGAGGATCCTCCTTACTATTGAACTTAGAAAATTTAGGCATTTCCTAGTGAGGAGGATAAGGTTTGACCAGAATAGATGGGTTGATAGGTTCATTGCAAATTTGGTCATATGAAAAAGTGGTCTTGGATCCCAAAGTTATGGCTTCAAGGTTATCCATTCTACTCAATAATGATTATAAGGGATCATTAGATAATTGAGATGTTGATGGATGAGTTTGAGATGCATATGAGGTGGATGGGTTAGGTTGTTGGTATGTTTGGTAAGTTTGGGGATGTGTTGGTGTTGGTGGAGGTGGTTGATAAATGGGAATATAATTAAGTGGTTGTGATTGAATGGGTTGGGATAAAGCTTGATGTTGAAATATGGGGATATGGTAAAATTGGTTTGATTGGGTTGGTTGTTATGAAATAGGAATGTTTGATTGATTTTCTAGGGGTTGGTTGGGATGTAATTGGTAGGTGGTTGGGAGATTTGAGTTGGTTGAGAGGGGAGTATGTATTGATAAGCACTGTGAGGGGGTGGTTGATAAGTTTGCATTGATTTAGATGGTTGAGGTTACGAGGTGATTACATTGGCATGGACATGTGAGGTAGAAATAAAAGGCAAGGTAGTGTGATGTTATTTGGATATAGGAGGAATAAAGGATGACTCTTGAGATGGTTGAATAGGATGAGAAGTGATTATGGTTGAGAGTGAAGTGATGGGGATGGAAGAAGGGATGGTGGTGTTGACATGAGGTAGATTGGGTGGAATAGGACCACCAATTGAGTAGTTTGGTGGTTATTTATATTGGAAGAAGATGGTTTATTAGGGTCAAATTCATGTTGGGCCCTAGAAAACTCAGTCATGGATCTAGGAAAAACAACACTGCAAATTTCAAAGACAAGACTTGGGTCATTTCAGGATTGGAATGATAAGCATAGATTTGTTGGATAGGTGGCCCATCGATAGGAATTTAGGTTGATTTATGAAGAAGGTAATCATGGAGGGCCATGAGATTAGCATCGAGGAGCTCTTGGAACTCCACACATCCACGAGGGATAATGGGAGGGATAAAAACTTCAACTAATATGGTAGATTGAGGTGTGGCTGGCCTAGATGGGATGAAAGGACCGGTCCCATCATTAGTGGTAATTTGAAAAAGAGGTTTTGAAGATGGGGATTGATGATCAAAGGTTGGGTGACCATAAAAGACATGACCAAAGGCATGGATGAGACAATGGTCAAAGTGGAAGTTTGTTGGGATGAAATGATGGAAATGGGATTGTTTGATGCAAGGTTTTGTGCCATTTTCCTAGATAAAGAGCATGTGATAACGAGCATGAAACAAAACAAGAAAACAATGACTATGTTGATTTCTAATTAATGTTAGGATCAGATCCGGAGGTTGGGTAAATGGTTTTGGGTTTTCGCAGTGTCGCAGAGATCTGATGAAGGTCATAGGTGATTATAGGTAACTTGGGAGTAAGTAGGTAGGTCGTTGGCTTGTACTATGTTGATAGAAACAAAGACCAATGTCGGTATAGTCCGAATGATCTTTGGTTAACCGTGACCAATGTCGGTCTCTGAAGAAATGACAGGGGGTCAAGAAAATTGGTCCAGGTCTATTTTCCAAGATGATGGGGAATTGGATGAGGTGTCTACAAGGTGTGGGTAGGGATGCAGGTTAGTGGGCAGGTCTGGTGGGGTTTTGGTGAAGCTGGGAGGAGTTAGGGGTTAAGTTGGTGAATGGTAGCAAAGGGCCAGTATTGGGTAGGTAAACCGACGCCGATGACTGCAGAGAAACTGGAAATGTTACATAACGGGTTTTGGGTTCCCTTTGTGATTGAAAAAGGGTTGGGTAGGTTGGAATGAGATCTTTGGGTTGTCAGAGGGTTTCTGAGTTTTGGTAGGGGTAGCTATCAAAGGATATCAATGGGTGGCTGGGAGAGAAAATAATACACCAAGAGAAGTAAATACTGAGAATATCTAAACAATAGGGATTGAATAGAAAAATGTACTTACTTGTGAATATGCTTCTAGTCGTCTATGGGTGAAGGTTGGAGAGGATGGTTGGAGATTTCTTCTGTAGAAGATCACCAGTTGATGGGAAACTCTTGCTTGAGCTTCCTGGGCTTTCCTCCTTACTTGGTTGGGTCAGTTCTTTTGTTGGGATGGTTGTTGGATGTCTGGGTGAGAAATAATGTTTTCTCTCATCACATGCATGTGTGATTGCTCTCTCTTGCTCTTAGAATGTGCCAACCTCGAAATAAGGTTACCAACGATGGTTCTAGGTTGACCGACGTCGGTTCAAGGGTGACTGGCATTGGTTAAAGTGGAATTCCCGGGTTTACTAAAATGGGTAGATCTTCTTGATTTCTTGGGTCCAGTTAGTTTGTTGTTACAGATTAGAATGGAAGATTCTTTTCTAATGGGTGGGAATGTGGTTAGAGAGATTGTAGGGATTGATTTTTAGGGTTAGGCCTAATCTTAGCTCATTAAGGCAAGTAGGATTAGGTCTTAGTTAGTTATGGAAACATGTCAAGAATAGACTTAGGGTGAGGTGGCTAGGTGAGGTGGTGGTGTGGGAATTATCTTAATTAGGATAATTAAATAATAAATATTGTGAGGACATGGATTAATTTAATTAAATTAATATTAGTGTGGGGTGAAAGGGGCCATGGTTAGGTGAGTGTGTTCAAGTTGATTATTTAACAAGGGGTGAAGGAGTGTGTGACCCAATTTTGGTGTCTACATTTTGCCCCTTTTTGTTGTGTAGATTGTATTGGTAAGTGACACTGACAAAAATAAGGTGTGGTTGCCCCATGTGTGGGTGAAGGTGATCCCCCTCAAACTAGGAATTGATGAGGCAGAAGGCAGAATCAGTGAGTGGTTTGATAAAAGGTGGATGTGATGAAGAGGAAGGTGGAAAATGGGGGTAAGGGGTAAAGGTCCAATCGGGTAATTTGGGTAATGAGTAGGGTCAAAGGTAGTAATAGTCAAATGCACGCACACGTATAAACTACAACATAGTACCAAGTTGAAGAGCATGCAAACTCTACATTGTCTAAGGTTGTGAGCTTATCCAAATAAGGTTGAGGTGATTCTGGTATCCAAGATATATGATATGGTATAGAAGCATTTCGTAGGTTAGGTGCAGGAATGTTTAGGTATGTTTCGGTACACCAAAGGTTGGGTCAGGATAAAAGGTCATGGAAAGAGGCAAGGTAAGGTCATGAGGTCAAACAATACGGGTAATGTGTCATAAGGTATAGCGAGCACATGAGTTCACATGTCACTAGCAATGTTCCAGGTCCAAGTAGCTAGGTCATGACATGAGTAGGGACGAGGTATGGGTAAAATAACAATTCCCAAAATGCAATTAAGGACAAGTATAGGTAAGGTAGGCATGGTGGTTGGTTGCAATAAGGGTGGGTAAGGGAAAATGGTGGTTGGGTTGGTTAAGTGGGGTCAACAATGGGGAATGGGAAAGAATATGAAAGGTAATTGATGAAGATCATACATGACTGGGGATAGTCAAGGTAACGCTGGTTTGGGTTATGATTCATCAAAGGTTCAGATGGGAGGAATTTGAATAAGATGCACCGCCATTAACTTGTCAAATATTTGACTATGGGATTCCCCAAGAGGGGTATAGTTAGGCGGAAGTCTAGGAGCTATTTATGGAGGATCTATGTGAGAAGTGGATGTGGAGGAAGATTTAACCACGATGGAATTAAGAACATTCTTATATTTGTCACCATACATGGAGGATTTAGTGAATTTGGACTTGGGTTTATTTGATCGAAGTTTTAGATGGCCTTGTTCAAGGGCATGGAGTTTAAGTTTACAAGCCATGGTAAATTACTCTTCAAAGGTTTGGAATGATTTGATTTTAAGAGTAAAGGAGATATTCTTCACATAAGACTGTGAGAAAATTTCAATTAATTCAGTCCGTGTGGAAGGGATAATGATAGTTGGTTAGTAATTTCATGTCATCAAGCGATAAAATATGTTATAGATTTGTCATCTTATTGTCTAATGGCGTAGACATATGTGATAGTGATATTATGCACAATATTGATAAAAAAGTGTTATAGGAATAATTACGTGAGTTGAGTGAAGGAAAATAATGAAATTTGTGGGATGCCATTGTACCAATCCAACACGAGTCTGACTAATGACACGGGGAATGTGTAAAGCATAAGGTATTGATCATGCGCAATGAGGTATCATGAATGTATAAAAGCATAAAGATGTTGTTGTGCGTCCTCCTTTCTATTGAACTTGAACGATGGAATTAGTGACTTTCTTAGATTTTCACCAAACATGGAGGATTTAGTGAATTTGGACTTGGGTTTATTTGATTGAATTTTGAGATGGCTTTGGTCAAGGGCATGAAGTTTAAGTTTATGAGCCATGGTAAATGCCTCTTCAAAGGTTTGGAATGATTTGATTTTAATATTAAAGGAGATATGCTTCACATAAGACCATGAGAAAATTTCAATTAATTCGATGTGGAAGGGAGAATGGTAGTTGGTTGATTATGCCATACCATCGTGCGAAGAAATTTGTTATAGATTTTTCATCTTATTATCCAATGGCGTAGAGATCTGTGATAGTGATCTTATGCACAATATTGATAAAAACATGTTGTAGGAATAATTACGTGAGTTGGGTGAAGGAAAATAATGAATTTTGTGGGATGCCATTGTACTAATCCAATGTGGGTCTGACTAATGACATGGGGAATGTGTAAAGCATAAGGTCTTGATCATGAACGATGAGGTAACATGAATGTCTAAAAACATGAAGATGTTGTTATGGGTCCTCCTTGCTATTGAACTTGGAGAATTTTTGGTAATTCCTAATGAGGAGGATAGGGATTTATGGGGATGGATGGATTGATAGGTTCATTACATATTTGTTCATATGAAAATGTGGTTTTATATCCAAAAGTAGCACTTTAAGATTATCCATTCTACTCAATAATACCTACATGGGATCATTAGATGGATGGGGTTGAGATGTTGAAGGATGATATTTTGATGCATATGAGGTAGATGGGTTAGGTTGTTGATAAGTTTGATATGTTTGAGGATGAGTAGGTGTTAGTGGAAGTGGTTGATAAGGGAGTGGAATTGAAGGGTTGTGATTGAATGGGTTGAGATAGAGGTGATTGTTAGGAAATTGGGATATGATAAGATTGGTGAGATTTATTTGGATGTTGAGAGATGGGGATATTTGATTGGTTTGGTATAGGACACATTTGGATGTAAGTAATAGGTGGTTGGGATACTTGAGTTGATTGATTGGGAATTATGTAGCGATAAGCACCTCGAGGAGGAGGTTGATGGGTTTGAGTTGATTCGAAGGATGGGGTTGCGAAGTGATCACATTGGCATGGATGTGGGAAGTGGAGATAAGGGGTAAAGTTGAATTATGTTGTTTAGATGGAGGAGGAAGCAAGTGATACTCTTGAGATGATTGGATAGGAGCACAAGTGACTATAGTAGATGATGAGGTGATGGGGTTAGAAGAGGTGATAATAGTGTTAACGTGAGGTAAATTAGGGGGAATGAGGACCACCAATTGAGTGGTTTGGTGATTATGAGGGATTGAGGAAGAATATGAGGATCAAGCTCATGTTGGGCCATGGAAATTCATTCATAGCTATAAGAAATAATATACAAAGTTGTGATGTGAGGACTTGAGTAGATTTAGGATTGGAATGGTAGGCATAAATTTTTTAGATGGCGGGTTAGTCAATGGGGAATTTGGTATAATTATGAAGGATATATTCATGGAGAGAAATTAGATTAGCATCAAGAAGATCTTGGAATCCTCGTGACACCCATGAGGGAAGATAGGAGGCCTAAAAGCTTTGATAAAAGTAGCGAGAAGGGGGTGTTGTTGGTCAGAAAGGACATAATGATGATAAAGAAAGGGGTTGGTTTCAACATGGATAATAGGTTGGATGATTTGGGACTATTGAAGAGGGGTAATGGATATCATTGGTTGAGTAACTACAAAAGAGGTGACAAAAGGGGTGGAGGTAATGATAGAAAGGGAAGAAGTTTGTTAGGAGGAAGTAGTGGAAATAAGAATGTTGTTGGATGACATGTTTTGTTCCATTTGTCTTGCTTGGGATCGTGTAATAACTGGCATGAAAAAAACAATAAAACAAAACTATGCTGATTTTTAATTAGCTCAAACAAGTCACACAACAAAATTTTGATTATCTTGATTATTATAGATGTGAAGAAGAAATGAAAAATTGACTTTTATGGAGCCTAAGAAATGGCCAATCTATGGATGGTTTTAGGTAGTTTAGGATGGATTCCTTGATATACCCAAATGTACATGAAGCATGAATATGTGATGAATACCAAGTCACGAGGTTTGGTATTAGGGCCTATCCTTTTACTTCATGATCCCGCAATGATAAAGGGAGTTGGATGATTAACCAATATATCGATAAATGAAAAAAATTATAACGTGACTAGAACATTGCGATGGATTTCCTATTGGGTGATGAAATTCCAATAGTTCCACCCGGGAGAAATATGTTTACATCTGTATTTTGATGCATGTGTGTGATAAGAGTGTATGTAAATAGTTTACATCCTATTTAGACTAGATTACCAAATAGATATGAAGTTTCTTTTTTGTAGATCCAAAATGAAGTGTTATGTTAGATGAGGACAATCAAGCAAGAAAGGAAGGTATTATTGGTGTCAAATCACAAGCACTTCGAATGTCCGCAACTCGATGGATTGAGACTCTCAGTGTGATTTCATAACATGGAGCTTTTCCCAAGTGTGGGACCTTACAAAATTAGAAAAGCTCTCTGGATGAAGGCCGGTTCCTATTCCTCTGTTCAGATGCAGATGTAAAAAATGTAGAGGGTTTACTCAAAAACCTAATCTAACTTGCCAAGGAGACAGGGTAAGAAGATGCATAAAATAAAACCTAAACTAACAAAGGTGATGCACCGAGGAATGAAGAACACCTGTCTTGCCAATAAACACAGACCATTAAAATGTAATGCAAGATCATGCACAGATAACCAGGTTTGCAGTGAAAGATTAGGAGGACACAAATGAACACAGAGAGGGTTGAGAATCATCCACAGACATGCATTATTTGCTCCAAAGATTGATACAATACACTACAGAATGCCAAGAGGCAAATTTGCATTACAGTTTTAAATGGGAGGTTTGAACTTCCACAAATTCACCTGCCAAAGAGAAGAAGGGAGGGGCAAAACAAGAATGTCCAACCTTTAGAAAGAAGCCCCTCCTTACAATTTATAGGAAGAATGAGAGAGAAGAGAGAGAGGAAATCCAAATCTACCCCAACCACCTCCAGGTGCATTTAATTCATCTCATTATGGTGGTAGGTGAGAACCCTAGCAAACCCAAAAAGTGGCGCACCTTTCAAAGATGTCGACAAGAACTTCTCGTGCCCTTGGTGCACCTTTCAAAGATGTCGACAGGAACTTATCAGTGCCCTTGGCGCACCTTTCAGCATGTCGACAGCAACTTATCAGCGCCCTTGGCGCACCTTTCAGCATGTCGACAGAACTTCTCAGCGCCCTTGGCGCACTTTTCAGCATGTCGACAGAACTTCTCGGCGCCCTTGGTGCACTTTTCAAAGCATGTCGACAGAACTTCTCAAAGCACCCTTGGCACACTTTTCAAAGCATGTCAACAGAACTTATCAGCGCCCTTGGCACACTTTTTGTCGTGTCAACATGAACTTCCTTGCGCCTTGGGCGCACTTTTTAAGCATGTTGACAGGAACTTATCGATTCCCTTTACCCGTGCCTTTGGTCATTGGTGACGCAATAAATATTGGGCTCGAGTTTCTTTGATTTCCATATTCTTCTATTTGTCTATATCTACAGGGGGAGATATTTACAATAGGTATGATGCAAAATGATTAATTAATAAAAATATAAATACATGGAAAATGCTTTCCCTTTTTTATTTTATTTATTTTTAAGCAAAAGAAAATAAAAACAAAGTAACCCCTGGATGTAAGAAAGCAAGAAACACTCCTTTTGCAAGGTTAATATAAGGTGGATAGAATAAAAATAGAAATGAATGACAAATAAAAAGACTTGCCATGAAAGGGTGGTCCCACTGGCCATTCTATAATGTTGAACAAGTTTCCTCGCTACCTGTTTCAAATTATTGAAATCACAACAAGAGAATAAGCAACTCCAAGTATGAGAGGGTTCAAGGTACCTCTAAATGAGATGATGATGGATATGGGTGCAAAATAAGAGATCCTTTTTATGACAAGCTAGATGACCTACAAAACAAGAGAACTCAACATGAGGAATGGATTAATAGATAGATGGGTGGTTTTTATGACAATGTGTCACCCTAAGAAATGAAAACTTCCTAGGATGGATGTCAACCCACATTTTTGATAAAGATAAGATAAAATATTAATAAATTGGATGTAGCAAAATCTAGGATAAAAAATAAACTAAAATGCAATAAAGGATGACAAATTGTACATATGATCTAAACAAACTAAATCAAACCTATGTAGGTCGATAGAAACTTGAGACTGTAAGACCCAATCAATGAGGACTAGAGTAGATAAAATGAAACAATGACAAAAATGTAGATGTAGAGGCCTTGGAGGCATATCTAAAGTTGGTAATGAGGCTAAAATGAGGAAACGAGAACCTGCAAGAGATCTAAACATGATATAACATAAAGGTGAAATAAAATTATGAAATATGATGGTAGATGCAATGAAAACTGATATTGTTGACGGCAATCTAGTTGAGTTGGTGGTAGCTAGAACTCGATAGAAAAAATTTGAAGTGATAGGAAGGAAGGGATGAAAATATCTCGAGGGTCGAGTGACTATAAGATCAAAAAGGGGATGGTTGGTGATGTGAGTGATAGAGAAGATAAAAAAATGGGATTTGGGTTGATGATGACTAGGAAGGGTTGACGAAAACTAGGACTAATCTAGGGTTTGATGGAAAAGGATGAGAAAGAAAAAGATATGCATATGGAAATGAAGATATGGAAGAGTAGAGACAAAGATCGTAGATAATAGTTGAACCTACACAAGATCTGATGAATAATATGATGATAAAATTGTAATAATAGATCCAAACATGCAAGAGAGAAAATGGTCTCCAAAACTATCAAAGTGAGGCACAAGATCTCCCAGATGATGATAATAGTTGCAAGAGAGATACAAAAATGAAGGAAAGATCACAAGAAATAAAAAAGTCTCCAAAATTGCATCCCAAGAAAAGGATGGGTAAGGGTGGTTTTATAGGGTCGACGACATTTCGGATGGGTCACCGTCGATTGTAGAGATCCATTCATTTGGGTGGTGGAAAGGTGATGAGCTTTAGGCAATGATCGCTTATGAGGAAGGATTAGGATTTTAAAGGGTGAGGATGATTTAGGGATGCTTAGGATTGATAAATGGGTAGGTGGAGGTTTAAAATATTAAATAAAGGAAAAGGGGAGGTGTATTTATTAAATGAGGGCCTAGAGAGCATATACTAGAGGATTTTGAAAGCTTGGGACCAGCTTTACACAATAAACTTCATAGAATAATATTGCATTATGATTAATCACACAATACAATAGCCTAATATATAGGTAGTAGTTTCCCTAGAATATAGGAAACTGAATATCTCGTGAACCATATTTGTAAGGTGAGTAGAAACTACCTCACAAATATTATATTATTGTTATTAAGTTGTTTATAACAACTCATAATAACAATAATAATAATTACACAAATATACTAACTTAATTAATGCTTACACACAAATAATGGAGCACTAATAAATATATTTCCCAATAGATTTAGGTAGAAAAAATGAATTAAATGGGTACTTAGAATTAATCAAATATGATTAGGGATGATTAGAGTGAGATTAAGGAGGGAAATAATGATAAGTGGGATAAATTTAATTAAGGAGGGAAAGGGAAATTTGAATGGGAATAGAGGTGTGTATGTAGAAAAAGATGATGAAGAGTGAACGCGAGGTGAGGGGTAATAATACACAAAATGGGTGTTTACACTTTGCTTCTTCACAACCCAACAACTTTGAGTGTTTGTGGGGAGCTGATTCCTAAAATGGCATGACAAGAAATAGTTGGTTGATATTCTTATACCTCGATCTCGAGAGCCTCTTCCTTTGTATCAATTTCTTCCTCCTCATCTTGTTCCTCATTAGGACCCTCAATGTAGAATAACTTATTCTCAATAATGTCCTTTTCTCCACTTCTTATCATAATTATAACAGAGGAATTTTACTTTTTTATCTGTAATTAGTTGAGGATTCAATCATTCCAGTCGGGGAAAAGACGGTGCTAGATTCGTGTGTTCCTTGTGATTAGTGAAGCTCCTTCATTTTACCATATCCCTTTCCTCCAAATGCAGAGAAATGATCACATATTCTGATATCAAACCTATATTAAGAAGGTGAACATCATGTTGGATGTTATCATTAAGTGTAACCAACAAGATATGACTTAGATAACCCTTTGAGATGTCTCACTCGTGTAGACACCTATAATTTAGCTCCAACAATTTAAATACTTAAATTGTGCTAATTATCCCCCTTTCCGGAAATTGGTGACATATCGTCAATATACCTTACTTTCTCTTCTATCGTCATTAATTAATTACATTATGCTAATTAATTAACCCTTCTATCTAGCAAAGACGACAATTAACGACCTTCCATTAATTAAACCCCTTTCTACTTGAATTTAATTAATTATTCATAATTAATTAAGTTTCCTCTTCTATTAGATAAATAAATCATCATTTATTTAGCCTAAACATTTTCTATTCCCTAAATCATACTAATTTTTCTTCTAAAAGCTTCTATAAAGCTTTCTCACCTATTAATTAATCACTTGGGTTAATTAATAAATCCTCTCAAACCCCATGAGTCACTACAAGACAAATTAAACTCCCCTAAGGTTGACTCAACCCCCTTTTCAACCATAGTCACCCCTAACTAACTCAACCTAGCTATTATCCCACATGTAAAGGGATGTAGATATTCTTTTATCCATTGGGCTATATAAGGAGCCCTCCTCTTACCATTCTACTTACACCTAAATGAGCATAGAGCCTAAGCTATAGCCATTTTATCATCTTAGAGCATTTTTCCATTAGAGTAGCTAGTTACCTTCATTTCTTTCATTAATTTATCCAAGTTTGAATTCATATAGAGATATGTCAAATGGTCCAGATTCCAATCTAAAAATTACCTCTTCTTTCGAGGATTTCAATCAAAATATTTCCTCTAATTCTTCCGATGGTTCGGATCCAAAATGCTAGTCGATTCATCTAATTTGACTCTTATGTCATAGTCCTCCCCTTCTTCTTAGAACCTCCTTCATCATTCTTCTATTGTGATTATTGATTCCCCCTTTCTTCATGGGGCCTCCTTTATCATTCATCCAATTTGACTCCTAAGTTGTGGTCCTCCCCTTCTTCGTAGGACCTTCTTTATAAAACATCTAATGTGATTCTTCAATCACGGTCCTCCCCTTCTTCGCAGGACCTTCTTTATAAAACATCTAATGTGATTCTTCAATCAGTCCTCCCCTTCTTCACAGGACCTCTTTTATCAGTCACCTCAATGAACTCTTTCCCCTTTGAAAATTCGTGCAACTCAAAGTCCTTATAGTTAATCATCTAAGTAGACTCCTTCGTTGCAATCTATGGAATTTTGGATACAAAATCCTCTTATTCTTCCTCCACAACATCGTCTTATAGGGAAACCTATACAAGCCAATTCCACTTTTTCTTTTGCTCACAAGTAATCTAGCCCTAAGTCTAATTTTTATCTTGAGTCATCTTCTTCTATCAATCATCATCAAACCTATTCTAAGTTTTCCACACCAATTGATCCTGTTTCTTCCAATCAACCCCTAGTGTTCGATCAAAAAATCATACCGATTGATCTCTTTTAGAATGAAGAAACAATTGAGGAATTTATAGGGGCACACGAAGATGTTTTTGTAGCAAATTACAAATAAGGATTCTCTTTAGACCTTGATGCGTTCACGTATTGTTTGGAAGAAGTTGATTCCTTTTATCAGAAAATAAAGGAATATTATCAGATCATGTAACTTGATCCTCCTCTTATTCTTCCATCTTCATCATCCTCATTACATGGAGAAATGCCTGGTTCTGTCATTGATCCATGGCCTATCTTTTCATTACCCAATTCTTCTTTATCTATTATGGTTCCTCAATCAAAAACTCACTTTGGGTCATCGCTAGGTATCCCATCGTCTTCTACATATATATGTAGAACCTCCAATTTTCCCTTCATTATCTATTTGTGGGTCTCCTTTGGGTAGCCCATTACCTTCTATTCTTGGGGCATGACCAACTAGCCCCTTGTCTTCTATTCATGGGCCACGTCCTAGTAGCCCACCATTGTCTTCTATGTATGGATCACCCCTGGGTAGTCCATCATATTCTATTCTTAGGCCACATCCTAGTAGCCCATCATCTTATATCTATGGGTCACGTCCTATCATACCTTCTTCTATTCTTGGGCCACATCCTAGTAGCCCTTCATCTTCTATTCGTGGCTCACCTTCTGGTAGCCCCTCTTCTTCAATTCTCAGACCATGTGCTTTTTGTCCATCACATTATTCTTCTGAAAAATATTAGGGAAATCCCACCATCATTTCTCACATCAATTATAAATGTCCACATTCTTCTCCCACTTCCCATGATCAGACAAGTCACACATTACCTTATAATAAAATTAGACAAGTTTTGTATCAAGGTGAGATCAAAATTCCAAAGAGATCCAAATCTCCCAACAACCTAAAAATTCAAAATCAAGTGCAATTCAAGAATGCACACCAACACACCCATCAAGTATGACGCAAAGTGTAAAAACCTATGGATAGGGAACTCAATCTCCCACATACAAAACCCATGTTTCAAAACAAATCACAATCATTTGTTGAGTGTGAGCTCACCACGATCATCGAGATTGGGGATAATATTACACTTGATAAGAAAACACACTTAGTATCTCTTATCAAGGAAATCGTGAACATCATTGTTGGATCCTATCATGTAGAGTGACATGTTTCATTCTGATAACCATAAAAAATTCTAAAAAATCATAAAATAATTCAAAAATATAAAAAATGAGAAAACATTAAAACATTACAAAAACAAAATCAAAGGTACAAAGATCAAACATTGCAATCAAGTATTGCATACACATGGATGTTATTTCTTCCCTTTATTTCATATTCCTCTACAAGTCATCCACCATTTTCATCCCTTCGATGATATTGTGATTAGCCTATTCACACACTTTTTTTGACATTTATCTCTATGCTATCTGTTTGACCTTGGTCTTTCATCACCTTGGTAAATTAAAGAACGCACCGACCTCTTGGAGATCCTATCAAAATTCTCATTTAATAAACTTGTTGTGAATAAATTTTGGATGTATTTTTGACACTAGCCAATGTTGTCATCATAAACACTTCCACATCCTTCTATCCAGCCATTAGTGATTCTTAACCCTTGATAAAAAAGAGAGCTGAAATAAGTTTTTAGTAAAAAAACAAGAATCAAAATCAATCAATCAAAGAAGCAAAAGATACAAAGAAAAATAAAATTGATATATAACTCTCTCTTGGGGTATTTCCAATAATCTCTACTAGGGCTATAGACACTTGACTAAATAAAGAGAGAAATGTTGTGATTAGAATAAAATGCATCTCCATCGGGGTTATGGATGCCTGGATGGTAGCAGAGAAATGTATGACTCTCCTTCCACAATCCATTCAAAAATCACCTTTCAAACTAAATCATTCCTACACATTGGCTAGTGTCTTCACTTTTTGTCTATCAATTTTTTCCTTCAAGAGGTAATTCATTTTCATGTACACACACGAGATCTTGATGAGTAAACATGATTAGTATGTTTTCGGGTTTCTTTAGACTTTGTTCAAACTTTTGCCTTAGTGCATGTCTTATCTCATGATTTTTGCCTTTGGCTAATCAATCTTTCGTCATGAGGATTTTCTTTGCATTTGTCCATCTCATTTCATGGAATTTGTGCTTTTCTTTTTATTCGCCCAAAACATCCATGTGTATAGGATGGAATTTTTGCTATGTTTATGTACACCATTTTCCCCTTTAATAAATCAATCACCCACTTCCTTTCTATAATGTGTTTCTTCGCTAGCTTATCTTCGGGGGAATCCTTGCTCCTCGTGATTGAACCTATTTTATATTGGCATTGATCCCCCTTTAGCACATGAAGAGTTTTCTTTTAAATACTCCCACTTAATTGATGGGGATTTTCACATCTTCAATTTCTTGCGCAAATGCGTGGCATTATGCCCTTAGGCATACCATCTATCATTGGGGGCATCCACACTTCTTTGTATTCCTATACATAGTTTTAGAAAACTTTCAAAAACACAAAAACATTTGTATAAACTTTCAAAATTCCAAAAACATTCAAATATGTCCAAAAATCACAAAAACATTCAAATATGTTTCTAAAAAGTCAAAAACAATAAAAATCCTACAAAATGTCACTCTTTGGTTCTCACCTATTCTTATGTGAAAATCGTGGATCATCTTAATCTACCTCCATTAAAAAGTTGGTTTTATTACCATGTATCGTACTGGGGGCACAACAAATTGCTTGCACTGCTTGTTTTATAGTGTACGATTGATTTTTTATAGGACCCAAGTGTCCTATGTTATTCCCCTTTATGTATCCTTACTTGGGGAACCACTTTTAGCCCTTGTAATTAATTCACACAGATCGGAATCAAATATTGATAACAAAAACATTGCATTATGTTTATCGTTATGTTAGCTCTTTTACTTTCTCATATGGCATTACATTTTATATGTTGCATGGAGTTGGTATTTTCAGCAATGGAAAATGGTTTGTATTATGGATTTTCATTCCATTCTACTTTTTCGTATGATTACATTTTTAATAAGGGTCGATGACGTAGATCCTTAGAAAAATGATGATAAGAAAGTTGTTTAAAAGAGAGTTCTACGCTGGATATAGGACTAGTTCTTCCCGGCCATCTTCCTCTATTTCTTCTCGATCATTCTTCTATCAACCTTATTCTTCTAATTCAGGTGGGGCATACTGATCCTCCCCATTATTCTATCAATTTCTCTCATATTTTCAATCTTCGATCACCTTCTTTCATCACCCCATTGACACTCGAGGGGGAATCTCTCACTTCTACTAATTTTTCTTCTACCCCTTCAAAATTTTACTTTTCTACTATCTTTGAAGTGACATCACTTATGCCACCCTAAAGAGGGGAAAATGTAGACACCTATAATTTAGCTCCAATAATTTAAATACTTAAATTGTGCTAATTATCCCCCTTCCCACAAATTGATGACATATTGTCAATATAGCACACTTTCTCTTCTATCGTCGTTAATTAATTACATTACACTAATTAATTAACCCTTCTATCCAGAAAGATGAAAATTAATGACCTTCCATTAATTAAACCCCTTTCTACTTGAATTTAATTAATTATTCATAATTAATTAAGTTTCCTCTTCTATTAGATAAATAAATCATCATTTATTTAGCCTAAACCTTTTCTATTCCCTAAATCATACTAATTGTTCTTCTAAAAGCTTCTATAAATCTTGCTCACCTATTAATTAATCACTTGGGTTAATTAATAAATCCTCTCAAACCCCATGAGTCACTATAGGACAAATTAAACTCCCCTAAGGTTGACTCAACCCCTTTTCAACCATAGTCACCCCCAACTAACTCAACCTAGCTATTATCCCACATGTAAAGGGATGTAGAGATTATTTTATCCATTGGGCTATATAAGGAGCCCTCCTCTTACCATTATACTTACACCTAAATGAGCATAGAGCCTAAGCTATAGCCATTTTATCATCTTAGAGCATTCTTCCATTAGAGGAGCTAGCTATCTTCATTTCTTGCATTCATTCATCCAAGTTTGAAGTCATATGGAGATATGTCAAATGGTCTTATAGCCATGGATTGACAAGACTCCATTCTTGAAACCTTGGGATTTAAACATACAATCAACCCTTTTGATTTCTAAGGATCTAAATAGGTTCATTCCATTGATTAACATTTGATAGAGATAAAGATTAATTTCTTAGCATATTAGTTTGATTTTTATTCATGTTCTAATACAAATATGTTGGTAGATTAGCCTTGTTTAAGATATATGAATGATGGTGCATAGATTTTAGTTTAGCTTTGTTTAGGAAAACTAGGTGTTAGTTCTAATTCTCTTTACATAGCTAACTAATTCTTTTCACACAACTCGTAAGGATAGATTTTGGAATTTTTGATATAATCCTATATTGAACTTGACCATCATGACTTGGAAATATGGATAAAATAGTTATCTATAACACTACTACTATATTGTGTTTGGAGATCACCAATGAACATAGACCGGAGTAATGGAGAGACCCTTATTTTAATTTTCCTCACACATCCATCTATATGAAATGAATTATTTTGGTTCTGTTTAGAGGATACCATTACCACCTTCTGTCCATTTGGGACTTGATGCATATAAAATTTAATTCTTCATTTGGTTCATCCAAGTGATCGAATCATTCCCATTGAGTTTTAAGCACCTCCTACTTCTTCACAATCTTGACCATTATCTCTTCTCGACCAAGCTTTTCATCTTTCTTGTCTATTTGCACTTGTTTAGCCTCATTTCCCTCCTTGATGCTATATGCTTTGAGAATGGGGTTAGTATCTTGAAAATTGTCAAATTTCCCATCCTTCCTCATTTTTCTCATCTTTTAACATGGTGGCCAATACCTCATACTCTACTATCTTGAATGCTATGAATTCCTTATTATTCTAATGTAATGTAGCCAATTATTCTTTAGTACACATCTATGCATACTTATGCTCCTATAGTATAATTTCTACTAGATCCTCCAAATAATGTAGTATTATTGGATATTCATCTTTATCCCTTTCTCCCAAGTTGAGGTGTACTCCAGAATCGAATATGCAATATGTTCAACCTTAATGAATGCATACTTTGTGTGATTTTACACTTTATCTCATGCCTCTATAAGTTTATACACATCTTTCTCTTTATTCTTCTTATCCTCAATCAAAACCCTGATAGTGGCCCCTTTATCCAAATTCCTTTGAGCCACTTCTGTTGCCATTTTTTTCAAGGCATTACTAGCCTACTCATCTATTAAATCTATGGGCTTGATGGTTACATGGTTTGTACCTCCTACATTTTATATATGTTTCATCAAGAAAATCAAATTCCATCTTCTCTATGTGAGTTTGCATATTCTAGGAGAGCATCTTATTTGTGTGCATGGTCACACCTTTGGGGGTAATCACCTCATAGCCATAGAGTTTCTTAGTTAGTACCATGATTTTAAGTCATACACTCAACACCTTAGATTTATAATAAATATAGTTTATTTATGGTGTGCACAAGATAACCTCCCTCTTCTTTATTTCACTAGTGTGCTTTCCGTTTGGCACCTACCTCTCTACACTTCCACATGAACTACCTCCCCCATCTCCACCTAAGGCTCCCACACCTTCCCTCAGATGGCTCACCATAATTTTTATCTTTCTCTTCCTCTTCTCTTATGGGACCTTCCTTGCACTAAATATGTACCTCAAGATCGTGCTATACATTTTCATCTGTGATCTCCTCATCCTCCACATCATGGATGATTGGATTTTCCTCATCATGTGCACCCTATTCTTTTGACCTCCATCCTTTTCTTCTAACCTCTCCTCATCCCTATCCCCCATGGTCACTAGCCTTTTCCTTCTCCTTACTAGAGGGGTCTTATTTTCTACACTCAAACTTAGGTGCAACGACCCTTGGTGATTTCCTTACAAGATTTGAGGCTCCAACACTATTGTATTTTACCTTGCATATTCTTCATAACTTCTTCATATGACTATGGTCAAGTAGAGCACTATATTATTTCTCCTCCTCCTCCTCCTCCTCATCCTTATTATTTTCTTATTCTTATTTTCTATGAGGGGTAACCTCACACTCTTCTCTTTGTGCCCAAAGTCTACTTAGCTTTAGGTAGTGGTGGGAGTGGAATAACCTCACCATCAAGATAATTTACACTAAATATCTTAGGATTCAAGTAGACATATACCTTGTCTTCTTCCTTCGTCCTATGGCCGAGTATGAGAGGTGATGTCTATGTCATCGTTTCCATTTTCTTTACATATGTCATCTTTCTAGGATAGACATACTTCTTGTGTAATGTAAGGTGTTTCACATCCACCTTGTCTGCATCAAATTTCATCTTCCACGTAAAATACAACCTATTTACAAAATCTTAGAAATATATTTTTGTGAAGGAGAATGGAAGTTTACACCAAGGGTTGTTATCCCTAGGCTTCATAAAAATCTACCCAAGTAGAAATTCGATATACTACAATCTCGGTCGGCCATATAAGAGAGAAGGAAACTCCCTTGGTACTCTCCACTCATGTTTGAATGCCTCGCGCATCCATCTATTCCATTTATCTCCCATGATTTTGTACATATTAGTGATCCCATCACAAGTATACTCAATGAACCTCTTTACGGGAATTTCCCTCCAAAGATACTTCCATACATTATCATTTGGCCCATATGGAACCCCAATCTTTAAATATAAAAGTTTTAGGAGGATAACACACCAAGTTATCTTCTCACCTTTGCGCACTTCTTCAATAATTCCTTCAAAATGAAGGAGGAAATGTTGTACACATTTTATTTACCATCTTTTTCATGACGTGAAACCACCTCTTGTTCACTTGGGTCCACTATCTAATGTGCACAACTTACCACTCACCAAGTGTACACTAACTTATAGTTGGGTCATATATTTTAATAATTTTCATTTTGTGGCCTCCCAATGGTAGTTGATTGTAACTATAGTATCCTTTACTCCCACACCATCCTCTAAGTCTTGATCTATCTCTATGCTTGACCTTGTGTAAGCTTGTAACTCCCTTGATTTACTACGTAGTGATGTGCCTCCTTCTACCAAGAAAATAGAAGCAATATTTATAAAAGCATGATAAAAGCCATTAATATAAGTGCTCAAGAATTAGGATTCCCAAAGAAGAGAATCTCATAAAGTAACATAACTCTTGCACTTTTCGGTCCTTTTAGACTTTGTTGTCATATACTAATTTTTCATCCTGGGGTCCTCTCATCCATTTTATTTAATAGTTTCATCTCTATTTCATGCTCATTCACATCTAATTGATGGTTGAAGTCACTAATATTGCAATTGGTCAAGTGTTATTCCCATGGATATGCAACGATGACCTCTCATGGATACCGCATTTGAGAGAACCATTCTTTAGGGGTGTCTTCCGTCTTAGGTTTTTTCCCTTATCCTTACCCTTTCCCTTAAGTTATGTAGTTGGTGCCTTCTTAGGTGTCATTGTTTCTCCGTGTAGCTTCACACCTCCGATTCAACACTCCATACCCTAGTTGTTAAATAACTTACTACACAAGCACCCATGCCAAGCATTCACCCACCTTACTCGATCCTTAGTCATCCTTTACGATTCTATTCCCTAATGTTTTTGGACCATGATTTTCATTAGACCAAAACCCAAAGACATTAATCTCCATTACAATCTATAGAGTTAGGAACATGAGAGGAAATTAGTACATGTCATGAAAACCATGGGGAGCACTAGATGCACATACCAAAATCACTCCCGTATTACCCGGGTGAGTTTTGAACTTGAGACATGTCACTTTGATACCATTTTTGGACCATGATTGTCATTAGACTAAAAATATTTGGTGTTAATCTCTGCACAATCGCTAGATTAAGGATCCAAAAGAATCATGAATTTGACAAAGATATTACACTAGATATAGTAATTGATCAGTGGTTGTTACACAAAATTCTAATTGACATAGGCATGGAAGTGAATGTGTTGACTCGGATGCATGTAATTAGATGAGTAGACCAAAATTGTAGTCATCTTCAAATGTTTTTATATGAAAAATAATAGTAGGGATATGCCTATTGGGGTATTGAAATATGTATCCATTACCATGCAGGGAGCCAAGTTTATTGGAGATTTTGAGGTATTAGAGCTTGCAGAAGAAAAAAACTTCCCAACATTACTTGGACGACCCCAGTGTTATGCAAACAATGTTGATATGTGATTTAAAAAAAGGTACATCAATTTTGAAAAGGAATAAGAGCACATGATAAGAAGGTAGAACCTTATGTTGAATCCTTGAGTGGAGAAGAAACTAATAAAATATATGATTATACTATGCACGATCTAGAGAATGTAGAACTCTCAAAGGAAGGTGTCCTTTAATGGGAAGACACATAGTCTGTAAGTGACACTACTATTGTTTCTTGTGATAACTGGACTCATGGAATGTATGATATGATCAGGAGTGAAGTCAAAGGAAGAGTCACCAAAGTGATTAGGTTTTACATGGTGAGGTAGCTAGGATCAACTCAAGTAATAAGGTATATTGATGAAGGGAATCCTGATACATTATTGTGCTCTATGGAGACTCGGTAGAAGAATGAATGGGATAAAATAATTTTTTTGTTCTATACTTTTCATGGGACAACAACATGATGGTGGGTAACACATAGAGACAACCTTTTAGAATGGTGATAAGTGAGAATCACCTTTTATACTAGGTTTACTCTGAGCAATGTACCTACACAAACGAGTGAATTTCATGGGAAGTCTCCCGACTCATTTCATGTCAATGATTGTGAGAGAGTATGGGAACAGGCAATGAGGCCTTACCACCGACAATTTGGGTATATAAATTCTACTCCACATTATGCGGTTGTGTATGCATGGTATGTCCATGTTGAGTTAAAGAGAGAAATAACAAATTGAAAAGAGATGACTGTAGGTATGATATAAACTTTTGATTATTTTTCTAATAATCCTCCATTTTATGAAAATTATAGATCATGAAGTGCATCACTCGAGAGAGAGAAAAGGTGAAGAGATCATAACTAGAGCTATTTGGGAAACCCGATCTTGAGGTGTGCATTGATATTGAGGAGATATAAGAAGTACATATGGGTCGCGTTGGGAAGGAAAATTAAAAGGAAAAATTGGTATATATGATAGATGATGATGGAGTTGATAACCTATATTTTAACCACACTGAAGGTGCATGTGAGGTGATGGAAACTATAGATGATAGGGTGTGTACATACCATACTCATATGAACAAAAATAAGGTTAAAATTGGAATATATGCTAAGCCTAAGGAGGCCATTATTAGTGATTATTGGTTAGAGCAAGAAGTAGAAAATATTATTGAACTCTTGTGTGACTTCCAAGACTTATTCCCATGGGGATATCATGAGTTAAAGGGCACACTTTTTGTAGGTGCAATGAAGATCAAGTTGAAATAAGGAGCGACCTGGTTAGGAAGAGGCCTTATAGGATGAATCCTAACTTGCGCATGAAGATAAAGGAGGAATCGATAAGATTCTCAAGTATGGAATAATTGAGCCTATTGAAGAATTTGAATGGGTTAGCCCCATGGTCATAAACATTAAGAAAGATGAGAGGATAAGGATTTGTGTGGATTAGAGATAAATCAATGATTCTTGTGCTATATATCCTTTTACCATCACTTTCACGGAAGAAATTATTAAGGGATTTGCAGGGGTGTGAGATATACTCTTTCACATATCCATTTTTGGGCTATCACAAGGTGCACATCATGAAAGAAGACCAGGAAAAAACAAATTTCACCACTAAATGGGGAATTTTTACATATATGGTTATGCCCTTTGGATTGAAAAATGTGCCAAGCAGTGTTCTCACACATTGTTGTGCAGGCCTTTCAATATTTTATTCATAAATTCTTGTAAGTGTATTTGGATGATTAGAAAATATATGGCTTAGTCAAGGACCATTGTGATAATTTGAGGCTCATGTTTGAGAGGTGTAGGAAGTTAAGCATCTCTCTCAACATTAAAAAGTGCATCTTTTCTAGAACTTTTGACACTTTACTAAGGAACATAATTTGCAAGGGTTTTGGTAGACCCAATCAAGATAGATGTGAACTTGTGTTTTGAATATCCTACCAATCAAAGTGAGGTGCGTGGATTTCTAGGTTACACTAGTTACTACAGAAATTTATAAAAGGCTATGCAAATTTTTATGCACCCATGGAAGAATTGATCAAGGCTAAAGGAAAATTTTATTGGGGTGAAATGTAACAACATGCATTTGAAACTTTGAAACAGAGGCTCACTCTGCACCTATTTTGCACTTTCCTTCATGGGACAAACCCTTTCATGTTCATGTTGATGCCTCTGACATGGAGATTGGTGTAATGTTGGCATAACCATGAGAATAAATTGTGGATCATCCCATTTTCTTTGCAAGTAGAAAGTTGACACCCACAGAGCATAATTACATAACCACTAAGCACAAGGCATTATCTATAAACTATGCATTACACAATTTTAGACAATACTTGTTAGAACACTATTTATTTTCTATATAGATCATATGACATTGAATTATTTATTCAAAAATCTTGATTTACAAGGACACATATGCAAATGGATAATTATGTTCCTAGAGTTTGATTTCATAGTTGTTGTGAAGCCAAGAAAGAACAATTCAGGTCTTGATCATTTATTAAGTATTAATTATAAAAAGGACATGCAAAGCATTGAGGATACTATGTCGACTACAAATTTATTTTGGTTGAACCACGTGCCCACAGATTTGGAGGATATTATTGTATTTTTGTGCGGTGAATAGGAGCCTAAATGTATGAATACATTGGAGAAAAAGTAGCTTGCTATACGTGTAGTGCCTTACCATTTTATTGGTGGAGACTTGTACAAGTTGGGCCGTGATGAATTATTGTGCCATTGTGTACTTAAACATGAGCATGACATAATTACGGAGGAAGATCATGAGGGAATTATGGTGGTGATGCTAATGCATGAAAAATTCTAATGGTTGGAATTTTTTGGGAGACTTTCAGTATAAAGATAACAAGGAATATGTCAAGGAATGTGATCATTTTCGTCACATTGGAAAGCCCAACCACATAGATGAGATGTTGTTGCATCCTATTGATAGTGCAAAGCCTTTTGAAAAGTGGTATATTGACTTTGAAGGTCCTATTTCACCACCCGTTCATAGTCATCGCATGCTACATTATTAATTACATATATTATCTAACACGGTGGGAAGAGGCCATACCAACAAAGGATTATACAACAACCGCAATAATAAGGTTCTTATGGGAAAATATTATTAGTAGGTATGGCTTACTATTAAGTTTCACAAGTGATAGAGGAACTCATTTCTTGAATGAGAAAATCAGAATTTTGTTGGTAGAGTTTATGGTGGTAAACCATAAGAGTACTCCTTATCACCCATAAGCTAATGGAATTGCGAAGCTTTTAACAAAATAATGGGAAAGACATTGACAAAAATTTATGATGTTGGAAGAAAATATTTTGACGAAAAATTATTAGTTATACTTTGGGCTTACAGGACCACTTATAAAAGGTTGAATAAGGCCACACCTTTTCAATTAGTGTTTAGCGTGGAAGAAGTACTATTAGTTGAATTCATGTTACCATCCCTATGTATTGCACACGTTGCTTTGGACTAGATGATGAACAAGTCATGGAATATCATATTAAAAAAATAATGCAATTAAATGAGTGGTGTACCATTGTGCATTGGAGCTAGAAGAATGAGAACGAAAGACAAAAAGCATGACATGATAGGCACATTAAGAATAAGATGTTTACAGCTTAAGTGTGGTCCTTCTCTATGACTCCAAGTTTACATGCCACCCATAGAAATTTAAATTTCCTTGGTTGGGACCTTTTTAGTAACCAAGATACTTGGATCAGGTGCATGTCAGTTGCAAGCATTGGATGGCACTATGTTTCCCGATTAATTAAATGGGGGTAGGATGAAGCCCTACTATAAATAATGCTTCTTGGTGTTTTTAATAAGGAAGTATTTCCATTTAGATTAGATTTCCCTTTCATGTTTTACTTTCCATTTTTTTCTATTATTGTTATTGTGTTTCTCTATTTTGTTGTAATAAGTTTGCTTGTGCATAGGAAGTTGATTACTATTTATTGAGTTCATGAGAAGAGGACCGTGCATAATTTTAGTGTGGGGTGAACCTAGAAGAAATGCATGCTGAAAATATATTTGGTCAAGCCATTAAGGATGTTTCTATCTACAAAAATATGGTCAAGGATCTATGCATCAAAAATATAGTAAGAAAAAGGAAAGATCCATCCAACTGTTCGTGCCACTAGATAGTTGGTTAACATCATGCTTGGGAATTTTCATTACAAAGTAGTACATAGATCCAAGCAATCATTAGGTGAATAATACTATAAATGGAAATATAATAAATAATACTATGATTGAATCGGGGTAAGTAATTAATGTCATGACCAAGAAAATCATGGATGACCTAAAGTTAGAAGGACTAAGGACAATATCTACAATATTTCAACTGGTAGATAGATCAATAGTGAGGCCTGAAGGAGTCCTTGAGGACATTGTTGTGGTGGTAGACTCTTGGGAATACTCTATTGATTTCATTGTACTTCAACCAAAATAAATTTTAGGAGGTTATCCTATTATACTAGGAAGACCATGGTTGGCCACTACTGATGCATTCATAGGTTGCAGGTCTGGAAACATGATCATCTCAAATGGAAGTGGAACCAAGAAGCTTATGCTCTATCCTCCTACCCAACCATTGAATGATGAAGATCAAACAATTTGGGTTGAAGAAGCATAAGCTAATCGAATCTCTGTTCAATAACTCATGATGTTGGAGAAGTCTTGTACAATTGAAGATTAAGAGGAAGATGTTTTTCTCTCCAATATCTTTTAGAAAAAATATGGAAGAAATGAATGAGTTGATGACATATTGAGGTTCTTGAGATGTCCTTTGAGCCAAGTATTACCACAACAAAGCACCATGAGTATTCTAGGTAAGAATTGTATTTTTCACCAAATTCTTCCCCATGACTACAGATTAAATTCTAGTAACATGTGTTCAATTATAGACATCTCTAAGAAAGTAGAAATAAAACTAGGAGGTCACTAATTGTAAACAAGATGTTGAGTATGTAACAACAAAAATTGTTAATTGATCTTATTCAAAAACATAGAACAACATTTTCTTGGGGTTATGGTCATATGCATGGAATTCATCCTAGGATTTATCCTCTATTGAGAAGATGAAATATAGCTCAAGGATGTAAGAGTGGAAGGTTTCGGCGCATAGGAACATGGCATGAACAAAAACGTGGAATTATAGTAGAACATGAGCGCACCCAAAACAAATGTGAAATACGACTTAGGCACTTTTCACAGTTAAGGATATTTTTGGACATGGAGTACAAAGCATGAAACTATATCAAGACTTGGAGTTCACACAAGGCTACTTTGGGTTCTGTATTAGTTCAAGTAACATGCGATTCTTAGTCTAATCATCTATTCTAGGAGTTAACTAATAGAAGATCTATTATTAGCATGATGCTTTTGTATCCTTGTAAAGGTGCATGGCTATTATTAGCATAGCCTATTTTGTAAGCATGGGGGTGAAGGGAAAGTCCCTATATATATGTATTGATTTGCATGGTTTGAATATTCACGATATTGTTTTGTTTTTTGCAATATGATGACATTAATATAATTGGATATTGGTGTTAGATGTGACTAAATATGGTTCTTGCATGGTAAATCTCATTATAATCATTGTTTAGTCAATATTTCATATGGTTTAGATCTAGATCTGGTTTATGCATTGTGGATTATTTACTATCTGTTATAAATATGGATATATACATATGCAATCATGCTAACATTCTGGACAAGCAACTCTAAAGAGGGACCTAGTACCCTTGCGTGCTTGGGTGAGTGCTCAGTTTAGGATGAGTGATGTGCCAACATGCCTTGGGTTATTTGTAGTGAATTCTAGGCTACATCATCATTGGTTCCATTTCGGGACCTCTTTCTTAGTTGTTTTTAGGATGTTGCATGATGAAGACATACCGATTGACCTTGGCCAGTATTGAGGAGTGGTTAGTAGATCTGGAAGAAGAGTATGCTCACAGATTCAACATTGGACCTGATTTTAATGCACACACGTGGGTTGAGAAGAATCTGTATGACATGCATTATATGAGACGTTCTTTGCTATCTTTCCTATAGAGTTGTATGAGTGGCTGGTTGCTTATGCATCTAAGAGGAATTGGAGGTTTCACATGCTTGTTTGGATGTGCAGGAAGAATTCAGGCCTTGTATGATGTAGATTTGATTTGGACATGCTCTGTGGATGTTTGGTTCCATGGTGTTTTGAACAACTATATTCTTGAGTATGTAGTTTCAACTTACTCTTTCCCGAGAGGTTGTTGAGTTTTAGTTTTTACATGAACCTAGAGGATTGTATTTGCATGGTATCCCACTGGCGATCAAGATCTGATTGTAACCTGGATTTGGAAAGAAGTGATGGCTAACTAAACCCCACCACACGGGGAAGGAGCAAGTTTGGTAAGGATGGTAGGACCTAGCAGTAGAAAAATATAGAGGAAGAAAGGTGACTTAAGTTTAATGAGGTGTGAGAGGGATTTAGAGAAGCAAAAAGGGAAGTTGTCAGAAGGATGGCATTGTGGAGAGAGATGGCTCGTGAAGGATTTGGAGCTCATGTAGAAGATGTGGAGCCAAAGCATCTGGATCTCCCCCATTTGGGAAAGCATGGTAGGGAACCCTCTTCAGCCTTAGATGAGAGCATGCATAGTAGAGATGACATGGGCCATGGTGGGTGCATGCATCTGAATCTACCTAGTGACCTAGCCCTTGCACTTGGTTTTCTAGTTTTCTGATAATCAATAACAAAAGCTAGTGTAGTGTGAGAGTAGAGTTGCAGTAGATAGAGTTAATTTGTAGTCAATTTCAAGAGTTAATTAGGAGCTTATTCATCTATGGCACAATCATCATCTACTTTATTTGGAGGACTATTGGAGGTATCTTTTTTGGCATGTCATCGATATAGAACGTAGGCATGCGTAGAACCTTGGCATCACATCTGGAAGTAGTGCAACTTTGGATACTATGGGCATTTAGTTTAGCACAACCATTGGAACACAAGGTAGTGCATCTTTTGGTCCATTACCTACTTGGGGGTGGATCAGAGGGAGTGGCTTAGGGCTGAGGATTGGTGGATTGGAGGAGGGTGGAAAATATAGAGAGAAAACAAGGAGGTTCTGGATCGGTGGGCAAGGTCCACACCAACCTCAAAAATTTATATGGAGATGTCTCTTCATCTTCTAGAGTATATAGAGGCATTGAAGATGTAGCTAAACATGTGCATATGTGTGAGATAATGTGGTGCACAAAGGGGATTACAACTCCAAAGTGCAAGGAAAGTCAATATTTAACTATGTTGTAGGGCACACACACAAATGGTACATGAAGTTTGATCCTGATCAGACTTGTGTGGATTATATAATGTTGTGAGATGCTTTCTTAAAGGAATTTTATATCCCTGAGTTTGAGTAGAAAAGCATAAGTGCACTCAAGGATATTAAGTAGGGAACTACTAAAAGTGTTCAAGAATATGATGCATGGTTCAAGACTCTCTTTGTCTAAGTTATCTTATGACATCCACATGCAAGCCAACATGCATAGTGGTTCATTGGAGGACTGATCATGCCTTTTAGAGGGTAATTTCACACAAAATTATATAGATCCATGTGAGGCACTTGAAGCAGCCCTACACAATGAGGTGAGGTGGTAGGAAGTGTGGACACAGGAGTGAGCCCATTCTTGGAAGCTCAAATTACAGCAATGGCAAAATAGTTGGAGAAATTATCTGCTAATTCAACACATGAGATGTGTAGTGGAATTTGGTGTACAAATTGTGAAGTAGAGGGGCATACTAAGGATAGTTTCCCTTAGAAATTGGTGTGCTCCTTGTTGCTGGATTGTGAGATATGTCACTTGGACCATAGTTCAAGATGAGGTGCCCATTATTTGTAGTGTGATAAGAAAGAATGTGTCTAGTTATTGTAAGATTTGTAGGTCCTCGACTCATGATACTAAAGATTACGATTGATTGATCAGATCCATGATGCCATTGATATTGGTGTATGATAAACTATGTTGCAAATAATTCCAAGGAAAAGGGTGAGCATCATGACTATGATCATAGTGAGGGGCATTTGATGGTGGCCATGGTAGAGGTCGAGGTTACAGAGGTGGATTTAGAGGTGAGGTCATGGGGGGTGGAAGGAGTGATTTCCCTCATGGGACTTGTTATACATGTGGATATCTAATCACTACAGGTGTGAATGTCCACAGAATATTGTGTGTTCTTTTTGTGGAAAGAATCATAGTTATGAAGAATCCCAGACTTGTATGAACACTTAAGAAAGAAACATAAATAGGAAAATAAGGGTGCATGAATGGTTAGAGTACAACATGCCATGGAAGACCAATGGATGCCAAAGTTAGCACCGATCCTGAGTTGGTACCTATAAATATTACTACATGCATGTTGAGGTTGTGCACACCAGGAAACTCTACAAAAAAATCCTACCATTACTAAGGAGGAAGTCTTGCATGCCAAGTATCAGACCCTATGCATTAGAAGGAGGTTTATCAAGAAACCATGGAGGTAATTCAGAATTTATAGGGTGAGATACAATGTTTGAAGGAACAATCATCGGAAGTTAGAACAAAAGAAAGTAGTTGATCTCCATCAGACAGATGTTGATGATTTGAAAGAGGTTTGCAAGATGCTACACCAAGAGAACATTATTCCTTTGTTGGGGAGCTGGTTGAAGGGAAACACTCTGCATTGGGACTGAGCATGAGAGACAAATTTTGCATGTTAATCTTCCTCTCGAGAAAGTTTGGATTATGACAAGGAGATTACTCTAAATGTTGTTGTTGATGGTTGGATTTTGAGTAACATCTTGATTGACAAACAGTGCGGAAGTAAATGTACTCACTTTGGATGCGTGGGTTAGATGGGAAGACCTCCATTATAGCCATCTTCAATGTGTTGTTCATGGAAAATTAGAACTAAGGAAATGCCCATTGGAGTTTTAAAAGATGCATCCATTACTATACAGGGGCCAAGTTCACTGGGGACTTGAGGTCTTAGCACTTGCAAAAGAAGAAAACAATTTTCCGCATTACTTGGGCACCCTTGGTGTTATGAAAACAACGTTGACCTATGCTTCAATAAGGGGTATATCAGCTTTGAGAATAAGAAGAATGTGTCATCATACCTCTGACAGATGGGAAATCTATGCCTTATGTAGAGCCCTTAAGTGAAGAAGACTTGAACAAAATTTATGTGTGCACCATTCGAGATCTAGAAGTTCTTGAGCCATCAAAAGAAGGAGTTCTCTAGTGGGATGATGCATAATCAATGAGTGATACTACAAGTGTTGCATGTGATAATTGGGTGCATGAAACTTATGAAATGGTTGGGTGCAAAGTATGAAGTGTAGTCGTGCATGTCAGTAAGCCACACAATATCAGGCATTTGGGAAACAACTAAGTACCAAAGTACACATAGGTGAGAGAATCTAGAAGTATTTCTGCTTGCTATGGAAGTTCAATGGGAATGTCAGGTGGAAAGAAGGAACATGT
Organism: Taxus wallichiana var. yunnanensis; assembly: GCA_018340775.1. Lineage (NCBI taxonomy): Eukaryota > Viridiplantae > Streptophyta > Pinopsida > Cupressales > Taxaceae > Taxus > Taxus wallichiana. Next base: position 665,458,247 of record CM031237.1, on the reverse strand, counting down.
TAGTATATACTCTATGTGGGATGATAAGCGCGTTGCTGGTGGATGGTTCACAAGGATAATATTTTGGAGTGGAGAGAAGTAAGGATTGCTTTATCTACTCGGTTTCTAAGAAGCAATGCACCTACTCAGATATGCATTTCATGGTAATGATCATTGTTTAACACCACATGTTCAGTAGTGTGAGAGACTCTAGATGGATGAGGGCAAGAAGCTTTACCACCTTCTTTATGGGTGCACAAGTTTTATTTCACCTTGTGAGGTTGCGCGTGTGCATGGTATGTCTATGCAGAGTTGAATAGGGTGACTGGAAATTGAAAGAACTTACTTGAAGGTATGACTCAGACCTTTGATTACTTTTCTTCTAAACCTCTGGTGAATGAGGTGTTATAGGTTATGAAGCTTAACTATGGGAGATAGTGTAAAGGCTGAAGAGTTACTTCAGGAGTTGTTAGGAGAATCAGACCTAGTGGCACACTTTGAAGAGGAAGAAACAGATGAAGAAGCAACTTGGGCATGCCTTCCTAGAAAGAGAAAAGGGTAAGATGATCTACATGGTTGATGATGAAGAGGTAGAGAACCTGGATATTGAGCACACAGAGGGTATGTGAAGTCTTGGACAATGTAGATGAGAAGGAGTGCATGCCTACCATGAGCCTATGAAGACCAAGAAAGTGAACATTGGAATGGATGTTGAACCTAAGGAAGCCATTATTAGAGATTACTTGGTCTGACTCTAAAGTTGCTAAAATCATTGAGCTATTGCATGAATTTTAGGACTTGTTCCCTAGAGGCTATCATGAATTGAAAGGTGCATGCATGAATCATTGGGAGAGATGAAGATAAAGTTAAAGGAAGGTGTGTGCCTAGTTTGGAAGAGGCCTTACAAGATGAATCCAAACTTGCGCATCAAGGTAAAAGAAGAAATTGACAAAATGTTAATTTCTGGAATTATTGTGCCAATTGAGGAGTCAGAATGGGTGAGCCCTATGGTGATCAACATCAAGAAGATGAAAGAATCAGGATTTTGTGGATTATAGGAGTTAAATGCTACATGTGTGATTGATCCCTTTCCCACACCATTTATTGAGGAAATCTTGGAAGGCATTGTAGGGCATGAAATATACTCCTTCACTGATGGATTCTCTGGATATCATCAGGTAAGGATAGCTAAAGAAGATCAAGAGAAGAAAATTTCACCACCGAGTGGGGAAGTTTTGCATACATGGTTATGCCCTTTGGATTAAAGAATGCACCTACAGTATTTTCATGCATAGTGGTACAAGCATTCCAGGATTTTATTCACAAGTTCTTATAGGTGTATCTGGATGATTGGATAGTCTATGGGCTCATGAAAGATCATTGTGATAATTTGAGGCTGATGTTTGAGAGGTGTAGGTAGTTGAGCATATCTTTGAACATTAAGAAGTGTATATTTTCCACACCCTTTGGAATTTTTTGGGACACATCATCTATAAAGAAGGCTTGCTAGTGGATCCTACTAAGGTAGGTAGCTATTATTTTGGGCTTAGAAGAGCCTACTAGCTAAAGCAAAGAGGTGTGGATTCTTGGGGCACATGGTTATTACAGAAAATTTATCAAGGGATATGCCAAGATCATCATGCCCTTAGAAGAATTACTCAAGGGAAAAGGAAAGTTCTATTGGGGTGAGGCACAACAAGCATGTGTTTGACACACTGAAGGAAAGGCTTACTAAAACACCTATTTTGTGCTTTCCTTCATGGTCCAAGCCTTTTCACGTTCATGTAGATGCCTCTGGCATGGCCATTGGTATGTATTAGCTCATCCTGGAGAAGGGATTGTTGATCATCCTATTTTCTTTGCTAGAAAAAAGTTGACTCAACAGAACAAATTATACAACAATGATAGAGTGTGAGGCCTTTCTATGATCTACACACTCCATAAGTTTTGATAGTATTTTCTTGGCTACACCTTTCATCTTTTTATACAGACCACATGGCATTGAAGTACTTAGTGAACAAGCCCATTTTGTAGGGGCGCATATGTCATTGGGTACTATTATTTCAGGAGTTCAATTTTACGGTGGTGGTTAAGCCTAGGTAAGAGAAATTATGGTCTAGACCATTTATCAAGGATTCAATCAGGAGAGGATGCACAGAGCATTGAGGACACAATGATGTTGGATGCTCATAATGTTAGGTTGAACCACATGCCCTTAGACTTGGAGGATATTGTTATTTTTATGCACAGTGTGGCACCCAAAGGAATGAAGGCTTTAGAAAAGAAACAACTTGTTATTCGTGCATGCCTTACATGTTGATAGTGGAGACTTATACAAGTTAGTTAGGTCATGATGAATTTTTTGTCGGTGTGTGCTTGAGCATGAGCATGAAAAGAAATTATGGAAGAGGCTCATGGTGGTATTGCAGGTGGACACTATAGGGGATGCCACCACGCGTAAGATTCTACTAGTTGGTCTATGGTGGGAAACATTATATAAGGATTTACAAAGCATATTGTAAGGCATGTGACCATTTTCAAGCACCTTGGAAAGCTTGGGCAATGAGATGAAATGCCTTTGAGGCCTATTACTAGTGCAGAACCTTTTGAGAAGTGGGAAATTGACTTTGTGGGCCCTATTTCCCTAGCCATGTGTAAGACAAGATCATGCTATATTATAACTTGTACATATTATCTTACAAGGTGGGAAGAAGTGGCACCTATAAAGGATTGCACTACAACTACAACAACAAGGTTTCTATGGGAAAATATTATTAGTAGATATGGTTGCCCTTTAAGTTTAACAAGTGATAGGGGTACTCATTTCCTTAATGAGACTATCAGGATATTATTGGATGAATTTATGGTTGCACACCATAGGAAACCCCTTATCACCCTCAGGAAAATGGAATTGTTGAGGCCTTCAACAAGATATTGAGCCATACCTTGACAAAAATTTGTGATGTTGGAAGGAGAGATTGGGATGATAAAGTTTTTGCGGTACTTTGGGCATAGGAAAACCTATAAGAGGTTGAATAAAGAAACACCCTTTCAATTGGTGTTTGCATGCAGAGGTAGTTCTCCCCATGGAATTCATGTTACCTTCTTTGTGTATTGTGCATGTAGGAGGTTTGGCTGATGAGAAAGCATTGGAAGAATGTATTGACAAATTGATGCAACTTGGATGAAAGGTGTGCCATAACAAGATGGAGTTAAAAGCAAGAAAAAAATCTAGGAAAAAGGCATGACATGACAGAACATCAAGGATAAGAAGCTTGAGGTTGGGAAAATGGTACTTCTGTATGATTCAAATTTTTTGTGCCACCCTAGAAAGCTTAAGGTGCATTGGTTGGGACCGTATGTTATCACTTATATACTTGATTCAGTGCTTTCTAGTTAGAGGTGTTGGATGGAACACGGTTTCCTGGTTACTTCAACGGGAGTAGGTTGAAGCCCTACTATAAATAAGTCTTCTTAGTGTTTGTAATAAGGAAGTATTGCCACTTAGATTAGGTTTTCCCTTAATGCATTTCCTTTATGTGTGTTTCCTTCATTTTGTTATGCTTTTCAATTTAGTTCAGTGTTTTGTGTAATAAGCATGCTTGCGCTGCTAGAAGATGATTACAATTTAAGTGTTTTTATGTGTAGAGGACCACACATACCCTTAGTGTGGGGTGGTTTATATACATGGTTCATTACCAAGTTGAATATAGTTGATTTTCATTTGAAGATGGGTATGCATAAGGAAATTTTGTGTAGGTGCTTTTTGGAAGGGTGTAGATAGAAAAATTTCTCTAAATGAAGACCACAAATGGAAAAATGGATGCACAGTATAACATGAGGTAGGTGCATACAGTAGTGGAAACTACTTGGAAGAAGGCACAATGGTGAAGTAATTGGTGCATATGGGCATGGAAGGAGGTCTATGGCCAAGAAGTAGAAGGCACGCCAGAAGGTTATGACTATGGTGTGGAAATGAGTAAGCATAGAAAAATGAAAAATGATGCATTAATGTTGGGATTGGTGGTAGGTGAAGGAGAAATAAATGTGATAAATTTTTAAAAATCTATATAAGGAAGGGTTGTGAGGCCATTTTTACCTTTGTGATTACAAATTTTTGAGCGAGTTTTTGTGAGTGAGCTAGAAAAGATGGTGGTAAAGTGCGAAGAGCTACAAACTAGGTGGTGATATCAGATTTATGCATGGGATTGACTTGTGCTCCTTTTGGAAAAGAGTTTGAGTAAAGCAGAGGCATGTAGGGAGGATAAATCAAGAGCTAGGGTTTGGATTGAAGCTAGGGCATGTAGTTTTGAGCTATGGTAGGGGATTGAAATTACAGAGCTAAGAGGTAAAAATATAGCACCTTTTTAGTTGTTATGGCACCCAAATGAGCACCTAGAGCTGGTACAAGGGGAAGAAGAAAAAGGAAGCTGAAATCAAAGTGGAAGATACCCCAAGAGCATATTTTCTAAAATGTAGTACCAGAAGGGGTTCTCATGGGTTGTGACTAGGATTCACACATTCATCACTATAAGGTTCAATGACTACAATCATAGGAACAAGGATACTAAGGAGGAGCTAGAGAAATTACTGGTAGTAAAGACCAATAAGAGAACAACTTATGATATGGAAATCTACGATCATGCAAGTGAAATTTTTTTGACCAAGGTAGGAGTTCTTGTAGTTGTATGAGCTTCGTATTTTGGAAAACCTGAAAAGCTATATCAATGGCTTATGAGTAGAGTCCATGAGGACTTCTCTTTTTTGGGCATCAAATGAGGATCACCATGCCTTTGATTGCAAGTTTGACAGGCTGAGGAGTTCATGTTGAGCTTAGTAGCAGACCTCACTGATAAGGAGGCCATATAAAAGATGAAGAAGGAGCTTGGGTACACCAAAGGAGGGTGCAAGATGGACATCCCTAAGTTATGAAGTATCCAATCATTTAGGCAACAACCCATCTTCTGAAAAAGCTAAAAAATCAAGAGCGCTGGTCCCAAGTCAACAAGGCTTGGCTTCATGTTGCACACAAGATGAAAAAAGGTGTTGTATACAACTTGTCAAATTTCATTTGAGACAATCATTGAAGAAGTGCAAGAAGGTGAGAAAATTAGTTTTGGTGCTATACTCTTGTCATTGGTTTTTGTCAAAATTGGGGTGCCCGATGGGCTGCAGGAAAATGTGTGGCAGCTTTCTGACACAAAGAAGTCCTTGGTGGAAATATTTTCCAAGTATACTTGTGATGGATCAATGAGTGGACCCTTTAAAGCAAAGGGCATAAATGTGGTATGAGTGCTTGTGTGCTGCATTTAAGGAGAAGTGGAGAATACCAAAGGATCTTTCGATGGTAGTAGGAAAATAAGTCCAGATTGTAGTGTACCAACACTTTTGCATTGGGTGCTTTGGGATGAAGGATGGAAAATGGAGCCCTTGGTGCAAGCTGCCATACACCTTCACAACATGTTATTTCTAGGCATTTGTACATAGGTTCTTAGATGCACACCGATTAATTATTTTAATGTTGATAAGGTGGATTGTGACTACCACACACTAAGGAAGTCTTATGTGTATCTAGGTAAGACTACTTACATTGAAATAATGATATTAGATGACATTAATATGAAGGTTGTAAGTTTGGCTATTGGGAAGTTGGGTGTGACCCTTGTATATATATATTTGAATCCTAAGCTGCAAAATGGAAAGTATTTAGAGAATGAGTTCAAAATTCTAGGCCCACCCAAGGGGAAGCATACAATAGGCACCTTGGAAGATGAGGAACCAAACTTCACCTTTGATTGAAGAAGAAGGAGAAGAAGAGGAACTACATGAAGATGGTTATTTAGAGCGTAGGGGTTGCAAATAACCTACGATGAGAAGGAAAGTGAGTGTGTGGCTACTCATCCATTGAAACAAGATGTAACATTCCCATTTTAAGACTTTAGAAACAAGGGATTTTTTTATACATAATGTGCTCTGTTCTAAATAAACATAATTTAGAACACACATTCCATGCCAATCAATCTCATAACAGAAAACCATATGCAGCTGTAATTGACTTGGTGAACTACCGATCTGTCATTTCATGACTTGGTGAACTACCGATCTGTCATGTTAACTTGAAGTATTGAATACTTAATGTATACCAAGTATACTTGGTTCTCTTACCCTGTTCTAGGTACTGAGTGTTCTGTTTAAGAAACCTATCTAAATATTTGTTACCAATATTCATCTGAAATCACATTCCTTAAACTAGGTGACATAGGACAACACAACCAACAACTTGTGATACTTTGGCCAAAGATTTCCAACATACTATTCATGTTACTATTCCTAGATGACATACTCATCTAATTAGAATATGTCCTTCACCCCACTCATCTATTATCTAGAATGGTCTTCACTGACTTTAGTTAGTCCACTTGTCCAAGGTTTGACCCTAACACAAGTTAGTGACATAATTTAGAATAGGGAATCACTCACAATGACCTAGGGTATATAGACATACCCAATCAACCTAAGTCGATTGGATGTGCCTAGTTACCCTAAGTCATTGTGAGTCACTTCCTATGCTAAATCATAACTCTAATCTGACCTAGAGAGAAACTAAGTTCAAGTCCAAATTTGGGTAGGTCTAGATGAACCAATGTTGAAGGGTGTTGCAACATGTCAACTGCAACCCTGTATCCTCGTGAAGACCCAAGTCTTCACGAAGGTACAGTTCTGTAGTTGGCGTGTGCCAACATCCGATAGAACTACTTCATCACGATGTACACACCTCAAAGAGGTCATTTCCACTTAATTAGTTTAGGATTAAGATTCAGATTACAACAACCTTACATAACCCTAATTCTAACAACCTTTAAGGTTTCCATCCTTATTTGAGTTGGTTAAATAATATGGAACTTCATAGACTAATGATTGCTTTATGTTCAATTAACTTTTTACTTAACGTTTTGTTATTTGAAAATAGAACCAACATCCATCATAATATTTGCTTAAGTAACTCAACCATTCATAGGAGGTGTAAGAACCAAAATAGGTTTGGTAAGAGTGGACTTCATAGAGATGAAGTCTAAATGATTTACGAACACAAACACCATTCATTTGTTTTACATCCTTTTGAGAGGAGAAGAACCTTCCTCTTTATGGTTAAGTGTTAGGGTTTATTATACCCTTTTACCTTTCACACTTCCTTATAGTTTAATTGTATGTTCATTTAACATCCCTTAATAAACCATACTAGTTTAGGTAAAATAACATCAATACATGCAACTTAGCAAGTTGCATTCAAGTAAGGGAAATTGTACTATTTCCCATTCATCCAATTCATTAAATGACAACGAAATAAGGATCCAATCAGATATGAATGATAACAACAAGATAGGATTACAATTTCCTTCATATAATGCACAAGATAATTTACACAACAAGTTAAAGTAACTTCCAAAATTTTTCCATTCATTATGATAAAATACACATTTTACAAGACTATGCATTTCAGACATATTGCATGTCAAACAACATCAAGATCATTAAAGATTACAACTTTCCTTCCTTCAATACATCTCAATAATGAATCAAAATTCTCTATAAAAGATCCAGACTTTAAATCAACCAATACATCATATAATTTATTGCCTTCCTTTATCACTTACAAATTCCATCTGCAAAAATTTCTAGCACGGGTCAGTTCATTGAACTGAGCATGATAAGCACTAAGCATTAAAATGAAGTGCCTTCAACTAATTATTTCATAAAACCAACTCTACTTTTATGAAATAGAAAGGCTGAGCAGACAATAAATCATAAGTTATAACAACCATAAAAGAAGAACAATTAATCAACCTGAATTAACATTTAAGAAAAGATCATGATATAATCAGTAATCTACAACATAATATCAGATAAGTAATGTTCCAACCAATTACTTATCTATATCAAATAAAAGTAACTAATAATTATTTCCTTCATAATTCAATCTGAATTTGAAATATAGAAACTAACTTTACTATTTATCCAAACAGAGTTACTTTCAGAAGCAAGGGCCTTCTTGCTCAGCTTTACAAAGTTTCATAAAGAGACATGTACAGTCAAGCTCATTCCAACATCGTAAGGATTTTAGGATGAATCATCTAACAACTAAAATAAATAAGAGTTTCACATTTCAGATGTGACATCCTAATTCCAAAACCAAGACATAGCCTAAGTTCTCAAGTTAGGCCTCACATTAACATTAGAAAAGTATTCATTCAATAAAAAACATCTCACACCAATCACTATAACAGATATTAAACACCCTTAATACAAGTTAAGTGAATAAGAAAGTAGTAACAACAACTACATAATTGCATTCATAAAAGTAATGCAACTTAGCCAAATAAATCCACTACAAGATTTACACAAAAGAAGGATGAATGACTGAAAATAAACAATTTAAAACTTCCTTTCCCATTCGGTTAAACTGAATTCCCATTCACAAATCATAAAAGGGAATTCAACACTTAACTCTTATAGTTTCACAAGTAAAGAAATTTGAAAGAGGACTGGTACCGACCCAGTCATAACATCCCTTAAATCTTAAAAATGTAGACATCATGCTCAGAGCTGTTACACTACTCATGCAACTAAAAATTCAAGTCGGGATTGAAAATTAAGGCTCACCCATCACCAAAAAAAATATTTAGTATCGTTTTCCACATCAAGAGATGCAACAAAAAAGTAGAAAAACATCATACAGGAAAATAACAGCCTTCAACAATCATCCAAAAACGTCTAAGTTTCAATCAAGAGATCATAACTTGTCCATTCCTACAAGATGATAACACAACAATAGATAAGGAGGACTTACAGTCGCATCCTCACAGAGGTGAGTGAACACATATTTTGAATGGATAGAGAAGGATTCATCAAGAATCGATTCTAGAAGATGCAAACAAAAGGACTACATGACTTAGCTAAAGGTTCCCAGTCAACTTAAAAGATGATTAAGTTTTCCTTTCATTTTTACCATAGGTAGGCTCAACTGAACACTCCTACGAAATCGATGAGACATTCGATTTCTTCCAACTTACACAGGAATCAAATAAATCTAACAACTACACCAATTTGGTTAGCTCAAAATAACATAACCGCCAATTCAAAATTCAAATATCCATTCAACGTATCTTCATGAAGTTACAACAGTCAAACTTTCACAAGTTACTCTAACAAGTTTAACAAGTGGTCTACCCAGATCAGGAATGGGTAGGTTCAAATCAACAACATCTAAGTCCAAAAGCAAAATGGACAGGAATATTTGACCTCAAGTAAGCTCAACCGAGCTACGGAATTATAATCAAAATATCGACTCGGATAAAGCCAGTTCCCAAAATATCTTCAAATGAAAAGAAATTCAACTATTTACCTATAGCTCAATCTCCCAAAATCTTAAAGGAAGACTCAAACATAATTATTCAGAAGAGAATACTTCATCCACTGTTGTATTCAACAAATAATTCGAAACCAAATAAACCCAAAAGCCATTTCACAGAGTTTCAGAAGAGAGAGAACCAAATCCAAACAACAAGGTTTTTGAGTCAATACCTCCTTCTTGTTTCCACATGAGACTAGAACCATAAAATAGTAAATCCAAACACCATTACATACTCAACTTCCATCGAATACAAGGTTCAAAGCAATGAAGGTTTACACAGTACAGGTTAAAAACAAATTACCCATTCACTATTTTCCACACAAGTTTGAGATCACACAATTATGAATCAAAGTATATTGATACAGTCTCAGAAGGTGTATTAAAACTTCAACAAAACAAGATGTGATAGAGAAGGGTAACCTTTTACCTTCTATTAACAATTAGAGACAACCAGTTTGAAGCTCAAAGCAACAACAAATTTCCTTAAACCCTTTTTGAGAAGGTAAGCAAGAATACAAACTTTATCAACATTACTCAAGTCATGACCAGTTCTAAAGTGTGAATCACCATTAACTCACTCAGGGAAACAACCCAATGACAATATTATCATGTAGAAGTTCCTCAATCAAAGAACACAAAGATTCTTTCAAGAAAGAAATCAAGTAACCATAACAAAATAAAAACCAACTTGTTTTACAAGAGCAAAGTTGTTTCTATGAAGACATTTAGAGAAAATTAGAACAACTTAATGGATAGAGCCTATCATGCCTGATAGTGCTTCTGTCGATTCGAAGAAGATTTCTAGCCGAGCCTCCAAAACTCTTTCTTCTCCAAATGAAGTCAACAACCAAAAAATTCCTTCTCAAATGCCTCTTATACTTCCATTGGATCAAAAATAGACCAAGGGAGTTAAAAATAGTAACAAACTAAAAATAGAACTGCTGGTTCGAAGAACAGATAGCTCCATCTGAGAGAAAAAAATTGAAATGCTTGAAAGACCAAACAACCCCCAAAAAATCCGCTCGCATGGTTTCCAAGGTAGTTTTTTCACCAAAACCGATGACCATAAATGTCATTAATTTCCAATCTCCCACCTATTTCTCCATGCCACCACCAGTTAAAGTTGGCGAGTCCAATTTCAACTTCTGCATGCATCACTTATCTCTAGTGATGATTCCACATAGGATTCACGAAATTTTCCTGCCTCTACCTAAACTGGCAAGTACTCTGTCCATTGAATTCAAAAATAAAATCAAATAAATGACTTAGGAACCATCACCATGCCTTCAACTTGCCATATGACCCCTTAGGTCCCCTTCTATCCTCGCATTAGTTTAGGATAGATATCATTAGCTTAGGGTATGACCTTAGGTTAGTTTAGAAAATATTTACCTTAGGTTATCTTAATATTTCCTTAGGTAAATTTTCCACCTTAGGATAGGCCATTCTTCATACCAATATAGTATTAGGTAATAGGTTAGAAATATACCTATCATCACCTTAGGTTATTTCCAAATCCCTAACTTAGAAAACATGCAACTTAGGTTAGGATGAACAAGATTAGAGTAGGCATAGATATATGGTAGATCTAGTTTACCTTAGGTTAGAATCTGTTAGGATAGATCTTATAGATCTAGGACTTAGGCTTTACCCTCAATAGTCTTGAAGTAGACCTCTTTCCAACTTACGCCATTCAGTGTTCTAGAGAAGTTGACAAGAAGATCTGAGCACACAACTTACAATAGAATGCACAACATGTGTTTCGCTCGGAATGACTCGTTCCTTTTAGAAACAGATAAGGTTAGGGGCTAGGAGGAATACCTGTAGAATGTCGAGATGGTATGCGCGTCACCGTGAGAAAGATCGGTGATTGCGAAGAACTCCTTTTTGTCTTGGAAGGACTACCGAAATAAGAACACAAGACCACAAGATTTGATTAAACAATAAATGAGGAAGCGCCTTGGGCCCAGAAATATAAAACTTCCTTTGAAGGTGGTCAGTTTTTCTGCTAATATGAATTAACGCAAAAGAATGTAAAGTATCAATTAAATTGTTTCGTTGAAGCTAGGTAGGGAAAGGCTAGTTTTTGGTTTTGATCGGAGGAACCGATGGCGATTCTGATAACCGATACCGGTGGGTTCTAGGATCTTCTTAGTAGCTATGGTGTTTTGTAAGGCTGGTTTATGGATGATATTAGGAAATGGGATGATTAGAAGCAAAAGAATACTTGATTAGATGCAATGACACGTTGGGTAGTAGATTCGAGAGAGCGGATTTAGGAGGACTGAAATTCACAGAGCATAAGAAATGTTATAACGAGAGGACATGCAAGATGTGACTTACTCTGGTTTTTGACAAAGATGCAAGTTGATCTCCTTGGTTGTAAACATACAGTATTTCCACTCGTCTCTGCTCTGTTAAGTGAAGATCGGCCTCTGTTTTTTGCTCGCAATACTCTCTGTTGATCGAGAAATCCTTTGGTGATCTCCAAAAATGAAATTCCGATCCGTTGTTTTGGTTTGGGAGCCCATTTACGAGGAACCGATGGCGGTTACGTAACCGATGGCGGTCAGTAGGGCCGGCATCGGTAAGGAAAAAGTAGGCTATTTTTAGTAAAATAGCCCACCTTCCTAACTTTTCTCCAGAGAGATCGAGTTGCGGGCTTGGTCAAGTGGCTAGAAGGTCGGCTTTGGGTGCGAGTAAGGAGGCATTAGTTATGGATGTGAGTCTAGACCAAGTCATGGGTCTTAATTAGGTTAGTTTAGGGTTAGGGCTAGGTCATGATGAGGTGGCAAAGTGAGGTGGCGGGTAAGGTGATGTGGATTTATCAATTATAAGGTAATTAATAAATAATTGTGTAAGGTTTAGGTGATGAGGTTAGATTGCGAGATGAGATGCGGGTCACAAGGGGTCGTAAGACACAAATTTGGTGTCTACATTAGCCCCTTATTGTCGTGTAGCTTGTTTTGTAAAGCTGCACGGACAATAATATGAAGTGGTTACTCCTGTTAAGGGTATAGGTAATCCCCCTCAAATCTATCACAGATTGAGTGAACGAGAAATCAGGGATAGGGTTGATAACGGGTAAATGGGGTAGAGGGGATGGTAAGATGGTGGGGTAGGTTCAAGGAAGCAGACGCATATTGAAATGCCATAGTACGACTAGGGTACATGATTTGATGAGCAAACCAGCAGTGCAGAGGCAAAGGTCGATAGTTTATCCAAACAAGGGTGATATAATCCTGGTATCCAAGGCATAGGAAGTAGCCCCAGGGTATATAACAGGTAAGGTACAGGAACGTTTAGGCATGTTCGGCAGTACCAAAAGGTTGGTTTGGTTGAGATAAACGTCACGGTGCAGTGCAGGCAAAGTTGGTCGTGAGATCAAGTCGAGGACCCTAATCATGCTAAAACACGAATAGGTGAGCTCGATTGAACAAAAAACTACCGGATGGGTGGATAAAAGTGTATGGTGTTGATTTTGGGTAAGGGATGGAAGTGGTGCGGCCGTGGGTCGGGCCAAGTTGTTGGGTTGCGGCCTTGGGTCGGGCCAGAAGGGTAAAGGGAGGCCTTGGGTCGGGCCAAATAGTGAGGGCGAGGCCTTGGGTCGGGGGCCAATTGGTAGGTGAGGTTGAGGCCTTGGGTCGGGCCAAATTGGTAGGGCGAGGCCTTGGGTCGGGCCAAATGGGTAGGGCGAGGCCTTGGGTCGGGCCGAATAGGTAGGTTGAGGCCTTAGGTCGGGCCGAATAGGTAGGTTGAGGCCTTAGGTCAGGCCGAAAAGGTAGGTTGAGGCCTTAGGTCGGGCCGAATAGGTAGGTTGAGGCCTTAGGTCGGGCCGAATAGGTAGGTTGAGGCCTCGGGTCGGGCGAATAGGTAGGTTGAGGAGGCCTTAGGTGAGTCGGGCCGAAATAGGTAGAAGAATAGGTTGAGGAGGCCTTAGGTAGGTTGAGGCCTTAGGTAGGACAAGTGAACAAATGGTGTGCGTGCAAAGGTGGATAGAGGCGATATTGGTGAAAAAGAGGCAAGGAGTAAATAAGGGCAAAGAATGGGGTGAAAGTTGGGTAGAGAACCGATGTCGATTCTGCATGACCGATATCGGTTAAAGGGCCGATCGATACCGGTTCTTAGAACCGGTTCCTTAGGGCAAAATGAAACCGATATCGGTGAAAGGCGAAAAACCTATAAAAAGAAAAATACGGCTTGTCATTGTCACTTTTGTTATTTACAAACCAAATCGACTTATGCAGCGTGGAGAGTTGAGATTAGAGGTTTGATTGAGTGAGGTGGAGCTATTGTATTGGCGGAGAGAGTTGATAGTGGGCCCGATTAAGGAGGAGGCGGCGGATTGATTGGCGGGGACCCAGCAGATCGAGATTGGAGCCATGGCACGAGCGGGAGGAGGCTGGAGGCTGGACCGGTGGACCGCCACCACCCATCCCACCACGACGACGTGTCGTCGTTCGGGTAGATTCGAAACTCTTTAATTTGGTAATTTGGTTGTATTATGCTAAATTGGGGGTTTGGGTAGGAATTAACCTTTTTTAGGAAATAATGAGAAAATGGAAATGATTTGAAAAAGGGAGAGGGTAGATAGGCTAGATAGGCTAAGGTGGGTAGGTGGGTAAGTTTTTAGGGTATTTGGGTGGGTAGATGGGTAGAAATAGGTAAAAAATGGGTTTTGGGGGCCGTGCGGGGGTTCGGCTCGGGGACAACGTGACCGATGTCGGTCACTAAGCGGCCGGCATCGATCGCAAAAATTTTAGGAAAGGAGTGTTGTTGGTGACCGGCGTCGGTCATGTGTATCGGCAGCGTCGGTGGTTTGTTTTGTTTTTGGTTTGTGGGTTGTGTGGGTGGGTTGGTTGTTTTGGGTTTTTTTTTGTTGGGGTTGGGTGTGGGTTTGTGTGTGGAGGTGGGGTTTGGAGAAGGGTTGGGTTGTGGGTGGGGGTGGGTTGGGGGTTGGGGGTGGAGAAGGGTTTGTTGGGTTTGGTTGGAGGTGGGAGAAGGGTTTGGTGTAGGGTTGGGTTTTGGGTTTGAGTTGGAGGTGGGAGAAGGGTTTGGTGTAGGGTTGGGTTTTGGGTTTTGGGTTGGGTTGTGGGTTTGGGTGTTGGGTTGGGGTTTTGGGTGTGTGTGGGGTTGGTTTTGGTGTTGGGTTGGGTTTGTGTTTTGTTTGGGTTTTGTTTTTGTTGGTTTTGGGTGGGATGGTTTTGGGTTTTTAGGGTGGTAGGTTGCTAGAGGGGGGTGGTAGAGAGTCGGGGTATGGTCGGGGGGATAAAAAAGGGTGTTTAGATGATAAAGTAGATGTTGTAATAAAGAGTAGGTCTAAGGATGTGGGTTGGTTTTGCAGGCACGTCAGCAGTTGACGATGCGGGATAGGATGCCCCGCACTGTTGGTGCGGATGAGGCCACACGTATCTGCGGCTCATTGGGCCATCATGCGCGAGGTGGGACTCGGTGGAGTCCAGAGGTACAGAGCGATAGAGAGAGATCACAGGCTGATGGTCGCCCTCATCGAGAGATGGGATCGGCGACAATGTGTTCCATCTCCCGGCCCAGGAGATGACCGTCACATTGGAGGATGTGTATCGCATCCTTGATTACCTATCGAGGAGAGCGAGTCTTCGAGTAGATTCGAGAGCTGCCATGGATAGCATCTGCAAGTTTTGGGGATGCGGCGCGCTGCGCTTGACCGACCTACCATAGCGCGAGTATCGAGTGTACAGTGACATGTACCGTGCGCATCGACACGAACACGGTGTTTGTGTTGATGATGGTTGGGATCACCTGCTTCGCCCTCCCGGACTCAGAGGGAGGCCGCTTCCCACGAGCATTGATGGGGGTGCTGCTTGAGATGGTGGAGGAGCACACATTACGCACAGGCACCAGTATATACAGTGCGGTGTCTGAGGAGCTATGGGGCTATCGCCGGAGGAGGTGATTCGGTATTTGCTCTACATTTTTGTTGCATTGTTGGGCATACGAGCACATCGTATGTATCAGGCCAGTAGGGTTACCCCAGCGGCCAGGGCCACAGGTCATATACCGATATGGCTTTCAGAGGTGGTTGGGGGTTGTGGGCCAGCCACGAGCAGTTGTTGCAGGTCGGGATGTGGCATACTATAGACATTTGCTAGAGGGCCTTACAGCAGTAGACATTGTATGGAGACCCTACAGAGGTCACCACCACAGCGAGAGAACCCGCTTACTGTTGCGCCTAATCAGTACACATTTTGGATAGCGGGACGGAGGCCGGGAGAAATGAGCGGATACCCCAGAGAGAGAGTGCGCGAGGCGAGATGGGGCTGCGGCAGGGCGAGCCACCTCCCTTCCCTCGTCTGAGGAGGGATGATGTAGAGCCCCCCTGCACTGCACCACTGGCCTTTGGATCCAGTTGGGTAGCGGAGAGGTTAGTAGGTGAGGGTGTAGATGATGCTGGGTGCACGGGAGCATACAGGGTGTGGTGGGCTGGGCGAGAGAGCGGCCGAGATAGTACCACCTGCAGCCGAGACTTGGCTGCGATTATAGAGAGAGATCAGCTCGGGGGTGGTGCGGCTCTTACGAGGGGCTAGCTGCTGCTGCACGAGCACGAATAGTGTGTCTACGAGGCAGCTAGCTTGAGCTCGAGCACGAGCACGGCAGCACCACCACCAGCACCACAGCCACGAGTGCGAGTACGCGGCGGCACAGTGCGGCACCACCGCGGCCACAGGCACCACCAGCACAGCACGGCCAGCCACGAGCTCGGGGGCATTGGTTGTAGGTGCCAGGGGACCAGACCCAGCTCCGTCAGTGGCTCGAGAGCGCTATATGGAGGTTAGAGCAGAGGCCCGATATTATCGGATATTCTTGATGAGTGCGGAGTCGAGTATCGAGGCTTATGCGGCGCATAGGCGAGACCTCTCACGGCCAGAGAGATCTCGGGGAGGTGCAGCCCACGGTGGCGTGTCCGTGACGGCAGGGAGGCGAGAGGCACCACGGGGACCAGCGGGGAGAGGTGCGAGGGCGGTGGGGAAGGCGAGAGATCCCAGGACATGGTTGTTGTATTTTAGAGATGGGCACGGTCTGCGAACCGGGTGTATTGATAGAGGCTGCGTGCCTATGTATTATTCATGTATTCATTCATTCATTTATTGTATACGGCTGCGAGCGAGTAGGGGTTGTATAGTGGATCCGGTCTGCGAGCGAGTATATAGCTATTTTTGATACGAGGACCGGCTGCAGGCGAGTCGAGATTTTTGCGATTATTGCGGCTGCGTGCGGCTTTGTTGTATGATGAGATCACGAGAGGCCCCGATGTAGGGCACATTGTATTTTGAAAACTTGTATATATATATATATATATATAAGAAGCGATGTTTTGATCCACATGCAGTGTTCAAAATGTGTTTAAATATTTGGTTAATTTAGTAATATATAGAATGTGTGATGAGTTTAATTGACATGTTGATAGATGGATGATGCTGATGTTTTTTTTTTTTTTTGTACGTATATATGAATGTCATGTTATGTGATGAATTGGTGGTTTTGTGACATTGTGAGATATATGGCGATGAGTTGGATCCAAATGATGTATAGATTGATAGTTTCTTGATATCCGTAGTTGATGGTTTGTGTATTTGTATAAAATAAATGATGTTAATGAAATTGTAATGCTATGTGTGGTGGATGAACAAATGTGGTAAATGGTGTTGTTATGCAGGAAAAGAGGCGGGCGCGACAAAAATTTAGGTGATAAATGAAGAAAAGAACGCTGTTGAGAAAAGATAGGTGTGTAACCGATATCGGTTAAGGAACCGATATCGGTAGTTGATAGACCGATATCGGTTAAGTAACCGATACCGGTTATTTAGGTATGAGCTTTTCTAAAAATAGAAAAGCTAGGGTGGCAACTTAAGTTTTAATTTTAGAGCCATGCAAGAGGTTAAATACGGGACGCGGCGCTTTTTGGAGTTGAGACGAGGTTTTGCATGAGAGATTTGAGTGATAAGGAGAAAAGAGACAAGGAAAGTGAATGTGATCCGAGATTCAGAAGGCAGAAAGACAAAGTTGAAAAGGGTGGTGATCATGGCAGAACGAGGAGAAGCATCCAGCAGGCAGGGACAAGAGGGAAGACAAGGGCCACCTCAAGCTGCTGCAACCCAAGAGGTATCGGCTTGTTTGTGATTTGATTTTTGCATGTTTATGAATAAGAGATTAAGTGGGTAGATATGAAAAGAAAACATGATAGCAAGGGTTATAGGTGAGGTAAGTGTTATGGGGTAGGTAATCGGGGTTTTGGGTATGTTTGTATATAGAAAGGAATAAGCGCTCAATTTATTGTCGTAGGTGGTTGTTTTAGGGAAGGTGTATGTAAAGTGTGAGTGGCCGGTGGCGGTTAGGGACAACCGTGTATCGATTCTTTAAACCGATACTGAGTTTATATATAACGATACGATTCTTGGAGGAATTTCGAGAATGTGAGAAAAAACTCGTGGGGATTTGATGGATTGAATGGTTGTTTGTTATTTTGGTGTATGCGAGGCGGAGAGGCGGGGTTGAGGATGAATGATAGTGTGCCAGCGCTGTTGTCACGAATCCGAGCGGATGTAACACCAGCGGAATGGACATTGATAAATCGTTTGGGGTTAAGTGGAATCCGTTATTATTCACGAATCGCACGTAACCATGGTATGTTACAGGCGTTGATTGAGAGATGGAATCCGAGACAAATACCTTTTATCTGCCAACAGGGGAGATGACAGTAACATTGGAAGATGTGTTCCGTATTTTGAGACTCCCTATTACAGGAGAACCAGTATATCAGGCACTACCTAGCGCGGCACGGGGAGCGATAACCGCAGTATTTGGTCCATACGCACGAGATTTGACACAGCGAGGTTTATCATTTACGTATGGGGTAATGTATACGGCAGCACACACACGAGGAGACAAGGTTAGCAGTGATATTAATGATAGCGGTAGGGTATTATGCATTACCGAGGGCAGAAGGAGGAAGATTTCCAAAGGCATTGATGTGTGTTATTTGGGAGATGATAGAAAGGAACGTGACTTTTGCATGGGCACCTGCATATTTGGCGGAGCTATACAGGGGTTTATGGGCTTGTAGGCGAAATCACAGGACGACACTGGATTGTTCATACTTATTACACTGTTGGGCCTATGAGCACATTGTTTGTGTGCGACCAATAGGCCGACCCATCCAATCGGGGAAACCGGAGTGCAGAGGTTGGGATTCAGACGATGGGTCCAGACAGAACAAGAGGCCAGATCCCAGGCCGTGACGGGTGATATTGTGTATTACAGGTAGGTATGGGAGAGGGTGACGGTTGCGGACATCTGTTGGAGGCCTTACGGTAACTATATGGTAACAGAGAGCATAGCTGAGGAGTTAAGGGGTGTAGAGCGAATGAGGTGGATCGCGGGGCACAGGCCAGGTGAATATGAGAGGATTCCTATAGATCGCGTGCGGCGACAATTTGGATTTGTGCAGGATATACCCCTGGCTTATAGACCATATATGAGGATCGACGCAGAGGCAGTACTCTCACCTCCCCAGCCAACACCTCCAGAAGGTCCTGAAGAGGTAGCAGCCGATCGCAGGGTAATGGATGCGAGAGAAGCAAGAGGCCTATAGATTATGGTGGGCAGCGGAGCTGCGAGGTATACGTGATTGTTGTCCACCGCATAGCTGTGATTTGACAGAGAGAGGATCGTCTGCGGCGTTTAGTTCAGCAGCTCAAAGCGAGTGAATGAGACAAGAGATTGTTAGCGGTTGCGGAGTCACGGGCGGGAGACTAGAGGCTGGAGTCCTCCATGCGAGAGGCGTATTCATATGTTACGAGGAGAGATTGGCGAGATCGGTGGCGTACAATAGCCGTGGTACCTTTGAGACGAGAGAGGCCGGCGAGAGGGTCGGCGATCACGATCATCACCTAGTTCGGGATGAGGCGTGAGGGTCTGAGTAAATGTTAGCAAGGTATAAGAATAAATAAGGATGCCGACCTGCGTGTCGATGATAGAGAAGATGTATTTGTTTAACATCTAAATAAAGCTGAATATGTATGTTGATTTGAGTTACGATAAAAATAAGAATGTTTGTGTTTTGATTTTCGGTGTTTTGAAAAAGGATAAAGAGGAATGTGATTAAATAGAAATACACAAAAATATTTATTATACCACACATGATAGATTATGGTAGGGGATGGTCGAGCTAACCTTGGGAGACCCCATGTCTCGAAGTGCTGCCTACATAGCCCATTGCACAAAGCAAGGAGGGGCCTCAGACCGATGTAGTTCTCCCTTAGGATCGGGGAGGTGAATTCGGAGCAATTTAGTACGGTTTAGGCAATTGGTTGGTTGGTAAAAATATTAAGATTGGTAAAGGTAAGGTTGATGGTGTTGGTAATGAATTGGTGATGTTGTAAAAGGTATAAGGGAAGCGAAAGTTAGCCTACCCAAGTAGAAGGGAACCATGTCACGATTAAGGTCAACACACAATCCTAGATGCGAGGCAAAGAGAAAGAGTGCTCCGTAGGTGAAAAGAGCTAAACAAACCACACAACGTAGAAGCGAGCTTGGAGCCCTAGGTACCGTGCATAGCGAGAAGTCAATAGGTGAAAAGAGTTGTGTGATCACATGATATATCGGCGTACATTACGTCCCTTGAGTTGAAACAAATGGTGAGGTGAGGTGGATGGTATAGGTGAGGTGCGAGAGAACTTATTACAAAGTGAGTGTTACGACGAAAGAGAACCTACCCTAAATAGACAAGTCCATGACTCAAAAGTTCTTTTGAATGAGGCTTTTATTTTATTGAATGTAGGCGATCGATGCGGGAAGTCTCTGAGGATATTGATTGTATTATTCTTGGGTCTTCACGAAGGTGATCGATGCGAGAAGCTTGATAAAGCTGGATTGTGTATATTTGTCCTTCGAGGAAGCGATCTATTTATAGTAGCGAGATATGATTTTAGTGCATATTTGTCCTTCGAGGAGCGATCTATAGAGAATAGCAGCAATAATTTGGCATATATTTGTCCTTCGAGGAGCGATCTATATTTAATTTAGATGACTAGATGTTCTTTTTAGCGTGAAGCATCTAGTTTAGTAGGAAGTTTGACTCAAGAAAATCCCATAAGAATACGGCTTATTTTAATACTTTGAAGTCATGGACTAGACTAAAAAGGGGAAGGCATCGTTAAGGGGAGGTGAGAGGTGAGCTTGATTTTATTTCGAGATGTAGGAAACAAGTGCATGTGGTGGTATGGGAGCTCAAGGGACGAGCAGTAGGCGGATAAGAAGTGATATAACACTAATTTCAACAATAGAATGGTCGAAGATGCAAGGCATTAAGGGGCTCAGGCTCAGGTTTACCATTAAGCGAAGCTAAGCGATAATGCGAGATCCATAGGTGTGAGTGATTATATAAGGCCCAATCAATTGGGAGCAAATTTTCCACGTTTGCTCTTTTCTAGTTTGGTTACATGTTGATTCTCTTTGAGGACAAGATCACCAACCTTAAAATACGCTCATGAAGTCGCTTATCATAAGCACGTTTAATGCGTTTTTGATAGATTTGAAGGTGATCAAGAGAGTGTAAGGCGGCGTTCGTCAAGAAGCTCAATTGGGCTAACCGCTCTTGGCGGAAATCATCGTTGGTGAGAATATCACGAAGAGATATTCTAAGGGAGGGTATTTGTATTTGAGAGGCAAAACAGCCTCGGTACCGTATATGCGAAAAGAAAAGGTGTGGCATTAGTAGAGTACGAATGCTAGTGCGATAAGCCCAAAGGGCAAAGGGGATGTGATCGTGCCAATTTCTGCGGATTCATTGACAACTTTCATGAGGATTTTGGTTAGTGTTTTATTAGAAGATTGGCTTGACCATTGGCTTGTGGATAGTAAGGTGATGAGAAACTAAGTTTGATACCAAAGTTTGTCACAAAGGTCTTGTAACAACTTGTTTTTAAAAGATTTACCATTATCATTATTAGGCGATGAGGAATACCAAAAGCGGCGAGATAATGTGATGGTTAATGAATTCGACAATTTTTTCTTTTTGATTGAAATGAGTGGAATAGCCTCCACCCATTTTGTGTAATATTCGGTCATTGTGATTATCCAACGGTGGACGTTGTGAAGAGGTCGGGTGAATCTCACCAATAAGGTCTAAACCCCATTGTGAGAAGGGCGAAGATCTCGGCGACACTGGAAGCGGAGTGGCTAGGAGTATGTTGAAGGTTGGCATGTTCTTTGACACATAACACAACGCTTAACATATTCGTAGCGATCGTTATTGAGAGTAGGCCAATAATAACCAAGGCGAAGGATTCGTTTGGCCACAGCAAGGCGCTAAAATGTCCACCACAAATACCGTCATGGACTGTTGGATGGTATGAGTGGCCTCGCGCCTTGATTAGGCGGCGAAGGAGGATGCCATCAAAGCCACGTTTATAGAGAGTCCCCCATGACAACATAACGCGAAACACTTTTAAGAAAAGCACGTTTGCCGTTACTAGTAAGGTCAGGTGGGAGGGCGAGAGATTGTAAGGTAGTCGTGAAATTGGTGGTACCGGGTATCTGTGAACTAGTAGACACGGTATTTATCGTACAAACTACGGGGTTGAATAGGATGGGACAAAAGTTGTTGGACCACGGCGAATAATTGAGTCGGTTGGTGCGGCGGGAATTTTGCGAGGCTAAGCAAGCCATAGTGTCGCAAATTTGTTAGTGGAGCGTGGAATGGTTTGTATAGAATAGTGAGTAAATAAGGCTAGAAGTGAATCCACGTAGTGTTTGTATTTTGAAGTTCCTCATTTTTGCATTGGTAGACGCCCATAACTTGATTGACTACCGATTGAGAGTCGCCAAAAATGTTGATAGATTTGATACCTAAGTGTAACGTAACTTGGAGACCAGAACAAGGGCCTCGTATTCCATTTGTATTATTAGTGCGAGGAAATCAAGCCGGAATGAAAGAGGCATAGGTTCAGCGTCGAGAGGAATAAGAACAACGCCGGCTCCTCCACCACGATGGCATTTAGATCCATCGAAGAAGAGGTCATTTGATACTGACTCTTCCGGAGTGAAAGAGTGGCGATGAGTTCGTCGGGAAGGTAAAATTGGTAAATTGTTCCCGGGTAAAGGGAGCCTCGCATGAAGTTAGTGCGATGGTTTGTCCTTTGATTGATTTCTGGTATGAATTCAAGGTCAAGGTCGGCGAGAGCATAAGCCATCGAAGCGAAATCGTTGGTTTAGATGCGGTTTGGCGTACATATAATGAATGGGGTGCGTGTTGGTGATGACAAAAGTTTTGTGATTAGGAGGTAATGTCGGAGTTTGGTGGCCACAAATGATAGGGCAAGGCACATTTTTTCTACATGTGTATACCTAGTCTCATAATCCACAAAGTCGACTTATATAATAAGCGGCTTGTTCTCGATCGTCTCGAATCCGATGTGCGAGCATAGCACCTATAGCATGGTCAGTGGCGGAAAGATAAAGGTAGAAAGGGCGGTCGTCCTGGGGTGGGATAAGCACGGGTGGCTGCAAGAGATAGGATTTGAGAGCTTCGAAGGCTTGGTGACACTCCTCACTCCATTGAAAGGCAATGTCCTTTTTAAGAAGGTGATGAAAAGGTTGACACCGATCAGAGAGTTGGGAGATGAAGCGTCGGATAGATTGGAGCTTACCTTGTAAACTACGTAATTGTTTGAGATTTTTGGGTGGGGGCATTTCTAGGATAGCTTTGACTTTAGATGGATCGACCTCAATGCCACGCAAAGAGACGATAAAGCCAAGAAGTTTTCCCGAAAGAACACAAAGACACATTTCTTTGGTTGAAGGCGGACCAGAATATTGTAACAGGCGATCAAAAATAATGGTTAAAACATCGAGATGTTCACTACGATGTTTAGACTTGCCGAGAAGATCGTCGACATAATCTTGAGGATAGTGTGCATAATGTCATGAAAAATGTAGGTCATAGCCCGGCTGATAGAGTAGCACCTTTGGCATTCTTAAGGCCAAATGGCATGACACGATAACGAAGGTTCCCGAGGAGTTATGAAGGTAGTTTTGTGTTGATCGGCGAGGCGACCAAAATTTGGTTGTATCTGAAAAGCCATCCATGAGAGAGAGCATCTCATGACCTGCGAGTTAGATCAACAAGTTGGTCAATGCTAGGTAAGGGAAGTCATCCTTAGGGCAAGCGAGGTTAAGATCCGGAAATCTGTGCATATCAGAAGTCCCCCTGTCGCTTTAGTAGCCAGTGCGATGTTAGAAATCCATTGAGGATAGTCGATAGGCAAGATGAAGGAAAGCGAGAAAGGAGTCGTTGGAGCTCCTCTTTGACCAAGAAAGCAATGCGTGGATGCATTTTCTCAATTTACATTTTTGGTTTGGAATCGGGGTTTAGGGTGATGTTATGGGCCAGCGATGGTAGGATCAATTCTGGCATGTCGGCGTAAGACCATGCGAAAGCTTGGTTGCGAAAGCACGGAGAAAGGTAGTAAAGGCGGCTTGTTACGATGTGTTAAGGATTGTCAATCTTCACAATGTGAGATCCTCCTCCGTGTGGATGTTGATTTCTATAGTAGATTCGTTCGGCATGGTTTGGGTTTGAGATGGTAAGGCTCGTTGAATATAAGAATCATCGCGCGAGGTAAGTGAGGATGGAGTCATCATCGGCATTCAACAACATTAATCAAAGGCGAATCCTCTTGATCATGTGCGGATACGAAGGGAAGAGAAGATGGGTCCTCATTATCGCGTTGATAAGTGAGAGGACCTATGAAGATAGCATTTATGAAAAAAAAAAGTTAGGAGGATGGATTCGGGGTCTATAGATTACTGTGGGTGATGATGGCAAAGTGGGTGATGATGGTTTGGTAGGGCGCGTCTTCTTCTTCGGGATACGGTGACGGGAGGTGTCTCTGTGTAGGTGTTTGGGAAAACCGAGACCACTGCGATCATTATGTTTACGGGTAGTCACGGGAATGAGTGTATGTCGGCCTTGTTCGTAAAGGCCAAAACCAAAGCCTTTCCACGCGTGAGTCAAGAAGGTGAGGCGAAAGCGATTTGTCAAGTATTGAAAATCGGATTGGAAGGAACCACACCAAGAGGAGGTTCGGGGGTAATGGAGGATGCGTCAACACCCCCATACGTTAGGTTAGTGCGGTGATAGGGTGGTCGTAAGAGATTACCTCCCCACGCGGACGGTCGTAGGTGGGATGTGCATGTAATTGTCCGTACTCCTGCGGGGTAGGGAAAGAACTAACGTTATATAGGCGGTACTCCCCCAGCGTAAGGTGCTGAAAAACATCTACTAAGGGGTCGGAGGTTGGAATGTTAGCTGCGGGAAGGAAGTGGTTTTGCGATGGTGGTTTCATCGGTTGAAGGCGTAGGCGCGGTTGAGGTGGATGGTTGAGGTACATTTGAAGAGGATGGTTGGGTTGAATGTATGGGTGTCTTGATTGGTATAAGCACATCGTTAGGGCGGTATAACATATTGCAGGTTTTAAAGGGGGGAGGGTCAGCTTTTACGGTGTAGGACTTCCCCTCGTACTCAAATTTTATGCATCTATGTAATGTTGAGGAACGCATCCCATGGCTCGGATCGAGGCGACCAGTGATATATTATATTGGAACTCTCCCTCCAAGACATAGAAGAGTTCGGGTAAAGTACGTGGTCCTACCGAATGTTGAGGATCACGGTGCCTAAGGTAGAAGTAATAGCGTCATTGAATGACCGCATGACATGATGGGGTTGGCACACATGCTGACTAGAAGGGATATTCATTTGTTGGAAGGCTTTTGAAGAGATGATGTTTAGGCTAGCACCCCGTCAATCATAACAGCGTACCCGAATGTCCGGATGTAGTGAGATGAAAAAAGCGAGGGTCGGGATCTTACGTACCAAAGTCAACAATTTCGTCTTGGAGAAGCCAGCTGCAGCGAGCTTGTTGTACGAGAGGAAGTGGTTGGGCGAGTGGGTTGTTTGGTGAGAGAAGTAATGTGATTGGGTGTTAGAATGGAGGCGACAGGCAGGGTTTCATTAGGTAAAACCTCTATCCCTTGAAGGATCTCAACGAGAGCTTGTCGATGAGATTGAAGTCGAATGAGATCATACGAGTGTCATTTTACGGGCGATTGGTGAATTTGTTTAATCATATTTCGGTGGGCAATGCCATTAGAGGCGGGATAGGCGGGTCGCATGAATGACCACTTTAGGTGGTGGTGCAATCGGGATGTTTGACGGAGAAAGAGATGCCGCAGTGTGTTTTCTTTTGCTTTCCCATTGTTTTTACGCCTCGAGTAGCGACACTAATCATATTAATCTCGTAGACTGAGATAAGGAAGATGGTTGGGATAACTCATGGTCTTGAGAGGTGGGGTTGTAATAATGATAGATCTTGGTGAGGCGGGGACGAGATGGTATAGGAGAGGAATGGAAACTAAAGGTCTCTCCCTTCGTAAGTTGTCTTTCTTAATCTTTTTCTATCGGGAGAGGTGGTGTGAAGGATGGTTTTAGAGCTTTGCATCCCTCCACATCATGTCTGGTGTGCGGTGATAAGCGCAGATTTTAGACTCATCGTAACCCATAGGTCGGGGTTTAGACGGGTCATAAGGTCTAAGTGGAGGTAGGGAAATGGTCGCATTCTCCACCAACATAGCAAGGATTTTGGCGTAAGATCCTTTGAGTGGGTCAAAATCAGAAGAGGATGAGGGTATTGGTTGTGCGGGTTTTGGTAATGTTTGGGCGTGGTTGGTTCGCACGGGTGGTGGTTTAGCGAGGGTGTTGATACGTGGTTTTCACTAAACGTGATTTCTTTTGTGAAGCTATGTTGGATGATGAGGCCGCGAGATGATGTGGTATCGAGAAAACAACCACGGGAAATAGGAGTGACCGAAAACAAATCTTTTGATGATGGAATTTGTTTAGGGTTGATAGGTGGACGAGGATACGCGGAGTAGCGGTGTTCTTATACCTGGAATTTACTGTATGGGTGCGGAAGGCGTAGGTTGTTTTGAAGAAAGCGCGGGAGGTATGATATATTGATGTAAGGTAGAGGATGGGGTCCCAATATGGAAGGTAGGTATGGCGATGATGGTTTTGATTGTGATAGATAGGGCACGGATTGAGTTTGTCTCTAGGTGGCGGGGACGGATTTATTTTGGATAGATCGAGTCGCTTAGGCGGGTGCGTTAGGCCAGGCATTGGTGAGGTCCCAGCGTAGGGGAAGATCTGGTTAAGTTGATAGAAGTGGACGGGGCATTTGGTAGAGGTGAGGGGGTGAAGGTGAGAGCAGGGGGCATTTTAAGCACGTAAACACTTCGGGTATATGGTGGAGACATCGGGATCAGTCATTTGCATTTGAGTAGAAAAAGGGGTACTCAAGCGTTCCCATAGGGCTGTCATCTTGTGGAATGGCAGTCTCGTGTGTGATTTGAATTTTATGTACGGAAGAAAGGTGGGTTGTGATTCCGAGTCCCTTTGTGGGTGTGACACGAGGAGGTAGATGAGGCCTTTGTATCCATAGATGTTAAGAGGTCGACTGGTCGTTGAAAAGATTTAGGTGATGAGGGACTAATAGGTAGGAGGGCGTGTTTGAGAGGATCTGTTATGGTTAAAGAATTTGGTGATGTTGGTGTAGGAGATTTCTCTTCTAAGGATGTAAAAAGGAGTGGCGAGCCTTCCTCTTGTGTAGCAAGAGCGGTAGAAGGGGACGTTTGGGAAATAGATAAATTAGATAACATCCGTTCGCAGTCTTGTAGGGATGTGGTATAAGAAGACTCATTGATGGGAAGAGAAGTCTGGGCAGTTAACTCTTTTATGGGTAAAGGAATGATTTCACTTTGGCTTGATGGTGGTGAAGGAGGTTCGGACTCTGTGTTGGTGGAGAGGCTTGATTAAAAAAATTTTTCAATAGAGGCTTTTGGTGAGAATCGAAAGCTGCATGGATCTCATGAACACTCTCCTCGGCTAAGATATCTTGGTTTACATTCTTGTTGGATGAGTGATTCGGGAATGGCTTGTTGAAAATTTTCAGATTTCGGTTAGCAGGGGCGTTAGGATTATCGAGGGCTATATCCCCCGCATCAACCATTTCCTGCACTATGTTTTTCAACATCTTGCAGTTTTCATGACTATGTCCTTTTACGCGGTGAAAGTTACAAAAGTCATTTTCTTTGTACGGGGAAGGTATTGCGCGGGTGGAGTCAAACCGGAGTGAGGTTTAACGAGGGGCAAGGTGATAGCCCTGGCTTTGAGCAATTTCTCAGGATGACGCCATAAGTTTCTCCCAAGGAGTGTAATTGATGGGCTCGGCTTTGTACTTATAAGTGGTTTTCGGCGGAGTATTGGACGGTGTTTGAGATTTGACCATTACCGCGTGGACAGCTCCTTTTGATTTAGAAGAAGTGGACGCGTGAGGAGTGGTGGTGTTTGGCTTGTTGGTAGAATCGGAGTTCGGAAAGTGGGGTTTTGTTCTGTGACCGCAATTTCTCTCTTCTAAGGCTCGAATTTCTAATTTTCGGGCCATAGTAAAGGCCTCGTCGAATGTACGGAAAGTTTGAATTTGAGGGTAGGGGAGATGTGCTTAGCGCGAGGCCGCGTAAAATGATTCGATAAGTTCGGTTTGAGGTAAGGCATACGTAAGTTGGTTGATAAGGCCCCGCCATCGTCCACGAAATCTGCGATAGATTCGTCCTCAAATTGTCGGATGGCATAGAGGTCGGTGATAGATACTTTCTTGGCTTGATGTTAATGGAGAAATGATCAAGAAAGATTGGGCTAGTTGGTTAAAAGAAAAGATCGAGTCTTTGGGTTAAAGCCTTTGTACCACTCAAGGCGGGTCTGATAAGGACATGGGGAAGGTGCGGAAGTGAGGCATCATCATGGGCGATCAAATAACAAGCATGTCTAAATGATCGCAAGTGTTGTTGAGGATCCTCTTTCTTGTTAAAGCGAGTAAATTTTGGCAACTCCCATTGAGGAGGATATGAATGAAGGAGACGAGAAGGGTGAATGGGCTCCCGACAAAAACTTGCTCGTATGTCAAGGCGCTACGACTTCCCGAAGCGAAGCCTCAGGTTTTGCATTTTGTCCATCATTTGTTTGATGAAATCTGTGGTTGGATGAGATGATGGTGCGGTTTGTAGTAAGCGGAGGCAAGTTGGACCAAGGGCTTCCATTTGGACAATGGTGGGGCTAAGTGTTGATAAGGTATGGAGGATGAGTATGTTGGAGCAACGGAGAATAGGGATGTCCCATATAAGGTGTTGAGGTTCTTTGGATACGTGTATGGGAATGAAAAGGTAGGCGGAGCTTGAGAAGGAAAGCTCGTGTGAATAGGTGGCGAGAGAGCAAGTCATGAATGGAGTGAGTGCGAAGAGAGATGAGGTAGGGCGAGTTGGTGGTAACGATACGTGGGGTCAAGATTAGCAAAGGAAAGCTAATCGGGAGTCGTATGAACCTCACGAAGCCGTCGGATTGGGAGACGGGGCTAGAGATGCAGGAAGTAAGGCGGTGTTATCAGGAGGAGTGGGAGCTAAATGAGCAGCTATACTAATAGGCATGCCAACAAGGAGCTGACCATCGGGCGTACGGTCGGGGCATGAGACAAATAGTATTGTGCAGTTTGGGATTAGCATCCGAGAAATTTGGCAAAGTCCTTGTCTCCTACGAGGAATTTGGGGATCTCACTTTGGTGTCCAGTAGGGTTCCCTATAGAATGTGAAGGGGTGATTCGGGCAAAGACACAGGCAGGCATGTGAAACCATGGCGGCGGCTTGCTTCCAGTGATGACAACCATGGACAAGAACACACGGGAAAGTTTCAATCTATCAAGAACAAAAACAACCTCGAGAATGATGAATTTGGCAAGTTCTTTGGTTTTGTCGGTGGGGAAGTGATGAAGCGATATGGCGATATCGGTTTAATAACCGGTGTCGGTCGAGAGAAGCGAGACGGCGTCGGTCAGATTCTTAGCCGATGCGGTGTCAAAAGTCTAGGATAAGAAGATATAAAAAGGCTGCTAATTTGATTTTTAGCAACGTTGAGTATATTTGTCAACTTATTGATCACGAGAAGACAAAGTATAAGACAGAATTTGAAAACAAGCAAGATGCACACGCAAATCAGAGACTAATCCTAGGGTTAATTTTAGTTATCGTGGGCTTATGCCTTTAGACGTAAGATGATGTCAGAATCCTAAACAACAAGACCTAGGGGAAATGTCAAGTTTGTTTTGGCTTATAAGGTTACCTCAATCGGGCGGAGGAATACCGCGGAAAAGGGGGGATGTTTGAGCTGTTGTGTTAATTGTGAAGTGATTCGGTATGTGTTGTGCAGTGAAACTAGGGTTAATTTCCTGTCAATACCGTGGATATCACCCCCACGTGTACGACCTGTTACTTAATCTATGTTCACTAGAATTGAAGAACAACAAGTAGGAATGCAATGCATGTGTTTTAAACCCAAATCGAAAATTATGTTCGATGAAGCAAGAGAGATGACTTTCACTAATGCGAAACTAGGAAAGCAAGACAAATTCTTTACGAAATATATAACAAAAGCAGCAACAACAAGTATGCTTCCTAAAATGAAAATAAGCAAGAGAAAGAAACCCAAAATGGGTCCCCCAAGTCGTGCCAAAATGTTTCGTGCCAAAATGTTTCACTCGGAAATGACTCGTTCCTTTTAGAAACAGATAAGGTTAGGGTTAGGAGGAATACCTGTAGAATGTCGAGATGGTGTGCGCGTACCGTAGAGAAAGATCAGGCTGATTGCGAAGAACTCCTTTTTGTCTTGGAAGGACTACCTGCAAATAAGAACACAAGACCACAAGATTTGATTAAACAATAAATGAGAAAACTGCCTTGGGCCCAGGAAATATAAAACTTCCTTTTGAAGGTGGTGGTTCCCTGCTAATATGAATTAACACAAAAGGCGCAAAAGTATCAATTAAATTGTTTCGTTGAAGCTGGGTAGGGGAAAGGCTGGTTTCTAGTTTTGATCGGAGAGAACGATGGCGAGTTGATAGTGATGCGATGCGATTTGCGATAGCGTTGATTGCGATAACCGATACCGGTGGGTTCTAGGATCTTCTTAGTAGCTATGGTGTTTTGTAAGGCTGGTTTATGGATGATATTAGGAAATGGGATGATTAGAAGCAAAAAAGAATATGATTAGATGCTGATGACACGTTGGGTAGTAGATTCGAGAGACGGATTTAGGAGGACTGAAATTCACAGAGCATAAGAAATGTTATAACAGAGGACATGCAAGATGTGACTTACTGGTTTTGACAAAGATGCAAGTTGATCTCCTTGGTTGTAAACACTTCTGGTATTTCCACTCGTCTCTGCTCTGTCAAGTGAAGATCGGACTCTGTTTTTCGCTCCATGATGCTCTCTGTTGATCGAGAAATCCTTTGGTGATCTCAAAAATGAAATTCCGATCCGTTGTTTTGGTTTGGGAGCCCATTTACGAGGAACCGATGGCGGTTACGTAACCAACGGCGGTCGAGTAGGAACCGGCATCGGTAGGAAAAAAGTAGGCTATTTTTAGTAAAATAGCCCACCTTCCTGCTTTTCCCGAGAGATCAGTTGCGGGCTTGGTCAAGTGGCTAGAAGGTCGGCTTTGGAGTGCGATAAAACATACCTTGGATCAATGGAATTGATCCAAGGTTTCATTATTATATAGAGATAAATTTTCAAACAACTTTACCAGTTTACAACCTTACTTATCTCAAAAAAATGGATTCCTTGCAAGCAACAACATTTCAGCAATTGAATCCAAGAAAAGAAATAATTTATCCATGGCAAGCATGATTTCAAAGCAAAAAATAATACACCTTCTTAGGAAAAATCACATGTCAATGCTTGCATTGCAAAGAGGAGAAGTTAATAGTTTATCAAAGGTGTTACATACTTCCCTCCTAAAAAGAATCATCGTCTCGATGATTAACTTATTTAAACAAATTTGCATCAAGGAAAATCCATTTATTAACTTTCTTTTCACATGTTCATAACATTTCTGGATTTAAAATTTCCAAAATCAGCATTTACGTAGTTGTTTATTTTAAACAATGAAATATCTGTCCAAAACTGGTAGATTTATTGTCATAAAAGAATAAAATCACAAATTTTATCAGTCAATAGAATCAATTTTGTTCAAATAAATATGGAAAAGTAGTTTTCATATCTTCCATATTTTCCCAAGTTGCACTTTCCTCATTAAATTGGTCCCACTGGACCTTACATTAACATATTTCACGATTTCTTAGGTGCAATTAGCAAGTTTCGAACACTCGTATGGGTTTAACCATGATTATTCCTGGGTCTTGGACCTGCAAGGAATTCCAATTTAACACATGTGATAAATCTGAAACATATTTCTTAAGCAAAGAAATATGGAAAACATCATGCATTTGTGATAAAGCAGGGGGTAATGCTAAACGATAAGCTACAGGGTTGATTACTTCAACAATTTCAAAAGGTCCCACATAATGAGGTGATAACTTGACAACCTTGCCAAAAGTTATAGAACTCTTT
The DNA here is from genome assembly GCA_018340775.1 of Taxus wallichiana var. yunnanensis. Taxonomy (NCBI): domain Eukaryota; kingdom Viridiplantae; phylum Streptophyta; class Pinopsida; order Cupressales; family Taxaceae; genus Taxus; species Taxus wallichiana. The sequence goes on along the minus strand of CM031237.1, from coordinate 665,426,302 downwards.
TTGGTTTAACCTGAAGAAAGACCTTCTCACCAAGTTCAAATTTCCTATCAACCCACTTCAAGTCAGCATAACTCTTTTTCCTATCTGCTACTTCTTTCAAGCATTCACGAATCATTTTAACTTGTTGTTCCATTTCCGTAAGGATTTCAGGTCCAATTACCTCTCTATCCTCAATGTTGTCCCAACTAACAAGGGTTCTGCATTTCCTTCCGTATAATGCTTCGAAAGGTGCCATCTTTAGAGAGGCATGATATGTGTTATTGTATGCAAACTCAACTAATGGAAGGTACTCTTCCCACTTATACTACTGATCCATGCAATACATTTGTAACATATCCTCTAAAACTTGATTAACTCTTTTAGTCTATCCATCCGTTTCCGGATGATACATAGAACTGAAATTCAGCTTAGTTCCTAGAGCTATGTTAAGTGTTTTCCAAAACCTTGAAGTCATTCTTGGATCTCTATCAAATATGATTAATTCAGGTACTCCATGTAATATGAAAATCTCATGTACAAACCTTTTACTAAAACAAGTGAATCATCCTTAAGATTACCAATAATAAAATGTGCTACTTTTGTTAGTTTATCAACAACAACCAAAATAACATCATGTTTATTTCTTGACATAGGCAACCCTTGTACAAAATCCATGCTTATCACTTGCCATTTGTATTGTGGTATGCTGTGAGGATACAATAAACCAGTTGGATGCATATGTTTAGCTTTAACACGTTGACATTCTAAGAAATGTGTCACAAATTCAATAACATCCTTTTTCATCCCTTTCCAAAAATATTGTTGTTTTATATCAGCAAGCATCTTTGTAATACCAGGGTGTCCAGAAAAAGGTGAATTGTGAAATTCAACTAATAATTTCTTTCTTAAATCATTTAGCAAAGGTATGTATACCTGTTTTCAAATCGTAAGATTCCTTCATTATCAAAGTGAAAACCTTTATATCTCACATCATTTGGATCTGTAACAAGTGATGTTTTTACTTGTTGAAAATACGAATCAAATTCCATAACAATTTTTACCTCATCCTTAAACTGAGTTCTCAACATTATAAGAACAAAAATGTGTTTCCTACGACTTAGAGCATCTGCTACCCTATTTTACTCACCTTTAATGTAACTTATGTCAAAATCATATTGAGACAAAAACTCTAACCATCTTCACTATCTTGCATTTAGATTCGGCTAAGTGAAAATATACTTTAGCCTAAGATGATCAGTTTTTAGTTCAAAAGGTTTACCAAGTAGATAATGCCTCCAAACTTGAAGTGCATGAACAATGACAACAAGCTCTAAATCATGTGGAGCATAATTCAACTCATGTAACTTAAGTTTTCTACTTTTATAAGCTATGACATGATCATTTTGTAACAAAATACCTCCAAGACCTTCCTCGAACGCATCTCATTACAATAGTAAAGTATCCATTAGGGTTAGGTACAGCCAAAATAGGTGCTGAAGTTAACTGATCCTTCAAAGTTTTAAATGCAGATTCACATTTCTCATTCCACACAAATTTCTTATCCTTTTTCTGTAATGAAGTTATTGGTGCAACAACTTTGGAAAAATCTTTAACAAATTTCCTATAGTAACCAGCAAGACCCATGAAGCTTCTAACTTCATGTACATTCTTTAGTGCAAGCCACTTAGTTATAGCTACAATTTTAGAAGGATCTACAACTATTCCATTCTTGCTTATAACATGACCCAAATAGTGCACTTCCGTGTCATAGAATGAACATTTAGATAACTTACCAAATAACCATCTTTTTCTCAAGATTTCTAAAACTATCTTCAAATGCTCATGGTGTTCCTCAATAATTTTAGAGTATATGAGAATATCGTCTAAGAATACAAGCAAAAATTTGTCCAAGTATTCTTGAAAATTATTTTTCATTTAATTCATAAAAGCTATAGGTGCATTTGTTAATCCAAAAGGTAAAAATGTGAACTCATAATGTCCATACCTTATTCTAATTTTTTTTTTTATGAATGTCCTCATCCTTAATTTGTAATTGATGATATCCTGATCGAAGATCTGTCTTAGAATATACCGATTCTCTACGCATCCGATCAAATAGATCATCAATTCTAGAAAGTGGATATCTATTCTTAATTGTTTCCTCCAATTGTAAAGTCAAACTCCCTTTTGGGTGGAATACCTAGTAATTCATCCGGAAACACATCACTGTAATTTCATAACAACGGGTAACGTTCTAAGAAATCACTATTTTCTTCAGTAGATTCTAAAATTTTACTGCATATAAGGTACAACCCTTATTTTTGGCCTTTTTAAGTTGCATAGCTGACAATTTCCTAACTGAAATTTCACGTTTTACACCCTAAATCTCTGCTATTTTTTGCAAGTCATCTAAACAACTAATATGTTTTTCAAAATAGTCCACTTTTTCTTTATGCTCAGCTAGCTAATTAACACCTATGATTACATCATAAGACCCCAAAGGAGCAACATAAAGATCAAATTTTGTGGAAAAACTAGGTAATTCAAGGACTACTCCAAAAAGACACATACTAACTGTATGAACAACATTATTCCCATAATGTATAGTCCATGATTTATCCATTTTCTAGCTTTTCTTTTTAATTTTGATGTTAATTTACTAGAAATAAAACATTCAATAGCTCCCGTATCAAAAATAATAGTTACGTGTATACAAAATAACTTACCCAAAACTTCTATGGGTGTGACTTGCTTTACAACTTGTTTGTCAGCTACTATAGTGTGTATCTTGTGTTGCTGATTACGGTCATCCTTTCTCAAAGGAAATTGGTTTGTGTAATGATCTTTGTCACAATTATAACAGCCTCATACAAGTCTCTTTTTAGGCTCAAATTTATTTCCAGCCTTAAAGTTATCATTTTGACCTCCATAGGACTTCTGTCTATTATTATTATTCTTGAAAAAGTTATTGTGTACATTAGCAGTAGGCTTATTTGTTGTTGTTTTCTTATTATTATTAGTTGAAAACTTACTTTTCATACCAAACTTCTTCCATGGTCCTTTCTTAGGTGCAAGAGATGATGAAGAGGAGTTTGGAACTTTATTTCTTACTTCCTCCTTATGAGTAGAAATTTCCTTTAATTTTTGTTCCTACCTTATGGATTTTTCAACAACCCCTTCCATAGTGGTTGGGATGTGAACATCCACCTCTCCTCCTATAATGGGATTCAATCCCATGATAAACTTATGTATCTTGAAATTCTCATCAGTTTGATACTGAGGTACATACTTAAGGAGTTTAGTAAACTGCTCCCAGTACTCTGTTATAGTTAATTTTCCTTGGGATAAGTTTTAGAATTCAATCATTTTCTGATCATAATAAAGTTTTGGTAGCTAGCATTGCCTAAAATAGATTTTAAATTGATACCAAGTAATATTGGTTTCATCAATGTTCAATTCAGCCTTACGGCTATCCCACCATGAAGATGCTTCATGGGAAAGTTGATATGCTCCCCATATTGCATTTATTTCCTCTGAGAAGTTCCTTATTGTAAAGTACTTCTCCATTTTGCTGAGCCAATTCTTAGCTCCATCTCCTAATGTGTGCCATCAAACTTAGTTGGACTTATCCTTTTTATATCATTAGTGAGTTTAGTTCTTTAGTCTTGCCTTTTTATTTTCTGGCTGATCTAACATGTTTACATTGTTATTATCAACACCCAAATTTCCCAAATTGGCGTTGTCCGCAGGAGGTGGCTGATTGTTATTACCAAAGCATATTCTTCCTCCTCATTTCCCATTACTTTTGTTCAAGTACAGCTAAATGATCTCTTGTGTATAATAGGGCAACAAGGATCTCGTTGAGTTTTTGGGCAGTTACTATCGCTTCTCTACTAGGTGGTGGGTTGTTTGCAACATTTCCTCTTATTCTAACCATTTTCTATTAACAAGAAAATTTAAGTTTTATCAGATTATGGACACAATAGGTCCAAGAGCTACAACCTTCAGCTCTGATACCAAGATGTAACATTCCCATTTTAAGACTTTAGAAACAAGGGAATTTTTTTATACATAATGTGCTCTATTCTAAATAAACATAATTTAGAACACACATTCCATGCCAATCAATCTCATAACAAAAAACCATATGTAGTTGTAATTGATGGATGTGGAGATGGTGAACATGTGCACACAGAAACAGTTGTCATGGTCAATGCAGACTCATATGGATGAGCCTGATTTGACTTGTGCAAAAAATCATGCGTCTCACACATAATGAAGAAAACACCCCAAATCCGGCATGTGAACGTGAAGCCAACTATTATGTCAGATGAACAAGTAAGCAATGCCTTGGTGAAGGTATCTATAGAGGTTACGTGCAGAAATATAGATAAAGTGGAAACTATCAAGGCATTGATGAATGAAAAAAAGATAGGGATGTAGAAATAAAGTGCCTCATAGAATAAAAGGAAAGGGTAAAGGAAAAACAAAATCCTTGATTAGTATGGATGAGGAGATTGGCGATGATATTCTTAAGGTATAACCACATCTAGAATCTCAAGTTCTAGAAAAAATTCCTTCTGTAATGCACTATATATGCACACTTGTAAAACTAGTCATAGATGAAGGGCCCGTGTGTATGCCCACACCAAAATATCTTAGTGAGGAAGAAGCAAGCACCAAGGCACCATTTCCAAAAAGATTACTAGTTATGAATCCTTGCTACAAGCCTTGAGGGATGAGCTTAAAAAGGATGATCAAGCTCTGAACATGTGCATGGCACCAGATGCAATAATTAGGACAAGGACTCTTGAAGAAGATAATGAGGTTCAAAAGGAGATGAAGGATGATACACTCGGGCACGTGGATATACTTTCTCTAGTAAAAGAATACTATGAATCCCTTGCAGCATCCCAAGATCCACACAAATAGAGGATAAATGAAGTTGGGAAGCTTATTGCGTAGAAGATGTATTTTATAGAGGGAATGATGTCTAGCATGGATAATATTGTCAAGGTTCTATAGAATGAGAAAGAGAAAATAACTCAAGATGAACTAGATGCCATTGTGATAGACATCCTAGATAAGATAGGTGAGGTGTTGAGTGATAGGCAAGCAATGGAAGTAGAGGTTAAAAATGAGTATCCTGAATTGATCCCGCCAAAGTAGAGGATTAGAGCGTCGAGTGACACTTCATTATTTTTGGTTAAGTACTTTGTTATTCCTTTATTCCTTATTCTTTATTCTTGGAGAGATAAGTTGGTTACTCATTTTGAGGGTGACAATGTAGTTAGTGAGGGGTAATGTTGAGTAGATGAAATATATCTCAAGGATGTAAGCACATAAGGTTTGGGTGCGTAGGAACAGGGCACGCGTGAAAGCGTGGAATTATAACAGAACATGAGTGTGCCTAGAAACAATCAGAAACAAGACTTAGCCACTTTTTGTAGGTCAAGGCTATTTTTGGACATGGAGTGTGGAACATGCAAAGATATGAAGACTTGCAGTTCATGCAAGGCTATTTTGGGTTTTGCATCAGTTCGAGTGCCATGTAGATTCTTAGTCTAATAATAGGATCTATTCTAGGAGTTAACTAATAGAAGATCTATTATTAACACTTGCATGCTTTTGTATCCTCTTGTAAAGGTGCATGGATATTATTAGCATGTAGCCTATTTTTGGAAGGTGCATGGGGGTGAAGGGAAAGTCCCCATAGCTATATATGTGTATTGATTTACACAGTTTGAACAGGTCATGATGACATTGCTATAATGTATGAAGCTTTTATTTTTATAGTATTTAATATAATGGATCATATTGGCTGGATATTGGTGTTAAATGTGACTGAATATGGTTCTTTCATGGTAAATCTCATTATAATCATTGTTTAGTCAATATTTCATATGGTTTAGATCTAGATCTGGTTTATGCACTATGGATTATTTACTATATGTTATAAATATGGACATATACATATGCAATCATGCTAACATTCTGGATAAGCAACTCTAAAGAGGGACCTAGTACCCTTGTGCGCTTCATGTGATCACTCGATTCTGGTTGAAAGATGTGCCAACACACCTTGGATTTTTCCTATATAGAATTTATATAAAGGAAGAATTTAAACTAATCATGCAGCCACAAAGGTGAATGAACCCAACAATAAGAGAAATTATGAAAGGTGAACTAAAAAGATCATAGATGCTGGATTTATATACCCTATATCGGATAGTCAATGGGTGTATCCTCTTGTAATTGAGCCAAATAAGAATGGGAACTAGAGGATCTATGTAGATTATAGGAGCTGAACTCAACTATAAAGAAATATCACTTCTAATTTCCCTTCATTAATCATGTGAATGGTACCCTAGCTGGTAGGAAATAATTCTCTTTTCTTGATGGATATAGTGGATATAATTAGATCTAGATTACACTAGAGGACCTGTTATCACGAGAAAATAGTACCCTTTGATTTATTTGCATGTGAGTTGAAAGGAAATCAATGTTTTTGGGAAACATGGAATTATCTCAAGGTGTGGGACCATGAAACCAAGAAAATTCTCTAGAGAAGGATTGTTTCTCTTCTAAAGGTAATGCTAAAAACTACACTTAAGGAAGGAAATACAATTATCTACTCCTATTCTATGATTCCAAGGGACTAGGAGAGAGGAAAATACATGAAAATGAGAAATCCTAAGCTAAGGAGGTGATAACACCAAGAGAAGGGTGGTGTGGAAACTTCACAATGAGTGAAAATGGGAGGAAATGAAAGTGGAAAGGGAAAACACAACACCACAGTCCAAGAATAACATTTAAAACACCATTTCCATTAAAGAAAACAATATTAGACCCTACAAGGAGAACAATATATGCACAAAAATAACTACAAATGTGAGAAAAAGGAAACAAAATGCAATAAGCACAACCATAGAAGTGAAATAACCACAAAAATAGATTTCTTATTGCTTCATATCGTTGCACTATCCATTTTAATCAAGAAAAGAGTCATGAATCTACCATATAATGTCCAAAATGAGGCTAGGAACTCATTACATGCAAGCAACACCTGAGAAGAGAGAAACAACATAACCAAAATGTACAACCATATAAAATGAGCTCCTTTTTTACATATATAGAAGTTAGAAGAGAGACAAAAAGAGAACTCAAATTTGGGGCTCTAATAACCAACATGAGTCATTAAATGACTAAAAATCATCATGGAGATCCATGCAAACCCATTCCTTTATTTTCCTTTAGCTTGTTGGAGAAGAAAAATTCCCATAACTTCATTAATGAATTTTGGGACATTACATTTTGAACCGAGATATTTTTCCTTGTTTTTTTCCCACCAACTCCAACTAATTTCCATTTTTTTATAATTTCTGAGTGTAGAACATGGAAATGCGAATCTAATGATATAAATTTTGTGAGATTTGGGAAATATGGTGAAAATTTATGCCCAATCGGATCTCAAGGGGTCGTGGTAACATGTTACAAATGATTCATTATAGTCTCGCAATTAAGCTGTTTATTTTACTCCTTTACTAGTACCCTTTTAATCTTCTAGATCGGGTGATTTGGTGATTTCAGGCCTTGGGGGTACAAGAGGTACTCAAACCACTATTTTCTTATTTTTATGTAGCCTATGTAACCTATACCCCATTCTCCTTTCCTTTGAATTTACATTACAAGGTTTTGGATCTTCGGTTTACAGGGCACCCTGAGTACAGGTTTCTTGGGTCTCATTTATCTACATCCACCACACCATCATGTATTATTTCCTTCATGTGTAGCACTAACAAGCATTTGGAGAATAACTCAGCCCACGAGAACAAGTTCTCGTTGGGCCCTTAGTACTCATAGCCTTCACATATCCCACACTCTAATCTCTATGGATTTCAATCCAATGTGGGGAAATCGTCCTCATGCAAGGAACTAGTTCCTTGTGGTCCCTCTATTCCTACGATTCATCCTCCACCGAAAAACATTTCCCTTTTTCCTCCCTTTGATCTGCGACCTCTTTAGGGTTTTGGGAACCCAGGCCCATTAGAACTTGTTCCTCCAGTTCCTTCGGGACCGAAAATACCTTAATACACTACTTCCACACCATTTCCTTCATTTTTGGGCTCAAATCCATCAGCAGGAACCTTTGTTCCCTAGGAACCATTTTGATCCACACCCCTTTTGATCCGAAACACAATAAAAAGTGGCATTTAACTTTTTCTCAAATTTTCTTAAGTCCTTGAGGCCAAATATGAACTAAGGAGCTAGGTAAGGAAGAGAAGAAGTTCCCAAAGGTAAATCTTTGCATTTTTACTATTTTTATCCAAATTTATAGCTAAGTATTGGATCCGAATCCTATAGATAAGGGAAACTATATAACAACAATTCCAAGTGCTCCAAGAACGTGGAAAATACCCAAAATACCATATTCTTCATTGAAACTCCATGAAATTTTCTAATTCCAATTTTACCAAGTTGTCCATTTTTGTTAGGGGAAAAATAGTTAAAAATTTGGCGACTCAACAGGGCTATCTTCTTGCTAGATGAAGTGATCAGTGGCCTTGAGGATCCATTGGGCATAGAGTCATCCTGATAACATGAAATATGATCCTAACTTTAAATAAAACACCCCTAAACCACTGTAAGCACTGCTAAACCTAAAGCTGATTTGGATTTGAACATCTTACCCTTGATTCTCGCTTGTAACCTTTGTTTGGGTCTCGCACCTAAAACTGACTTGAAACTATTCAAATTGACCATTCACATTAAAAACCTTTTGAATAAGGTTTTATGTGAGTGGAAAATTGTTTGAACCTAAAAATTCACCCTCTTCCTCTGTAAACCGATCGATGAAAACTAAGCAACAACAACCCCAATCTCAAATGCACACTATCCTTGATCCTAAATTCTGATATGTTTGGGTTAAATGAATGAACTATGGAAACTCACCCAAAAATATGATTTTAGCTTCTTTACATTTGACTCTTCTTTATGTTTGTAACTGATCCATGACACCTTGAACTTCTTCCCATAAACCTTCTCCCCAGAACCATGATGAAAACTGTGCACAAGACCATCTAAAAGCAACCAAGATGTGTAAAACACTTAGGGAAGGGAAATCTATTCTACCAAAAAAACACTGTGCTAAAATCACTTGAAGGAATTAGAAACCTAAACTAATATGTACAAATATGAGACTTCACTTTAATAATAATGCCTTAGATAGATTCCATTGATTGGAATTTGTAGTTCTTCTCTATCTAGCTTTGAAAACTAGAAAAAAAATTTATATTTTCACCCCTAGATCATATAACGGCCATTCCATATGACATCAAACTTTGAGTGCTTACCTAGCTTTGTCCTTTTGCATCCCACTTAAGAACTAAGTCTCCCTCTTGGAAGCTTCTAGCCTTGGCCTTCTTGTCAAAACTCCTCTTGATTAGAGCTTGACCTTTTTAATTGTTTGTATTTCTTGGTTTCTAAGCTCTTCTAACTTCATGATTTTTTCATATCTAACTTCTATGGCCCCAAAATCAGATAACTCCAGTTGCTTAATAAGCTCCAATGTTGGAAATTCAAGAGATATGGGAAGTCTTACTTCTTTTCCATAAACTAGCTTGTAGGGAGAGCTATCAGTGGATCTCTTGGGTGTGATTATATCAGCTCATAAAGATGATTTCAATTTTGTGTGCCATGTCCTCTGATTCTCATCCAAATTCCTCCATGTTATCCTCAAAAATTTCTTGTTTGTGGACTCATATTGACCGTTACCTTGGGGTAGTAGTTTGATGAAGTGCTCAAGTATATCTTGTTCTTAACATCCCAATCAGATATTTTGGTGCTAAGGAATGATAAAGCATTATCAGATATGATAGTGGATGGGACACCAAACCTAGTTACAATCCCTTCATAGAAATCTAGTATGCTAGTCTCATTTACCTCCTTGAGTGCAACTACTTCTTTCCACTTAGTGAAATAGTCTGTTGTTATGAAAATCCACTTGTGGCCTAAGCTTGAAATTGAGTTGATGAATTTAATGAATTCTAAACCCCACTATATAAACAGTTGATCAATTGAGATTGGGTAGAGTGGAAGGGCTTCCGATTTCCCTTACATGTGAAAAATGCACATTTCTTGCACTTTTTAATCCATGCATAGCAATTATTAAAGATAGTTGGAAAATAATAACCAACCTTCATGATTCTAAGGGTTTTCATCCATGGATAAAAGTGTCTTCCAACTTCTCCAACATGGAACTCATTCAACACCCTATTTATCTGATCTAATGTAATGCACCTTAAGAGGAATCCATTCATATATTTCTTAAACAAAATGCCATCAATAAAAACAAATGGGATGGACTGAAGTCTAAAATACATTCCTTGGATTTATTCAAACATTAAGGGAATTAGCTTTTTTTGAGGAAGTTGATAATATCATGAGTCCAATAAGGTGTGGGTAAGGCATTGTCTTGTTGTTCTTGATCATCTTGGAGCACTAGAACAACCTCTTCTTCATCCTTTGACTATGTGTGTTGATTTGAGACTAGTTGTTCACACAAGCCCTTACCTCTAACCAGTTTTGTTACCTTGATATATATATCATACTCCATTACTCTGGTAATCCAACCAACTCTTTTCTCATTTAAATCTTTATTCAGGAGGAAATCCTTCACACCGACATGTGAGACTAAAATTGATTTTTTTATTGGAGACTAGATGCCTGAATTTCTTCAAACTTCTTATGACAACAAGAACATGCTTCTCAATGAATGAGTATCTCACCTTGTAGTATTCTAGGATCTAGATAAAGAATGCAACATGTTACTCTAAATCTTCCTTTTCAGTTGTACCTAGAAAAGTATTACAGATATTGTGTCTGTGCCACCAAAATCATATAGGGTGAAATCCTTGGAGAAATTTGGGTTAATGAGGATTGGAGCTTGTGATATTGCTTGCTTTATAACTTCAAAGATATATTTTCCCTCAGATGTCCATTTGAAAGCCATGTTATTTTTCAACATCAATGTTAATGGTTTGACAAGATTGGAAAAATCAGGCACAAATCTTTGACAAAGTTTATCCTTCCTAAGAAACTTTATAAAACTTTCTTATGACTAAAGCGGTGGAAATACAAGAATGGTGCTGAATCTCTTTGAATTAATAGTTAATACTTATTTAGATACAATGTGGCTTAGGAGCTTACCTTCATGAGATAAGAATATGCATTTCTTTAGATTTAGGAAACTCCAAACTACCTACATCTCTCAAACACTTGCCTGAGATGGGAAATATGGTTAGTTGCATTCTTGGAAAATATTGTAATATCATCAAGATACACAAGAAAAATCTTGTTAATCATTCCTCTGAATGCCATATCCATGGATCTTTGGAACGTTTCTCCAACATTGGATAAGCCAAATGACATTTTCCTGTAGGCATATGTCCCCCATTTTGTGGTGAAAGTTTTCTTAAATTGATCCTCTTCTCTCACCATGATTTGGTTGTAACCTGAGTAGCCATTTAGAAGTGAAAAATATTCAAACCAACTACTACTTGTAGAATTTGTTCCATTGAGGGAAGTGGGTAGTGATCATTTAGGAAGCTCTATTTAGGTCTCTAAAATCCACACATAGCTTGATTTCTCCAATTATTTTCTAGACTAGCACAAGGTTTGTAACCCATTATGAGTGCTTGATAGGGAAAATAATCCTTATTTCAATCATCTTGTTCAACTCTTTCTTCCTTAAGGGATCAAAGTTAGGATTAACTAGTCTTTGTTTCTTCCTAATAGGTTTAGCTTCTGAATCTAGTTCAATAGTATGTTGAGATAAACTAGGATCAAATCCTCTAATATCTTCATATATCCATGCAAATATATTAGGAAATTCTTGAAAAAGTTGTATAAAATCATGCTTTTCTTATTGAGTATTTACCTTGCCAATTTGGAGAATTTTTCCTTCTCTAACTGAAATAGGCTTTGAATCTTCACCTTTGACCATGATGTTTTCTTTCTCTTTTCTGAACTAGTCATTAGGATTGAAGATGGATTCTAGAGTCACTAGACCCTTTGGCAGCTTGTTTAATATGAGTTGGACCACGATATCTGTATTATTTCTCCAACTTGTCCTAGTTTAGAGAAGAAAACTCAACCTCTTCTAGTTGATAATCTACTGGTCATTCTCAAATACCTACCATCTTGTGTTATTATCTAGTACAACAGACCTCATTATCACATTGATATGTGATCGTGCCTTGTTTCTTTTCATATTATCAACAATATCAAACCTTTCCCCAACCGCACAAGTCCAGTCGGTGGCTTCGTTTCTTTTCCTTGGTATGAAATTGATGTTGAATGCCTCAAAATATTCTAATATATCCCATACCATGTGCTTGTAGGCCTTGACTAGATCATTTTGGCTACATTTAGCCCTCTAATTTGATTCACAATGCACTCACTATCCCTTAATGATTGCAATTTCTTGATATTTTTCTTCCTTTCCCAATGTAATCCATGGATAAGGGATTCATAATCTTTTGTGTTATTAGAGAAACTAAACTAAAATATGAAAGTAGAGTAATACTTCATACTTGTAGGAGATATAAGCACCACTCCTCCTCCTGCACCTTGTATGCTCCTTGAACCATCAAAGAACATTTTCCAAATTCCATTCTCATCTTCATCATCTAGCTTAGTGATATTAGGAAGAGGTGAATTTTTTTCATGTAGGAAGTAAACACCAAATTCAACTTCTTCCATTTCCTTGTATGGATCATAACTATGTGATTTTTTTCCCATTCATCAAGTATAAATTCAAGAATGCTTTTGATTTGAGAATCTACCTTTTGAGTGATTGGGCAATCTTCTTAATAAAAAAAAAAGTGCAATTAGCATTGATAGGGCTTAGAACATAAGGATAAATGTCGTATGTGGAAATTTATTCATAATTGATAGTGTCCTTAGCTACATACTTGGTCCTGAAGAGAATGTGAGACCAATCAACTGATAAGTATCCCCCAATCTTAGCAGTGAAGTCCCGAGATAAACATAGGGAAAAGAGTGGAGGTAGGTCAATTACAAATATATATCCGAGGAACTGTGACATTGAGACATGCATGTAGTGTGAGGCTTAGGAATTTGATAAATCCAAAAGTTCCTAATCTTGTCCCATCCAAATGTACTACTCATTTTTAAAGAGCCTCATATCTGAGGCCTAGTTGGTTTGTAATCGATTTGGCATCATTGAGCTGCTTACTCCCGAGTCAATCATGCAATTATGCACTAGATTGTCCATAATGAACAAGGACACATATAATGGTGGAGGATTCATGTTTCTTCTTGGTTGACCCTCATTTTGTTGCATTTCATTATTAAAACCCTTTTCTTGCTCCTTGGATGACTCTTTTGGGATAGACAAGTTAGCCATGGTTGCTTGCAAGAGGTCTCTTTGGCCTAGAATTGCAAATGATTCCCACATGGATATGTTTAGATTTTTTTCTTCATCTTCTCAAGAATTTTGAATGGAGTTGGATTATCCTTTTTCTACACTTTGTTCACCACAACCTTTCCCTATACTTGAGTTGATAAAAAGGGTCTCTTAGGCTGATTTTGTAAATTTGGGACTGTGTTTGTGTTGCCACCTCCTTGGAATGTCGAGAGAAGTTTTAGAAGGGCCTAGATTTGCTGACTGCCCCTCATCCATGAATCTTTTCTTAGATCTTGTGTTTGCATTCACACCTTGAGGAACAGAATGATTTATTCCACAAAATTCCTCTGTTTTCTAATTCACAAGCAAAGTGTCACTTTGAGGTGCCTCTTGAGAAACCATTTGTTGCTGATTTTCTTCTTCAGTTGTTTCTTGGGAAGAAAATGAACCTTGAACCATAAAATCTTGGATTATAATTCCATTGGGGCATGTTTCTTGGTTATGTGGATGACCACAAGGAAAACACCACTCATAATATTGTACAAGATTATTTTGGATAGGAACCAAAGCTTTAGATGAAGAGGTTGCATTTGGGTTATAAGGTTGGAATGGCCTAGTAAAAGGAAATTGGCTTTGATTCTGATTTGCAGCTTAGGCATGGGGTTTATTGGGTTGATATGGGGGATTGTTTGGTTGGTATTGAGGCTGATAAGGTCTAAAACTTTGGCCTACTACCTTTTAATTGTCACCAACTCATTCCCAAGATTTTGCAATTGTTTCATTACTTCTTGAAGCTCAACTAAGGTGCTTGAGGAAGTATATGCCTCACTAGAATTCTAATTTATTAGAGTAGGGATAGGAGCTAATTCAGGTGTTTGATTAGAATTAGGATTTCCAATCTCTAGGTACATCGACATTGATGGTGTAGGTGCAAGTTTACCATCTTGAATTAGACATTTTTAGCCCTAAAGCCTATTGCATAAGAATCGGGAAACATTGCACCCCATAGAATGAATCATGAAAAATATCAGAATTAAGGGCTTTTAAAAAGTAGATAAATGTAGCTTGTGCAGTTGGTCTTTTGAGGGATGGAATTTTGTCCCACGTCCTCTGAAACCTGAAGTTGAAATTTGCCTTGAGTTCATATGTAGCCCTATTTATGGTTGTTAACTATTCTAACAAAGATAATTTATCTTCTCTCTCTCCAAATTGATTGCAAAGAGATGTGCACAATGTATTCCAATTAGTGATGGACCCTATTGCTAGAATTTGAAACCATTATAGATATTTTCCCTTGAATCAAGAAGCTAGATGTTTCACAACTACATCTTGGTCAACAATCTCATGGATAACACAAACATTTGCAATGTCTTGTATGTGGTCAAGCTGGAGTAGTGTGATTCTCCCTAGTAAAGAATGGAATACTCTTCAAATCTACTACTAGAATAGGATTTTGGGCATTGAGAGAAAGGGGAATACTTCCAGTGAAGTTAAAAACCCTTAATTTTGTTGTTGTGCTGCCATTATAATAGGTCTAAGAACTCTAGTAGATTACAAGAAGGGCCTACCAAGAGGTGGTGTTGAAAGGGTTCTATTTGGTGGAGATGGTGATCTTTGAACTGTTCTTCCCCTTCTTCCTCTTCCTGGTGATAACTACAGGTACTCAAAAACTCCTTCTGTTGTTCTATACCTTGTTTGGATTCTTCTCATGGAATGAGACACTTTAACTGCTCAAACTAGTAGATTTTGATGCTTAGAGTCGCCAGATGTGTTGCTATAGAGCCTTCAAAGGACATAATTTTACCAAGATACACATCAAAACTTGATAAAATTGGAAATGTTGACTTTTAAGGTCCCTAAGTGCGTGCAAAAGCTATTATAACCAAAAAACAACACCCTTTGATTTTCTTGCATGTGAATTGAATATATAATCATTGTTTTTAGGAAACGTGGAATTATCTCAAGGTATGGGACCATGGCGAGACAATTCTCTAGAGAAGGTTGGTTTCTCTTCCTAATCCAAGGTTCATTTTAAGACCCCTCCTCCGAAAAAATATTATAGAATGGGTGGTGAATCTCTGAAATGGACTTTCAAAACGATGGTGAATCTCTAAAAAATTGATTTGTGGAAAAGGAAAATCGAAGGGTTGTTTCATAATTAGTTTTGTATATTTGTATGGGTGTTAGACAGGATGTCTTTTGTAAAAATGTACAAAATATTTAGTTGGACAATGTATTGTATGTGGCAAAATGTCAATCAGAATTAAACGAACATATAATTAGAATTGGATGGATGTCAATCAGAATTGGATGGATGACCAATATAATTGGATGGCCACCACGTATGGTTCTTCTATATATGTTAGTTAGATGACTGCCACATGTATATTAGTTGGAGCTTGAATGACCACCACATGTATAATGGTAGGGCATTCGTTGCATATTAATTAGGTGGGTATATAGGTTTTCCATCCACCCCATGTTGGATGGACACCATAGAAGAGTTGGATGGAACTTTTGTGGATGGTGCTTATTTGTTGTCTTAGCATGGTTGAGCGTTTCATCTCAACATGGTTAGATTTTCATGTGACCAACCTTTGACTACACTTGGATGGGGAACCTATAGCTCAAGTCCCTTACCTTGAACTTATCCACCGCTCATTTGTCTCCATGTGTCCAGTGATATGACCCCAAGGCATATATATATATATATATATACATACACGGTTCATTTCTTCACTTTTTCCACAAATGTTTACAAATCCACAATGATCTCTACTCTCTAATTTTCTATTGGACCAATTTTTACATTATTTTTGTTTCCCTTCCCTCTCCTACTATTGCATAGTAATAATATTCACAAATTTCAACAATATCTAGTGCCAAGATCACACTTGCGGATCCCTCCAAAGTCTAGTATAAAAATATCATGTGTCCTCATATAATAATAATCATAAAATTGAAAGACACTGAAATAATGTGTCTATAAAGAAAAATTCAAGGGGCTTATCCACATGCCCCAATTTGAAATAGATATTTTTTCATCAATTACCTCCTCACTTTTAACATCCAGAAAGAGGATATGTTTTACATTCCCCTACTAGAACGTATAGTTACTTTCAATGTGGATCTTGTAGACATGCATCGATTAATTGGGTTGCCTTTCTAAAACTAGTAACCCATGACTATGAAGACGGTCCTAATGGATGAAGACAAAAAAAATTGGAGTCTTACTACAATTTTCAAATTTATGGTAAGTTCAATATTATTTTGTTTTTAATTCAATTGTTTGTTTTCTTAATATTAGTTGACTTCCCAAGAATCTAGAATTTCTTGTATCTTGTTGCAACTCCTTTAAATAGTTTCAAAATAGGCCTTGTTACACAAGGTATTACAGGACACATTATTTCAAGCGGTAATATCACTATTTCAAGCCAAAATTATCTTACAAAGTAGATCCGGGACATTCTATTTTGGGTGGTTGGTACATATTACAAACACTTGCAAGGTAGTAATTAGATTGGTGAAAACATATATCCATTTGAATAAAAATAGATGTCAACAATGGCCTTAATAATTTGAATATATCGAAAAATCCAAGATTGTTTTCTTTTCTTGAAATTATCTACTTGTTTTCTATCATGAAGCTTTCCACCGAGTTGTAGAATAATTTTTTTTTTTAATGTAATTAATGAGAAAATGATTGGTCGCTCACTTGAATAACAACAAATGCTTGTTACTTTTCACATTATAACACATAATTATTTTGTAATGAAATAATAGTAGTAATTTTATATTTTGCGAGAGAGAAGAATTATGGTTGAAATATCTCATAAGGAGGTCATTGCTTAGGGTTAATCCCCTCACGAGCTCTCAAGTGATTTTGATATGGATTCACTAGAATCAACCCCAATAGGATTTCCTTGTCAAAAAATACCTAGGGGATCGATAGATCCACCACTCCTATCTTCTATGCCATCACACTTCTCTACAGGTATAAACTTTATTATTTATAATAATTAATAAAGCTACTAGGAGGAACCATAAACAAATCTATGTTCTGTAAGTGGTACAATATTTTAATATTTCTACATTTTTGTTTTCAGAAAGTTTTGATTTTGTGATCAAGATCAAAATCATTCTCGGTTTGAAGATCGAATGGCCACGTCTCAAGCATAAAAGGTAATCATTAATGCATAATTAATAATATTTAACATCTTTTGTTTGCATGGAAATATTTTATTTAGTATTTACAAGGGTATAATGATAAGTTTTCTAATAAATTGGAGTTTGCTTCTTGCAGTGAATAGACCTTCCCAGCATGATTCCAAAAAGACCACCACTTAGTACCACCAGCATGTGTAATGTGTAAACAACATTAACGTTCTTGACAATAATATAAGGTTTCCTGCAGACTCTGCAAGAACACATCACCTGTAACCTATGAATTTATTGGTTTTTCACAAGGTGGTGTCATCAATACAACTAGCACCCAAATTTTTAAGCAGATTGGGCTCATCGATGAGTTTTTGGGCTTTGATAGTGGTGAATTTGAAAAGGGTAACTATTTTGAAACACATGGTGTGATAAAATATACTCCACCTCCTTAGCCACAAGTGCAACAACATGTATAGGAAATAAATGACTCTCCTCCTCCCCCAAGTAAAAATCCACTCATAGATTATCAGAAGATGGATTTTTCCTTCAAAAATTTGATATAAGATAGTATGGGTGCCATGATTTAGGATGTTGTTATGTCCGAATTGGAATCACATGTGCACTTGGGAGAGAAGGGCCAAAATTTTGATTAGAGAAATAAATATCCAATACCATAATCACACTAAAAGGAATTCATTGTTCATTGCCATAGAGAGCCAACTAGCAAGGCTTGACATTTTGCTAAACATATCCCGATCAAGAACAATTTTTATTATAATGAATATGATGAGCATATTTTGGACATGATGTTAAACATGTTGAAGAATATTAATCTTTGAAGCCCGGATGTACTACAATAAATGGACTAGAGACAAAAGCAATGTTTTAACTACAAATGTAGAAAAAGAGAAAGGCATGGTAGGTTGTTGTTTACGCATAAAATCATAATATTATGAGCATTGCAATAAATTATTAAGACTTATCTAATAGACTAATACATTTTTATTTCTATTTTCTTTGGAAAAATATGAAAATTTAAAGAAAGAAGTAGTTGTATTTGATGCACATTTGAAGAATTCCTACAAAATATTGAATGCATTTATACAGTTGAAGGAAAAACTTGTATTATTAAATAAAAAAATAATACATTGAAAAGGATAATCAAGGAGCATAAGATGGATCCATAAATATTACTAAAGGAAAAGACATATGCTGATCCATCACTATTGTCATCAGGAGATGTTGTGAGGGAGGAGTAGAATATTCTTCAAAATATCAATACCATAGCGTAGGATTTGCAGGCATCGGGAGTTATACCAGAGAGCACTATACGTACTTGAGCAAACTCCTCCTTTTGTGCGAGAAAAGATCAATATTCCCCTGCAACATAAAATTGAAAAAAGTAGTTATTTTCATCATGTGACAGGTGTGTTGTCACAATTCGACACTAGCGTAGGAATTAAGAGATAGTGGCAAGCCAAACTTGTTATTTTTATTCCATGTGGTAGACGTAAGGACAACTATGATTCAAAATCATAGGAAGAAAATAGGATTCCCTTGTAATTTGTTCTTATATGACAGAACTTACCTAGAAACTTTGAAAATAAATTGATAACCCATAATTTTGTAATTATATTGGTCGGCAATGCTTTATGAAAACATGCTTTTTCATAAATTATTTTGCCTCTTGATATAGTGAATACAAGACTATTTTAGAATTGAAATAAATTTACCATTGTATCACATTTATTAAAAGTTTTCAACAATTTAATATGCAAAATTTCTTTTGGATTTCTGCTTAATGTGATTTTTTTATGTTACTATTTGTAGACATAAACAATAAATCATGGTGTAAGATGCTTAGTTTGTGTTTGTTTGAAAATATTTATGTTTAAATACAGATGTAAAAACTAATCGATAATCACACAGATGGATCTAAATAAATGAGTCTTTATTTCAATAATAAAACAAAATATATAAAAAATGAATTTGTTATAAGTTAAAAAAGTCTATGAAGACTAGTTGATTATCATTAATGAATATGAAATGTATCAAATCATTTTCATTAGCGTCAAGAATATATAAAAGAAATTAGAATTCTGACAATTGAAATACTCGTGGAGCAACCCATTCATTTATGTCCTAGAATTCAATTGAATTAGAAGCATGTTTAGTGGATGGGTTTAGATCCCTAGATCAGTTAGAATGTTACCAAATCCTCTTATTTCTACAAGTGAATTCCATAATGCAAGTGCTCTCTCATAAGGAAAAGTTTCCACAGAGTAACTGGATACATACAATCTTAGAAAAATTTATAAATTCCTATCCAATCTATTTTAGACTTTTGACTTTACAAAGGAAAATGCACTAAATACCCTCTCATCTTGACAGAACCCAAAATCATTGTTTGAAAAATGTCATATAGTTGAATATACTCACTCAAATCCTCTTGAAAAATCCTACTTGAATAAATCTTGTTCCGAGTCTACTAATAGAACCATTTTCATTTGGCTTGTCTAGAAATTGAAATTTCTCTAACATAGTGGTAGAAAAATCCTATGAATGAGAATTAAATAATTTTTTTGTAAAATACCTTCAACTTGAGTAAATTTTTTTATCTCTTTGCGCTTACGAGAAATGGTCCATTAGATTAGTCATGTATTTGATAAATAAAGTACTGATGGATGTTTGAAGTGTGCCTTCAGCTATATTCCAAAACTATGGATTGAACACTCCCATTGCTTCAAGCAATTTATCCTTTTTGAATCTTTCACGGATATTTGTAGATAAATATTGAGGAATCTTTTTCAATTTATTTTGAGTGTTAGATAACACTATTTAAAATAAATTTTGTGTCACTCTTACTTTTTCCATCTCATACCCATCCAATATACTATTTTCTAAAAAGTATGAAGTGGAATCTCTTTCCCATGTGTTGTTATACAAAGATGATCATGTATATTGAATTTTAAGAAGCAAATGAGATTCTTAAGGTCTATTAATGCATTCCATCTTTCAAAAATAGGACCCTAAAAACTTCCATTTGAAAAATATAAATTATCTAGACTCAAGCACACACATTTTCTTAGTCTTATGAAGTCTGTTATGTAGATGCAACACTCTTGCGCATGCTTCATCAAAACATTTAGCTCCTTCAACATAGGTAAAATACCACATAGTGTAAGTAAATTTTCAATGTCTATTAGATGGTACAAAATATCTTTAGCTTTATCTACATCCATGCAGATATTTAAACATAAAACCTGTCAATGAATGATATTCTTCAAATATTCTATAAGAAGGTTCATACATTGAAATCCATTTGGTATCTACATATTTGAGAAGTTTTTTCCCATCTATCAATCCAATTGAAAATTTCTAAAATTCTAAAAATATCTTTAGATTGCTAGAATAATATGCATGCAAATCATAGATCAACTCCTCCAATTTGGCAACACTTTCGAATGTGCTCACAATCTTATGGGTCATATTCATTCTGTGATCCATGTAATCAAATGCAATCATAAATGGGGAAATAGTTGTTTGTAGTCATATGTAGAGATCATTTTTGTACCCCTGCATTATAGCTGCACCATCGGTTCTAACACAAACTAGCTTTGTTGCAACTAAAAAGTCATCCATACCTATAATTTCATTCAAACTTGACACCACCAATTTGTAAATATTTTGAAGTACTATATTCACTCATTTTATGAACTACTAAGAGATGGGGATTTCTTACTTCATTTGCAAATGTGTATATATGAATACAAACCCATGAAGTATTGTCCACTATTGTAACCTCATCAATTGAAAAGTAAATAAACTCTGCATTTTTAATAGACTCTTTCGAGATCCTCTTTTCCAATAGAGTAAGACATTTTGTAATTTCCCACCACCTTTGGTATGTGACCAATGTGATTGAGCGAACGTAAGCCAATAACTTGATACAAAATTTTATTTTTGAGAAATCGAAATGGTTCTTCCCTTTTTTAATATATGGAATACATTAGAAAATTGAATACTTTTCACTTTCATTTTAGCCTCCATAGCTTTTCTCAAATTTCCTACGGTTGTGACACCTTGACACCTTTTTCATTTATATTTTTCAAATTTTTTTTTCTTTTTCATATTATTCTACATATTTTAAATGAAAATAGTATTTTGCATTTTCTATTTATGAGATCTTACAATGCTCCCATCCTTTTGCTTTTGGGAAATATATATTTTTGACAATGTTTTTCAATGGCATTTAGTTTGAGCTGCATTGTGTGATATTTACCTTGTTTCCAAATACATATTTTACATCAATATTGAGTTAGAACATCATTACCATTTTTTGGTTCCACAGGTTCTATTGGTGCTCAAATTAGTCTCACCCCGTTTCTCATTGAAATTCTTTGGTTTGTGGGCTCTGTCTTGTTTTCTATCTCCCCGTACTAGTTCTTAAAGACTCTATCCTCCATTTGATTGCTATGATCAGTCCCTTCCTTGGTGAAGATCACTTAAAGGTCAAAACTTTGTTTTTGATTTCTCTGTCCATCTAAAGGAGTCTGTAAATTGGGCGTAAAACTCAGGTTGTTCCTTTCCTTCTATTTTCTACAGTCATGTATTGTTGTCCTTGTCATTTTTGTCCCAAATACCTAAGGAAACGTGATTGGATACAACTCAGAGGATCATGTTTGAACCATATAACATTTCCAAATTCTCTGTCCTTGAAGAAAAATTCATCTCCGGGATCAAATTGTGGTTTTCTGCATTTTACGGTTTGATGGGTGTGTTTTCCCCGTCAAATTTACATCTCGTATTAGTGGAAACATGACCCTTTTTGGTTAGATGCGATCGATAGAGCACTCTAAAAACTCTAAGGCTCTCTTCAACCCAAAACTTGTCCACATGGAGGAACGACACTCATTTGAAAATTCACCTTTTGGTTTGGCCTTGGAGTTGCGCCAGAGAGACATGTGGATTTTTCCATGAATCATCCATACTTAGACTTTTTAAAGTGAATTTCTAAGGCCTAGGACATGTGGAGGGACCACACATGTTTGGGGACCAGCCCCTAAGTTTTATTTTGAAGAAGCACTAGGAGGACACTTGGAGGCTTCCGCTCACTGCCCTTTTCTTGGACTTTTCAACGGCCAAAGGAAATTGTCTCGGACCCTAGACACATGGCACCTTCCGTTGAACCTTAAATTTTTTTAATAGACTCTACCAGACTGAGACACATGTTGAGCCCGCACTTTTTTGGGTCTCTGCTTTTGGAGAACATCTCAAAATGTGCCATTAAGACACGTGGAGGCTTCCACGACTCCTTTTACACCGAGATTTTCAAAGGCTAGAAAGCATTTTTGGGCCCAAGGTATGTGGAAGGCTCGCACTTGTTTGGGACTTGCCTCTGTGCTTCTCCTTTGCAGTTGCGCAAGGAAACACGTGGACGACTATGATATAAAGTGGAAAAGGGGTAGAATCAACGGTTGTTGTGCATTTCACCTATTTTTTCCACCATTTCTTCTCCAAGACTCTTGGAGATGTGAATACACATTGTTTTTAATCATTATTTGATGAATTTCCTTGCCATCTCTTCTGTAAGGTGCCATTGAATGGATTTGAAACTTAAATTTTGAGTCCAAGGATTGTTAAGGTCGATATTTTGAAGTGGAAATTACTTAGGCATTTGCAAAGATGGGAATTACTAGAGGAAAGAGAGGGAAAAGGGATGAAATGATGAGGTTGCAGGCGTAAAAGGTGAAAAATGTGTTGCCTCGAGAACGAAAAATATTACCTTTCAGATCCAACTGTGTAGAGCCTCCAGAAAATGATTAAAAGGGGGATTTCTCACATGACAGAATCAGAATGATTAAAAGGAGTGTCAAAATGGTTGTGGCATGGCATCCTAGTCATTAGTCGAGGGTCTGAGAAATGCGATTAATTCATGATTTGTCCACCTTTGACAGTGCACGGGTGTGAATTTGTTAAACATCAATTTCGTAACAAATTAGTAGCAAGAAAAGGTCCCTCAAATATTCTTATTTTTGGGGACAAAATTTGAGTGAGAAAAATGTATAAATGCAATGAGATTACTCTTACAAATGGTTAGAGTTTGAATTCCTAAGAGAAAATTTGAGAAATCCTTATTTTGAGAGGCTCGTTTGAGATACCTGGTTAATGTGCTTTGTGTTAGATTTTCTATCATGTCAAGTTGGTTACAGATGTATAGCCATTAACGAGCACTAAGATTTCTCTAGAATCTTTCCTCTGTTGACAAATTTAAGCAATTTTGAAATTAATGTGTCCAATCTCTAGTAATTTGTGTCTGCTTTGTTTCAGAATGTCTGCAAATAGTTTCTTTCATTCCTATTGAAATCTTACATTGAAATATTTGTGAAATCACACAGGATCTCATCCCTATGATAGTTTAATGGTATTTTTAATTTCATTTCAAGAAGAGCCTTCATCTTGGATGAGATAAACAAATTTAAAATCAATTCATAGTCATTTTTTTATAACGATTGTCTATAAGTCTTCGTGTGTACCTTAGGCATGATTGATCAGAGACTTTGGTGTTTAATTGAGTCTTTCAATTCAAGCCTTCATGTTAGAGTCTTAAATATTATGTGAAAATGTGTTGATCTGGGCCTCCATTGAAGCACACCTTCTAGTTGAAGGAACATCTTAAGCTGTTAGAAGTATTCTCAACGCATTGATTTGTTCATTGTTGTGAAGTCCCTTCGAAGATCTGGTATAATCAACTTTATCCTACTTCATCTCCCACCAAAATCATTCAAAGACCATGAATCCACCCTGAACCACCCCTATTTTCCTTGTGTATCAACAAAGGAACAAAATCTACTTGTAAAAATATGCAGAACAATCAGGATTCCATAATGTCTTTAGTAACCTTAGCCTTGTGTTGAAAATATCTCCATCTTCTGGAAGTGACAACTTGTGAGAGTCATATTTGGTGTGTTGATCATATTTTCCCAAGGTTTTCTTTATAAAATTTTTTGAAAAGAAAGGTATCTACATCTCCTTCAATAATAGAGGTTACAAAATAGGTTCTCTTACCTTGGTTGAAAGGCACAACCTAAAATATTTAGGATAAGATCAAATCCTTTTAAGGTGCTACCCACTTCTTTAAGGCCTGAGTGCTAAAAAGTCTAGATAAATTGCTTCCCACTACAAGCGACATACATAATCATGTATCTACTTTTGAGTGTCTGTCAAATCCATGATCTTTGCTCGGTTTGTGAAGAAGAGTAAATCCGGGTACCAACAAGTTCTATAAAAGGATATTTTTCTGCCTAGTCAAACTTGAAAGTCCTTCCTATTGTCAAGTTTTCCTCTTTCTTCTTATAGATTTTTAAAAAAAATTCTTCAACTTCAATTTGTGCATCCGGGTTATCGGTAGGAATATCTTGATCCTTATGTGTCCTTTTTTTGGAACTTGACAATGGAGTAGAATTTTCCTCCTGAGAGGAGGTTTTGGATGATAATTTGATGAATCTTCTTCTATTTCAATTTCATCAAGGGAAGGAATGTTTTCATCAACATATAAAGGATCATCGATATCTAGAAACATATTAGTTTGTGAAGGTGTTTAAGACATTTCTTTGTATAAAAGTGTTACGAAATAATCTTAATTATTTATATTATTAATACCACTAAATAAACATAAAAAAATAATTCAAAGAGTATTTGAAACACAATATGAAAAAAATAATAATAAATTTTTGTAAATTACTAGATAGCACATACCTATATTTTTGTGAGATGTAGACACAACCTTCATTTTTTGAGAGTTTCCAAAATATCCAAACAATGTCTTGGTACTCTTTTTTGAACTAGTTGCAACCTTCCTACTTTGTTTTCAAGAATCCATGGATATGGCATTAAATAGAGATAGAAGGGTTTGGTGGTGACAAATAGGTTGGATACTGGGAGAGATCGTAGTTGGATGGCTCACCTTTGACTAGATTGGGGTAGATGAGTTGTAGTTGGATGACTTGTAGATGGATGAGTTCTGAATGGATGACTTGTTATTGCTTGTGGTTAGATGGCTTGGTCTTTGGATGAGTTGTTGTAGGATTCATTGTTGAGAATTTTGTAGATGGACGCTAATGGCTAGATGGATTGGGGTTAGACTAATAATTAATTACAATTGGGTAACTTGTAGTTTTATAGATTAAAGTTGGTGATTTGGGTTGGGTGGAAAATATTGTAATCGACCCTCAAAGGTTGGACGAGTTTCTATTAAACATCAATGACATGTAAATTGTAATTTTTTTGGACAAAGTTGTATAGGTATTATAATTTATATAGATACCTACGCGCTATGTAAAGTAGTATACTTTGGAGAATATGTGCACGAGGTAGATTTGAAATGTTGGCAAATTACAAGCATAAGATCATTTATATATGTAAATACTAGGTAAATTGACCCATACTAAGGACCTATTGACTGAAATGTATGGAAAATTAGGTGGCAACCGACTATTGAAAAATTCTCCATTTCTAATTTTCAAAAACCCAAATATTCGCAAGTTTATGAAAATTTGCCACCAAAAATTTCCTTGTCTAAGATAATGTTAAAAATATTCCTAAGGAATGAAATACAATTATCTACCTCTATTCTATGATTCCAAAGGATATAGGGAGAGAGAAAAATGCATGAAAATGAGATATTCTAAGCTAAGGGGGTGATAACACCAAGATAAGGGTGGTGTCGACACTTCATAATGATTGAAAATGGGAGAAAATGAAAGTGGAAAAGGAAAACACAACACATGAATTCAAAGAATATCATTCAAAACACCATTTCCATTAAAAACAATATTAGACCCTACAAACAGAGAAATATATGAACAAAAATACTTGACAAATGTGATAGAGAGGCAATAGAATGTAATAAACATAACCAAGGTCTGAAATAACCACAAAACTTGATTTGTATTGCTTCATATTATTACACAGTCCATTACAATGAGGAAAAGATGCATGAATCCACCATACAATGTCTAAAATGAGGCTAGGAGCTCATTACATGCAAGAAAAACTTGAGAAGAGAGAAGCAACATAATCAAAATTTCCAACAACCTAAAATGAGCTCCTTTTTTACATATATAGAAGTTCTGAAAGGAACCATAAGAATATTGTTCCAAGCCATGATCTCAGATGATAATAGCACACCACATTAGATTTACAAAGCAGAAGAGCTAAAATACCATATATGGAAATCCATCATAATCCATAATGCTCAATACATTACAATAGAATGACTTTAATTATTCAATAAGAAAGATGTACATATAGGAGGAGGGAAGTGCAACTACTACCTAAATCAGTGTTGAAGAACTCCCACTAACTGATACTGGTAGTTAAGTTAACTCCAAAAGACTAGTAAGCTAACTTCACATAACTCGAAGCTAACTCAACACAACTAGTAAGCTAACTCCACACAACTAGTACACCTAAGCAAGCTAACCCAATAAGTGTAGGGCTAACACAAGTGTAAGAATTATCCTAATAAATAAATAAAAGGATAAATAATAACCTACACTAACACCCTCCCGTAAGCATAGCTTAGGTGGGTGGAAAAGAAGGTGGGTCCCGGTAACAAGGCTTGATGAGGTACCCACGTACAATAACTGGGAAAAATGGACACCGCAAGGTACCCAAAATAGGTAATAACAAAGTAGAGAGAAAAATTCTGCTGCAAGATATCCTCAGAAGCTCGACTCCAAAAAATTGTACAATGCTAAAGAAGTGTGGTGCACACTATGGTCTGAATCCACTGCTCGATCATATAACTCAAAAACAACTAACACTGGGCTTCACCAGAATAGCTCCATACAAGGAGATTGTCAATGGAGTGATGTCAAAAGTGAAAAATAAACACCAAAAATAATTTGATCAACTGCTACAAATAGGTGTGCCACGATCCAAGAAAAACTAAGGAAACAAGGCAAGGACACGAGATCCAAATAAATAGGAGTGCCATGATCCAAGAAAAAAGCCAAGGTATCAAGGCAAGGGCATGAAACCCGAAGAAGCAGTATCAACACCACACCCTCCCATACTGCAGAATGGGTAGAGTGACACCAAAGATTTGTATGAGTTGTCAAAATCAACTACTCGAACACTGAGAAACTAACACTGGGCTCCACTAGAATAGCTCCCCCATAAGAGAGACTGTCAACATGCCAAAAAAAGTGTCTAAAATATAGATCTAAAATATCTCAACAAATAAGAGAGATATAAATGTATATGGCCATAGATATAAGAATTTAATACCCAAAATTTTAGGACGTCGGGCTCAACCGAAAATGCATCCACAAGTGATCACAACACCCTCCCAAATTTGACACTTTATAATTGAGTGCATGTAAATATTATAATGAGTAAAAGTACCTTTTACATTTAAAATATGTGTATAAAAATCTCACCAATGCGTAGATCTTGAAAAAATACACAATTTCAAAAAAGATCACCTTAATCCGAGCTACGGATCAAAAGTTATGAGCTCTAGAAGGTTTTTCTATTAAAATAATATTTTAATGTTGATCTTCTTTTCAAAAGGTACACGTGACACCCAAATGTCCAAAGGGTAAAAGAGTGCATCCACATGATACAGACTTGTGACCAAAGGATAAAAGCTTGCGCCCAAAACCTAAAATGTCCAGAGGGTAAACCATTGCATCCAGAGGGTACACGTCAATATCCAATGGATAAAAGAATGCACCCAAATGGTACAGATCTGCGTCCAGTGGATAAAAGACTGCATCCAAAACTAAAATATCCAAAGGGTAAAAGAATGCATCTAGAAGGTACACACTTTTATCCAATGGATAAAAGAATGCACCAGAGGGTATAGATCTGCGTCCAGTGGATAAAAGACTGCATCCAAAACCAAAATATCTAGAGGGTAAAAGACTGCATCTGGAAGGTACACACTTTTATCCAATGGATAAAAGAATGCACCCAAAGGGTATAGATCTACGTCTAGTGGATAAAATACTGCATCCAAAACCAAAATATCCAGAGGGTTAAAGAATGCATCCGAAGGTACATGCTTATATCCAATGGATAAAAGAATGCACCCATGGTACAGATCTGCATCCAGATTTGACTGTCTCAAAACATGGTCGAGTTTATAGTGGATTCTAGGGTTTGGCACCTTCCAAATCCAATGGCGCACTTCATTTTACATAAAAATGCATGTTGTAGAAAAGTGCTAACAAATTCCAAATACATGAAAATAATAAACCCTTGCTTGCAAATAAAAACTTACAGATGGATGTCTACATCATCTATTGCTCTGATACCATGAAAGGAACGATAAGAATATTGTTCCAAGCCATGATCTTAGATGATAATAGCACACCACATTAGATTTGCAAAGCAGAAGAGCTAAAATACCATATATGGAAATCCATCATAATCCATAATGCTTAATACATTACAATAGAATGAATTTAATTATTCAATAAGAAAGATGTACATATAGGAGGAGGGAAGTGCAACTACTACCTAAATCAGTGTTGAATAACTCCCACTAACTGATATTGGTAGTTAAGTTAACTCTAAAAGACTAGTAAGCTAACTTCACATAATTGAGAAGCTAACTCAACACAACTAGTAAGCTAACTCCACACAACTAGTACACCTAAGCAAGCTAACCCAACAAGTGTAGGGCTAACACAAGTGTAAGAATTATCCTAATAAATAAATAAAAGGATAATTAATAACCTACACTAACAAGTTTGAAGAGAAAGAGAACTCTAATTTGGGGCTCCAACAACCAACAAGAGTCATTAAATGACTGAAAAATATCATGAAGATCCTTGCAAACCCATTCCTTCATTGTCCTTTAGCTTGTTGGAGAAGAAAAATTCCCATATCTTCATTAATGACTCGGGGCATTACATTTTAAAGCTGTGAGAGTTTTCCTTTTTTTTCCCACCAACTCCACCTGCTTTCCATTTTTATAATTTTTAAGTGTAGAGCATGGAAATACAAATCCAATGATGTAAATTTTGTAAGATTTGGGAAATTTGTTAAAAATATATGCCCGATCGGATCTCTAAGGGTTCATGGGAACATGTTCCAAATGATTCATTACGATCTGCAATTAAGCTGTTTATTTTACCCCTTTAAATTTACCCTTTTAATCTTTTAGATCAAATAATTTGGTGATTTTGGGCCCTAGGGAATATGAGGAATTTGGGCCATTATTTCCTTGTTGTTCAAGTAGCCTATGTAACTCACACCCCACTCTCCTTTTCTTTTCATTTAGATTGCATGGTTTTTGGATCCGTGGGTCACTAGGGGCATCATGGTACAAGGTTTCTTGGGTCTCATTTATCTGCATTCACTAAACCACACTATCTCGAGTTCCCTTCATATGTGGCCCTAATAGGCATTTGGAGAACAACCAACCTATAGGAACAAGTTCTCATTAGGCCCTTAGTACTCATAGCCTTTGCATCTCCCACACTCTATTCCCTATGGATTTCAATCCCATGTAGGGAACTCATCCCTAAAAGGAAATAGTTCCTCACAGTACCTCTTTTCCCATAATTCATTCTCTACTCACAAAACATTTTCCTTTTTCCTCTTTTAGATCTGTGGCCTCTTCTAGGTTTTGAGGAACCCTGGGCTTGATGGAACTTGTTCCTCCTCGAGACCAGAAATGATGCAATACACTACTTCCACCCCATTTCCTTAATTTTTCAAGCTCAAATCCATTGCAGGGAACCATTGTTCCCTTGGAACTTGTTCCATCTGCACCCTTTTGATCCAAAACACACTAAAAAGGTCCATTTTCCATTTTTCTCAATTTTTCTTAACTCCTTCATACCAAATATGAATTGAGTTGCTAGGTAAGGAAGAAAAGAAGTTCCCCAAATCCAATTTTTTCCATTTTTATCCAAAATTTTCCATTTGTATCCAAATTTTTGGCTAAGTATTGGACATGAAGCCTATAGATAAAGGAAAGTGCATAAAAGTGATTTCAAGTGCCCCAAGAACATGGAAAATACCTAAAATCCCAGATTTTTCTGTGAAACTCTGTGAAATTGTACAAGTCCAATTTTCTCAAGTTTTCCAATTTTTCCAGGGGGAAAATGGATAACAAACCAAGATAAAAATACCTTCACATGTCCATGGGGAACATTTTCTTATCTAGCTCTTCCATTTGGCTTGTGTAATGAACCTACTACATTCTAGAGGGAAGTCTTGAGTATCTTTTCTTATTTGAAAAATGATTACATGGAAGTCTATATGGATGAATTCACTTTGTATATGGCAAAGTACTTTTGATGAAGCTATGCAAAATATGGAAAATTTCTTTAAAAGATATAAGGATCACAAGTTATCCTTGAGTAATAAGAAGTGCTACATGATGATGTCAGAGGGTATAGTCCTCGGGAACTACCTTTCCTTGGAAGGAATTAAATTTGATCTAATAAAGGTGTCTGTCATAGTCAAGCTGCCAACAAAAATAAAATAAAAGGTTGTTATAAGATTTCTAGGCCATGTTGGATATTACAGAAGGTTCATACAAGACATGGACAAAATTAGAGTGCCATTTTTGCATTGCTAGGAAAGGATACTAATTTTGTATGGATTGAGTCTTTATGAAGGTGCTTTTCAAACTTGAAAAAGATGTTAAATACTTCTCCTATGTTAAAAGGATATGACTAGATCATGCTATTGGATTTATCCTAGGACAAAAAGATGGAATTACGAATAATGAAATATACTATTTTAGCAATAACTTGCAGCATATAGAATTAAATTACGAGTAACGAAAAAGAGTTCTTGGTAGTTGTAAATGCTATCAACAAATTCAAACAATACATCATAGGATATCCATTGTTTATTCACACCGATCATGCCGCAATCAAATATATCATAAAAACAAGTAGTAAGCACCAAAATAAAAGGTGGTTGCTCCTCTTGGAAGAATTTGATGTCAACATAGTGGAAAAACTTGGAAAGGATAATGTGGTATCAGATTTCCTATCAAGGATGGAGACCAATAGTGAGGAGCAGGTAGTTGATTATTCCTTTCCAAATGAGCACTTATTTTCTATTCCTATAAAAACACCTTGGTCCTAGGTAAAACACCTCCACACTTGCTCCTACTTTGAGAAAAATAACATAGTTAAAAAGAGCTTTTTTTTCTTAGATAGTTGGATTTCTATTTCATACATGACAAGATCAGATAATGAGAAGGTGTATAGATGATGAGGAGATATTTGATGTCCTCAGAGCCTACCATAATGAACCTTGTGAAGGTAATTTTTCTACTAAAAGAATAACGTGAAGGTGTTGACTACTGGCTATTATTGACCAACATTACATAAGGATGAAGCACTATACACCAAGAGATGTGATAAATGCGAGATAATGGGCAAGCCCACTAAATATGATGAGATGTAATTGTAGCCTTAATTGGTCTTACATTCTTTTGAAAAGTGGGGATTATATTTTATTATCCCTATAGACCCTCCATATCAACAAAAGGAGTATATACTGGTATGCGCAAATTACCTAATCAAGTGGACAAAGTGAAGGCATTTTCAAACAAAAAAAAGTGAGAAAGTATCCAAGTTCCTATATGAGCACATATTCAAAATATATAGACTTCCAAGGGAAATTGTAACATATCAAGGTACACATTTTATTTCGATGTAATTTATGATCTGGTTAAAGAATATGAAATTAGACATAGGAATTCTACACCATACCATCCCCAATCTAATGGCCAAAAAAAAGGTTTAAAATAGAGAGATAAAGACCATCTTGACAAATACCATTTTACTCCACATGAAATATTGAGAAAATAGGATTCCAAAAAAATTCTGGGCATTCAACACAATGTGGAAGACAAAAACTAGATTTACACCATTTGAACTCTTATATGGCAAGACTCGTATTTTTCCAATTAAATTTGAGCACAAAACATTAAGGATTGCACTTGAGCTAGGAATAGATTTATCAGAATCTCAAAGACAAAGAATTCTCTAAGTCAATAAGTTGGATGAATTGAGAAGACATGAAGTACATGGCATAAAGATAGTGTAGAAGAAAAGAGTCAAATGACATGATCGGTAAATCAAGATAAGATGGTTCCGGGGAAGGTGACCGAGTACTCTTGTTTGATTCAAAATACAAGGATCATATGGTAAAGTTCATAACAAGGTGGCTAGGCCCCTATGAAATTAAAAATATCTCCCTAATGGATTTGTAAAGCTCACTACCATATATCTTGTGAGGTTCAAGCTATTGGTGAATGGCCATAGGTTGAGATTGTACAAAAATCCAGTTGATAAAGGTTCATTCATCAAACTCTTGAAGGAATTCAAATAAAAATAGAAGAAAGGACATCGGAATTAACCTCGGAGGCTAAGCCTATTGGCTCACCTTCTGAGATTTCAGAGGATTGAGGATATTTTAGTGACCTTGGTGTATTCTAGGGTCAAATAAAAGTGTTATTATCAGATTTTATGGGTGATCAACAACACTCTGTTAACACATTTATTTTATGACGTTTTTTTGTTTAGTAGGGTTTTGTGTCAAATGATTGCAGGAGGGCATAATCTCCACCACAAGGAGAGGCGTAATGACTAAAGTTCCAATTACAGCCACATGAAACAAGCACCTATTCTATCTTTAGCATTTGATAGAACTCATGTTTGCATGACAAAGATCAAGGATGCATGCATGTGTGGATGATGGACAAGAAATGATTGGCACCCCAACTGATTGGATTTCCCTCTTCGAGAATCATCTGGTTGTAATAAGGAACAACTAAAACCAATTAAAAACATGTCTGTAACATCATAGCATCTTACATGCATCCAAGACCTAGTTAATAAAGCATGCACAATCATCATTACAAACAAACAACAAGATAATTGCATTCATCTATCACTTTAATAAAGTATGATTAGTTTAATTATATTTAATTGGGAGTTATGCCGAGTCATCATGCATGTGTAACATTTAAAGCTCATTGCCTTTCAAGAAATGATGTGTCCACTTTACCTCCTCCACATAAGCCAATGTTGTCACATCACCTTGCTTCACATGCTCCATATTTTCACATCCATTAATGATTGATTACCGTAACCGTGTCGTTTGTCCTCTCGGTAAAAAAGTTTCAAAAGATGAAAATAAATCAATACAACTCAATTGTGCAAAGTTATTTCGAGGAAGAATTGTATTGTTACATATTGAACCCAAAAATAGTTGCATATCCACCATGGGAGGTGACTTGATTAGATGTGAGCCCATTGTTTATTTGTAAATTTTGAATAATCCTCAGATTGTGCAATATTTTGAGAACCATGGTTGGATGAATTACATCAACAAGTTTAAGGGTTTTAACGAAGTAATTGTGATAAAATTTTCCACCAGAATCAACAATGGAGAGGTAAGGGTGAAAGGCTTAGCAGTCAGGCTAAGTGATGAAATTATGGAAGAATTTATTGGCCTACTAGTTCAAGGAGAACTTGTTGTCATGCAAATGTGTAAACAAGAAAATTCTCAATTTTCGAGCATGACAACCATACCCTACCTAAAAATTTTACCCAAAGGTCATTATGAGCCCTGATTAATTTCACCTTAATCCCCAAGTTAGTGTTTATATATGTGATTTAGGGTTACCCATTCATTTCAAGTGATTCCAAAGAAAAATTCATCAAGACAATCTTTTTGGCAAGTTTGGGAAGGACCCTTTTATGATCTTCTAAGAGTTGGTGCACACCCCCAGAGCGAAACGAAAGGAAAAAAACCATCATGAAGGTTTATAATAGAGATAGGAACATTGTACAATTAGTTTGGTAAGGTTTTGGGAAGTTTCATAATTTTTGGAGCAAGTTCAGAAAAAGTGAGTCTTGAAGGCCTAGCGGTGCAAAGTGCAAAAATAACCCCTAAGCTTTGAAGCGATTCCAAGAGCTTTGGAAGGAGTTAGGAGTAAATAAAATATGTTTTAAAAATTATTTAATAGCCATAGAGGATGGTAAAATCATATTCTTAACATCACCTAGGTGCACTATGTCCACATCCATTGTTTTCTCACGTACACTCGGAGCTAGAACAAAAATCCTATTTTTAAGGATCAAATGGCTGAACAAAGAGATTATACCCTCACAATTTTATTCATAATTCCATTTCAAGTGGAATTATATAAAATTTCATCAATAAACTACTCCCAAAGGTCAAGATATGTTCTTAATAGTCGACTCTCCAAGGTAAAGGCTCCAATAATTAGTCCTTTTTTGGGTTCAAAACCCGACCAATCAGAATGTGGCACACCTTTTTGAACCAAGTGCACCAAATATTTTGTGAAACATATTAAATAAAATTATCCCACTCCCATTTGATCCCTATACCTCTAGATGACCATTGCGAAGTGCTTTCTTTGCAAGCTAAGCCATCCATGCTTCATTTCCCACCCCTCTCCCACCAACCGAGCTCGCCAAGTGGCCCAATCTACATAGGACACAATGTGTTACACTAATTACACAAAAATTGGTGCATATGGTGCAATAATATTCACCCTCATCCTATTAGGCCCCCAATTCATCATGTGACCCCAACATACCGAAAAAAAAGTGCCTTTTCTAAGCCCCCTGCTCAAACCCAACAACAAATGGACCAATGGGGATGAGGCAAAAAATTTTGCACCAAGTGAGCCAAAAATTTG
Organism: Taxus wallichiana var. yunnanensis; assembly: GCA_018340775.1. NCBI lineage: Eukaryota > Viridiplantae > Streptophyta > Pinopsida > Cupressales > Taxaceae > Taxus > Taxus wallichiana. The sequence continues at coordinate 665,391,020 of CM031237.1, read as the reverse complement.
GTGAAATTGGTACAAGAAAGTGCACTTCTCCCCAATGCATTAAAATATTGTACAATTTTTAAGAGTTGGGATGTCATAAAATGATTCCATTCCTTTTGCACGCACACACATGAGTTCTCTCCAACTACTAAAATATCTTCCTCTCCTCCATTTCTAATACTTCCAAAACATTTAGAACACCTCCAACATAATTTTTCAACTATTCCACACTACTGAAACATGAATAACACAAATTTTAAAGAAAACTCCATGATCCAGTGTCAGCCATAAACCCTAGGGCACAAAAACCACAAATTGCTCATATCTCCCAAACCGTGCATTAGATTCCTATGAAAATTTGAGAAAATATCCCTTATCCAAGCACATTTAGGAAGAAAAAATAGAAATGTGTAATATAATCTAGATTTTTTAAATTAGTCATTCAAAAATTTCTTCCTAGAACACTAACACTTTTTCTCCATTTTCCACCAAAACTTGAAGCAAATTGAGCTAAAAATTTGAACGGTGATTTAAGAACAAAAACCTAAAAAGAATATGCAATTTTCACATCAATTAAACACCATTATTTTCATATTCTAAAAATAGAAGTTTTTTGGGTTCACATTTTCCATTTTTAGTAAATTTCCGAGAAAAGGAAAAACCTTGAGAAGAGAAAAATAATTAAAATCATGCGCAAAACTAAAAACTAGGGTAAGTGGGTCAAAAAAAAAAAAAATTCAAAAACAAAAAGTAACTTTACAAAAATGGAAAGTTCTTCAAATTGACCCCAAGGTATCCATGTAAATCTTAGAACATGAAATAAACACCTTAGTACCAGAAACAACACCATAAAAGCACACTACCCAAAATAACAATCCATGTGTCTTGATTTCCAAAAATAGCAATTTTTGAATCGCGTTACGTTCTGAAAGTTACTACCATCTCTACATCGAATCATATCACTACTTTTTGCTACCATGAAGATAAAATTCATTTTCCTAGAGCTTGTTTCAGCTCTCACATCAGAGTACATTAGTGTGGTCAATATTAATGTCACCCACATGGACTGAAGGAACTCAAACAAAAATGTTCAATGGGCCAAAGGAACCAATGGAATAAAATATTTTTCTAGTAGTTTATACACAAATGGTGTCAATCCTCAATCCCTACAAAATATTGAGCTATTGTTGGTTTGTACCCAGCACTTTGAATAAGATACCTAAAAATAAGGGCGGATGATAATTCTATCATGGAAGCTCTCAACCCGAGGTCTATATCACAAATTTTGCACATTCCAATAGAGAAGGAGATGGTTGTGATCACAAAGGATTTTGCAACCTCAGAATGGATCAAGAAGGATTCATACCTCCAAGGCTTCACCCTAGGATTATGGCTGAAACATGAGAGGAAGCCTTCTTGTGTCCCAAAAGTCATCTCCCATAAAGAAGTTTCACAACACCTCCGATCATCCTGTCGAGTCGATTCATGGGTGAAGAAACTATGAAGTAATTTTAAGGATTGGATGGAAATTTTCATTTACATAGTCATCAAGGTAAAGAAAAGGATTGATTAGGGGAATCTCATTAGTGATAGCTTGCACTTCCAGTTGCTTCAGGTTCATGCTTCCAATATAGTTTTCATGAATTCATATCCTGTGTATGCCTTGACAAGCACAAGAACATTAAGAGTTTTGACACCTAGACAATGTTCTTTAGAAGGCTCATGATTTCAAAAGTTATCCTTAACTAGCCCTAAAGGAAAGAAATCAACACTACGCTAGGGTGAATGACACGTTCATGATGTTCATAAAAAAACTATTGAAAAGAGTCAAAACATGAGAATGTAATGTTATGCCACTACCTTGATCAGAAAGTATGGGTCAAGATTCATCTAGTTCTCCACATTTTCCTACCTCAGGGTGGTTGGTCTTGATCTCACTCAATGAATATTTTTATGATACACAAGTGGCAAAATGGTACTGATGGAGCTATGCTAGAAAGTGATACACATGAATACAAAATTGAAGAGTTGGAAGAAGAAAAAATATTCTTCCCCATCCCACTAGGGATTTTCTTGTGTAAGAGCTCTCAAGATGCCACAAATATCAAGGCTAGCCTTTCCCCCAATCTACATGCACTTATATATTGCCATGGTAGATTTACATTTTAGGAGAATCTAGAATCCTTCCACTTTCAAAAATTGTGCAATGTGACTCAAATTGAAGACTTTTAGGCCAACTACATTAATGAGTATGAGGTTCGTGAGCATAAATATATGAGGATGACTTTAGAGACGATGAAGAGAATTAGGTTTGAGTGGTACAAGGATGGTGTTCCTGAAGATGGTTCCAAAATTTATGATCCTGAATACCCTAAAGTCAAAGAATCCTCTCTCCTTTAGGTACAATGGAGTGTGCATGAATATGGTGATATCAAGGAATGCACCGCAACCATCATCAAGAGGTCAAAATATTGGTTCAAGAGGAAGAGAGATGATTTCCTCACATCACGAAACTTTCCATGTATTCAAAGGCAAGCATCATACAACTCAACCTCCAAGACCAAGGAACAAGTCACAAGCTTAGTTCACTTAGGAGAGAGCTCGAGGAGAGAAATAGACAAACCTAACCCCCTCACTATAGAAGATTGTAGATAAGAGAAAGGATGAGTGGGATACCTGTGGTAGACCTCAAATAGGGGAAACTAAACCAAATGAACCATATACCTTACAAAAATCTCTTGATTTTCCATCCAATGTTGTTGCACAAGCCTCACATGTACAAATACCACCTCCTCAACTAGAGTAAGAAGTTGTGATCATTCCCAATATTGAGCTAGAGTCCAATGAAATATTCCCCAAAGCAAGAGACGATCGCAATAGGAACCCATATGGTGTAATAAGCAACCATCCCTAACTTCTCTTCTATTGCTTTTATGGTCAAATAAAAGAAGGGAAAGTTAGCTCAGGTAGTTTCCAGATTCTACAGTGGTGCCTTGGGAAATCAGTACATGGAGATAGTCAAACCGAATATTTTTAATCTTGTTAAAGAGATGAATCTGAATGAATATGAGATGAGCACCATCTCTTTGGGACTAAAAACATATGAGGGTGACCTGCACCTATATCAAGAATCTTTCACTCACCTAGTCACAAGGATCAAAGAGTACAAGGAAAATTTAGATCAAGCAGATGATCACATTCACACTCTCACTTCCTACGTCCAAGTGCTTCTTGATCCTAGTGCCGCCAATGTTCTCCTTGCAAAAGAAATCACACAGCTTAGCGGTAAGATTGACCTTGATTCCATCAAGAAGACCCAAGCATTCACCATGAAGGGAAAATCCAATGAAAAATGGGTGAATATGATCCTTGAGAAAGAAAATACGTTTCTTCTAGAGGTGATGACCTTATACAAATAAATAGATGGCACAATGACTAAAGTGATCACAACCAAAGAGTCAACCGAGCTCGAGAAACATCACCGTGACCAAGTGTATTCCTTGGTCATGGACATGGGTAGAGTTCAATCACCCCTCCTAGCGAATAAATGTGTGTTCTCAATGAAAATAGATGATTTTTCTCAAGTTTGGGCCCAAGTGTTGTTCACAAAGTATGAACTGATCAAGCATGTCATCGACGAGATGGATACACGTGAAGAGGATGTCAAGAAGATGTAGAAAGAGGTAGATGCTTAGATCCAAAAACTTGAGGTACCACTAGTGAACCCAGATAATTCAACAAAGGATCTATTGAAAACATTTGAAGACCGAGTTGAGAGTGAGGCTGGAGATCCCTTTTGATTCACATAAAACACTTTGGAATCTTTGGACAAGATATGAGAAATCATCTTCACTATTACAGAGAAGTATCAAACATGGTAATCAAAGTGAATTCACATAAACTCCTTATGGGGAATCACATCAAGTACCTCAAAGCATCATCCCGATCCCTCACGAGTGCTGTAATTCTAGTGGTGAAAAGATTCAAAAAGGAGTTCGAGGGCATTGAAAATTTTCAAGCAACACTTCCCAAGAGTCCTTTAGTAGCAAGTTTGTCTTGAGAATAGTAGCCTTTCTCTCTCTTCTTCTTTCTTTCTCTATCCCACATTTCTTCTCTCCCTCTTCTAATTATTTGTTATGTGTAATCAAGATATTTTGTCTTATTCATTAAAGTGACTTTATAAAGTTGAGTTGTAAAAATCCCTTTATTTTATAAAAAGGGAACTTAATTCCTAATTCCTAGGAAGATGAAAAGTCACGAGATGAATAAGGAAATTAAGATTCATGTGGGGGGAGTTGAAAGGTCATTTCTGATTCTATATAATGTAATGACACCCTCATTCTTAAGGGTTGTCAATTTTTTGCACTCAAGAGAGAGATCTATTGAGCAATACAAGAGAGATAACATTCTTCCACTTTCCTCCACCATTTTTCCTCCATTTCCTGCATTGTACAACTTGATGAAAATGGAAATAAAGAAAGGTATTGTTTCTTTTTATGGTGTAGACACAAAAAATGGGTCACACTCCCTTAGTCCCCCTTTCGAATAGCTAACTTGAACTTTTACCTAACCATGACCCTTACATCACACATTAATATTAACTTAATCAATTTAATTAAATTAATACTCATCCTCACTTTATTCATTATTTAATTATCTTAATTACACCAATTTCCACCTCGCCTAGACACCTCATTATAAATATATTTTTAGTATCTATCTACTCACCATAACTAACTAAGACTTAGTTCAACCCTAAAAACCAATGCCTATTATTCCTCTAACCACATTCCTACTCATTAAAAGATAACATCTATTTTGATCCATGATAAATGGATAGACCTAGCCCAAATGATTGCAAGATTTATCATTTTTAGTAAACCTAGGGAATCCCACCTTAACCGACTCCATTCATCCCAAGACCGATGTTGGTCAACCAGGAACCGTCGCCGGTTACCATATAACCATTTTGGTAACCTTGTTTAGGAGGTTGGCCACAATATCAAATTTGGGAGGAAAAGGATATCTACATGCAAGCAAGAACCAAATCTATTTTCCACATCCAAGCAGCCATGGACAACATCAAGATAGATCTAGAGGTATCACTATGATGGTAGCATTCTAGGAAGCACCACCGTGGAACCAAGATCCATCCCACTGATCAATCATCACCATCACCCAATCATTAGATCTGTAACATCAGTAAGTGCATTTATCACCTATGTCATTTCATCCTTGTTCTGTTTTAAAGGTTTTTGTCATTTTTGTTATCATTTTCTATTAACATCTCCATTCTCCCGCCATTCACTTTCCTGCAAACTCAACCCTTTACCACCACACCATTAGATCATCTATACATGACCTTTATACATATTTGAGTGTTCCTAAGATCCCCACAGACCTCACCATTCCCCTTTTCATCTTTGTCTAACCTTAGACCAATTTCCACAATAAGATCTTATTGCATTCCTATCATCCCAACCGCATCGACGCGTCGGCTATCCATGCTGCTCGTCGGTTCCCTATAAACCACCATCAATTATATCCGACCAATATCGGTCTCTATACTTGGCCATCCTATCAATAATGAACCTAAAAATCATCACCTAAATAAACTAAGTGACCCATAACCTGACCCTAACCAACTACCCCACCTTCAGATATGATCATAATCTATCTGTTATGTTAGAATTTCTTATTATATTTGGATGAGATACCTAAATCATATCAATTACAATAGGATTATATTTACTTACATTGTTTCTTACATTAAATTATATTAAAAAATGGGTTGACTACCACCAAGGAAGTATCACACTTCCTGGATCTAGCACACACTAGGCATCCCACTGACATATATTATTTAATCCTATTTTGTGGCTATGTTGTGTATTTCAGGTAGTTCCTCCTAGCCAAAATGAATCTCTCACAATTAAGGAATACCTGTAGAATGTCGAGATGATGTGTGCGTATCAGTAGAGAAAGATCGGGTTGGATGCGGAGAACTCCTTTTTGTGCTGGGAAGGACTACTGCAAATAAGAACACAAGACCACAAGATTTGATTAAACAATAAATGAGGAAGCGCCTTGGGCCGGGAAATGTAAAACTTCCTTTCGAAGGTGGTGGTTTCCCTGCTAACGTGAATTAACACAAAAAGGCATGTAAAATATCAATTAAATTGCTTGGTTGGCCAGGTAGGGGAAAGGTTGTTTTCTGGTTTTGATCAAAGGAACGATGCGGTTACCTATAACCGATGCGATTCATTCGATAACCGATACCGGTGGGTTCTAGGATCTTCTGGGCTGGTTGTGGTGTTTGTAATGGCTGGTTTTTGGATAGTATTAGGAAATGGGATGGTTAGAAGCAAAAGAATGACAGTTAGAGGTAATGGTACGTTGGATAATGGATTCAGAAACGGATTTGGGAGGACTGTAATTCCAAAAGCATAAGAAATGTTATAATGGAGGACATGCAAGATGTAACTTACTGGTTTTTACGAAGGTGCAAGTTGATCTCCTTTGCTGTAAACACGTCTAGTATTTTCACTCGTCTCTGCTTGGTCAAGTGAAGATCTGGACTCTGTTCCTCGCTCGCAATGCTCTCTGTTGATCCAGAAATCCTTCGACTGATCTCCAAAATGAAATTCCGATCCGTTGTTTTGGTTTGGGGAGCCCATTTACAGGGAACCGATGGCGGTTGCGTAAGCGGCGGTCAGTAGGAACCGGCAGATCGGTTAGGAAAAAGTAGGCTATTTTTAGTAAAATAGCCCACCTTCCCTGTTTTCTGAGGGATCAGTTGCGGGCTTGGTCAAGTGGCTAGAAGGTCGGCTTTGGGTGCGAGTAAGGAGGCATTAGTTATGGATGTGAGTCTAGACCAAGTCATGGGTCCTAATTAGGTTAGTTTAGGGTTAGGGCTAGGTCATGGTGAGGTGGCCAAGTGAGGTGGCGGGTAAGGCGATGTGGATTTATCAATTATGAGGTAATTAATAAATAATTGTGTAAGGTTTAGGTAATGAGGTTAGGTTGTGAAATGGGATGCGGGTCACAAGGGGTCGTAAGACACGAATTTGGTGTCTACATTAGCCCCTTATTGTCGTGTAGCTTGTTTTGTTAAAGCTGCGCGAACAATAATATGAAGTGGTTTCTCATGTTAAGGATATAGGTAATCCCCCTCAAATCTATCACCGATGGAGTGAACGGGAAATCAGGGATAGGGTTGATAAAGGGTACATGTTGTAGAGAGGATGGTAAGGTGGTAGGGAAGGTCCAAGGAAGCAGACGCATGTTGAAATGCAACAGTACGACTAGGGTATATGATTTGACGAGCAAACCAGCGATGTATAGGCAAAGGTCGATAGTTTATCCAAACAAGGGTGATATAATCCTGGTATCCAAGGCATAGGAAGTAGCTCCAGGGTATATAACGGGTAAGGTACGAGAGCGTTTAGGCATGTTGGCAGTGCAAATGGTTGGTTTGGTTGAGATAAAGCGTCACGGTCTAGGTCTAGGCAAAGTTGGTCGATGAGATCAAGTCGAGGACCCTAATCGTGCTAAAACACGAAAACAGTGAGCTCGATTGAACACAAGGTACATGATGGATGGATAAAATAAAGCGTTGATTGTGGGTATGGTATGGAAGTGATCGGCCTTGGGTGGGCCAAGTTGTTGGGTTGTGGCCTTGGGGGCGAGACCATAATGGTAGAAGTGAGGCCTTGGGTCGGGCCAAATTGGTAGGGCGAGGCCTTGGGTCGGGCCAAATAAGTAGGTTGAGGCCTTGGGTCGGGCCAAATGGTTAGGGTGAGGCCTTGGGTCGGGCCAAATAGGTAGGGCGAGGCCTTGGGTCGGGCCAATTGGTAGGTTGAGGCCTTGGGTCGGGCAAATAGGTAGGGCGAGGCCTTGGGTCGGGCCAATTGGTAGGTTGAGGCCTTGGGTCGGGCCAATTGGTAGGTTGAGGCCTTGGGTCGGGCCAAATTAGTAGGGTTGAGGCCTTAGGTCGGGCCAATAGGTAGGGCGAGGCCAGGTCGGGCAATTAGTAGGTTGAGGCCTTGGGTCGGGCCAATAGGTAGGCGAGCCTTGGGTCGGGCAATTAGTAGGTTGAGGCCTTGGGTCGGGGCCAATTGGTAGGTGGTAGGTTGAGGCCTTGGGTCGGGCCAATAGGTAGAGGTAGTTGAGGCCTTGGGTCGGGCCAAATAGGTAGTAGGTTGAGGCCTTGGGTCGGGCCAATAGGTAGGTTGAGGCCTTGGGTCGGGCCAAATGGTAGGTTGAGGCCTTGGGTCGGGCAGTGAACAGGTTGAGGCCTTAGGTGTTGTGACCGTGAACAAATGCGGAGGCAAAATGTTGTGCAAAGGTGGGGAGTGGAGCAGCGATATTGGTGAAAAAGAGGCAAGGAGTAAAGAAAGCGCAAAGAATGGGGTGAAAGTTGGGTATCAAACCGATGTCGATTCGCATGGCCGATATCGGTTAAAGGGACCGATCCGGTTTCTTAGGGAAAAAAGAAACCGACATCGGTTAAGGTCGAAAAACCTATAAAAAAAAGAAAAATACGACTTTGTCATTGTCACTTTTGTTATTTGCAATCCAAATTGACTTGTCGGCGTGGAGAGTTTATTTGGAGGGTATTGAGTGAGGTGGAGCTATTTGATTGGCGGGAGAGAGTTGATAGTGGCCCGAATAGTTGAGGAGGCGAGTGATTGGCGGGACCCAGCAGATCGGGATTGGAGCCATGGCACGCATGGCAGGAGGAGGCTGGGGAGCTGGACCAGCTGGACCGCCACCACCCATCCCACCACGGCGGCGTGTCGTCGTCACCGTAAAGGTTCTAAACTCGTTATTTTATGCATTTGGTTGTATTAAGTGAGATTGGGGGTTTGGGTAGGAATTTAGTTGTTTTAGGAAATGAGGAGTAAAATAGAGGCGTAATTTGAAAAGAGAGAGGGTAGATAGGTAAGATAGGGTAAGGCGGCTAGGTGTGTAAAATTTGGGGGTGTTTGGGTGGGTAGATGGGTAAAAATAGGTGAAAAATGGTTTTGGGGCCGCGCGGGGTTCGGCTCGGGCGGAGGCGATGTGCCGATGTCGGTCGATAGGCGGCCGGCATCGTCAGCAAAAGCATAAGTGAGGTTGAATTGGGGGCTACCGGCATCGGTCTCGTATCGGCGGTATCGGTGGGGAAGGTTGAGGGTGGAGTGGGATGGGATTGGGATTGGGATGGGGTTTGGGTTTAGGAGTTTGGGGTTTAGGGTTTAGGGTTTAAGTTTGAAGGTGGGTTGGGTAGGTTGGGGTGTGGGTGGAGTGGGGTTGGGTGTTTGGGTTTGGGATGGGGTTTAGGGTTTAGGGTTTAGGTTTGAAGGTGGGTTGGGTGGCGTGTGGGTGTGGGTGGAATGGGGTTGGGTGTTTGGGTTTGGGATGGGGTTTAGGGTTTAGGGTTTAGGTTTGAAGGTGGGTTGGGTGGGTGTTGGGGTGGGGTTTAGGTTTAGGGTTTAGGTTTGAAGGTGGGTTGGGTGGCGTGTTGGGGTGTGGGGAGTGGGGTTGGGTGTTTGGGTTTGGGATGGGGTTTAGGGTTTAGGGTTTAGGTTTGAAGGTGGGTTGGGTGGCGTGTTTGGGGGTGGGGTTTAGGTTTAGGGTTTAGGTTTGAAGGAGTGGGGTTGGGTGTTTGGGTGTTGGGATGGGGTTTAGGGTTTAGGGTTTAGGTTTGAAGGTGGGTTGGGTGGCGTGTTGGGGTGGGGTTTAGAGTTTAGGGTTTAGGTTTGAAGGTGGGTTGGGTGGCGTGTTGGGTGTGGGTGGAGTGGGGTTGGGTGTTTGGGTTTGGGATGGGGTTTAGGGTGGGGTTAGGGTGTGGGGGGTTGGAGAAGGGTGAGGTGTGGGGTTAGATTTTGGGTGTTACAAAAGGGGTTTAGATGGTAAAGTAGATGTTATAATAAAAGTGGGTCTAAGAATGTGGGTTGGTTTTGCGAGGCACGTCGGCGGATTGACGATGCGTGATAGGATGCCTCCACTATTGAGTCGGATGAGGCCACACATATCTGCGGCGCATTGGGCCATCATGCGCGAGTGGGACTCGGCGGGGTCGAGTACAGAGCGATAGAGAGAGATCACGGTCGATGGTCGCCCTCATCGAGAGATGGGATCCGGCGGCCAATGTGTTCCATCTGCCGGCCAGGGAGATGGCCGTCACATTAGAGGATGTGTATCGCATCCTGCGGCTACCGATCGAGGAGAGGCCGTTTTCGAGTAGGTCGAAGCGCCATGGATAGCATCTGCGCAGAGTTTTGGGGATGCGGCCGCGCTTACTTACGTATCATAAGCGCGAGCATTGGATATGGTGATATGTACCGCGCACACAGAGACATGAGACACGGCTTGCCGTGTTGTGATGATAAAGGGATCACTGCTTCGCCCTCCCGGATTCGAGAGGAGGCCGCTTCCCACTGGGCATTGATAGAGTGCTGCTTGGAGATGGTGGAGGAGCACACCTGTTTTGCATGGGCACCAGTGTATCTGGTGTAATTATACAGGGAGTTATGGGGCTATCGCCGGAGGAGGCGATTTGGTATTTGTTCTACATTTTTGTTGCACTGTTGGGCATACGAGCACATCGTATGCATCGAGCGATAGAGGCTACCCAGCGGCGAGGGCCCGCAGTCGTATACCGATATGGCTTTCGAGAGGTGGTGGTTGGGGTAAGTCGTGGGCCAGCCACGAGCAGTTGTTGCAGGTCGGGATGTGGTCTATTATAGACACTTGCTAGAGGGCCTTACAGCAGTAGACATTGTATGGAGACCCTACAGAGGTCACCAGCCTGGCAGAGGAGCCGCGTGCACGGCTGCGCCGATCAGTATACATTACGGATAGCGGGGCGGAGGCGAGGAATCGGCGGATACCCCTAGAGAAGTGCGCAGGCGAGATGGGGCTGCGGCAGGGCGAGCCACCTCCCTTCCCTCGGATACGGGGAGGGATGATGTAGAGCCCCCCACTGCAGCGCGCCACGGCCTTGGGATCAGGCCCAGGTAGCGGAGAGACCAGCGGTGAGGTGTGGATGATCGGAGTGCACGGGAGCATACGAGGTATGGTAAAGGTGGCGAGAAGCAGCGAGATAGTACCGCTGCGCAGCTAGACTTAGGCTGCGATTCTACAGCGAAGAAGATCAGCTCGAGGCGAGTGCAGCTATTACGAGGACGATTAGGCTGCTTTGCCAGAGCACGAATAGGGTCTTACGAGGGGCAAGTAGCTTGAGCTCGGAGTACGAGCACGAGCGGCGCCACCACAGCCCGGCGGCCACGCAGTGCGAAGTGCGAGTGCAAAGTACGAGCGGCCGTGCAGCGCCTGCAGCCACGGCCCAGAAACCACCACGGCCACGAGTGCGAGTACGAGCACGGCAGCACCACCACGGCACCACGGCCACGAGTGCGAGTACGAGGCTCGGGGTATTGGTGTTAGGTGCGAGGACCAGCCCGTTGATTGAGTGGCGCGAGATCGCTATATGGAGAGTGAGAGCGAGAGGCCCGATATTATCGAGGATATTCTTGATAGTACGGAGTGAGTATCGAGGCATATGCGCTCATAGAGCGAGACCTCGCACGGCCCAGAGATCTCGGGAGGAGCAGCCACGGTGGCGTGTCATGACGTGGCGAGGCGAGGCGAAGGCACCACGAGGGACCAGCGGGGAGAGGTGCGAGGGCGGTGGGGAAGGCGATAGATCCCGACATGGTTTTGTATAGGGACATGGGCACCTGTCTGCGAGCCGGTTGTATTGATAGAGGCTGCGTGCCTACACTTATTCATTGTTTTGATTCATTTATTTATTATATACGAAACTGCGAGCGAAATGCAGGTTGTATATATTGATTGATCCGGCTGCGAGCAGTATATTTTGATATGAGACCGGCTGCGAGCGAGTCGAGATTTTGGTAGGTATTGCGGCTGCGTGCGGCTTTGGTATTGTATGAGATCACAGAGGCCCCGATGTAGGGCACATTGTATTTTTGAAAATTTGTATATATATAGAGACGATGTTTTGATCCACATGCAGTGTTCAAAATGTGTTGAAATATGTGGTTAATGGCTGGTAATAGATAGAATGTGTGATGAGTTTAATTGACATGTTGATAGATGGATGATGCTGATGTTTTTGTTTGTTTGTACGTATATATGAATGTCAGGTTATGTGATGAATTGGTGGTTTTGTGACATTGTGATATATGTAACTGATGAGTTGGATCCAAATGATGTATAGATTGATAGTTTCTTGATATCCGTAGTTGATGGTTTGTGTATTTGTGTAAAATAAATGATATTTAATGAAAATGTAATGTTATATGTGGTGGATGAACAAAATGTGGTAAATTGTGTTTTTATGCGGGGAAAAAGAGGCGGGCGCGACAAAAATTTAGGTGAGAAATGAAGAAAAGAGCGTTGTTGAGAAAAGATAGGTGTGTAACCGATATCGGTTAAGGAACCGATATCGGTATCTAATAGACCGATATCGGTTAAGCAAAATACCGGTTATTTAGGTATGAGCTTTTCTAAAAATAGAAAAGCTAGGGTGGTGACTTAAGTTTTAATTTTAGAGCCATGCGAGAGGTTAAATACTGCGAGCGCGCTTTTTGATAGGTAGGCAGGTATTTGCATGAGAGATTTGGGTGAGAAGGAAAAGAGACAAGGAAAGTAAATGTGATCCGAGGTTGGAAGGCGAGAAAGACAAAGTTGAAAAGGGTGGTGATCATGGCGAGAACGAGGAGAAGCATCAGCGAGCGAGGACATGAGGAAGACAAAGGCCACCTCAAGCTGCTATGACCCAAGAGGTATTGTTTTGTTTGTGATTTGACTCTTTGCATGTTTCGTGAATAAGATGGGGAGAGTAGGTGGGTAGATATGAGAAAGAAAACATGATAACAAGGGTTGCGGTGAGGTAAGTGTTACTGGGGTAGGCAATCGGGGTTCAGGTATGTTTGTATGTATAAAAGCGAATAAGCGAGCAAATTATTGTCGTAGGTGGTTGTTTTTAGGGAAGGTGTATAAAATTGACAGTGGCGGTAGCGGTTAGGAGAACGGTATCGGTTATTCAACGATATCGGTTATGTATAACCGTGCGATTCTTGGAAAATTTCGAGAATGTTTGAAAAAGACCTAATGGATTGAATGGTTGTTTGTTGTTTTGGTGTATGCGGCGAGGCGGGGTTGAGGATGAATGATAGTGTGCAGCAGCTTATTTATCGCGAATCGAGCGGATGTAACACAGTGGAATGGACATTGATAAATCGTTTGGGGTTAAGTGGAATCCGTTATTATTCACGAATCGCACGTAACCATGGTATATTACTGAGCGCTGATTGAGAGATGGAATCACGAGACAAATACCTTCTATCGCAGCAGGTGAAATAGCGGTAACTTTGGAAGATGTGTTCGTATATTGAGACTCCTATTACGGGAGAACCGGTATATCGAGCACTACCTAGCGCGGGCGGGCAGCGATAACGAAGTGTTTGGTCCATATGCAGGACTTAACACAGCGAGTTTGTCATTCACATATGGGGTAATGTATGCGGCACACACCACGAGGAGACAAGGTTAGCGGTGATTTTAATGATAGCGGTAGGGTATTATGCGTTAGAAGGCGAAGAAGGGGAAGATTTCAAAGGCATTGATGGGTGTTATTTGGGAGATGATAGAAAGGAACGTGACTTTTGCATGGGCACTGCATATTTGGCGGAGCTCTACGAGGGTTTATGGGCTTGTAGGCGAAATCACGGGACAACGTTGGATTGCTCATACTTATTACACTTTGTTGGGCCTATGAGCACATTGTTTGTGTGCGACCAATAGGCCCGATCCATCAGCGAGGAGAGGCCGGAGTACGAGAGGTTGGGATTAGAGCGATGAGTAGGTCGAGAGCAGAACAAGAGGCAAGATCTCGAGCCGTGCGGGTGACATTGAGTATTACAGGCAGGTATGGGAGAGGGTGACGGTTGCGGATATCTGTTGGAGGCCCTACGGGAACTATATGGTAACCGAGAACATAGCTGAGGAGTTGAGAGGTGTAGAGCGATTGAGGTGGATCGCGGGGCACAGGCCAGGTGAATATGAGAGGATTCCTATAGATCGCGTGCGGCGACAATTTGGATTTGTGCAGGACATACCACAGGCTTATAGACCATATATGAGGATCGATGCCGAGGCAGCATTCTCACCACCCCGGCCAACACCTCCAGAAGGGCCCGAGGAGATAGGCTGCCGATCGCGGTGTAATGGATGCGGGAATGAGTGAGAGGCCTATAGATTATGGTGGGTAGCAGAAGCTGCGAGGTGTACGTGAGCGCCACGACATAGCGGTGATTACGAGAGAGAGGATCGTCTGCGGCGTTTGGTTCAAAGCAGCTCAAATGAGTGAATGAGACAAGAAGAGATTGTTAGTGGTTGCGGAGTCACGGGCGGCGAGACTAGAGGCTGGAGTTCTCCATGCGAGAGGCGTATTCATATGTTACGAGGAGAGATTGGCGGATCGGTGGGCGGTACCAATAGCGCAGTACCTTTGAGGCAGAGAGGCTGGCGAGAGGGTCGCGATCACGATCATCACCTAGGTCGGGATGAGGCGTGAGGTCTAAATAAATGTTAGCAAGGTATGAGGATAAATAAAGTACCGACTGACTGCGTGTCGATGATATAGAAGATGTATTTGTTTAACATCTAAATAAAACGAGATATGTATGTTGATTTGCGTTATAATAATAAGAATGTTGTCGTTTTGACTTTCGGTGTTTTGAAAAAGGATCAAAGAGGAATGTGATTAAATAGAAATACACCAAAATATTTATATTTACCACACATGATAGGTTATGGTAGGGGATGGTCGAGCTAACCTTGGGAGACCCCATGTCTCAAGTCTTGCCTACATAGCCCATTGCACAAAGCAAGGAAGGGCCTCAGACCGATGTAGTTCTCCCTTAGGATCAGGGAGGGTGAATTTAGGCAATTTGGTATGGTTTAGGCAATTTGTCGTTTGGTAAAAATTTGATGTTGGTAGGGTAATGTTTGTTGGTGTTGGTAGGATAATGTTGTTGGTGTAGGTATAGGTAAAGCAAAGGTTAGCATACCCAAGTAGTAGGAATAGTGTCACGATTAAGATCAACACACAATTCTAGATGCGAGGCAAAGCGGAAAGAGTGCTCCGTAGGTGAAAAGAGCTAAACAAACCACACAACGTAGAGCGAGCACGAAGCCCTAAGTGCCGTGTAGGCGAAGTCCATAGTTGAAAAGAGTTGTATGATCACAATATATCGGGTGTACGTTACGTCCCTTGAGTTGAAACAAATGGTGAGGTGATGTGGATGATATAGCTGAGGTACTGAAGAACTTGTTACAACGAAAGAGAACCTACCCTAAATAGACAAGTCCATGACCCAAAAAGTTCTTTTGTATGAGGCTTTTATTTTATTGAATGTAGGCGATCGATGCGGGGGAAGTCTCTGAGGATATTGATTGTTTTATTCTTGAGGTCTTCACGAAGCTGATCAATGCGAGAAGCTTCGATAAAAAAGCTGTGTATAGCTGTCCTTGAGAAGCGATCTATTTATAGTAGCTTGAGAGATGATTTTAGTGCATAAGCTGTCCTTGAGGAGGCGATCTATTTATAGTAGCTTGGCAATAGTTTGGCATATAAATTTGTCCTTCGAGGAAGCGATCTATATTTAATTTTAGATGACTAGATGTTCTTTTGGCGTGAAGCATCTAGTTTAGTAGGAAGTTTGACTCAAGAAAATCCCATAAGAATACGGCTTATTTTAATACTTTGAAGTCATGGACTAGACTAAAAAAGGGAAGGCATTATCGAGGGAGGTGCGAAGTGATTTGATTTTATTTAGAGATATAGAAAACAAAGTGTATGTAGCGGTAAATGAGCTCAAGGGACGAGCGGTAGGTAGATAAGAAGTGATATAACACTAGATTCAACGAGTAGAATGGGTGAAGATGTAAGGCATTAAGGGGTTGAGCTCGGGTTTACCATTAAGCGAAGCTAAGCGATAAGTGCACGATCCATAGGTGTGAGTGATTATATAAGGCCCAATCAATTGGGAGCAAATTTTCCACGTTTGCTCTTTTCTAGTTTGGTGACATGTTGATTCTCTTTGAGGACAAGATCACCAACCTTAAAAATACGCTCATGAAGTCGCTTATCATAAGCACGCTTGATGCGTTTTTGATAGATTTGAAGGTGATCGAAATTTGTAAGGCGTCGTTCGTCAAGAAGCTCAATTGGGCTAACCGCTCTTGGCGGAAATCATCGTTGGTGAGAATATCTGAAGAGATATTCTAAGGGAGGGTATTTGTATTTCGAGAGGCAAAACAGCCTCGGCATATACGAAAAGAAAAGGTGTGGCATTAGTAGAGTGCGAATGCTAGTACGATAAGCCCAAAGGGCAAAGGGGATGTGATCGTGCCAATTTCTTCAGATTCATTGACAACTTTCATGAGGATTTTGGTTAGAGTTTTATTAGAAGATTGGCTGACCATTGGCTGCGGATAGTAAGGCGATGAGAAACTAAGTTTGATACCAAAGTTGTCACAAAGGTTTTGTAACAACTTGTTTTGAAAAGATTTACCATTATACATTATTAGGCGATGAGGAATACCAAAAGCGCGAGATAATGTGATGGTTAATGAATTCGACAATTTTTTCTTTTTGATTGAAATGAGTGGGATGGCCTCCACCCATTTTGTGTAATATTCGGTCATTGTGATTATCCACGGTGGCGTTGTGAAGAAGTCGGGTGAATCTCACCAATAAGGTCTAAACCCCATTGTGAGAAAGGCCAAAGATCACGGCGACTTGTAGCGGGTGGCTAGGAGTATGTTGAAGATTGGCATGTTGTTGACACATGACACGGCGCTTAACATATTCGTAGCGATCGTTATTGAGTAGGCCAATAATAACCTAGGCGAAGGATTCGTTTAGCCCGCAGCGAAGGCCACTAAAATGTCCACCACAAATCCCATCGTGTACTTGTTGGATGGTATAGGTGACCTCTGCGCGGTTAGGCGGCGAAGGAGGATGCCATCAAAGCCACGTTTATAGAGGAGTCCTCCCATGACAACATAACGTGAAACACTTTTAAGAAAAGCACGTTTTCCGTTACTAGTAAGGTCAGGTGGGAGAACCGAGATTGTAAGGTAGTCGTGAAATTGGTGGTACCAGGTATCCTGCGAATTAGTAGACACAGTATTTATCATGCAAACTACCGGGGTTGAATAGGATGGTGCAAAAAGTTGCTGGACCACAACGAATAATTCAGAGTCAGTTGGTGCGGCGGGAATCTGCGAGGCTAAGCAAGCCATAGTATCTGCAAATTTGTTAGTGGAGCGGGGAATGGTTTGGATAGAATAGTGAGTAAATAAGGTTAGAAGTGATTCCACGTGGTGTTTGTACTTCTGAAGTTCCTCGTTTTTACATTGGTAGATGCCCATAACTTGATTGACTACCAATTGAGAGTCACCAAAGATATTGATAGATTTAATGCCTAAGTGTATCGCAACTTGGAGACCCAGAACAAGGGCCTCGTATTCATTTGTATTATTAGTGCGGGGAAATCAAGCGGAATGAAAGAGGCATAGGTTCGGCGTCAAGAGGATGAGAACAACGCCGGCTCCTCCGCCCATGGCGGCACTTAGATCCATCGAAGAAGAGGGTCATTTGATACGACTCTTCTCGAAGCGAAAGAGTGGCGATGAGTTCGTCGGGGAAGGTAAAATTGGTAAATTGTTCCCGAGGTAGAGGGGCCTCCATGAAGTTGGTCTGCAAGAGTTTGTCCTTTGATTGATTTACATTGTATAAACTCAAGGTCAAGGTCGGCGAGGAGCATGAGCCATCGAGCGATGCGTTGGTTTAGGTGTGGTTTGGCGTACATATAATGAATGGGAGTCTGTGTTGGTGATGCGAAAGTTTTGTGATTCGGGGAGGTAATGTCGGAGTTTGGTGGCGGCGAATGATAGGGCAGAGCACAATTTTTCTACATGTGTATACCTAGTCTCGTAATCCACGAGTACGACTTATATAATAAGCGGCTGCTCTCGCGCGTGCAGAAGTCTCGATGTGCGAGCATAGCTCTATAGCATAGTCGGTGGCGGAAAGATAAAGGTAGAAAGGGCGGTCGTCTGGGGTGGGATAAGCACGGGTGGCTGCAAGAGATACGTTTTGAGAGCTTGAAGGCTTGGTGACACTCCTCACTCCATTGAAAGGCAACGTCCTTTTTAGAAGGTGATGAAAAGGGTGACATCGATCAGGAGAGTTGGGAGATGAAAGCGCGGATGGATTGAAGTTTACCTGCAAACTACGTAATTGTTTGAGGTTTTGGGTGGGGGCATTTCTAGGATAGCTTTTACTTTAGATGGATCGACCTCAATACCCACGCAAAGAGGCGATAAAGCCAAGAAGTTTTCCCGAAAGAACACCAAAGACACATTTCTTGGTTGAAGGCGGACGAGAATATTGTAACGAGCGATCAAAAATAATGGTTAAAACATCGAGATGTTCACTACGATGTTTAGACTTGCCGAGAAGATCGTCGACATAGTCTTGAGGATAGTGTGCATAATGTCATGAAAAATGTAGGTCATAGCCGGCTGATAGAGTAGCACCCGGCATTCTTAAGGCCAAATGGCATGACACGATAACGAGAAGGTTCCCAAGGAGTTATGAAGGCGTTTTGTGTTGATCGGCGAAGGTGACCAAAATTTGGTTGTATCTGAAAAGCCATCCATGAGAGAAAGCATTTCATGGCGCGGTGAGATCAACAAGTTGATCAATACTTGGGAGAAGTCATCCTTGGGGCAAGCAAGGTTAAGATCCGGAAATCGTGCATATCAGAAGTCCCCCGTGTCGCTTTAGTGAGCAGTGCGATGTTAGAAATCCATTGAGGATAGTCAATAGGCAAGATGAAGGAAAGCAGAAAGGAGTCGTTGGAGCTCCTCTTTGACAAGAGAGCAATGCGTGGATGCATTTTCTCAATTTTGTTTATTTGGTTTGGAATCGGGGTTTAGGGTGATGTTATGGACGGCGATGGTAGGATCAATTCTGGCATGTCGGCGTAAGACCATGCGAAAGCTTGGTTGCGAGCACGGAGAAAGGTAGAAAAGGCGGCTTGTTACGATGTGTTAAGGGATTGTCAATCTTCACTATGTGAGATCTTCCTCCGTGTGGATGTTGATTTCTATAGTAGATTCGTTCGGCATAGTTTGGGTTTGAGATGGTAAGCGCGTTGAATATAAGAATCATCGCGCCCGAGTAAGTGAGGATGGAGTCGTCATCACGGCATTCAACAACATTAATCAAAGGCGAATCCTCTTGATCATGCGGATACGAAGGGAAGAGAAGATGGGTCCTCATTATCGCGTTGATAAGTGAGAGGACCTATGAAGATAGCATTTATGAAAAAAAAAAGTTAGGAGGGATAGATTCAGGGTCCATCGATTCTGTGGGAGATGATGGCAAAGTGGGTGATGATGGTTCGGTAGGGGCGACGCCTTCCTCTTCCAGGATACAGCTGACAGGAGGTGTCTCCTGTGTAGGTGTTTCGGAAAAACCGAGACCACTTCGATCATTATGTTTGCGTGTGGTCACGGGAATGAGTGTATGTCGGCCTTGTTCGTAAAGGCCAAAACCAAAGCCTTTCCACGCGCATGGTGAGTCAAGAAGGTGAGGCGAAGCAGCGATTTGTCAAGTATTGAAAATCGGATTGGAAGGAACCACACCAAGAGGAGGTTCGGGGGTAATGGAGGATGCGTCAACACCCCCATACGTTAGGTTAGTGCGCTGATGGGGTGGTCAAGTAAGAGATTACCTCCCCACGCGCGACGGTCGTAGGTGGGATGCGCATGTAATTGTCCGTACTCTGGGGTAGGGAAAGAACTAACGTTATATAGGCGGTACTCCCCAGCGTGAGGCGATGAAAAACATCTACTAAGGGTCGGAGGTTGGGATGTTAGGCTGCGGGAAGAGAAGTGGTTTGTGCGACGGTGGTTTCATCAGTTGAAGGCGTAGGTGCAGTTGAGGTGGATGGTTGAGGTACATTTGAAGAGGATGGTTGGGTTGAATGTATGGGTGTCTTAATTGGTATAAGCACATCGTTTGGGCGGTATAACATATTGCAAGTTTTGAAGGGGAGGATCAGCTTTACGGTGTAGGACTTCCCTCGTACTCAAATTTTATGCATCGATGTAATGTTGAGAGAACGCATCCCATGGCTCGGATCGAGGCGACCCAGCAATATATTATATTGGAACTCTCCTTGAGGACATAGAAGAGTTCGGGTAAAGTACGTGGGCCTACGCGAATGTTGAGGATCACGGTGCCTAAGGTAGAAGTAATAGCGTCATTGAATGATCGCAACATGATGGGGTTGGCACACATGCAACTAGAAGGGATGTTCATTTGTTGGAAGGCTTTTGAAGAGATGATGTTTAGGCTAGCGCCCCGTCAATCATAACCCGGCGTACTCGAATGTCTCGGACGTAGCGGAAATGAAAAAGCGGCGAGGTCGGGGTCTTACGCACCAAAGTCGATAATTTCATCTTCCGAGAAACTAAGCTGCAGCGGCTTGTTGTTTTGAGGCGAAGTGGTGGGGAGATGGATTGTTTGGTGAGAGAGCAAGCGTGATTGGGTGTTAGAATGGAGGCCACAGGCAGGGGGTTTCGTTGGGTAAAACCTCTATCCCTTGAAGGATCTCAACGAGAGCTTGTCGATGAGATTCAGAAGTCTGAATGAGATCATATAGTGTCATTTTTACGGGCGATTGATGAAGCTGTTTGATCATGGTTCGGTGGGCAACTCCATTAGAGACGGGATAGGCGGGTCCGCGAATAACCACTTTAGGTGGTGGTGTAATCGGGATGGTTGAAGGAGAAAGAGATGCCGCAGGTGTGTTTTCTTTCGCTTTCCCATTGTTTTTCTGTCCTCGAGTAGCGACACTAATCATATTAATCTCGTAGATCTGAGATGAGGAAGATGGTTGGGATAATTCATGGTCTTCAAGAGGTGGGGTTGTAATAATGATAGATCTTGGTGAGGCGGGGATAGATGATATAGTAGAGGGAATTGACGCTAGAGGTCTTTCCCTTCGTAAGTTGTCTTTCTTAATCTTTCTATCCGGGAGAGGTGACTGACGAAGGATGGTTTTTAGAGCTTTGCATCCCTCCACATCATGTCCTGGTGTGCGGTGATAAGCGCAGATTTTAGACTCATCGTAACCCATAGGTCGGGGTTTAGACGGGTCATAAGGTCTAAGTGGAGGTAGGGAAATGGTCGCATTCTCCACCAACATAGCAAGGATTTTGGCGTAAGATCCTTTGAGGGGGTCAAAATCGGATGAAGGTATTGGTTGTGCGGGTTTTGGTAATGTTTGGGCGTGGTTGGTTCGTACGGGTGGTGGTTTAGCCGAGGGGTGCTGACACATGTTTTTCACTAAACGTGGTTTCTTGGACACAGAAGTTACGTTCAGCTGGTTAGATGATGAGGCTACAGATGGCGTGGTAGCGGGAAACAACCACGGAGAAAGGGGAGTGACAGAAAATAAATCCTTTGATGATGGGATTGGTTTAGGGTTGATAGGTGGACCGGATACGCGGGGTAACGATGTTGTGATACCCTTTGATCTCTGTATAGGTGTAGAAGGCGTAGGTCGTTTTGAAGAAAACAAAGGAGGTATGATATATTGATGTAAGGTGGAGGGATGAGGTCCCAATATGGAAGGTGGGTGTGACGATGAGGGTTTTGATTGTGATAGAGGCACGGATTGCGTTCGTCTCCTAGGTGGCGGGGCGGGTTTATTTTTGGATAAATCGAGTCGCTTAGGCGGGTGTGTTAGACTGGGCATTGGTGAGGTCCCAAGCGTAGGGGAAGATCTGGTTAAGTTGATAGAAGTGGACGGGGCATTTGGTAGAGGTGAGGGGGTGAAGGCGAGAACAGGGGGCATTTTAAGCACGTAAGCACTTCGGGTAGATGGTGGAGACATCGGGATCGGTCATTTGCATTTGAGTAGAAAAGGGGTACTCAAAGCGTTCCCATAGGGCTGTCATCTTACGTGGAATGACAGTCTCAGTGTGATTTGTAATTTTGGTACGGAAGAAAGGTGGGTTGTAATTCCAGTCCCTTTGTGGGAGTGATACGGGGTAGATGAGGCCTTTGTATCAATAGATGTTAAGAGGTCATTTAGTCGTTGAAAAGATTTAGGTGATGAGGACTAATAGGCGAGAAGGGCATGTTGGAGAGAAGTGCATCACGGCTAAAGAATTTAGTGATGTCGGTCACGAGAGATTTCTCGTCTAAGGATGTCAAAAGGAGTGGCGTACCTTCCTCTTGTGCGGCGAAGTGGTAGAAGGAGGCGTCGGGAAATGGATAGATTAGACAACATCCGCTCGCAATCTTGTAGGGATGTGGTGTAAGAAGACTCATTGATGGGAAGGAAGCACAGGCGATTAACTCTTCTATGGGTAAAGGAGGCGATTTCGCTTTGGCTTGATGGTGGTAAAGGAGGTTCGGGCTCTGTGTTAGTGAAGAGGCTTGATTCAAAATTTTCTCGATAGAGGCTTTTGGCTGGGTATCGAATACTGCATGGATCTCATGAACACTCTCCTCGGCTAAGATATCCTGGTTGACGTTACTGTTGGACGAGTGATTCGGGAATGGCTTGTTGAAAATTTTCAAATTTCGGTTAGCAGGGGCGTTAGGATTATCGAGGGCTATATCCCCACATCAACCATTTCTGCACTATGTTTTTCAACATCTTGCAGTTTTCATATTTGTGTCCCTTCACGCGGTGGAAGTTACAAAAGTCATTTTCTTTGTACCGAGGAAGGTATGGCGCGAGTGGAATCAAACCCGAGAATGAGGTTTAACGGGAGGTAAGGTAATGGCTCTGCTTTTAGCAATTTTCCAAGATGACACCATAGGTTTCTCCCGAGGAGTGTAGTTGATGGGTTCGGCTTTGTATTTATAGGTGGTTTTGGTGGAGTATTGGACGGTGGTTGGGATTTGACCATCACCGCGTGGACAGCTCCTTTTGATTTAGAAGAGGTGGACGCGTGAGGAGTGGTGGTATTTGGTTTATTGGTAGAATCGGGAGTTCGGAAAGTGGAGTTCTTGTTTGTGACCGCAATTTCTCTTCCTCTAAGGCTCGAATTTCTAATTTTCGAGCCATAGTAAAACCTCGTCGAATGTACGGAAAGTTTGGATTTGGAGGGTAGGGGAGATGTGCTTAGCGCAGAGCCCGCGTAAAGAGTTCGATAAGTTCGGTTTGAGGCAAGGCATACGTAAGTTGGTTGATAAGGCCCCGCCATCGTCAGCGAAATCTGCGATAGATTCGTCCTCAAATTGTCGGATGGCATAAAGGTCGGTGATAGATACTTTCTTAGCAATGTTAATGGAGAAATGATCAAGAAAGATTGGGCTAGTTGGTTAAAAGAGAAGATCGAGTCTTTGGGTTAAAGCTTTGTACCACTCGAGGCGGGTCTGATAAGGACATAGGGAAGGTGCGGAGTAACAAGGCGTCATTATGGGCAATCAAATAACAAGCATGTCTAAATGATCGCAAGTGTTGTTGAGGATCCTCTTTACTATTAAAAGCGAGTAAATTTAAGCAACTCCCATTGAGGAGGATATGAATGAAGGGGACGAGAAGGGTGAATGGGCTCTCGAACAAACTTGTTCGTATGTCAAGGCGCTACGACTTCCCGAAACCGAAGCCTCAAATTTTGCATTTTGTCCATCATTTGTTTGATGAAATCGGTGGTTGGATGAGATGATGGTGCACCGAATAGGGATGTCCCATATAAGGTGTTGAGGTTCTTGGATACGTGTATGGGAATGAAAAGGTAGGCGGAGCTTGAGAAGGAAAGCTCGTGTGGATAGGTGGCGAAGAGCAAGTCATGAATGGAGCGATCTGCAAAAAGAGATGAGGTAAAGGGCGGTTGGTGGTAGCAAACGTGGGGTCCAAGATTAACAAAAGGAAAGCTAATCGGGGTCGTATGAACCTCTGCGGTGTCGGATTGGGAGCGGGGCTAGAGATGCGAGGAAGCAGGCGGTATTATCGGGAGGAGTGGGAGCTAAATGAGCAGCTATGCGATAGGCATACCTACAAGGAGTGACCATCGGGTGTATGGTCGGGGTATGAGACAAATAGTATTTATGCGCTGGAATTAGCATCCGAAACTTGGCAAAGTCCTTATCTCCCACGAGGAATTTTGGAACCTCACTTTGGTATCGGTAGGATTCCCCATAGAAGGTGAAGGGGTGATTCGGGCAAAAAAGCAGAGCAAGCGTGTGAAACCATGGCGGCTTGTTTTGAGTGATAACAACCATGGACAGCGAGTTCACGGTAAAGTTTCAATCTATCAAGAACAAAAACAACCTCAAAATGATGAATTTGGCAAGTTCTTTGGTTTGTCGGTGATGGAGACGATATGGCGATATCGGTTTACTAACATTTATCGGTCACGGGAAATGAGCGTCGGTCCCTTAACCGATGCGGTGTCAAAAATCTAGGATAAGAAGATACAAAGGGCTGCTAATTTGATTTTTAGCAAGCGTTGAGTATATTTATCAACTTATTGATCACAAAAAGGCAGTATGGCGAGAGAAAGCGAGCAGCAAACAAGCAAGATGCACACGCAAATCCAGAGATTAACCTTAGGGTTAATTTTAATTATTGTGGGCTTATGCCTTTAGACGTAGAATGATGTCAGAATCCTAAACAAGAGACTTAGGGGAAATGTCAAGTTGTTTTGGCTTATAAGGTTACCTCAATCGGGCGGAGGAATACCGCGGAAAAAGGGGGGATGTTTGAGCTGTTGTGTTAATTGTGAAGTGATTCGGTATGTGTTGTGCAGTGAATGTAAGATTAATTTCCTGTCAATACCGTGGATATCACCCCCACGTGTACGACCTGTTACTTAATCTATGTTCACTAGAATTGAAAAACAACAATGAGGCGGAGAATGCAATGCATGTGTTTTAAAACCCAAATCGAAAGTGATATTCGATGAAGCAAAAGAGATGACTTTTACTAATGCAAGATGCAAAAACAAAGCAAGTTCTTTTACTAGAATAATAAAATACCTTGTGAATATCTCTAGAAGAAGAAAAGCAGCAAGTATGCTCCCTATATGAAAGCAAGCAAGAAATAAAGATAAACCCAAAATGGGTCCCCCAAGCGTGCCAAAAATGTTTCACTCGGAAATGCTTCGTTCCTTTTAGAAAAGAGATAAGGTTAGGGTTAGGAGGAATACCTGTAGAATGTCGAGATGATGTGCGCGTACCGTAGAGAAAGATCAGGTTGATCTGCGGAGAACTCCTTTTTATGCAGGAAGGACTACTGCAAATAAGAACACAAGACCACAAGATTTGATTAAACAATAAATGAGAAGCGCTGCCTTGGGCAGGAAATGTAAAACTTCCTTTCGAAGGTGGTCGGTTTCCTGTAACGTGAATTAACACAAAAAAGGCGTAAAATATCAATTAAATTGCTTGGCTGAAGCGGGTAGGGAAAGGCTGTTTTTCTGGTTTTTGATCAAAGGAACGATCCGGTTACCTATAATCGATGCCGATTCTCGATAACCGATCTTGGTGGGTTCTAGGATCTTGGGCTGGTTGTGGTGTTTGTAATGGCTGGTTTTGGATAGTATTAGGAAATGGGATGGTTAGAAGCAAAAGAATGGCAGGTTAGAGGCAATGAGTACGTTGGATAATGGATTGAAACGGATTTGGGAGAGGCTGTAATTCCAAAAGCATAAGAAATGTTATAATGGAGGACATGCAAGATGTAACTTCTTGGTTTTTACGAAGGTGCAAGTTGATCTCCTTTCTTTGTAAACACGTCTAGTATTTTCACTCGTCTCTGCTTGGTCAAGTGAAGATCTGGACTCTGTTCCTCGCTCGCATGATACTCTCTGTTGATCAGAAATCCTTGGTGATCTCAAAATGAAATTCCGATCCGTTGTTTTGGTTTGGGAGCCCATTTACGAGGAACCGATGGCGGTTGCGTAGCAAGCGGCGGTCGAGTAGGAACCGGCATCGGTTAGGAAAAAGTAGGCTATTTTTAGTAAAATAGCCCACCTTCCCTGTTTTCTCCCGAGGGATCAATTGCGGGCTTGGTCAAGTGGCTAGAAGGTCGGCTTTGGGGTGCGAGTAAGGAGGCATTAGTTATGGATGTGAGTCTAGACCAAGTCATGGGTCCTAATTAGGTTAGTTTAGGGTTAGGGCTAGGTCATGGTGAGGTGGCCAAGTGAGGTGGCGGGTAAGGCGATGTGGATTTATCAATTATGAGGTAATTAATAAATAATTGTGTAAGGTTTAGGTAATGAGGTTAGGTTGTGAAATGGGATGCGGGTCACAAGGGGTCGTAAGACACAAGACTAAGTATCACCTTATGATCTAACCTATGTTTCTAACCTAACTAATGTTAGTGGAGGAAGGGGACCTATGAAGGGGGTGTGAGCCATGGCGGTAGTTTCTATGGAATTAAATGAAGGAGATAAGCATGAAGGACAAGGAATTAGTGGATGTTTCAAATGGCCATCGAGGCCGACGTGGCGAAGTCATCAAAT
Organism: Taxus wallichiana var. yunnanensis; assembly: GCA_018340775.1. NCBI lineage: Eukaryota > Viridiplantae > Streptophyta > Pinopsida > Cupressales > Taxaceae > Taxus > Taxus wallichiana. The sequence continues at coordinate 665,364,458 of CM031237.1, read as the reverse complement.
TTAGAAATGGTCTTTGATTTTCATTTTTCCATCGCCAACTATGGCGGTCGGTGGCAATGGAGATTGAGCGGGAATTTTGGAGTTAATGCAATTAATGAACTCGGTCTCCGAGCTCAGATTTCTTAGTAAGACATGCAAAAAGGAAAGCGGTTGTTTGTTTGGTTTTCCATGCACTCGGGTTTCTCTTTGTTTGATCACTTGGTTCTTCGCACTTTTGATCTACAGTGTTGCATGGCAACTATGAGAATAACTAGCTCTTTTCTCTGTCAAGGAAAGTTTATAAGGCATGGAAATAACAAATTATTGTTGTTGAATCTAACGTGGAAAAAGAGGAGAAGGCTCGAGCTCTTTCAGAGGTCTTCTTCAGATTTTTAAGCAACATTACCGAGCATGTTAGGCCCTAACTTTTAAAAATCTTGCTTTCTTTCAAATGATTTCATTAGAACAACTGTCATTCGAGATGCTTTTTGGGTTGATTGGTTTTTAAGGTAGCTTTGTAAGAATTAGTTGTTGTGTATCTTCTTCAAATATGGCTCGATTTTTCAAATGAACCCTTGATGGGTGTGCATTTTGTTTCATACTGTTGAATTATCTTGCTGTGTTTTGCATTTCGGTTAGATTTCATAGAAATGCTTGCAAGGCTAATATACGTGTTCGGCTTTGTGGGAGTCCATGAATTGTTTTCTTGTTTGATTCAGACTTCCGTCGATACCTTGCTGTTTCACTTGTTGAAAAGGATACTGTTGGAATTCTTGAATGTACATGATATTTCGACTTCTGTATAAGTTATGTCGTGAGTAATATATGTTATTGATGCCATTGGACTTCTTGAAATGAAATTATGTCTTGGCTTCTGAAGAAGTATAGTCGTGAATACAATATGTTATTGAATTCCATTGGAATCCTTGAGTAGATAGTATTTTTGACTTCTGTAGGAGTTTAGATTGAGAATATTACTTGGGTTCGACTCCTTTTGAACTCTTGAAGTGTATATTATGTTTTCCTCTTGTATAATCTTAGAGTGAATATTGTTGTTATGAACTGGTTGGAGTCCTTGTGTTATGAAACCAAAGTGTTTACCTTACAGTATAAGCACTGGTTGTGAATACTTATTATTATTAGCTCTGTTGGAATCCTTAATATATATATATATATCTTGTATTTCAGCTTCGTAGAAGTTATTTAATGAATGCCATACGTTTCTACTTCTGTAGGAGTTCAGTTGTGAATACGGTATGTTATTGTTTTGGTTAGAATTCTTGAATTTAATATGTATCTTGTATCTTTCTACTTCTATAGAAGTTTATTTGAAGAATACTACATGGGTAAGACTCCTTTTAATCCTGGAAGCGTATATTATGTTTTCTCTTCTGAATAATCTCAGTTGTGAATACTGTTGTTATGGACTCAGTTGGAGTCCTTGATATGTAACTGGTGTTTCTACTTCTGTGTAAGCCCAGTTGTGATTACGGTCGATATTGACTCAGTGAGAGTCCTTGAAATGTATCTAGTATTTTAAACTTCTGTCAAGCTTGGTTATGAATGCTGTTGTTTTATTATGAATACTAAATGATATCGACTTCGATGGAGTCACTGAAAGGTAATTTATGTTGTAACTTCTGTAGAAGTTTTTGCTGTGAGTACTTTTAGGATTCTTGATTTGTTGTCATATGAATTCAACTTCAATTTAAACCTTTAATATAAGTATTGGTTGGATTTGGCACTGTTGGAGTCCATGATATGTTGTGTGTTGGCTCGATTCTCGATTTCAGTCCTTGCTGAGCATGCATATCGTTTTGACTCTTTCTTATCATCGTTGTGTTATGTTCAGTTCGATTCAGAGGAATTAAAGGTTGGGGTTTCTTTATCAACTCGATTTTGTTGATACCCTGTTATATGTTGTAGTAACTCGAATTCAAATGAAACCTTGAGGAAAAATTTATTGGGATTTGCCTAGATGAATGAAGCTGTGCTCTGTCAAACAATAGCGATGGGTATATTCATATTGTTGAATGTTATGAAAAGGAATTGTTGAAACATTTAATTAAGTTTGGATTACTTCTTGTTGCTTTTCGATGAAAGCTGATATGTTTGTATTGCTTAGTAAGCTACAGGAAATTTTTATATTTAAATTTTGATGAAGCTGTGGTTCTTCTTGTGGTCTCGTCTGACTTAGTCGCATGCGTATAATGTGAATGCTTTACTCTTGAGGAGACGGTACAGTCATGAGCATGATTGGAAGGGAAATCTGAATGTCTCGGTTTCTTTCTCTTCTGCTGTAAAGTATATGTTGATAAATTTATATTTAATTGTTGGATTTGTAAAACATACTGATGGATTCATGAATTGTTAGGATATTCATTTTGTTGAATATAATGGCCTATCGGATGTTTTTGTCCTTGGGATTCAGATGGATAGTTGTTTTAGATGCATTTGTTCTTCTTGGTCACTAAAATTTATGAAGAAATATATGAAAAGTATCTAGGACTATTTAGTAACTATAATACGAGTTATGCGTTATAGTCATGTTTGAATTACAAAAGAGCATAGTCTGAAATATGTTTACATGTTTGGTGAATTAATTTCATTTAAACAGGTTGTTTAATGAAAACAATTGGTGGATTGCAATTGTTTTAAGATTTAGTGCTTATCATGCTCAGTTCATTGAACTGACCCATGTTGACAATTTTTGCAGATGATTGCCATAAGTGGTAAAGGCACGCAGATCTGATATGATGTTCAGATTGTTTAATTTGGTTTTATGATGAAATCCAACTTGATTCTCTGAATGTACTACTTGAAGAAAGATGTTCTTTTGCTGTTGAGTATTGTATCGAATATGCTGAATGCATAAAATGTATTTGATTAGCTTTGAAAGGAATGAAAAGAGATATTTGTTACTTATGTGTTTGTATTCGTATCTTGATGGTTTGATCTTCTTCGGTTCGAATGATCTTGAGAGCATTGTTATTATTGTATAACTTGGAGACTTTTGTGAATATCTAAGTAAGCTTGCAAGGTTATGTGACTGAATACTTATGATTGTTTAGTAGTTCTATTATGTTCTATTTATAGCTAAATTGGAACTTAGATCATTGTCTTTCGGGAAGCTAGGGTTAAAATAAACTGAGCAGGAAGCTAGATGAGCTGAATAAATTATTACTTCTAGTCTTGATCTAAGGCAAGACAACGTTTAATTGGATTCTTAATCACTATATCTCGATACTAAAAGTAAGATATAATTTCAGTTATGAGAATTGATATAAACCTAAAAAAAAAAGGTTTGGTTAGCAATCTCATGTGAAGATTAAGGGTTATTGTCCAGTTTCGTTGATTTAGATTTATGTTTTTCTATGAACTCCTTGAAGGGACCTCTAGTCTTAATAACTTCTCTTGTGTAATGGGTTTTACTATGAAAGGTAGTTCTAAGGTGAGGAACCCAAGGATTGAGAAAGACTACCCTTAAGGGAGCGCCTGATAGTATAATTTTAACTCAACGTAAGAAACACCTTAAAATTTAGTAGATCTTATCGAGGTGGATTTAAAGGTTGATGGCACAAGTCAACTGCAGGGTTGTACCTTCGAGAAGATTAGGATCTTCTCGAAGATACAACAATGCAGGTGACTTATGGCGACACCCTTTGCATTGATCGTTAAGATTTACACCTTAACTCGAACAAGTTACTCTAGGACTGATTAGGAACGTGGTCATGTTATAAGGCTGCCCTAGGAGACTCGGGGTATCTTGACACACTGGATTAACTAGGGTTGACCCAGTATGTCAGCGTATCCCTAGTCCTCGGGAGCATCCCTATAACGTTGTCATCTTACTAATCCGTTCCTGAGTGAATAACTTGGGACAGGAGAGTCTGACAGAATTGATATAATACATTCTACATAACATAGGAATGGGGTGAAGGGCGTATTCTAGATTGATGAGTATTCCGTCAAGGAATACGAGACATAAGTATTATGTTTCAAATCTTTGGCCAAAGTATCGCAAGTTCTTGATTGCGTTGTCCTGAATCACCTAGTCTAAGGGATGAGATGCCGATGAATAATGGTAAAAATTATTTAGATAGGTTCCATGGATGAGCATTAAGAATCCCGAGAATAGGAAGAGAACTACAAGAGTGATGTGTTAAATAAAAACGCCAACTCTTAATACTCATGAATAGATTGGTAGATTACCGAGTCATGGAATGAATAGATCGGAGGTACTCGACTCATTACAAATTTGCATATGGTTATCTGTTATAAGAATGGTTGTTTTGATTTGTGAGTTCTAAATTATGTATTTAGAACCAGGAAGCATTTGTCAAAAAAACAAAAATTACTTGTTCTAATGTATAAAAATGAGGATGTTACAAAACATAGGAGAAAAAATTTGGGTGTGCGAGGATTTTTTGATTTCACAGGGACAAGGACCATGCTCCATCTTAGAAGATATGTCCAAAAGGCCTGCAAATATTACATATGGTCAACTCTTGGCTATGTCTTCTGAGAAGAGGTGGGAGCTGCGAAGTGGACTCAATGCTTAATGAAGGAAGGAGGTTGAGGTCCCTGTTTTGGAGGCAGAGGCGGATCCCTATACTCCACAAGCTGAGGTATTATGTAATGGTATTTCAATTCATGATGTCTTAGTTGATGGAGGTGCTGCAGTTAATGTAATGACCGAGTGGGTAATGAATATGTTGGGTTTAAAAAATTGATCTCCCCTCAACACTTATGTTAAGGTCATTAAATAAAGGAAAAACTAAACCAGAAGGTGTAGTTTCAAATGTGGCAATATTTGTTATGGGTGTTGTATGTGTGGTAGACTTTCAAGTGATGAAAAATGGTACTATTGCGTACCCAATGTTGCTAGGAAGACCATGGCTAAGGAGAGTTCATGCAAGAAACTACTAGAATGAAGGCTTCATGACACTTGGACATGGTAGAGAGAGGGTGAAGATAAACATTATCCCTCGGCATCATAAGGTAGAACACATGGATTCAATTAATGAAACCGATTATTGGACATCCTCTCGATTACTCGAAGTACTAGTGAAGTGGACACCGAAGATGAAGAAAGTGAGGTTGATGTTTCGTTCATGGATATCCTTCCAGTCTGTGACTCATGACCCCATAAAATTATCTAAAGAAGAAATTGATGATCGTCTCCAACAAATAAAGATTGGTGATGCTGTGATGGAGAGTGAGAAGGAATCCTACCTCCAGCTCTTTCAAAGGTACATATACATATTCACTTTTGATTACAAGGAACTCCATCAAGTAAGTTGGGTAGAACATTCTATTAAGCTAGTAGATGGTGCTAAGCCCATAAAGCAAATGCCATATAGAATGAATCCTAATTTTTCCAAGACTGTAAAAGAAGAAATAGATAAGTTGCTTGATGCAGGATTCATATTTGTTGTGGAGAATTCAGAATGGGTTTCTCCCATTGTGATCTCAATAAAAAAGAATGGGAAGCTACACATTTGTGTTGATTAGAGGAAGCTCAATAAGGCAACAAAGAAGGATCATTACCCTCTTCCATTCTCATATCAGATTTTGGACGAAATAGTGGCAGAGTGCTATAGTTTCTTTGATGGATATAGCGGATACAACCAAGAGAGAAAGATAAGTTGAAGACCACATTCACCACTCCTTGGGGAATGTTTTCTTATAGAGTTATTACTTTTTGGGTTGTGTAATGCTCGGAAGCGTTCAGCGCTTGATGAATAGGGTGTTTGAACCCTACATTGGGAACTTCATCAGAGTATTTTTGGATGATTTTTGCATCTATGGGAGCAAGATGGACCACCTGCACCAGATGGAGACAACATTTCAAAGGTTAGATGAAGCACAAGCCTCACTAAACCCTAAAAAGTGTGTCTTTGGATGTTCTAAAGGTGTTTTGTTAGGGCATGTTGTATCCAGAGATGGTATTAGTACTTGATCCGATAAAGTTTCAAAAATCAAAGAGTTACCATTTCCTATGAATAGAAGTAAGTTGAGATCATTTTTAGGCCATGTGGGTTACTATAGAAGGTTCATCAAAAATTTCTCAAAGATTGCATAGCCACTAACCCAATTCTTGAAGAAGGATGTTACTTATGAACCAGGAAATAAGGCACATGAAGCTTTTGAACAACTAAAGGAAGCCCTTGTGTATACCGATGCCTCAGATGTAGCACTAGGAAGTACTCTGAGCCAAAAGGATGAAAATGGGAATGATCATCCAGTTTACTTTGGGAGCAGAAAAATGAGTAGTGCTGAGGTAAATTATACTATAACTGAAAAAGATGCTCTAGCTATCATTTTCTTTGTAAAGAAGTTTAGAAATTACTTGCTAGGGCATAAATTTATAGTTGTGAGATCATCGTGCTCTAAAATATATTGTCAATAAGCCTAACCCATCGTGAGGAGGATAGCAAGATGGATAATTTTTCTATAAGAATTTAAATTTGATATTATAGATAGGCGGGAAAGAAGCATGTCAATGCAGATGAACTTTCTCGAGCCTATGATGGTTTAGTTTCACCTTGTGATGATGATGATTTCCCAGATGCAACATTGTTATCTCTTGACACAATCCCTAGTTAATACATAGATATTTGGAATTATTTGAATGAATTCAAGTTTCCTGATGGTGCCAATGTAAAGACTAAGAGGAAGATTACTCAAGCCAGTCATCCATATTCTATTCTGCATGGAGTATTATTTTGAATAGGACCTGATGGACAATACAAGAGGCAATTGGACGTGATCAAGGGAAGGAGCTGATAGAATAATTCCACAATGGTACATGTGGAGGACACTTCTCTGGACAACTTACAGCAAGAAGGATCTTGGATGCAGGTTATCACTAGCCCACTCTTTTTAGAGATTGTTATAATTATTGTAAGACATGTGATATTTTTCAAACACATGGTAACCGTAAGACTTCATCAACTCCATTATGCCCTATTCTTCTACTTGGTCCCTTTGAAAAGTTGGGAATAGACATTATAGGTTCACTTCCAACTACCCCACGCCAAAATAAGTATATTGTAGTTGCCACAGATTATTTAACCAAGTGGTTTAAAGCTAGGCCATTGGAAACAACTTCCATGGATAAAGTGGAAAGGTTCATATATGAATGCATTGTCACCAGATTTGGTTGCCCATTAGAAATTGTAGCAGATCAAGGAAGCCACTTCATTAATGAGGTAGTAGAAGCCCTAGTCAACAAATTTTCTATTAAGCACAGGAAGGAAAGAACATACAAGCCAAGCACACAAATGGACCGGTGTGGAGCGAATAGATTTTGTGTTGTGTCAAATTCTAGCAAAAGATGTAGCCTTGTAGGTACATAATGTGGGATAAAAGGATTCATGCAAAGCATTGTGGGTATATAGGGCAACATCAAAGTCATTAATAGGATACTCCCCATTTCAGTTGGCTTATGGCATTGATCCAGTTCTTCCTATCGAGTTTGATATTCCCACTGTGAGATTTATGAAAAATGAAAGGATGGATGAAAGTGATTCAGTAAAATAAAGGTTGGTACATCTTCATTTGCTAGAGGAAATGAGGGAAATAGCGAAGGATACAAGCTATAAGAAGAAAATGAAGTAGAAGGAATACTTTGATCAAAAGATCTGTTGGTCTCCATTTCATGTGAATGACTTGGTTCTAGTATATGATTCCAAATACAAAAAAAGAAGACAGAGAAAATTTCTTCCAAAGTGGATGGGGCCCTACAAAATAGCAGCTGTGCATGAAAATGGTACATATCGACTGGAGGAATTGGATGGTACTCCCATTACAAAATGGGTCAACCATGACAAGTTAAAGATTTTCCAAGCACCAGCTTCAGAATGTCCATAAGAGTCTACTCCGAGGACGGAGTAGAAGTTAGGAAGGGGGAAAATGTTGATATTAAAATTTTCCTCGTAATTTCTATTTTATTAATGTATGTATTAGGAATAGGATGTTGTTAAGTATAATTAGTAGTGGCATCCAATAGAAGATAATGGCACCATCAGTACGGTGCCACCAATAATGTAGAGTATGGTAACAGTCAAAGTACAATAGGAATGTTGTAAAAAGTAAATATTTTTCGTAAGTGGTCTGGTAATGTTAAAATGTCAAAGTTGGGATAAGTAGAGAAGTATGGTCTACATGATTAGGAATTAGAAATATTATATTTGTAATAAGGACAAAGAGTGATGTCATAAATATTTTGTGTATTTTATTTGTGGAAAAGTCTAAAAAGGTGGAACCCATGTGAGATGATAAGGTTTATCTTATCTTAGAAGATAAGCCTACATGTAAAGGCAAGAGTTTAGGCATGGAATATGATTGGACGGAAGAGATTTCCTATCCTATCTTAGAGATAAGGTGGATAAGCCTAAATTCCTATAAATAAAGAGGCCACCCCCCTCATTTAGCATAGAAGGAAGTAGTGAGAAATATTGTATGAGTAAGTGTGTAAAGGAAGCCATCATTTTGAAGGTGTGTTAAAGAAGCCATTAAGAGGTGTAATTGTGAAGTTTCTCCCATAGTTATTGTTGGAAGGCAAGTGAAGTCAGTAACACTTGAAGTACCTCATGGGTGAGATTGTAACAATTTCATGTTAATATTATAATTTACTCTGATATTTCAGATTTATCATCATTCCTTCATATCATAGTTTATGGTATTCTTGTGTTATGTTTGTTGTTGTGTTTCCATATTACATCCACCAAACTAAAAGCTGTGCATTAGTAAATAATCATAGCACGAGGAGTTCTCGGTGAAGAATTATCATAGTGCCGAATTGGTGTTGTGAGAACCTAGATATTGAACATTCACATGGGGTGCGAGGTCTTGGACAGTGCAGATAAGACACCTACCATGAACCCATGAAGACAAAGAAGGTGAATATAGGTTCGGAGGCTAAGCTTAAGGAGGCCATCATTGGAGACTACTAGTCAGACTCGGAGGTAGCAAAGATCATCGAGTTACTCCAAGATTATCAGGACTTATTCCCTAGAGGATATCATGAACTTAAAGGCATACATGAATCACTTGGGGAAATGAAGATCAAACTTAAGGATGGTGCATGGCCAGTTAGGAAGAGGCCTTATAGGATGAATCCTAATTTGCATGAAAAGGTAAAGGAAGAAATTGATAAAATGTTGAAATATGGAATTATCAAGCCCCTTGATGAGTCAGAATGGGTTAGCCCAATGGTGATCAGTATCAAGAAGGATGGGTGGATTAGGATATGTGTGGACTATAGGGAGCTGAATGTTGCATGCATTATAGATCCTTTCCCTACACCATTCACTGAGGAAATACTAGAAGGAGTTGTAGGGTGCGAAATCTATTCTTTCACAGATGGATTTTCTAGGTATCATCAGGTTAGGATTGTGTGGGAGGATCAAGAAAAGACAACATTTACAACTGAATGGGGCAGTTTTTCCTATACTGTGATGCCCTTTGGATTGAAAAATGCACCTGTTGTATTCTCACGCATAGTTGTTCAGGCGTTCAAGGATTTTATTCATAACTTCTTACAGGTATATCTAGATGATTGGATAGTATATGGGCTTGTGAAAGATCATTGTGACAATCTGCACTTAATGTTTGAACGATGCAGACAATTGAGTATCTCTTTGAATATTAAGAAGTGCATATTTTCTATGCCATTCGGGATACTGTTAGGGCATATAATCTACAAGGAAGGTTTGCTAGTTGATCCAGCCAAGGTTGTGGTCATATTAGGCCTGGAAGTGCCTACCAGTCAAAGTGAGGTGCGCACATTTTTGGGTCATACAAGATATTATAGAAAGTTTATAAAAGGATATGCCAGAATTGCAGCACCCTTGGAAGAATTACTGAAAGGAAAAGGTACATTTTATTGGGGAGAACCACAGCATCACATGTTTGAGGTATTAAAAGAGAGACTTACTACCGTGCCCATTTTGTGCTTTCCCTCATGGGATAAACCATTTCATGTGCATGTGGATGCTTCTAGTATGGCCATTGGCATTGTGCTAGCTCAACTTGGTGAAGGTATTGTTGATCATCCAATGCTTTTTGCTAGCAGTGGTGACTCTTCTTTGAAAGGAATTATACAACTACGGAGCGTGAAGCTTTGTCAATGATTTATGCATTGTACAAATTTTGATAGTACCTATTAGCAACACCATTTGTGTTTTATATAGATCACATGGCATTAAAGTACTTGGTAAATAAGCCAGTTTTACAAGGGCGCATATGTAGATGGGTGCTCCTATTTCAAGAATTTGACTTCATAGTTGTAGTAAAGCCAGGGAAAAGAAACTTTGGACCAGACCATTTATCTAGAATCAATACAGGAGAGGAGGCACAGAGCATACAATTGAAGTGACATTGCGGATGCTGCACGGCTATATGATTGCAGTCATGTAACGTGCACCCATGGAACTAGAAGACATAGTTGTCTTTCTATGCACTGTGGATGGCACGAGAAGGATCAAATCATTAGAAAAGAATCAGCTTGCTATATGGGTGGCACTTTATTTATGTTAATCAATGGTGACCTTTACAAGTTAGGTAGAGATGAAGTATTACGTCGTTGTGTGTTAGAGCATGAGCGCAAGGATATCATGGAAGAAGCTCATGGTGGTATTGCAGGAGGCCATTATGTAGGTGATGTGACTACCAGAAGATCTTAATTATTGGATTATGGTGGGAGACATTGTATAAAGATCAAAGACTATTTCAAGGCATGTGATCATTCTCGGTGCTTGGGAAAACCAGGGTAGATAGATGAGATGCCTTTGAGACAAATTACTAAAGCTAAACCATTTGAGAAGTGGGCCATTAACTTTATAAGACCTATTTCTCTAGCTATGTGCAAGAATAGATCACGCTATATCATTACTTGCATGATTATCTCACACGGTGGGGGAAGCACACTACCAAAGAATGTACGGAAGCTACAATAGCTAGGTTTCTATGGGAGAATGTTCTTACATGATATGGATGTCCTCTAAGCTTGACAAGTGATAGAGGTACACATTTTTTGAATGAGACCATCAGGATCCTATTGGATGAGTTTATGGTTACACACCACGTAACTAAAGCTGTACCATCCTCAAGAAAATGGAAGGCTATTTGAGGCTTTCAACAAGATTTTGAGACAAACTTTGACAAAAATATGTGATGTTGGGAGAAAGGATTGGGATGACAAGGTGTCAGCTGTGCTTTGGGCATATAGAACAACTTACAAGAGATTGAACAAAGCCACACCATTTCAGTTAGTATTTGGTGCGGAAGCTGTTCTTCTTATAGAATTTATGTTACCTTCTTTGCACATTGCGCACGCTGGAGGTTTGGCTGATGAAAAGGCTTTAGAAGAATGAATTGAAAAGATAATTCAACTAGATGAGCGCCAAGCCATAGCATGGTGGAGTCAGAAGCAGGAAAAGGCCAAGCAGAAAACATGGCATGATAAAAACATAAGAGATAAGAAGTTTGACATTGGACAAATGGTTCTTCTTTATGACTCAAAGTTCTTGCGCCATCCAGGCAAGCTCAAAGTACATTGGTTGGGGCCATATGTTATAACTTCTATACTTGACTCAGGTGCATGCCAATTAGATGCACTTGATGGAACATGGCTACCTGGTTACTTTAACGGGAGTAGGTTGAAGCCCTACTATAAATAAGTCTTCTTGGTGTTTGTAATAAGGCAGTGTTTCCATTTAGTCTAGGTTTTCAATTCGGTATTTCCTTAATGTATTTCTTTCATTGTCAGCTATGCTTTGTCAATTTCGTTGTTGTTTGGGTAATAAGCATGCTTGCACACATGAAGCTAATTACTATATGAAGAATGTTTATGCATAGAGGAATGCACATACTTTTAGTGTGGGGTGGTTGTCGTTATTCAAGAAAAGGACTGAGGGACTTGGAAGGTAAAATAAATAAGCTGCTACAAGTGTGCTTTAAAGAGGATTGTGTATCAAAAGGTGACCAAGGATGAAGATGGATGAAGGAACAATTATAACACAAGGTAAGCGTAGGCCATGTTAGCTACCAGGAGAAGGTGTAGTGATGAGGTACTCAAGCACAGGAGTGCACACTGAAGAGAAGTCTATGACCAGAAGGTAGGAAGGTGCGCTAGAAGGTTATAGCTGGGTGTGAAGATGTACTGTGCGGAATGAGCAGATTTGGTCAATAAATGAAGGGATATTTGGTAGGTGAGGAGAAATAAATGCATCAAAATTTGAAAAATTTATATAAGGAAGGGATGTGGATTCATTTTTACCATTGCAACTAAGAGTATTCGTGAGAAGAGCCAAGTATGAAGAGCCGAGTGATCGATTTAAGGTGCGAAGGGTGTGAAGTCGAGCATGGTAACCAGATTTGTGCTTTAAGAAGCTTGTGTCCCCAGTGGTGAAGGGTTTGAGTGAAGCAGGGAGACAGAAGAGAGTTAGGTTACAAGGTTTCCACCTAGGGCAGAGTTGGATCAAGCTAGGTTTGATTCGTAGAGGAGGTCTGAGTTGAAGAAGAAGTACTTATGAAGGTAAAAATGACACCAAAGAAGGCATCTGCAGTAGAGTAAAAGGAAAGAAGAAGGTAGTTGTTGAGGAAGAAGAAATGGCACCTGAAAGCCATTTCTCAGAAATGCAATACCCAGAAGGGGTTATTGTCAGACAAGAATGGGATTCACCCATTAGAAAAAGAAAAGTGAGTGAATACAACCACAAGACATTGGAAAACAAGAAGGAGCTTGATTCTTTATTGATGACTAGAACAAACAAGTGCATGGCGAGATGACATGCGGTATATGAGCGATCATGCAAAGCGAGAAAATTTTGAAGAGGTGGGGTATATCAGTTGTATGAGCTACATATTTTTGGGAAGTATGAACCCTTGTACCAGTGGCTTATGAGCAGGGTACATGAAGACTTCTTCTACTTTGTAGGACACAGAGTTAGAATTTTGTTTGCACTTGTTTCATTATTAACAGGTCTGAAGGCCATAGGAGAAGCTATAAAAAGTGACCTTGCAGATAAAGCCGTGATTTTAAAGACCAAACAGGAGTTGGGATACTATTGATGGTGAATCACAACACCCCCGAGTGTCTGCTAACTCGATGGGTTGAGACTCTCGGTGCGATTGCATAACATGGAGCTTTTCCCAAGTGTGGGACCTTGCAAAATCAGAAAAGCTCTCTGGTTGAAGGTGGTTCCTATTCCTTTGTTAGGATGCACACATAAAAATGTAGAGGGTTTACTCAAAAACCTAAACTAACTTGCAAGGAGATAGGGTAAGGAGATGCATAAAATAAAACCTAAAGTAACGAAGGTGATGCACCAGGAATGAAAAACACCTATCTTGCCAATAAACACGAACCATTTAAATATAACCGGATAACCAAATTTTCAAGTGAAAGATCGGAGGATACAAATGAACACATAGAGGGTTGAGAATCATCCATAGACATGCATTATTTACTCCAAAGATTGATAAAATACACTACAAAATGCCAAGAGGCAAAGTTACATTACAGTTTTACATGGGAGGTTTGAACTCCACAAATTCACCGAAGAAGGGAGGGGAAAACAAGAATTCCCAACGTTTAGAAAGAATCCCCTCCTTACAATTTATAGGAATAATGAGAGAGGGAAGAGAGAGGAACTCCAAATCTACCCCAACCACCTCGAGTTGCATTTAATTCATCTCATTATGGTGGTAGGTGAGAACCCTAATGAAACCCCAAAAAGTGGCGAACTGTATTTTGCATTTTAAAGAATTTTTCTCACCCAATTAAAGATATCTAGTCATAGTTGGACAAAGGACCTCGTAATCATTCCAAAAAGTCCAACCTTGCATGAATCAGAGCTCCCCTATGAAAAGTTATTGCCATCCGAATATCGGGTCGGGCCGTCGCTTTCGTCAGCCAGCCGCTCGAGAATGTTTGTGCCTCCCGAAGGTGCACCTTGGCGCATCCATCCTCATGTGGACATACTCTTACGTGCACCATAGGCGCATCTATTTTCACGTCGACAAATTTTTACTGCGCCCCTTACCGCACCATGGGCGCATCCATTTCCATGTTGATAAGCTCATTTACTGCGCGCCTTACCCGTGCCATGGGTGCATCCATTTCCATCTCGACAAATTTTTACCTCGCCCCTTTCCGTGCAATGGGCACATCCATTTCCATGTCGACATCCATTTACCTACAACCTTACTTACTAGCGCCATGGGTGCATCCATTTACCCGCGCCCTTACTCGTGCCATGCACATCCATTTCCATGTCGACATCCATTTACTCGCACCCTTACCCTGCGCCATGGGCGCATCCATTTCCATGTCGACAAATTTTTACTCGCACTTACCTTACGTGCCATGGGCACATCCATTTCCATGTCGACATCCATTTACCTATGCCCCGTAATAAATGTGAGGGTCTCGAGTTTCTTTGATTTCCATATTCTTTCGTTTGTCTATATCTACCCAAGGGGAAGATATTTACAACAATTTGGCGACTCAATGGGATCACCTACCTGCTAGGTAGAAGATTAGTGGTCTTTTAGCAATCCATTGGGCATGGAGTCATAAGCAATAACCTGAAACCAACTTGATATCGATCTCGAGCCTGATACTGCAACTCCTTCTCCGAGAGCACGTTGGGTATAGAAATTCAACACGAGAGCAAAAACACCGTGCGAAGCACTTATGGAAAATGAACCTAACTATAACAAGAAAATGTGCATACGCACTTAGAGGAATTTGAAATCTAGGCTAATATTTACAAGGGTAAACCTTTTCCTTTTAGTAGTAATGTTTAAGGTAGATTCCGTTAACCAGAATCGGGAGTTTCTCTCCATCCAATTTAGACAATTGGAAGGCATTACTACTTTTACATCCTGTGACCATGTAGGGGCCACTCCAAATGGCATGAAACTTGGAATGCCTTCCTAGTTTTTCTCGATCTGCATCCCATTTTAGAACTAGGTCCCCTTCCTGGAAGGTCCTTGCTCTTGTTTTCTTATCAAAACATCTTTTACTAAGGGCTGATCCTTTTTCAATCGCCCCGAACTACATGTTCTCGATTTCTTCTAATTCCATCAACTCGCATACCTAGCCTCCATTGGTTTGAACTCGAGACAACTCAAAGCGCTTCATGAGCTCTAATGCTGGCAATTCTAATGATGTAGGCAATACTACCTCTTTCCTGTAGACCAACTTGTAGGGAGAATTACCTGTAGACCTCTTTGGTGTTATCCTGTCAGCCCATAACACTGATTTTAGCTTGGTATGCCATGTCCTTTGGTTTTCATCCGAGTCCTTGATGATTTTTAACAAATTCTTGTTCGTGGACTCTGCCTGTCCATTACTCATGGGTAATAATTTGAAGAGGTTCTCAAATAGATTCCATTCTTTATAGCCCATTCTGTAATCTTGGAACCTATGAATGCCAATGCATTATCTGATATGATAGTGGCCGGCACACCAAACCTGGTCACTATTCCTTCATAAAAGTCTAGTATGTTAGACTCATTTGCTTCTTTGAGCGCTATTGCTTTAGTCCACTTGGTGAAATAGTCCGTTGCCATGAGAATCCACTTGTGGCCTTGGCTTGAGTTAGGATTTATGACCCCAATGAAGTCCAATCCCCATTGCATAAATGGTTGGTCAACCAAAATTGGGTGCAATGGAAGTGCTGCTAGTATTTCTTTGCTTGTGAAGAGTGCACATTTCTTGCACTTTCTTATCCATGTATAGTAGTCACTGAACACTGTGGGCCAATAATACCCTGCCTTCATTATCTTGAGAGTTGTTACTCATGGGGTGAAATGTCCTCCAGAATCTCCATCGTGAAAATATCGTAACACCCTCTCAATTTGACCTATCCCAATGCACCTCAATAGAACTCCATTGATGTCTTTTTAAACAAAAAAAACCATCAACAAGCACATATGGAATGGCTTGTAATCTAAAGTATCTCCTTTTGCTTTGCTCATTTCTAGAGGACATAGGCCTGTATGTAGGAAGTGTATCATATTCTGAGTCCAACAAGGAGAGGGAACATTATTATTTTCTGTTCTTGGTCATCTGTAGCAATAACAAGACAGTCTCTTTTTTATCACCCTGCTTCAACTTGATGACTTAAAGCTAGCTGATCACATAGTCCTTTTCCATGTACTAGTTTTGTGACCTTGATCTTGATGTCATATTCCATGACACTAAGTTATCCATCCCGCACGTTTCTCGTTGAGATCCTTGTTTAGAAGGAAGTTCTTGACTCTCGCATGAGAGACCAATAATTGGATCTTATTGTTTGAGACCAGTGCTTGAATTTCCTTAAACTCCCGATCACGCAAGGACATGCTTTTAATGAAAGAGTATCTAGTTTCGTATTCCTCAAGCCTTGACTAAAGAAAGCAATCAAGTTGTTCTAATCCTTATTTGTTTTTGTACCAAGATTGCAGAAATTGTGTCTCCACCACCAAAGGCATATAGCATGAAATCCTTGGATAATTCTGGATTGACGAGAGTCGGAGCTTGAGATATAGCCTCTTTTATTGCCTTAAAACTTTCCTTGCCTTCAGATGTCCACTTAAATGTCATGCTCTTTTTCAACATCAACGTTATTGGCTTTATGAGAGCTGTAAAGTTTGGAACAAACTTGCGGACAAAATTGATCCTTCCCAATAATCTTTGAAGAGCCTTCTTATGACTTGGCAATGGCAACACTCGAATTGCTTCAACTCTCTCTCGGGTCGATCATCAATCCCTCCTTTGAAACAATATGGCCTAGAAGTTTTCCTTCGTGAGCCAAGAATATGCATTTTTGGGATTCAATGATACCCCAAATCTTCTACACTCTCGAAATACCGCCTCGAGATGAAAGAGGTGATCTGCTGCATTTTGGAGAATACGGTGATGTTGTCAAGATATATCGAACTATTTCGTTGATAAACCCTTTGAATGCCATATCCATTTCCCTTTGGAAATTTTCTCTAGCATTTGATAGTCCAAATGGAATTTTCTTGTAGGCATAGGTACCCCACTTGGTGGTGAAAGTAGTCTTGAACTAGTCCTCTTCTTTCACCATTACGATTATACCCCCGAGTAGCCATCTAGGAGAGAGAATCTTTCGAACCGGATACTACTTGCAATATTTGTTCCATTGAAGGAAGTGGGTAATGGTCTTTGAGAGATGCCCTATTGAGGTCTTGGAAGTCCACACACAACCTGATTTCTCCACTCTTCTTCCTGACCGGAACCAAGTTTGCAACCCAGCTTGAGTGCTTGATCGGGAATATAATTCACGCCTCGATTAGCTTGTTTAGCTCTTTCTTCGTTAGAGGCTCAATATGAGGGTTGGTGGTCTCTCGCTACATTGGCCTAATTGGCTTAGCATCTGGATCTAATTCTATGGTATGTTGTGCAACTTCAGATTGAATCCTCTCAAGTATTCATAGCTCCATGCGAAGACATCCTGGAAATTCTTGGTAAAGTTGTATGAAGTCCGATTTCTCCTGCTTTCGGTGGCCACTTTACCAATTTGAAGTGTTTTGCCTTCCCCAACCTTGTGAGAATTGGCTCGAATCTCTCTCTTGATATGTATGTTAGCCTTTTCCTTACGGAGCTGATCATTAAGGTTGAAGATAGACTCCAATGTTACTAAACCCTTAGGAATCTTGTTTGTTCACTGACTACACTACTTGATCCCCATCGCTGCTCTAGTCTGTCCCCGATTTCTAGCGAGAATTCAGCCTCTTCTTGCAAATAATTGACGATGTTGATCATTCTCAAACACCGCCACCTTGTGTTATTATCTCGCATCGCTGGTCTCACAATCACATGGATATGTGGTTGTGTTTTTTCCTTTTGACGTTGTCAACCACATCAAACGTTGCTCCAACTGCTGCGAGCCTATCGCAGCTTCATTTTTCTTCCTAGGTATGGACACGATGTTGAAAGCTTTGAAATCCTCAACGAGGTCCCATACCCTATTCTTGTAGTTCCTCAACAGGTCATTCTTTGTAGCATGTTGTCCCCTAACTTGATTGATGATTAGCTTGCTATCTCCAAACACCTGCAAGTTCTTTATGCCCTTTTTCTGGCCCAATGAAGTCCATGAATCAAGGCCTCATATTCAGCTGTGTTGTTTGAACAGGAAAACTAGAAACGGAAAGCTGAATAATATTTGATGCCTTGAGGTGAAACAAGCATAGCTCCTCCTCCTGCACCTTGCCTACTCCTTGATCCATCAAAAAATAACTGCCATACCTCATTGTCATCCTTATGGTCTGGTTTGGTGATGCTAGGAATAGGCTAGTTTTCTTCATGTATGCAATAGACTCCTAGCTCAGATTCTTCTACTTCTTGGTAGGGATCAAAAGCATGTACCTTGCTTGCCCATTCATCAAGAGTCAAATCTGGGATGCTTCCAACTTTGGTGTCAGCTTCATCTGTGCTTGGATAATCTTCTTGATCAAATGTTGAACAGTTGGCATTGATTTGGCTTGGAGTATGAGGCTCAATATGAAAGTTTGCAATTGGTTCGGATCTGATTGTGACCTTAGTACCATATCTTGTTCTGAACAACATGTGTGACCATCGGTAGAGATAAGTAGCCTCCAATTCTAGCTATGAAATCCCTTGATAAGCATAGAGCAAAGAGTGGTGGAAAATCTATCACCGACACATCTTACAAAACGGTAACATTGGGGCATGCATGCAAGATAAGATTCAAACCTTTAATCACTCCCACCGTTGCTACTACTGTCCCATCCAATTGCACTACCCCCTTTGATATGACTTCATATTGGAGACCCAACTGATCAGCTATTTGCTTGGGCATGACAGAACTACTTGCCCCAGAATCAATCATGCAATTATGTACTAGTTTATCCCAATGATTAATGAAACATAGAATGGAGGGGGCTTAAAAACTTTACCTTGTTTTCCTCCATGATTCCCTTCAGGCTGAGTAGCATTTGTGAGGACCTTCTCTTGCATATGGACATGCTGGTTTGAAGTTGACCAATTCTTCATGGTAGCTTGTAGAAGATCTCTTTGGCCTGGGATGGATAAAGATTCCCACATTGATATATTCACATTTGTCTTCTTCATTTGATCAATGATGCTAAATGGGGATGAAACATCTCTTTGCTGTCCTTTAGTTTGTGCATTCCTTTCTTGTGCATGGGCAGCAACAGCTGGCATTTGAGTTGGTTTAGAAGGTGGTTTGGGCTGTCCTTGCATGTTTGGAGCTATATTTTGCTTACCGACACCTTGTGGAGTGATGGAAGGTTGTAGATCACTTGGAGCCAATGACTTCCCTTCACCAATATTCCTCTTCTTTGATCTTGTGTTAGCTGCTACACTCTAAGAAATTGTTTGATTCATGCCACAAAAATCCTCGGTTGCCAATTTACAAGTGCGGTATCATTTGGAGATGTGTTTTTTGAGATGTCCTTGTTGCTGATTCATTTCTTGACTCACTTCACCCTCCATACCAATAGTTTTCACCATCAAGCCTTGGTTCAAAGCGCCATTGAAGCACATAGATTGATTGTGAAATTCATTGCATGGAAAACACCAATCGTACTCTTGAGCTATGTTGTTTTTTACTTGCACTTAGGCTTTAGAAGTAGATGCAACATTGGGGTTATAGGGCTGAAATGGTCTATTAGCGGGAGGCCTTACTCGGCTTTGATTTGCAGTTTGGATTGGGCGACCTATTGGGCCGGTATGGTGCTCAGCCTCGGCACTGTGCGTGCTTGAGGCGATCACGGTTCTAGCACTTTGAGCTTGTTGTCTTTTGATAGTCACCAACTCATTTCCAAGGTTCTCGCAACTATTTCATAACCTCTTGTAGTCCATTTGAAGCACTAGAGGATGAAGTAGAAGTTTCATTTGAACTTTGATTTCTAGGAGTGGGAATAGGAGCCAAAGTGGGTGTTTGACTAGTGCTTGGATTTTATAAGTTTGGATACAAGGGCATGGGAGGCCTAGGAGCCAGCTTACTAGCTTGAATAAGATAGTTTTCAGCCCTAATGGCAATGCTATAAGCAGCGGGTAAGGTTGTGCCTCCCATAGATTGAATTAACATAGAAATATCGAATTCAAAACTTTAAGATAGTATAGAAAAACACCTTGATTGTTGGCCTAACGGCCTTTGGAATTCTATCCCAAGACCTTTGAAATGTGAAGTTGAAGTCGATCACTACTCATTGGGAGCTCTTGATAGTTGTCAATTGTTCAAGTAGAGACAAATTGTCTCCCTTTTCCCCAAACTTTGCTCATGGAGAACTATGCATAATCGATTCCAATTTTGGATAGAACTAGCTCCAAGGCTCCTAAACCATTGCGTAATGCCTTCCCTTTGAACAAAGATGCCAGCAATTTGACAAAGAACATCCATTTAATTTATCTCATGGATTGTACAGAGGCGTTAGCAATGTCTTTGACATGATTACTGTGAGTGGTATGATTTTCTCCAAAGTGAAAAATGGAATGTTCTTCAACGCTGCAATTGGAACGGATTACGTGCATTGAGGGCAAGTGGGCTACTGCTGGTGAAGTTGACAAAAGGGTTTTGTTGCGCCATTCTGATTGGCCTGAGAACCCTTGTTGATTGGATGAAAGGTCTACCAGGTGGAGGGGTTGATAAAGTCATGTTAGGTGGAGATGGTGATCTTTGTGGTCTTCTTCCTCTCCTTTCTCTACCGGTGATAACTCTGCAAGTGGAAAAATAGCCCCTCTTCTTGAGTATCAGACCTGGTTCAAATTCTTCTCATGTACCTGAGCAACTTGTGCTGCTATACCACTGAATTCTATCCCTTCGGAGTCACCAGATGTGTTAGATAATGAGCCTCAAAAGGCTAGATTTTGCCAAGTTACACACCAAACCTGACAATATTAAAAATAGAATTTAAAACTTGAAGGACCCGGAAGATACAACTCTTCAATTCGGTTATCAGGTCTTATTGTGTAGCTACTAATCTCCGAAAGGTACAGGCGAAACTCAGGTCATGCAAGGCAACTGGGAAAACCTGAAATACCAAAAACCATGAAATTTTGAAAGTCAAAATCTCAAAAATCTAAGAATACCCTTTTGAAGATTATCCCCCGATCTATCAACTGGTGAAATTTTGACTTGTTTCAAGCAAGTTAAGTCCTTGAAAATTGATTTCAAAGTTCAGCCTGGAAGGTGAAAAATCTGAAACTGTAAAACCTGTAATTTTTAGTCCAAATTTCTTGAAAATTCCTTCAAATCTTGTGGAATGACCTCTTGGTCCCACCGGGCATGCCAAAACTATTGATGGCAAATCACAACACCCCTGAGTGTCTACAACTCGATGGGTTGAGACTCTCAGTGCGATTGCATACAACATGGAGCTTTTCCCAAGTGTGGGACCTTGCAAAATCGGAAAAGCTCTCTAGATGAAGGCTAGTTCCTATTCCTCCTTCGGATGCACACATAAAAATGCAGAGAGGGTTTATTAAAAAAACCTAAACTAACTTTCCAAGGAGATAGGGTAAAGAGATGCATAAAATAAAACCTAAACTAACAAAGGTGATGCACCGAGGAATGAAGAACACCTGTCTTGCCAATAAACACGAACCATTTAAATGTAATGCAAGATCATGCACAGATAACCAAATTTGCAGTGAAAGATCAGGAGGATGCAAATGAACACAGAGAGGGTTGAGAATCATCCACATACATGCATTATTTACTCCAAAGATTGATACAATACACTACAAAATGCCAAGAGGAAAAGTTGCATTACAGTTTTAAATGGGAGGTTTGAACTCCACAAATTCACCTTTAAAGAGAATAAGGGAGGGGAAAAACAAGAATTTCCAACATTTAGAAAGAATCCCCTCCTTACAATTTATAGGAATTATGAGAGAGAGGAAGAGAGAGGAACTCCAAATCTACCCCAACCACCTCCAAAGTTACATTTAATTCATCTCATTATGGTGGTAGGTTAGAACCCTAGCAAACCCCAAAAAGTGGCAAACTGTATTTTCCATTTTAAGAATTTTTCTCACCCAATTAAAGATATCCAGTCGTAGTTGAACATAGGACCTTGTAAGCTTTCCGAAAAGTCCAACCTTGCGTGAATCCGAGCTCCCTGTGAAAAGTTATGGCCATCTAAATATCTAGGTCAGTGTCTTCTTCTACGTTAGTGCTCGAATGTTGCACCTCCTGAAGGTGTGCCTTGGCACATCCATCCTCATGTTAACATACTCTTACGTGCACCATAGGCGCATCTGTTTTCATGTCGACAACTTTTTACCTCGCACCCCTTACGTGCCATGGACGCATCCATTTCCATGTCGACAAATTTTTACTCGTGCTCAGTTACTGCGCCATGGCGCATCCATTTCCATGTCGAAAAATTTTTACTGCGCCCTTACTCGCGCCATGGGCGCATCCATTTCCATGTCGACATCCATTTACCTGTGCCCATTACTAGTGCCATGGGCGCATCCATTTACTCGCGCCCTTACTGCGCCATTTGCGCATCCATGTCCATGTCGACATCCATTTACCTACGCCCCTTACCTGTGCCATGGGCGCATCCATTTCCATGTCAACAAATTTTTACTCGCACCCTTACCGTGCTATGGGCACATCCATTTCCATGTTGACATCCATTTACCTATGCCCCGCAATAAATGTCGTGGTCTCGAGTTTCTTTGATTTCCATATTCTTTCATTTGTCTATATCTACCCAAGGAAGATATTTACAACAGATACTGAAGGGTCCATGTGGAATGGACATAGATAAGTTAAAGAACTACCCAGTTGTACAAGCTACAACACACTTGGTTACCAAGTTGAATGATCAGGAGTGGTGGTTGCAGCAGTAAACACTATGTGGCTACACATGGCATGGAGGATGTTAGGGACGATCTACAACATTACGAGGTTATTTTACGAGCGAGATAGTCGAAGAAGCACACACTAGAGGAAAGATCAGCTTTGGGGTTGTCTTACTGTCACTGGTCTTCATGGAAATTGGAGTACCAGATGGACCAAAAGAGAAGATATGGGAATACCCCATGGATAATAAGTCCCAACTGAAAGGTTCAACAAGTACTTATGTAGGGGGCATGATAGATGAAGTAAGACAAAGGGTGGAGAAGTGGTATGATAGGCTCCGCACGACATTTGGGGAGGAATGGTGCATTCCAAAGGACCTACCAGTAGTGGTAGGAAAACAAGTTTAGTTTGTTGTATACCAGCACTTCTGCATCATACGCTTTCCAATGAAAGATGGAGCCTGGAGCCCTTGGTGCAAGTTGCCTTACGCATTCACCGTGAGGTATTTTCAAGCTTCCGTGCATAGGTTTATAGACACACGAAGACTAAATTTCAATGCGAAAAGGTAGACTATGACTACCATACATTGCGAAAAGAAGTATGTGTATCCTGGCAAGAAGTGCCTACATAGAGAGAATTATTTTGGAGGTGTTGAACATCAAGCCAATAAGCTTGGTTGTGGCAGATGTGGGGGCAGCATTAGTATATCTCTAGTTGAATCCCAAGATGGAGAACAAAAAATACGTGGAAGGTGAGTTCGTGCTTCCCGCACCGCCTAAGGGGAAGCATACAATGGAGAATGTCCCAGTGCCCAAGCCTACAGAGAAAATTGAGATACAAGATGAGGAGGAAGAGTGCGAAGATAGTGGTGGTTTGGACCATTGGGGTAGGAGACATCCTACAAGTCAGAAAGACAACCTTAGCACAAGAGGGGGATGAAGAGGACTTGAGTACAGTCCAAGGGGAGCACATATTTAAAAGGGTATTTAGGAGAACAAGGACCCAAGGTGCTACCCTGACTACTATGCGTAAATCACCCGGCTCTCCCCACAGAAGGAAGCAACCACGTAGAGAAGGAGGAAGCTAAAGTTGAGTGAGGAGGTAGAAGAATATGAGGAGAGCACACCTACATCTCCTACACCCCCAAAGCACATAGAAGAAAAGGGTGAGGCATCAAAGGAGAAGGATGGAGAAGAGAGAAGGCCAGAGGAAACAATGCAGGGGAAACACAAGACATGGAGACGCAAGCTCCAAATTTGGAGGCTAGGGTTCTTAAGCGGTAGAGAGGTCTAGAAGGGTGAGTGGAGAGCACATTCCACCAGCCATGGGGTATCTGAAGACACAAGAAATATTGTCTATGCCCACTTCTAGAGCACAATAGTGCGAAGGATTTGTTTGGCTAGGAGTTGATGGATGAAGATATGATGACCATGTGAACATGAAAGAAACTATCCTGGTTGATGCACACCCACATGGACGAGCCTAATTTTGATGTATGTGAAGAGTCATGCATGTCAAGGTGATTGAAGAAGGTGCCTCAGGCTAGACACATGACAGTAAAGCCTACTATCATGTCAGATGAGTAGGTTAGCAATGCACTAGTAAAAATTTCTACTGAAGTGGCTAGAAGGAACATGGATAAAGCCACCACAATTAGAGCGTTGCATGAAGAGGTAAAGAAAAATACGAGGAGATAGCGCGCTTAACATAGGAAAAGGACTTTGCACAGAGGAAGAATGACATCTTTATAAGCATCACAGAGGAGATTGGGGACACTGTAATCAAAGCAAGGCCACACTTAGAACCCAAGGTACCACTAGACATTTCCTTCAGTGATACACTATGTGGGAAATTTGGTGGACTTGGTGCTCAAAGATGAAAATCTATGTATGCAAGCACCAGAACAATCAGAGAAGGATGCAAAGTGGGAGAAAGCATCTGTGATGTAAAAAATTGCATCCTATGAGGGGTTGAGGCATTACAAGAAGTCTTGAAAAAGGTGGATCAAGCTTTGAATATATGCACAGCTCTAGAGGCACTCATCAACACTAAGACCTTGGAAGAGAATAATGAGGTCCAGAAGGCCATGAAGGATGAGACATTGGGCCACGCAGAAAGGTTGGCAATAGTTAAACAAAAGTGCGAGGCCCTAATAGCAAGCACAAGAGCCACATAAGACTAGGCTAGAAGAGCTTGGAAAGCTGATTGCGCAAAAGATGGACCTTTTGGAAGGAAGGATGACATCTATGTCCAGTGTTGTGTTGGTTCTGCAAAATGAGAAAGGGGAAATTGAGCAGATGAGTTAGAATCCATTGCGTTGTGGACATTCGGAGAAAGTAGAAGAGGCACTCACTGAATGGCAGGATTTAGAGGCAACAATAAAAGAGGAGTATCCAGAGCTGATGCTGACAACTGATACAGAGGAGGTTGCTTGAATAACCTCATATAAATTCTTTATTCTTCCACATTCTTCATTCTTATTCTTTCATTGATATTCTTTACTTCAAATTTTTGGAAATTTCCATTGTTGGGATGACAATGAGACTAGTGTGGGGTAATGTTGATCAAAGAATACTTGGAAAAGATCACACAAGGAGTCCATGCGCAGGATAGAAGGCCAGGATCGAAGGTGTGGAAAGATAGGAAGGACCCATGCGCAGAAGGCAAGTTCAGATTTCAGGACTTAGCCGATTTTGAGTAGATCTATATTTAGGAGATGGCGTGTGGAACACACCAACAAAGCAGGGACACATGTGCCATGCATTATCTATATTTGGAGAAGTGGTTCAAAGCATCTATGCATGAAGACAAGCTAGGAATAGAATGAACACTTCAGTTATCTGTAAGAGAACTATAGATAGCACACTTGCATGTGTGGCTATAATTGTAAATGACATGTGGATATCAGTAGCATGTGACCTATTTTTGAAGTAGTTAAGTGGTGAAGGGAAAGTCCCCACCCTATATATATATATGATTAGGTGCATAGTAAGAGAGAGATCTGTACATGTGATTCTGAATACGTGTATCAGATCCATATGTGCTTAGATGAATTTATAGTACTGTAAGGATCTATACTTAGTAATAAATAAGGCTAAGGAGCTTCTATACTTAGAACATGTGAAAAGTGTGATCGTTTGCATGTGTGGATAACATGTTTTCCTGGCAACAGGTGGCCCAGGAAAGAGCATGCCAACAAAGGAATCTTCTAGAAGACCATCATGAGATGGAGTGGAGAGCTTAGGCTGAGGAAACATGCTCTCTGAAGGACCACATTCGACACTTGGTGTGATGGATCGAGGGTGTGGCAAGGTGAGTTGGCGGTAGTGTGGGAAGGTGATAAATACAAGTGCCTGCATGGACCAAGAAAGAGAGGAGATAGAGATAGAGACATAAGAGGAGAAGATAGGAGAGATACACACAGAGAGAGATAACATGGGTAGAGCTCTGCAGGATTACTGTGAGTGGGGCTCTGATGTATTGAGCTCAGCATTGTAATTTCTTTTCTATTTTTGCGTAGTTATACAAGCCTAGTGATGTGCATGACTACATTCTGCCCTCTATGGCTCTTTGTAATGAACCAATGAATACAATGAGGTTACTTATTATAATTAGATATGAATATCAGTGGGTTTCATGTATATTTCATTCATAGAAGTTCTCTTTCTTTTTCATGCTATGAATGAATGGTTGTAGCTTTCTTTCTATTATATTATGTGTTATGGAGTCTTTTAAAACACATAGTCTGAAGAAACTACAAGGATCTGAAGGCCGTCCTGAGCCCTGTAATCTTTGTATGTCTAAACTTCTTTCCTGAATACTCCTATACTAATCATTGATGAATGCTTCCCACTAAAAACTCACATAAAAGAGAGACTCGGCACCGCGCGTGCCTCGGGTGAGCACTCAGCTTCTGTTGGGTGATAGGCCGGTGCGCATGGGATTCCTTCCTCTTATAATGGGAGTAAAATTGACTACATCTTGGTTCCATTTCAGGACCTCTTTTCAAAGTTGTAGTGGGATATAACATGCATCATGATCTATGTAAAGAGTAATGATATGATGGATCGGTTGACATTGGAAAATGTTGAATCATGGTTAAGAGCATGGAGGATGAATTTTCCCAGAGATTCAACATTGAACTGAGTTTGATACACGTAGATGGGTAGAGGAGAATCTCTACCATGATCTATATGAGACTTTTTTGCTGCTTCCCAGTAGAGTTATTTGGGTGGCTTTAGCCTATGCATCTAGATCAAGTTGGCATTATGGATCATGGATATGGACCAAAGAAGACTACCAAAGGTTGTAGGATGTAGATCTGACGTGGACCCATGTTGTAGATCACTGGTGGGGAGGAGTACTAGCTAGCTACACTCTGGAATACACCATTTCCATGTATTCTTGTCCAGAGGTTGTTGAGTTTGAGTTTCTATGAGAACCTAGGGGATCATTTCTATGTGTTATCCCTCTAGCTATGAAGATATTGATGGTTACCATGAGTCTAGAAGTGCTCCCAATGGCCGGCTAAACCATTCTAAGTGTTGGGTAAGGAAGCTTGGGTGGAGGAAGATGGTAGATGATATGACTAGAAAAGGAGAGGGAAGAAAGATGGCTCAAGTATGGTGAAGCACGTGAAAGGGAGATTACTAGATGATGTGAAGCTACTAGTGTGATGGATCTATGGAGATAGACATTGCGGGAAGGAATTGAGGTTCACGTGGAGGATGTGGAGCTTGAGTAGTCTATGCTACCCCATCTTGGAAAAGTGTGTGAGGAGACCCCTTCGGCTTCTAGTGAGAGTTCATCACATGGAGAAAGGAGAGTCATTGGCACATATCTGAACCCACCCAGTGACCGAGCCCTGGTGCTTGGTTTTCCTGAACCTAGGAAGAAGTATTGATCCAGTTGAAACTAGTGGAAGAAATAGATCCACACCTAGGAGATATAATTTTACATTCCCTTCTTCTATGGCTGCACATATTCTAGTATTTGGAGGTTTTTGGACAAGGGGCAAGTGTACAAACTTTTGGTCTCACACCAGGGAGTGGCGGGACAAAGTAGCGGTGGTGGGGCACCATCACAGACCATCGGCACATAGTTTAGTGGGACCATGGGGGCACTTGGCACAAGCTCCTAGGCCCTATTGGACCCAGTGGTCTGGTGGATCTGGTGGCTCTGGAGGTACAGGACCCAGTGGACCTGGTGGATCAGGCGGTGGAGGAAACACCGAGGGGAACCAAGGCTCTGGTTTAGGACAAGGACCCTAACCACCACCTCAAGTTTTCTTTGAAATGTCTCTACACTTACCAGATTATAGGGGCATTGAGGATGCTATGGAACATGTTCACAAGTGTGAATTGCTATGGCACGTGAAAGGTATCACAACCCCAGAATGAAAGGCTAGTCAATTTGTAACCACGTTGTAAGAGGATGCGCATAGCTGGTATAGAAAGTATGATCCTCATCAAATAGTGGTGGATTACACTACCTTAAAGAATGCATTCTGGCAGAGTTCCACATTCTTGAGTTGAGCAAAAAAGCATTAGCGCTTTGAAGGAGATATAACAAGGAATGGCAGAGAGTGTGCGGGAGTATGATGTGCTTTAAGACTCTCTTGTCTAAATTATCATATGATATACATCCTTCTCAGCATGCATAGTGGTTTGTTGGAGGATTGATCACCCCTTTTAGAAGGGCCTATCTCATAAGACTTTCATAGACCCACGTGAAGCATTGGAGGCTGCCTGCATGCGAAGCCATTGGTAGTATTGATATTGGCATTAGCCCATTCTTGGAGGCTCAGATTATTTTGCTATGGCTAAATAGTTGGAAAAGCTATCTGTGAACTCGGTCCATGAGACTCACAGTGGTTTATGGTGCATAGATTGTGAGATAGAGGGGCACGTTAAGGATAATTTCCCCCGGAGGTGGTGCACGTTGTAACATTAGATTGTGAAATCTGTCATGGGGACCATGATGCCAGTAGATGTCCCTTGCTACAATGCATGTGATCAGAAAGAATGTATCCTGTTATTGCAAGATTTACACCTCCACGACCCATGATACTAAAGATTGTAGGCTCATTGATCAGATACATGAGGCCATTGATCATGGGGTGTGCCAAACCAGCATTGCCAGTAGTTCTAAGAATGATGATCACCATTATGAGGAGCACGTAGATGGAGGGTGCATGAGGAAAAGGTTTTGAGGAGGATTCATGGATGAGGTAACCATGGAGGAAGGAGTGAGTTCCCATGAGGGACATGTTTCAACTATGGATCTATAGAAACATTACAAGCGTGAGTGCCCGGACTTGTTGTAGTGCTCATGGTGTGGAAAGAAGCATAAGTATGAGGAGTTGCCTAGGAGTTATATGAGCATATGAATCAAGCAACACTGGAAGGAAAAAGGCACTGCGATGGTCAAGCATCAAGAAGGAAGACATATAATGGATGCCTCGGGTAACACAGGATGAAGGTTTGGAGCTATTTTGGTAACAACAAGGGTAGAAGCCCACACACAAGAGAGATACCAAGAGAAGAGCCTCATTTCAAGAGAAGAGGTCATTCATGGAAAGTACCCAGACCCCGCGCATCAAGAAGGAGATATATCAGGACACCATGGATGTTATTCGAAGCTTACAAGGGGAGATCTAGTGTCTAAAGGAGAAATCTAGGAGGGAGGAACAAGGAAGGAGGATCGAGGCATAGAAAGATGACCTGGATGAGGTCAAGGAGGTGTGTAAAATGCTAAGGTAGGAGAACATCATTCCTTTGCTAGGATCCTTGTTGAGAGAGAAGGTACCATGTGCTAGAGAGAAGAGTGAGAGGTAGGTCTTGCATGTAAACCTTCCCCCTCATAGCCTCGACTATGACAAGGAGATTACATTGAATGCGTTGTGGATGGATGGCTCCTCAGCAATATACTCATTGACACTAGTGCGGAGGTTAATGTTTTGACTTTGGATGCATGGCATCAGATGGGGAGACCTGCATTACAGCCATCTTCAAATGTGTTGTATATGGAAAACAAGACTAAGGAAATGCCCATCGGTGTCTTGAAGGATGTAAAGCTATTACTATCCAAGGAGCCAAGTTTATTGGGGACTTGAAGTCTTGGTGCTCACCGAGGCGGACAATTTCCAGCACTACTTGGGTGCCCTTGGTGTTATAAGAACAATGCGGACCTCTAGTTCAACAAAGGGTACATCAGTTTTGAGAAAAAAGAGGAGTGGGTCATTATACCCCTGGTTGATGGGAAGTCAAGTGCCCTACATTGAACCATTGGGAGAAGAGGTTTTGGACAAGATTTATGTGCGCTCAATCAGAGACCCTGAGATGGTACACCCTATTAATGGGGTTATCAGTTTGAGGATGCTCAGTCAGTGAGTGATACCACCAGCTTGGCATGTGATAATTGGGTGCATGGGACTTATGAATTAATGGGATGGTAGTTGAGAGGATCGGTGACCAAGGTAACTAAGGCATGCATGGTTTGGTGCCTTGGGGGAAAAGAACTGCCCAAGTACTGGAGGAGCCTTCCCTGAGATCTTTGCGAGGAGATAGAAGCTCAGTGGAAAAATGAAAAGGAATGAAGGGGATCTTTGAGTTACGTCTTGCTCGGCACAACAGCTCATTGGTGGGCCATGCATCAGGAGAGCCTTTTAGAATGGTGTGAGGTAAGAATTGCTCTCTTTGTCAGATTTTCTAGAAGTAATATACCCACCATCATCAAGGAGTACCATGGGAAGGAGCCCACCTCTTTCCATATCCTAGGAGTGTGAATGGGTCTGGAGAGAAGGCGTGGAAGCCTTGCCACCATCCCTCTAGGTGCACAAGTTGTATTCTACACTGCAGGGTTGTGCACGTGCATGGTACATTCATTCGAGAGACATGCCGCCAAACAAGGAATTGGCAAGAGCTTGCGGCTGATCTTATTCAAACCTTTGAGTATCGGAGTACCAAACCATCGGTTGATAAGGCCTTGTAAGGTATCAAGCACCTTATAATGGGGGATAGTGCTAGAATGGAAGATAGGCTATTGGAACTACTAGGTGAACTAGGATTGGAGTGCACGTTTTGAAGAGATTGAAGAAACAAAAGAATCCCAGCTTGAGTGTGTGTGTTTGGAAAAGGAAAAGGAAAGTTAGTATATGTGATTGATGGAGAGGAGTTGGAGAGTTTAAATGTTAGCCATTTTGTGGGGATGCGTGAAGTGGTGGGTAGTGTAGATGCTCGCGTGCGTGCCTACCATGAGCCTTTAAAGACAAAGAAGGTTAACATCGGTTTAGGAGAAGAACCTAAGGAAGCTATTATTGGGGATTATTGGATGGAGAAGGAAGTATCAAAGATCATTGATCTATTGCGTGAATTGAGGATTTATTTCCACGTGGGTACCATGAGTTAAAAGGCGTCCACCATTCCTTGGGGGAGATGAGGATAAAACTGAAGGAAGGTGTGTGCCGGTTAGAAAAAGGCCCTACCGGATGAATCCCAACTTACGCGTGAAGGTTAAGGAGGAGATAGATAAGATGATAGCTTCTAGGATCATTGAGGTAGTAGAAGAATCAAGAATGGATAAGTCGATGGTAATTAGCATCAAGAAGGATGGGTGGATTAGAATTTGTGTGGATTATAGGGAATTGAATGTAGTTTGTGTCATTGATCCATTTCGACCCCCTTCACTGAAGAGATTCTGGAAGGAGTCGTTGGGCGCGAAATCTATTCCTTTACGGATGGATTTTAGGATACCACCAAGTCCGGATTGCAAAGGAAGACCGAGAAGACCACTTTCACCACCGAGTGGGAAGTTTTGCATATACGGTCATGCCCTTTGGGTTGAAAAAATGCACTGTTGTCTTTTCGCATAGTGGTGCAAGCATTCAGGACTTCATTCATAAGTTTCTTCAGGTTTACTTGGATGATTGGATAGTATATGGTCTAGTTAAGGACCATTGTGACAACTTGAGATTAATGTTTGAAAGGTGTAGGTAGTTGAGGATATCCCTCAACATTAAGAAGTGTGTGTTTGCTACACCCTTTGGGACTTTATTGGGGCATATCATATGTAAGGAGGGCTTGTTGGTAGATCCACTAAGGTTGCAGTTATTGTGGGGTTAAGGGAACCTACTAGCTAGAGTGAGCGAGTGTGTGGATTCCTTGGGCATACGGGATATTATAGAAAATTCATTAAGGGGTATGCCAAGATCGCCACGCCTTTAGAGGAGTTGCTTAGACACAAAAGTACCTTCCATTGGGGAAAGGCATAGTAGAGGGCATTTGATACATTAAAAGATAGGCTTATTACCATGCCTATTTTGTGATTTCCCTCTTAGGACAAGCCTTTCCATGTCCATGTAGATGCCTCAAGAACCGCATTGGAGTAGTACTTGCACAACTAGGTGAGGGGATTGTTGATCATCCTCTCTATTTCATGAAGTAGGAAGTTAACACCAGTAGAGTAGAATTATACCACAACCGAGTGCGAGGCATTGTCAATGATCTATGTGCTTTTCAAATTTTGATAGTATCTGCTGTAGCAACACCCTTTGTATTCTACACCGACCACATGGCATTAAAGTATTTAGTAAACAAGCCCATTCTTCAAGGGCATATGTCGATGGGTGTTGTTGTTTCAAGAGTTTGAGTTCACCATTGTAGTGAAACCTAGAAAAAAATTGTGGACCTGATCATCTATCAAGAATTGATTCAGGAGAGGACATGTAAAGTATTGAGGAAACAATGCCAATGACACGGCTAATTTTTAGATTGTGGCGTGCGCCCTTAGATTTGGAAGAGATTGTTGTATTTTTAAAAGAAGGTGTGGTGCCGGATGGAATGAAGGCATTGGAGAAAAAGTAGTTGGCCATATGTGCCACACCCTACATGTTGATTTGTGGAGATTTATACAAATTGGGACATGATGAAGTTTTGCGTAGGTGTGTGTTAGAACATGAGTGCACTGGCCATAATGGAGGAAGCACACGGAGGAAGTGCGGGTGGGCATTACGTAGGTGATGCCACCATGCACAAGATTTTAATGGCAGGTTTATGGTGGGAAACCTTGTACAGGGATTGTAGAGATTATTGTAAAGCATGTGACCACTGTCAGTGCATTGGAAAACTAGGAAGGAGAGATGAAATGCCTTTGTGTCCTATTCCTAGTGTGGAGCCTTTTGAAAAGTGGGCGATAGACTTTGTAGGACCTATTGCACTGGAAACATGCATAGGACTGGGTCACGTTATGTCATCACTTGCATAGATTATCTCACAAGGTGGGTGGAAGCAGCCCCGACTAAAGATTACACATAGCAAATGGTGGCAAGGTTCCTATGGGAGAACATTATCACAAGGTATGGATGCCCTTTAAGTTTGACTAGTGATAGGGGTACACATTTTCTAAATGAGACCATGAGGATCCTACTATCTGAGTTCATGGTGGCTCATCATAAGACTATGCCCTATCACCCTCAAGCAAATGGAACCGTGGAAGCATTCAACAAAATACTAAGTCATACCTTGACCAAAATCTATGATGTTGGAAGATAGGATTGGGATGACAAGGTATCAACAAGTTTTATGGGCTTACAGGACTACGTATAAAAGACTAAATAAAGCCACACCTTTTCAATTGGTGTTTGGCATGGAAGCTATTTTTTCAGTTGAATTTATGTTACCTTCTCTATGAATAGCGCGCGGGAGGATTAGCCTGATGAACAAGTGCTGGAAGAAAGAATTGATGAACTAATGAAACTAGATGAGAGATGATCACTTGCCCGTTGGAGCCAAATAGTGGAAAAGGCAAAGAAAAAGGCTTGGCATGATCACCATATTAGAAACAAGAAGTTTGAGGTTGGGAAGATGGTGTTACTGTATGATTCTAAATTTTTGTGCCATCCTGGGAAGTTGAAAGTCCATTGGTTAGGTCCCTACACAATCTCGTACATCCTTGATTCGGGTGCGCGTGCAAATTACAAGCGCTGGATGGAATGGAGTTTCTGGACACTTCAATGGTAGTAGGCTAAAGCCCTACTATAAATAAGTCTTCTTGGTGTTTGTAAATAAGGTAGTTTTGCCAGTTAGTCTAGAATTTTCCTTTATGCATTTTCTTTTCCTTGTGTTTCCCTTTCGCGTTGTTGTTTTTTGTTTTACGCCTCGGTGTGTGGTAACCTTATTGCTATTTTTGGAGAATTTATGAGTGTGTCAGAGGACCATGCATCATTTAAGTGTGGGGTGGAGAAAAGTGAAGAAGCACGTGATTAAAAGTACCAAGGAAGTTGTGTTGAAGAGCCTTGTTGAGTAGCGGTTAAAAGAGAGATGAAGAGAAAAGATAGAATGGTTGGTGCTAGGGTAAAGCTACTCATAGATCCCACGTACAAAGGAAAATGAAGCACATTTAAAGCAACATGAGGTAGGTGAAAGCAAGAATCTGGATAGAAGAAGTGCCTTGGTGTGGGTGAGTGTGCGTAAGAGTCTCCTGTCAGGTTGGTTTGGTTGTGCGCTAGAAGGTTGGAGGAGTTTTCATGTAGGAAGGGCGCGTGAGTAAAGGCGCTGAAGATGGGTTTTGTTTTAAAAATCGCATTAAATGAACAAAGTATGGGGTAGGTAAAGTAGCATTTAATGACCAGAAAAAGGAAAAACTATAAATAGAGGGTCGGGGCACTCTCATTTTACTTTTTTAAAAATGAAGAGTTGGAGATATAAGTGAAAGATATAAGCTAGGATGTTTTCAGATTCGATCTAGAGAGAAGATTTGTGTGATCAAACAAGTAAAGAGCTAGTTTGAGATTGTGAACTAAAAGGAAGGAATTACATGGGCTTGGAACGAAGTGAAAAGACGTTGTTTTGTGAAGAATTTATCGAAGTTAGGGTTCGGAAAACTAGGGCACGGGTTTAGGAGATTTATATCACGGATTTGAGATCGAAGGTTGGGAGAAGGAAAGTAGAGTAACAAGGAGAGGACTGGAGTAATACAATTACCTCGACCATGGCACCAAAGAAAGGGAAGGGAAAAGTGAAGGCTAAACAACTAGAGAACCCGAGGTGGAAACAAATGAAGAATGGTATGCAGAAATGTAGTACCCTGATGGAGTGATGATGGGAAAGGAATGGGAATCCCATTTGAGAAACATACCAATTAGTGACTATAATCACCTACACCAGCACTATAGAGAAATAAATGACATTAGAACTGGTATGCCCAACCAACAAGTGAACACCTGAAGGGTTTCCTATCTACAATGATGACGTGAAGGTCAAGTTGGTGAAGGTAGGGTTGTTGCAACTCTACAAGTTGCCTTATTTTGGGAAGCTAGATCACTTGTACCAGTGGTTGATGTCTCAGTGCATGAGGACTACTTCCACTTTTTTGGGCACAAGATGTGCATAACTCCCTAGTTGATTACATAGTTTACAGGCCTCATATGTGAGGGAGATAGCCTGGAAGATGACCTTAGCGACAAGGAAGCTATTCAGGAGACCATCACAGAGTATGCCTGCAAGAAAGGGTCATGGTATTATGACATCTCAGACATCAAGGACCCAGTTATGAAGATGGCCACACACCTGGTAATGAAACTGAATGGCCAAGAAAGGTGGATGCAAGTCAACAAGCCATGGTTGCATGTCTATAGGAAGATACAGAGGGGACTATTTACAACTTGTTCCACATACATTGCTGAGGAAATTGTAAAGTGTGCAAAGGAAGGGGACAGGATCCTCTTTGGCAATGTCCTACTCACCATAGTATTTGCAGAAGTTGGAGTGCCGGATGCACCAGATAAGTTTGTGTGGGAGTACCCAGCCGAAGACCCTTCACCCATGAAGAGGTTTGAAAAGTATGCATGTGATACAATGACGGCTCCCCACAAAGCACGGCTCAAAAAATGGTATACATGCTTGAGAAATGCATTCGGGGTGGAGTGGAGGATCCCGAACAACTCCAGTAGCCACACAAGGAGAAGTTGAGTTCACGGTGTACCAACACTTTTTCTTGGGTAGGTTCAAACTTGTTGATGAATCATGGAGCCCTTGGTGCAAGCTCCCTTTCACATGTTTCACTACCAGTACTTCCAAGTGGGAGTGAAATAGATTTAAAGAATCAAAAAAGCTAAGGTTGGAGCTAGGAAAATTGGACCAGGAACATAGGGATATGAGGAAGAAACTGAACTATCTTGGAGGTAAGCACGTGTATGTGGAGAAGTATGTGTCACACGAGATCCACATGACTAGACCAATAACACTTCCTATTGCTGGAGGATCCGTGCGCGCATATACATGTGCATAAGGCCAAAATTTGAAAATGGCACATACTTGGTGGATGAAATCTCCATACCTGAAGACCCCCAGGAATGAAGAAGCCAGTGTCTAAGAAGAGGGGTAGAGGAGAGGAAGGAGCACCAAGTGTACCAACTTCTCAGATAGTGAGCATGCCTTCTACGAGTGCAAGCCAAGCACCTATGTTTGGAGGAAGAAGTCCCTAGTAAAGGAGAAGATGCCAGAAGTAGAGGCACCGAACAACCCACCACCTTGGAGGAGTCACAAGAGGAAGAAGAGAAGGTAGAATCTCCTGACTAGAAGAAACCTCTCGGGAAGAAGTAGAAGGTAGATGAAGAAGCTGACTCGGAGGTGACCGATAAGCATGGAGAGATATCTGGGAGAAGGAGAGGATGAGAGTGAAGAGGGTGGCGATGAGGAGAAAGAGCCAGAAAAAGACAAGGAACCTTTGGAACCTCACATAGTTAGTGTCTATGACTCGGAGGAGGAGAGTGGAGAAGAAAAGCAAGAGTTCATATTCATGCGGCGGAAAGGCGCACAAGGAGGTGAAGGCACTGAAGATACAAAGGTAGATGAGAGGGATGCCGAGGGATGAGAGCCACATATTTTACAAGGAGAAGATAACCAAAGTGGTAGAGTGAGAAGCAAAGAAGATGCTCGAGATCCTTGTAGACCAGGAATTAGAGCGAGTGTAGACATAGTGCTAAAGGAAGGAAGGGAAGAGAGTGGTGAAAAGGGACATGACAGCCTAGGAGGCCCCGCTCTGACAGTTAGCTTCCCCAAAGGCACATGCTCGGGTAGAAGACCTCTGGATGTAGAACAAAGGTAGATAATGGGCTATGTGGATGACTCAAGGAAGGTGCTACACACATGATTCTAGAGCATGGTACCCACCGAAAGACTTATAGCCATGGGATCATTGAGAAGGAGGGTGCGTACCCCAGGACCAAGAAGATGCTTTCTTGGGCATTTGAATCCCATGTCACATGAGCCAAGACTTTGAAGTCTACCAAAAGGCACTTATCATCTTGCCGAGTCTAAGGAGACAACCCCTTAGTAAATGCCCAGGAGCTCACAGACGAGCAAGTATGTAATGCTCTAAACAAGGTCGCGGTGGAAACAGAGGCAAGACTATTCATGCGGAATGACAACATAAGGGATTTAGAGGGAAAGCTGGCCAAGAAGGAGGAAGAGTTGGCTAAGGTGGCCAGAAACTTAAAATAGGAGGAATTAATTAGCACACAGCTAAGGCGTGAGCTCAAGGAGGAAAAGGCAAAGGTGCAGGAGGTCTACAAGAAAGTAGACTCGATAAAAAGCACCATCATCTTGAAACACCCAGATCTAACGCCTATCCCCTAGAGGTATGCATCGAACGTTGGAATTCCTAGAAGACTTAATGTGCATCCTCACCATGGAGAGGTGACCCTTGGCATTGGAATCTATGGAGGAAGTAGCCACATGCCTGAAGGAGGAGGACCGTTAAAGGTGATAGCACTGGTTGCCAAGTATAGCAAGGTGCTCACAGATGTAAAGGTTGCTTCCCAATTTGCTGAGGCCGCATATGACACATGCATGGATAGAGATAAGGTGGTGAGCTCCTTGGTCCACACTCGAAGTAGAGTTGAAGGAGTTCTAGGAGAAGAATAAAGGAAACAGGGGGAGTGGGATAGAGTCCTGGCGGAAGTAGAAAGAAGATCCGAGGAGATTGAGGCACTAAGGGGCTCAACCAAGACATGATTGAAGGAACTATATCCTCAAATTACTAGGAGAATGGACAAGCTCTACAGACCTAGGTAAAGATATGGAACAAATTGTGGACACTTTGGGTGCCTAGGGAGCTGGCCTAAGTTTTGATGAGGTAAACCTCCTGGTTGGCGACCTCTGTCAGAAGGTGCAGAAATGAGGTCGATACATGGAATAAGTTGGAGGTAGTCTTGTGGAAGGACTTCCCCAACCTTTTGGT
The DNA here is from genome assembly GCA_018340775.1 of Taxus wallichiana var. yunnanensis. Classification (NCBI taxonomy): domain Eukaryota; kingdom Viridiplantae; phylum Streptophyta; class Pinopsida; order Cupressales; family Taxaceae; genus Taxus; species Taxus wallichiana. The sequence continues at coordinate 665,326,413 of CM031237.1, read as the reverse complement.
TTAGTGTTCCCCCATTCTTCATTCTTTCCCCTATTCTTTCATTCCTTATTCATCTTTGTAATATTTATCTACATCTTGGTTCCATTGAACCAACTTGCACCTTGGTCAAGTAGAATGTTTCGAGGGCGGAGAATAGGCATAGTGTGGGGTGATGTTGGGCCCCTAAAATATTGACTAAGTATGAAGGCGCGTGGGTGTGCGGGACCCCAGTTATAGGATGGCACACAAGGAAAAAGTGTGCAAGAGAAAAGGCTCAAGGAAGCATATAGCGCATGGCACGCGAAAGGAGGTTTAGGACTTAGCCGATTCAAGAAACAAAGGTAGAAACATGTGAAAAGCGTGATCGGTTACGTGTGGATAACATGCCAGCCTAGCAATAGGTGGCCTAGGAAAGAGCATGCCAGCAAAAGGAATCTTCTAGAAGACCATCATGAGATGGAGTGGAGAGCTCAGGCCTGAGGAAACATGCTCGCTGAAGGACCACATTCGACACTTGGTGATGGATCTGAGGGTGTGGCAAGGTGAGTTGGCAGCGTGGGAAGGTGATAAATACAAGTGCCTATGGACCAAGAAAGAGAGATAGACACATGGAGATATAGATAAGAGGAGAAGATAGAGAGAGATACACACAGAGAGAGATAACATGGGTAGAGCTCTGCAGGATTACTGTGAGTGGGGCTCTGATGTATTGAGCTCAACATTGTAATTTCTTTTCTATTTTTGCGTAGTTATACAAGCCTAGTGATGTGCATGACTACAATCTGCCCTCTATGGCTCTTTGTAATGAACCAATGAATACAATGAGGTTACTTATTACAATTAGATATGAATATCAAGTGGGTTTCATGTATATTTCATTCATAGAAGTTCTCTTTCTTTTCATACTATGAATGAATGGTTGTAGCTTTATTTCTGTTATATTATGTGTTATGGAGTCTTTTAAAACATACGGTTGATGAAAGAAACTACTTAAAAGAGAGGATCGGGTGAGCACTCAACTTCTGTTTGGGTGATAGGTCATCTGGGATTCCTACCTCTTACAATGGGAGTAATCGGTAATTTTGTATGTCTAAACTTCTTTCAAATGTATTATACTCTATACTAATCATTGATGATTAAAGGTCAAAATGTATGTACCATTTGTGTGCACATCCTGTAATGTAGTTGTAAAATGACTTTCCTTGCACTCGAAGTCGTGATTCCTTTTTCACACCATAGTATCTCACACATGTGCACATGCTCAATAAAATCCTCTATTCCCCTATACTCTAGAAGACAAAGTGACATCTCTATGTAAATATTCTGGGGTTGGTGAGGACCATGCCCACTTGATCCAGAACCTCCTATGTTACCTCTACCTCTAGACCCACTAGATCCACTAGAACTAGATCCACCTATGCTCCTAATCCACCACTTGTAGCTAGAAGTGGACCAATGGATGTACTACCCGCATCCAACAACGGTGGTACTAAGCCCGAACTCCTACGATCTGCCGAGGTGGTACTACGCCCAAAAGTGAGTCCAAAATTCTACGTGCTTGAGTTTTGTGCTAACGATGCACCTAAAAAGGTACCTCTAAATAAAAAAGAAGACATTTTCCCAGCCATAGATGTACTTTCTATTTGATTTAATCATGTTGTTCACTTGCCCAAACTAGCTTGCTGACTCTACCGATTGTACTAGGATCTTGGAAAACCTAAGCGCAAGGGCTAGGTTGCCAAGTAGATTTAGATGTGTACCCACGTCCCATTTTATCTCTGCTAGCACACTCACATATGAGGTCGAGGACGGTTCCCTCTAATGATTTCCCAAATAGGGGATTTCTAGATGCTCGGGTCCACACCTACGTGAGCTCCAAATCCTTCATGATCCATCTCTCTCCTCAATGCCATCCATTATGCAATATCACACTGCTTCTCTATCTCCCTCTCACGCACCTCATTGTACTTAATCTTCCTTTCTTCTCTTTTCCGCTCTTCTGCTAGGTCTACCATTCTTCACCAAACCTACTCCTTCCCCACGCATGGTGGGGTTTAGCTAGCCATCATATTTTCTTCCAAGTTTGGGATTACCATCAAAATTTTAATCGCCAGTGGAATGCCTTGCAGATAAGTTCCCTTGGGATACCATAAAAACTAGAATTCAGCTACCTTTGAGCAAGAGTAAGTGGAAATTCAAGTACTCTAAAATATAAATATTTAGAACACCATGGAACCAAGTGTCCATAGTGCTCGTCCAAATCATCTTAGCATCATAGAGGGCTGGAAATTCTTCCTACATCCAGAAAAGTGTGCAATACCTCTAATTCCTTTTAGACACATAAGCATCCAGCCACTCACACAAATCTATTGGAAAGATAGCAAAGAAGCTCTCATATAAACAATCGTACAAGTTCTGCTCCACCCACACACATACTTCAAACTTATATCCGGTCTTGAACCTCTCGAGTGTACTCTTCTTCTAGATATTTTATCCACTCCTCAACACTTGTTAGGGTCAACCAATACGTCTTCATCATGAAACATCTTGAAAATAGCTGAAAAAGAGGTCTTGGCAATGGAACCAATGATATAGGCTAGAATATATGGTGAATAACCTGGACACGCGGCACATCACCTAGCCTAAGCTGAGTGCTCGCCCGAAGCATGCAAAGGTACCAAGTCCCTCTTTAGAGTTTCTTGTGCAATTTTTAGTGTGATGATGATAAAACATATTCAAATCCATAATTAAACATAAACATTCCACAATGCATAATCCAGATCTAGATCTTAAAGAATCATGAACTAAACAATAACCATAATAAGATTAACCATACATGAACTATATTCAGTTATGTTTAACACCATTATCCAGCCAATATACTTGCATTGCATTAAACATTGTAAAACACAGAAGCTTCTTACATTATAAAGTATATCCATAAGTCATGCATGCATCAGATCCAACAACATAACTCTATAATAATTCAGTCCTCCTAAACTACATAGTTCAATACATATTTATAGAGGTGGGGACTTTCCCTTCACCGCCTATGCACTTCTCAAAATAGGTCACATGCTGATAATAGCCATGCACCTTTACAATAGCATGCATACATGTAAGTGTTCTAATAATAGATATCTTATAGTTAACTAGAAGAAGCAATCTTATTATTAGATCAAACCATGCATGGCGCTTATCAGCCACTCATTCCCAAAATACCATTGTGTGTAGCACAAGTATTTATCTCGTGTGTGCTTTACATGCTATCTCCAAAAATAGACCTTATCCATAAAAATGGATAAGTCCTGAGCCAAAATGTTCTGGCGTGCATTTCCTTCCCTATCCTTCCTGCACCTTTAAATGTGCCTTGTTCCCACGCACATATCCTTTGTGTGTCTATTCCTTAGAGAAACATTTACGCCTACTCAAAAGAATGCCTTGGATCAATGAAACTAATCCAAGGTATTTTCTTAATCAATTCTCAATAATAATAAGTTATTATTGACTTAGGAATTTTTTTCAAATTTTACCAAACTTACCCAAACATTCCAAGAACATAAATCAAACTTTCCACAAGTTACAAACATCTAGTTCATTTCATGAATCAATTAAATAACATCACAATTCAAGAGTACCTTACAAATAATGGATGATTAATCAAGCAAATATCAACTGAGATAAATATTAATCTAGCAACATGATTCATTCAGTTCTAAGGAGCAACAACTCAAGAAAAATCACATGTCAATGTTGTAATCCATTTCTCAAATGAGCAAGTACAGATGAAAAGATGGTAGAGGTGTTACATGATAAGAGAAATGGCACCGGTCGTAACCGGCACTTTTGATCGTGCAAATAGGGAACCGACATCGGTTAGGGAACTAGAATCGGTCCCCTATGAATGAATGTTTTTATTTAAGTCACAAGATTAGATCTAACCTTTGATTAAAAGGTGACATAAAGTTTGAAAATGCATAGCTAAGATGCCTAATTTTCTATAAGATTATATAAACTAGAAATCTAGGGTTAGAATCATAGATTGATCATTGTTATACGAAATTTACGCTAGGGTGATTTTGATAACTTGCAAAAATTATTTAGAATCGAGACAAATAGAAATGGTGAAAGTGAGAAATCTAGATTTTGGGGCATGTCTTTTCTTTTCTCTAACTTCCCCATTCTAGGAAAATCTCAGGAGTTAGTGAAAATTTGCTAAAAATTTGGAAAACTGAAAAAGGACCTAGTTTAATGCATTGTGGGTCTAGGGGCTGTAGATGGAGCACGCTGCAATTGAAATATGGTTCCTCATCCTTGACTTGGGTATGAAATACTAAGGAAACAATGAATTGTGGAAAAATCGGGTCCCCATGACCCAACGAGTCCAAGTTCCCGAAAATCTGATTTACACGATTTACAAAAGGAATGAAGAAGAAACAATGAATTGCGGAAAAATCGGGTCCCAGCGACCCAGGCGGTCCAAGTTCCATTAGAAAAAAGTTCCCTGAAAATATGATTTACCCAATTTGAAAAAGGAATGAAGAGGAAATAAATTATTATGGGAAAAGTGGAAGTTTGTGTTCATTGTCCACTCAAAATTCCCCCTGCTCTTGAGAAGTGAATTTTAACAAAATTTTCGAGTTTAAGTGTCTTTTCTGTCGAGCTGGTAGTGTGAAAAAGCCGTGAAATTGAAAAAATCCATAGCTTTGGGTCATTTTGTATGTTTTTCGGGCCTGTCGGACATTTTTGTCCCGCATGTCCCAAGTTTCAAAGTGCGTTCTGTTCCCCGATCGGCCGATTTCCCTGAAGTTGTCCCATTTCCGGGCCCGTCGGAACTTTTCGTCCCAAGTGTCCCAAACTTTTCGTGCGAGTTGTTCAATTTTCGGCTGAAACACCCGAACCACGTACTTCGCACTTTCATGTCCCCAATGTCCCAAGTCAAATTGTGCAAGTTGTTTCATTTTCGGCCGATTCTCCCGAACCGCGTACTTCACACGTTTTCGTCCCGAATGTCCCAAACTTCTCCGGACCTATTGTAACATTTTCACCCGAACCGGCCGAGTCGCGTACTTCGGAAATTTTTGTCCCAAATGTCCCAAGTCAAAAAGTGCAAGTTGTTCCATTTTCGGCCGAAACACCCGAACCGCGTACTTCACACGTTTTCATCCCAATTGTCCCAAAAGGCATTTGTGCATCTTCTCCTGCTTCACCCGACCGGAATCGGTAGAGAGCCGCGTGTGTTTTGCGCATTCGCGTCTCACATGTCCCAAGCGAACCAAATGCCATTCATACTTAGTTTTTCCCGCTCTACCCGAATATGTTGTTTTTCAAACTGATAGATATGAATTTAATGTGCATTGATCACCTTTCTCTCTCCTCAACGGCTATATAACAGGCGAGACCCCTTTTTGCATTTCTCACACTTTGCTTCCTTGCGTTATCTTTTTCTCGAACATCTTCTTTGGAGAATAAGGTTTTCGATGACGTCAAGGATAATCTATCAAAATCACGGGTTTACTAGTGTAGAGTGGAAGATCGAGTCTTGGAGGAGGCTTGGGAGAAGGCGAAGAAAGCAGTGGTAGAAGAAGGCGAAGCTTTCAAGACACTGGTTGTCTCTGCTTTCAAAGATATACACTGTCATCTTCAGGATGAAAATTCTGGTGTTTCCCTTTCCTTGCAAGAAATCAAAGCTCAATTCAGAGCTTTTGTAAAAGATAATTTATTCAAGGAAAGCTCCATCTCCAAAGAAAAAATGAAGGAGATCTGCTCTCTTCAATCTGCCATTGAAGAAGCAAATAAAGATTATCATACTCATGTCGAGTTTGATAAAGAGATGGAGAAGTGTCTTGGATTTTGGACTCAGTCTACGGCCAACACGTCAGTCCCTCGTGGCAGAGACATAGCTGAGGCGTTAAAGAAATTCAGGCAGCGGATTCTGAAGTCAGTGGGTCCCTCTCAGTGACTGGCCACCTGTCTTCTTCTCCTTGTTCTTTTCTCTTCTTCCCTTTCTTTTTCCGTTTTCTTTGTAATAAGTTAAGGTATTGCGATTGGCGGTCCTTAACTATTCTTTAGTTAAAAGAAGCGGTTACGAAGAGTAACTGATTTGTAAGCTATATAATGGCCTTCTTTACGCCATTCTAAAAGAGGAAGAACTTGGCATATTTTCTGAAAGTGTAAATAGATTACAAAGAAATCAATACAAAAGGGCTTTCCATTCTTTGTCTATCTAATCTCTGTTATCCCTAATCTTTCTTTTAAATGTTGTGAAGATCATTTTGTCTCTAGTTTGTTAGTCTCTCTCTGATTGCATACTTTTCCAAATTTTGTAAGCACAGTGATCTTGTATAACCAAGAAGGAACTTTGTGTCCTTGATTAATGAATCCGAAGGGTGTTATTTACAGAACTTTGTGTCTTTAAGTTTCATCTTATTCATACGATGCAAATGATCTTGTTTCGATTCACTGTAACTTTGCATACATAATGAATTACTACGATTACTATAATTACGTATGTTGCCTTTCTACTCATTCTCACACTCTCATTCCTCGGTCCTTTTGAGATTAATGATCTTCACGAAAACACTTTTGTAATATCCAAGTTTAACCAGAAAATTATGTTTTGTATATTTGTAAATAAGTTCATTTCGAATAAGGAACCTCTCCCATTAAAGAGGGGGACTTCTTGTCCCCCATTGCTCTCTTCTTAAAAGTCCTATTTGATGACCCAATTTTTGGCGACTCATTTGGGAAAATCACATTCCGGTTACGTAATTTTTGATCATCCTTTGATCGGCGACTCCGCGTTTCACTCGAGGGAGAAGGGCCCTTGGTATCGAAGATTCTCAGTTTCAGCTTTTGGAGCGGGAGGTTTTCCTTTCCCTTGACAAATAGAAGGAATCGTTCGACAAGCACTCCACCTGTTCAAGGCAGAATCCCACGGGTGGTTTTCTTGAGCAGCTAGCCTAATCTTCAAGCTTTGATTCTTACTAGCGTTGAAGTCCCTCTCCAAGCCATTTTTCCAAGAATGGTGGCACCATTACCATGGGGTCATCGTGTCGGGCCCCTAGCCCTCACTCAGCCTTTGCATGAGTTACCCAGAGGTAACCGGAAGAACTTTCCTAAGTTCAAAGGCGATGGCAAAGTGCATCCTGATGAACACATCGCAGCCTTCATTGTTGCATGTGGAGTTCTGGGAGTCGAACATGAAGACGTCTCCGTAAGGCTGTTCATTGAGATGTTACAAGATAATGTTGCTGATTGGTTCTACCACCTTCCGGCTGGCGCTATCACCGACTGGGACACAATGAGAACTCAGTTCGAAAACCGTTTCAAGCCGGCAGAAGATGTACATGCCTTGCTAGCCCAAATCTCTCAGATAAAGAAAGATTCACAAGAGCCCATGAGAGAATTTGTGGCCCGATTCAACAAATTGATCAATAAAATTCCGCAGCTTACCCGACCTGTTGATCAAATTCAAAAATGTTTCTTCCTAAATGCTCAATCACCCAAAGTTAGTTATGCACTAAGAAGGGCTAATCTCGCAACATTGGTCGAGGATCAAACCCTCGCTGTTAGTATCGAGGATGACTTGATCATGTCAGGGAAGTTGAGAAGAGACCCTTCCAAATCTAAGTCTGCTGCTTCTTCCTCTTCCACCCCTGGACCTAATACTGATCCATTAGTTCAGAAACTTGCGAATGATCTTATTGCTATAAAGAAACAATTGGCTCAGCACGCTCCTTATGCAGACGTTCCAAGGAGGAATTTTCAGCCCAGAAATCATTTTCCTGCTTCTCAAACAAGATTAGCACTTGAAGGACCTCCTGTTAAAGTCCCTGTCAATGCGACCTGCGAGGTGGAAGAACCAGATGATGATGAAGATAATGAAGCTTGCGAAGAGTTTGCGAGAGAAGTTGATGATGAAGCAGACGAACTTGAGGGATCTCGAGTAAATTTCTTCACCACTGAGGGCATTGATGATGGAGATGACTATGATGAAGTAGTAGCAGACATGAATAGTGAATCATTCGCTGTCATGACTCGAGAACAGACAAATCAGAGGGAGAAAGTAACGCAGCCCATCAAGAAATCTAAGGAGCAGTCGACAACTATTCCCGTGATTGCAAAAAGAGGATCTCCTATCCCTACTTCGTCTACACCAAAGGTGAGTCCTATTAATCCTACTACTAAAATTGCTTCTTCTTTCTCTCCTAAAGTTGATAAGCCTAGAGTACCAAATGATGATGGCCCGTCCACTTCTGGATCCTTTGATATTGTTGATCACCTGAAAAAGACCAAGGTCCAAATCTCAGAAGCTGAGTATTATCAAACCCATCCCAAAGCTTTTGCTAAAATGATCCACTTTGTCAATTCCCACTCTAAGACCACCTCTAAAGGCCTTTTCCCACTCCTTCTACACCACAGCCTAGTCTGGTAGCCGCTGTCACCTCGCCTAATGACAAAATCAAGCCTTTTTATGTAACACTTCTTATAGCTGGTCATAGGCTCAGTAATTGTGTCATAGATTCGGAGCCTCAGATAATGTGATGCCTGCTAAAGTAGCTCATGCTTTAGGCCTGACCCTCACACACGCACTTATGGATCTTGTTACTCTATGGAGAGTAAGGAAGTGCCCCTGGTCGGGAGAATTAAAGATGCACAAGTAGCTTTTGCTGCTTTGCCCGAGAAGAAAGTGTTGGCTACCATCTTAGTGGCAGATATTCCTCCTTCATACGGGATGTTGTTAAGTAGGAACTTTTGTAAGGACGTAGGTGGAGAAATCCAAATGGACTGGTCACATGCACTCATACTGTCAATGGACACATGAAGAAGTTGTTGCCTGAGAAGCAGTCTGAGTATATTGTGCAGAAAATGGATGATCCTAAAGCACAAATACTCTACGAGGATATGGGGCATGGTAACTACATGATTATGTCCCCTGATGAAATCGACCCCCAAAGTGTCTCCTAAAGATCCTAATGGGGTTTGGATTTTAGAGTTTGATGGAAGTTGTTCCTCAGCTGGTTCCGGAGCCGGTGTCCTGCTGGTGTCACCTGAAGGAAGCCTACACCCCTTTTCATTTAAGTTGCAGTTCGAGAATACTAATAACACAGCAGAATACGAGGCTCTCATTCTCGGATTGCAAGTGGCCAAAGAACAAGGTGTAAAGAATCTTCTGGCTCGTGGTGATGCAGAGTTGATTGTAAAGCAGGTCAGAAACCTTTTTCAAGTAAAAAATGGAAGGCTGAAACATTACCGGAATCAGGTTTGGGATTCCATTGAATTCCTTGATGCTTTCTCCATTGAGGCAATACCTAGGGAGAAGAACAGCAGGGCTGATTCACTTTGATCTCAGGGTCACTACTGATTCCTCATCCTGATTTCTCTCAAGATAAGTTCACCATTGAGATGGTCCATCGGCCTAGTGTACCTGATAATGCCAATAACTGGCAAGTTTTCAATGATGATCAACATTTTCTTTCCTTCCTGGAACTCAAGGGTAATTTTGAACAGCTGTATTTTGAGGGAAGTGACAACCTACCTCGTGAGAGTGTGCCCTTTGACAAAGCAGTCACCCAAGGGGAAGAAACAGATCAGGATGGATGCATCAATCTCAAAGGAAACAAGATTCCTAAAGGATTGGTGAGTTTGGAGGAACTATTTGATAAACATGACAGGTATGTGAAGTCTAGAGCTCTCTTGGACCTCAGCAATCAGCTGAACATGACAGGATTAATATTGGGAGTCCTAATGACCCTAAGCTAGTGAATATTGGAAAATGTTGCACAGCAGATGAGAGGAGAAAAGCAATTGATCTTTTAAAAAGGTATAAGGATGTTCTTGCTTATTCTTATGAAGATTTGAAAGCTTTCAAACCAAAAGATATGCAGCACTCGATTCCTCTTAAGCCTGGAATTAAGCCTTTCAAGCGCGAAAGCAGAGGCAATATAATCCCAAAATAGTGACACCATCTTTCAGGAAATTCGAAGTTGTTGAAGGCTAAAATCATTTTCCCATTCACCATTCAACATGGATTGCAAATATTGTGCTGTTAGAAGAAAAATGGTGAGATCCGCATCTGTGTTGATTTCAGGAAACGAATCGGGCTTCTTTGAAAGACAATTATCCTTTGCCTATGATGGATCAAGTCTTGCAAGCAGTAACAGGATCTGAAATGTTATCCATGCTTGATGGATTCTCGGGATATAATCAGGTAGAGGTTGATACTGCAGATCAACACAAGACAACTTTCACTACTCCTTGGGGTACCTTTGCTTACAAGAGGATGCCTTTTGGGCTCATTAATGCTGGCGCCACTTTTCAAAGAGCTATGGACCTGGCTTTTGGAAGTTTGAAAGGGAAGTGTATTGTCATATACCTTGATGACTTGACTGTGTTTTCTAAAACAAGGTAGATCATTTTGATCACAGAAAAGTTCTTTGAGATGCGAGAGCATGGGATCTCTCTGAACCCTAAAAAATCTGTCTTTTGTGTCACAGAGGGAAAGTTATTAGGGCACATCATTTCCAAAGATGGTATTAAGATTGATCCTGAACGAGTACAAGCTATCCAGCAAATTCCTCTCCCAACAAGTAAAAAGGGCGTGCACTCTTTCTTTGGTAAGATCAATTTTTTAAGAAGGTTCATCCCCGATTTTGCAGAGTTAACTTTGAATATTTCTCTAGATGATGAAAGGAAGAAAATATTGGTTGGTCTTCGAAGGAAAGGAATCCTTTGAAGGTATCAAGAGAGCTATCACTAAAACTCCTGTTTTAGCCTGTCCTGATTTCAGCAAAGATTTCATCATCTATTGCTATGCTACAGATAACACCTTGGCTGTTGTCTTAACTCAAGAAGACTCTAATGAGCATGAGCTCCCAATTGCATTCATGAGCTATATTCTGAAAGATCACGAGTTGAAATACACCATGATGGAGAAACATGCTTTTGCAGTGGTTAAAGCTGTCAAGCAGTTTCACTTTTACATCCTCAACTCTCATTCCATGGTATTGGTCCCAGATACAACTGTCAAGTCGATTCTCACACAGCAAGAATTTGGATCCAAGAGAGGGAACTGGGTTGCTAAGGTCCAAGAGTATGACATTGACATCAAACCGACCAAGCTGGTTCGTGGAAAAGGCCTTTGTGAGCTCATTGCTGAAGGAGCCAAACATGAGTTGCTGGAGGAGAAAGTTGACCTTCCTACCGTTCTGTTCCTTAGCTCAGTTGATGAATGGTATGCTGACATCGCCCATTTTCTCACCTATGGGGAATGCCCCTCTCATTTAACTGCCAAAGAAAAGAGGACTGTTAAATTGAGGTCAGCGCAATATGTATTGTGGGAAAACGCCTTGTTCAAGCGTGGGTTAGATGGGAGATTTTTGAAGTGTGTGGACAAGGAACAACAGAGAAAGTTGCTCTCAGCTTTTCATGATCAGGCATGTGGAGGGCACTATTCATCAATGGTTATAGCTCATAAGATACTCCGTGGAGGATACCACTGGCCTTCCTTGTTCAGAGATGCATCCAAGTGGGTTGATAAATGTGAGGCTTGTCAGACTTTTGTGGGAAGACCTAAATTGGCTTCTTTGCCTCTCAAGCCAGTTGTGATTGAGGAACCATTTCAACAAGTGGGGTTTGGAATTCATTGGTACACTTAATCCGCTTCTAGTGCTGGTCACACTCATGTGCTAACTACCACCCGACTATTTCACCAAATGGGTGGAAGCTATTCCGATCAAGAGTACTACTTACGAAGTGGTGTGCGGCTTCATTAAAGAGAACATCTTGGTAAGGTATGGTGTACCTAATAAGATTGTGTAATGAGATAATGCTTGAATTTCTCTTCAAGCGAGATAATGGATTTCTGCTATGGGTATGGCATCTCCTGGCTCATTCTTGATTACTATCCTCGGGAAATGGGCAAGCGAATCCACTAACAAAAATCGGTGACTATTATAAGGAAGTTAGTAAATGAGTCTCATGAAAGCGGCACAAGAAGCTCTATGATGCTCTTTGGGTGAGACATGATTACACCAAAGAGAGCTATTGGAATGTCTCCTTTTCAAGTGGTATATGGAGTAGAAGCTCAATTTCGAGAATGGTGGCTATGACCTTGCACCTGATGAAGGCCATTGAAGATACTAGTTTGAGAGATGCTTTGGACAAGAGAATTATGTACTGCACAAGCCCGAATGAGGACAGATTGGTGGTTGCTGATAGGATATCTGTTCACCAGCAGAAGGTAAAGGTCCTGTTTGATAAGAAAGCCAGGTTCAGAGATTTCCAAGTTGGAGACACCGTGTTGTTATGGGACAAAAGACATGAACCTCGTGGCAGCCATGGAAAGTTTGATTCCCTTTGGCTCGGACCTTTCAAGATCAGACACTTTGCTGGTAAGAATTCTTTCTACCTTGATTACATGGATGGTTCTCCTCTCCCACTTCCTTATAGTGGGCAGTATCTCAAGTTGTTCAAGTCATAGGTGACTAGGGAGTCTCTTGTATATTCTGTACAGCGTTTTGTTTTTCTCCTTTTCGGTTTTGGTGTGTTGCCCTTTGTATTGGTTTTCTTGTTGACTCCGTTGCCCAATGGATAAGGTACTGGTCTGCTTCCCCTGAGTTTGTCTAAGTTCTTGCCTTGTCTCATTCCTTGAATTCATGCCAAGTCATCCCCAGAAGGAGCTAGCTGTTGTCCACTCAAAATTCCCCTGCTCTTGAGAAGTGAATTTTAACAAAATTTTGAGTTTAAGTGTCTTTCTCGAAATTTGGTAGTGTGAAAAAGCCGTGAAATTGAAAAAATCCATAGCTTTGGGTCATTTTGTATGTTTTTTGGGCCCGTCGGACATTTTTTTCCGCATGTCCCAAGTTCGAAGTGCGTTCTGTTCCCCGATCGGTCGATTTCCCGAAGTTGTCCCATTTCGGGCCCGTCGGAACTTTTCGTCCCAAGTGTCCCAAATTTTTCGTGCGAGTTGTTCAATTTTGGCCGAAACACCGAACCGCATACTTCGCACTTTCATGTCCCCAATGTCCCAAGTCAAATTGTGCAATTTGTTTCATTTTGGTGATTCTCCCGAGCCCGCGTACCAGCGCGTTTTCGTCCCGAATGTCCCAAACTTCTTCGGACCTATTGTAACATTTTCGCCCGAACCGGCCGAGTCGCGTACTTCAGAACTTTTTATCCCAAATGTCCCAAGTCAAAAAGTGCAAGTTGTTCCATTTTGGCGAAACACCCAAACGCGCATACTTGGCGTTTTCATCCCAATTGTCCCAAAAGGAATTTGTGCGTCTTCTCCCTGCTTCACCCGAATCGGCCGAGCCGCGTGTTTCGCGCATTCGCGTCTCACATGTCCCAAGTGAACCAAATGCCATTCATACTTAGTTTTTCCCGCTCTACCTGAATATGTTATTTTTCAAACTGATAGATATGAATTTAATGCGCATTGATCACCTTTCTCTCTCCTCAACGGCTATATAACGGGCAGACCCCCTTTTTGCATTTCTCACACTGCTTCCTTGCTATCTTTTGCTCGAACATCTTGCTGGCGAATAAGGTTTTCGATGACGTCAAGGATAATCTATCAAAATCCTGGGTTTACAGCGTAGAGTGGAAGATCAGAGTCTTGGAGGAGGCTTGGGAGAACTGAAGAACAGCTGGCAGAAGGACGAAGCTTTCAAGACACTGGTCGTCTCTGCTTTCAAAGATATACACTGTCATCTTCAGGATGAAAATTCTGGTGTTTCCCTTTCCTTGCAAGAAATCAAAGCTCAATTCAGAGCTTTTGTAAAAGATAATTTATTCAAGGAAAGCTCCATCTCTAAAGAAAAAATGAAGGAAATCTACTCTCTTCAATCTGCCATTGAAGAAGCAAATAAAGATTATCATACTCATGTCGAGTTTGATAAAGAGATGGAGAAGTGTCTTGGATTTTGGACTCAGTCTACGGCCAACACGTCAGTCCCTCGTGGCAGAGACATAGCTGAGGCGTTAAAGAAATTCAAGCAGTGGATTCTGAAGTCGGTGGGTCCCTCTCAGTGACTGGCCACCTGTCTTCTTCTCCTTGTTCTTTTCTCTTCTTCCCTTTCTTTTTCCGTTTTCTTTGTAAGAAGTTAAGGTATTGCGGTTGGCGGTCCTTAACTGTTCTTGGTTAAAAGAAGCGGTTACAAAGAGTAACTGATTTGTAAGTTATATAATGGCCTCTCTACGCCATTCTAAAAGAGGAAGAACTTGGCATATTTTCTGAAAGTGTAAATAGATTACAAAGAAATCAATACAAAAGGGCTTTCCATTCTTTGTCTATCCGATCTCTGTTATCCCTAAGCTTTCTTTTAAATGTTGTGAAGATCATTTTGTCTCTAGTTTGTTAGTCTCTCTGATTGCATACTTTTCCAAATTTTGCAAGCACAGCGATCTTGTATAACCAAGAAGGAACTTTGTGTCCTTGATTAATGAATCCGAAGGGTGTTATTTACAGAACTTTGTGTCTTTAAGTTTCATCTTATTCATACGATGCAAATGATCTTGTTTCGATTCACTGTAACTTCGCATACATAATGAATTACTCTGATTCTCTATAATTCTGCATGTTGCCTTTCTCGCTCATTCCCACACTCTCATTCCTCGATCCTTTTGAGATTGATGATCCTTACGAAAGACACTTTTGTAATATCCAAGTTTAACCGAGAAAATTATGTTTTGTATATTTGTAAATAAGTTCGTTTCGAATAAGGGAACCTCTCCCATTAAAGAGGAGGGACTTCTTGTCCCCCGACTATTGCTCTTCTTAAAAGTCTTATTTGACGACCAACGGTGTCCATTGAAACTGGTCTAAGTTCCATCAGCCATAAATTCCTCGAAATGCCGACTTGCCCGATTTACGAAGGATTTAAAACGGGTCATTTGTTATGGCGATGACATATTTAGATAACCCAAATGTCCTAGGAAATTTGGGACATGGGTATGGAAAAGGCCAAAATGGTCGCGAGGACTATATGGTGCAAAGCAATGGTGGGGTCGGGCGGTCCAAGTGGCCCAAGTGTGTCGCGGGCCCGTAAAAGCCAAAACATTTGTAGTAAGTTGGATGCGGGTAATGCGGGAGTTGGTGGTCTAGTAAACCCTTGCACTCCGGTGCCACAAGTTCTCCAAAAACTTGCAATACCCATAATACCTGCAATACAAATGAAGGTGGTGTGATGCGAATTATGAGAGCGCATGTGGAACGCCTTTGAACCGAGAAGTTCAAACGAGCATAACTTTTGACCTAGAGCTCTAATTTTGAAAAAATGGAATTTTCGGAAAGCTCTCGACATCTTCTACACCATTGATATTGTATATATTAATTTTAGTAAGGGTGGGTGGCTGAAAATAAAAGAAACATCTCCAACTCCAATAAATTAAATGCTCAGTCCCGTAAAATGCAAGAAATCCCTGACAAACGCAAAACATCTGCACACACTCAGAAGGCCATAACTTTAGAAATTTTCAATGGATTTTCACAAAATTGGTCTTGTTAGAACCATGAATGAAAGTACAATGCACAGAAATCAATAAATATATAAATTGATGAATTTTTTATGATAATTTTAAGGAAAATGTTCCAGGTTTTGAACAATGATTTTATTAGTGGTTGGAGAGGCATTTAATGAGCATGGGCTGCCATTCCTTCTCTGTTGTAGGTTATGGGACACCTTGAGATTTATTTACAGGTCCAAAATCACCAACCACACTCATTTATTATGACTTGTAATTGGTTTAAAAAGTGGATTTCAAGATTTACATCCCTTCTCTCTCTTCCAAAACTCTATAAATTGAAATATTGGGCTCATTGTAAGAAGAGGATAGTTTGAGTAGAAAAAATTTTTCATTTTGATTTTGTGAAGCCAATGTGCTATAGGCCTTTATAGTGGAATCCTTACATGGTGATCTAGGCCTTTCCTTTGTAATAGTTTGGACTGTGCATATTAATGAAGCAATAGATTCAAGTTTGTGGATGTATCTTCCCTTGCTGAGTTTGTTGCATTCTCCTTGCCTCTCTAATGTTATTGCAAATGTTTATGTCTACTCTATACTCTTGCAGGGACCTATTATTATTGTGTATGCATGGAAATGTGTTGTGAATGTTATTATTAGACTGTGGAGAACTGTCATCACCCTCTCTGATATGCATTTTGCTTCCATTTTCACACATTGGAAATTGTTCTCATTCCCTTCTTTTGGTGCATCACCTCTATAGTGTAGTTTTCCTTCATTTTCATGTTATTTCTCTCTCCCTGGTCCCTTGGAAATTGTAGGATAGAGATAGTTAGTAGTTTCATCTCAATAGAGTTAGTTTGCACTAGGATTAGGAAGAAGAACCATATTTATCTGGAGGTCTATCTCAAGTAGAAAGTCCCACAATTTGGAGATAGTACCCATGTTACCCGATTACACTGTGATCTCAAGCACACGAGACTTGTGTAAAGCGAGAGGGTTTTGTGATTCGGTGATAACAATCATTCTTGTAAAAGGATAGATTGAATTGATTCTCCTTGGTTGAGAGAATGAAGAAGAAAACTAAGAAGAGAAAGAAAACGAAGGTTACATGATGGCAAAGATTTCATGGAAAGAAGATGGAAAAAAGGAAATAATATGTACATCTGTATGGTGAGAAGAGGGTAATGTCTTCTTCTTTATTTCCTTTGTATTTTTATTGTCTCAATGTAATGGCTTGAATAGGATGCAAAACACATAGGGTTTCTTCTTGTAGATCCACATGTTGTTGTGAGATATTGTATTGTTAGATCCACACGTTGTTGTGAGGTCTTGTATTATAGATCCATGTAGATCTAGTATTGTAGCTCATTGGATAGCTTGTGGATATGTGATAGTATCTAGAGATATTGTAGAGGAGGTTATCTTCATGTTTACACAGGTTGATGCAGTGATGGAGGAGAGACTTACTTCTTGGTGCACAATTATGATTGCACATTGGTAGACCCATGTGAGAGGTTTTTTTGAAGATTCACGGGAGAGCTTGGTTGTAGTTCAGAGATGTAGTAGTTACTAGTTATGTGAGATGTTATGGTGGTTTGGAGGCATGGTTTTAGTGGAATCATGGAGATTCAATTAGAGATCAGTAAAGAATATATTCTTGGAGAGATGTATTTTAATCTTTTGGGAAGAGTTGGTTTGTACTCTTGTTTATTATATATATGAGATCTCTATCTTTGGTGGACATATCCTATATTGGATGAACTATGGTACATGTTGTGTTATGTGTGTGTACTTTGTTTTGATTTGGATTTATCTAGTTTACACTTCCATTGCTGTAGATTTTGGGGAATTGTTTCCATTTCCACAGTCCTAATTCCTAACAACTGGTATCAGATCCTGGT
Source organism: Taxus wallichiana var. yunnanensis (assembly GCA_018340775.1). Taxonomy (NCBI): domain Eukaryota; kingdom Viridiplantae; phylum Streptophyta; class Pinopsida; order Cupressales; family Taxaceae; genus Taxus; species Taxus wallichiana. The sequence goes on along the minus strand of CM031237.1, from coordinate 665,309,062 downwards.
TTGTTATCTTATCTGATACCAACAAGTGGTATCAAGAGCGGTGGCTTTAGTTTTCAGAGAAAGGATTTTCTTCAGGGTTTTGTTAGTGGTATTACTGACAGATGTATGAGAGCAGGTTTTGTTTTCCTGATGTGAAAATCATAGGAAGAGATTTTAATCTCAAGTGGGAGCTGGAAATGAAAGGTTTCTTAAAATGATAGTGACCCACATCGGTATACTAATCGATTAAATGCGATGTTCCATAATTGATGTCGGCATGGTGACCATGGTCGGTTAGAGGGAACCAACATCGAACCTGGTTAAACAAAAAATTATAGATTTTAAGAAATTAGAGAAGATACAGATGAATCTATCTTGATTGTTGAGGTGTCTCTAGTTTTTGGAAGCATAAGAATGTTGGTCGATTCCAGATCTAGATTATAGAGGTATGCTTTTTTATTATCTTAGTATTGCAGTGCTTGTATAATTTGGTTACTTATGCATGTTTAGGATTACAGATCTGAGTTAGAGATAGAGGAGTAGTTATGCATCCTTTGGTGTAGTTAGATGCATGGGATTCATTAGAGAGGCGAGAATATAATCACATAGAATGAAGATGGTTCTTCCATCGAGAGTAAAATACATCAGTTGAAGATGCAAGTGAGTGTATTTGTGTTGGTAAGGTGATGTGTTTCATCTTGGTGTTGTTTTATTACATGTATTATTGTTATAAAGTTTTTGTGCAAGGTTTGGGTACTTCTTTAAATAACTAGCTCAACACAACTATCGGATTTGGTTGGAGTAGGAACCTAGTTTGGTGTACTATGCAAATTTATGGCATTTTGGTAGTTCAACAACACCAACATTGGTCACGAGAGGGGAATTGGTTCTGGTCACCAAATCGTAGTGGAGTCTCTATGAAAATGAGTTTGCGCGGGGTTTCTTATAGCGAGAATAGAGCATAAAAGGTTTAATGTCTAGTTATAGAGGATCTGATTTCTTACACATAGTGTATAGATAGAAACAAATTAGATCACTTCAAATTTTAAATGAGAAAGAGGACAAAATTGGCTTGATGAGTCCAGTGAGAATTGGATCAAATTCAGGTATCTTTATATGGTTCATGTTTTATTTCTTTCATTTAAAGAAACTAGTATTATGTTTGTATTTGTGTGTACAAGTAAATTTTTCACCATGGATATTTGGTGAGCTTGACTTTTATTTTTGGGATGTGTTGGAATCTTGAGGAAAAGGGTATCTATTCTAAGGATGAGAGCATCAATTAAAGTCATGTTTAGACACATTGCAGGTAATGAGAGATGTTAAGTACACATGGATGAAAATAAGGTGGTTCAGCCTACTTCACAATAAGTCCAAACTTCTATGATGTAGAAGTATTATTTTATAAGAAGGGAATCAGTTTTATATTTTCTTTCATCTATTTTATTTCTCACTGATATATATATATATATATATATATATATATATATATATATATATATATATATATATATATATACACACACTAAATATTTTTAGCTTGGTGATTAGAGGAAGTATAGGAGTTCATGTTGAGTGGGAGAAAACCATGGTTATTGGAATTACATGTGCGGAGTGAGAGGAGTATGCTACTATTCGAGTGGCATGAGACACAAGCTGTTTTGGAGGAAAGTCATGGTTTTGTAGGTATTTTTATTAGTACATGTTGGGATCACTTCTAGTTTTATTTATAGTTCCTTATGGGATGGCGGTTGATGGTTGTTCAAATTTGAGTGAATAAGGGAGAGAAATTTTTTAGAGTTTGAAGGGTGAAAGAAAGAAAATTATTTTTCATAGGTTACAAAGTGTGAAAAAGTGTATATTTACATCTTATTGATGTTTCCCTTGTTTTCTTTCATATTGGATGGTTGTGCAATATATTGATGACATTTTTTATTGGTATTTGCACTAGTTATTAGTAGCATGGTTATTTTTTTTTACATTGATGAGCACATGATTCATATATGGCCTTGGAGTTAATCGGTGAGAGACTTGGAGCTTCTTGAGAGCCTGGTGATATGGATGGATGTATATGGTGAGTTTATACATGTAGATAGATTCTGTTTTGTGAGTCTATGATGATGCAAAATTTTTTTGCACATGGATGCCTATGAGATTGCTTTAAATGCCTTGAGCATGAGTTTGGAATGTTTATATTTCCTCTTGTTACTATGTTACTCCATGATAGATATATTTTCTACATGGTTGTCTTGGACATGCAAATTGTTTATACATGGTTGGATTTAAAGAAAGTAGTGTTATGGATTCTTTGAGTTATGCAAGCATGTAGAACTCATTTGGGATGTCTTGACACAGGATCTTGTTTTTGCTTATGTATATTCTAGTTTGACATGTCTTTAGTCAATTGCATTGGTGATTAACTAAAAATAGAAATTTATCTAACTATTTTATGAGTTAATCTAAATAGAAACTAAATGCTATATTGAAATGATGAAACTAAATGTTATGCTTTAATATTTGAATATATTAGAATAATGGTAATGAGAGGGATATGTTAATAACCTAGAATTGACTTACATTGAATTATGTTGGATTGTAGTAGATTGATGTGCAAATTGAGAAAATTGTGAGTGAACGGCCTCCAAAAGGTCAGCAATTGAATGTTGGACTGTCTTGAAGTTACCTCGAGAGTGTATTGGGGTTCCTAGGGCACCTAGTGCGGGTTATGGGTGATCAAGACCTGTGTGAATGCACAAAATCTGGGTTCGAAAGTGTCGTAAGGATGTTTGAAACCCTATCGGGTGTCGCACTTTGGATTCGTTGAATGAAGTGGATGATATCCTGCAAATTAGAAAGAAGAAGGGATAGGACCAATCTCGAGAATCCAAACTAGTGGACTTACAAGTGAAAGTGGTACAATAAATTTTAGACCTTGATGTAGTTCAAGTTAGTTGGTATACAATATTTTGTCTAAGGTTCCCTAGCACTAATGACATGGTAGTAGATAGAAAATAACTAATTGTAGGAATGCCAATAGTAAATGGAATGAAATAAATAAAAATGGAAAGAATACAACCCTTTTTGCCTATGCTTATGTGATGTAGATGTAGAAAAATCCCAAATGTAGTCCTTTCTTTAGTAGATAGCTTCCTTTGATGTGTAATATGTCTACCCATAATGTAGTGAGTATGCTTTGTTTATATAGGGATCTCTTCCTCAAATTTGAAACTAGTGAACCAAAAGCTGAGACTACGACCTAAGGCAATACATAAGGTGGTCGTTAGGACCTGACCTCAAACATAGAAATTAATACCATAAGTAAAGATAACATGGGAGCCTAAAATCATGGACTTGGGCACCTCGAGTTCCCTAGTCCTACCCTAAGTGCCCCAAAGAAGACACAAAGACAGCAAACAAGAGAAATACAACATCTAAGACATCCTAAAAGATGCCTAAAAGCTGTAGAGACATGTGATGACCGAACTAGAAGAGCACAAGTGATGAGTGACTAAGTGATGAAAATACCTAGGGAGGGGTCACTAATGAATACTTTAATCATCTAAGATTCATATAAAAATTAACATACCGGTGGTATAAATGTAATAGTAAGTGTGTGATTTTGTGACTACATTTGCCCCCACTTTATGTTGGTGAGTGGAAAGCTTGGTAACATAAAGTAGATAGAGATGTGTACTGAGAAAAATTCGGAGAAGCCCAAGATGTAGAAGAATGCACAAATATGTAGTAGAAGCATGCAGATAGAACTATAAAAGCGTTTTGAACCATGGATCAATGAGTTGATCCATGTAACGAAAAAAAAAATGCAAATGTCGAGGTGAATGGAAAATGATGATATTAGATGATTTTGAATGCGGTTGAATAGGTGGGTAGGGAGTGATAAATTCCCAACCTAGACACTTGTATTTGGATGGAATTATTGAAGGATTTGGGCATCTTACTTTGCTAAGGAAGAGTGTAGGGAGAAAAGTGTGTTATTCTCCAAGATTTAACTACATCCTCAAGATCTAGTCGTTGTAAACAGACTCAGATCAAAATGGGGAGATATTGGATTCAAATGACTTTGATTAAATAGTTAAACCATATAGGAGTTATAAAGGAAAGGAACTCTTGCAACTCACTCCATGGGTGTCGCTTGAGAGATGTAGAAGGCTTCTAAGTTAGGTCATCTAGAAGTGCACGCGATAGAGGATGAGATGGCTTCAAGTCAGTTCATATGGAAGTGGACACAAAATATAGAATAAAATCCCAAGTTAGGTCATCTAGAAAAGAAGTGATGAATGTAATTCCCAAGTTAGGCCATTTGGGAGACCGCTTATAGGTTTGAATGCATTGATTTTGATTAGTTGATTAAGTTTTTGTTGGTTACTCATGGAGAGGTTTTTCGCTAATTTCCTCCGAGTTAGGTCGTTAGGGGAAAGTCACTAGAAATTGATGAAATATCACATAAAATGATTCTGGTCATTTCTTTGCCCGATTTAAGTCATTAGAGGGATTTTATAGGTTATATCATGTGATCATGTTTAGGAAATGCTCAATGATTGTTGCCCCCAGATTAGGTCTGTTTCTTTGGATTGTAGTAGATAATGAAACAAATAAGAGGTAAAAGGCCAAGGAGGAATACTTGTTGTATGTTGGTTGAAGGTTGAGTGTGTGTGTTCTGATTTCTGATCCAAACTGATTGTGTGAGCTTCATTTTGGCTAGGAGGAACTACCTGTAATACAAAACAAGACCACAAGATACAATTAATAGCAAAAGTTAGTGGACTACCTAGCGTGAGCTAGATCCAGGAAGTGTGATACTTCCTCGACAGTTTTCAATCCAATGATATATATAATTGAATATAAAATAAATGAACAAGGAAATAAAAGAATCTAATGCTAGTGCTCTACTAGGTATCTCAAATTACTATCAATTTTAATCCAATTAAATGCTTGATAACGAGGTCGATGAAGGTCACGGGTAAAGTTGTAGGCTAGGTAGGTGGTCCGAGGGTCACGGGTAGGTTACGGGGTAAGTTTTGGTGTAATTTTAGGTTGATTTGGGTGATTAGGGTGCTTTGGTCTAAGTTAGTTTACAAGACATAGAGACGGATGCGGTCAAGGTGACCGATGATGGTTTATGTATGAACAATTTTAGTTTAAGATTACCTATATCGGTTTTTGTTTAGAATGGAAGAATGTCAAAAGTGGGTGTCTAGGATCTCTTTGTGTCTACAAAAAGAGTTAGGAAGGTCTATGGTGAGGTTATAAGTGGGGTACCAGGTTTGGGTAAGGTTTTGTGAGGTTTTGGGGATGTTAGGGGCAATTTGGTGAAAGTTGATAGGGGATGCAGTAATCGATGTCAGTTGGGTGATCGATGTTGGTATAGAGAGAGAGACCGATGATGGTTAAGTTGACCAGACATCAGTAGGGGAGAAATGGTGGTAATCAAATAAAATTAGTTTTGGACTTCTCTTTGATTACACAGAGAATGGAGGGAGGATGGTTGGGTTCTGTAATAAGGTCAAGAAAACTCAGGAAGGTATAAAGGTTAGGTATGGAGAGCTAGAATCTTGTGGGTGGTTGGATAGGTAAAGGGGAAAGAAGGTGGGAATGGAGGCATGCAGGAGAGAAAAAGAACTAATAAAAAAATATAATGAACATATTAGGTAAGTAGAGAAATAATGAAAATCAAACACAGTTGTATTTGCAAGTTTGGTTTATGAAGGAAGGTAACAGTCGATCATGAAGAACTTTGTGGTCAATTACACAAAAATACTTTCCGGAGTGCTCTGTGAATGAAAATTCCTATGGATGAGTATCAAGTACTTGCTTGGGCCTATGGTTGAATGTATTCCATCATCACGGATCTTTGATAAAATCTCTGGTTCATACTTGGATGCGAGATAGCTTTCTCAAAAAATAGAATGACCAACCTGGGTAAAAGGTTATAAAACTATATATATGGTAACCAATGATGGTTAGGGTGATGGCATTGGTTGAGGGTTAACCAACATCTATTAATGTGGGAAATACTAGGTTTACCAAAAATAACAGATCTTGGCTTTTTTTTGGTGTGATACGATTGTCGGTTTGGGTTTAAGGTGATGGTTAGTGCTTAGATAAGTGGGAGTGTTGTTGGAGAAGGAATAAGAATTTAATTTTAGGGTTATACTAAGTCCCAGTTGGTTAAGATAAATGGAGACTCAGTATTAGTTAATGAATAAGCTAAGAATAAGTCCATTGTGAGGTGTCTAGGTGATGTGGCTAGGTGAGGTGCAAATTAACTTAATTAAACTAATTAAACTAATTAATAGTGTGAGGATGAACATTAATTCAATTATAAGTAATTTAATTAATATGAATGTGAGATAAGGGATCATGGTTAGGTGAATACATTACGTTAATTAATTAAAAGGCACCAAAGGGAGTGTGTGACCCAAATTTGGTGTCTACATTTTCCCTTTTTTCGCGTAGCTTGTATTAATAAGCGATGCTGACAAAAATAGGAATTGGTTTCCCCAATTATAAGTGAGAGTTGGGTTTCCCAAGTAGGGATAAAGGCGAGGTTTCCCCCAAGTGTGGGTGGAGGTGATGCCCTTAAAACTAGGAATTAATGAGGTGTTAAATGGATTTAGTGAGTGGTTTGATAAATGGGTAAGTGATGAAAGTGAGGGTAAGTGGGTTACATGGGAGAGTATGAGTACATTGGGTAATAGGTAAGGGCTATATTGGGTAATGGGTAATGAAAATTGAATGCACATGCACATATAGAATGTGACATGGTACTAGGTGGAAGAGTTTGCAAAATCTACATCGTCCAAGGTTGATAGGTTTATCCAAACAAGGTGGAAGTGATTTAGGTATCCAATGTCGTGATATGGTGCGGAAAAAAACTAAGGTTAGGACGATCCGAACACCAAAGGTTTGGTTAGGATAAACAACATGACAATAAAAAGGTAAGGTCATTAGGCTAAACAACACGGAAACAACATCTCAAGGTATAGTGAGTACACAAATTCCAATGTCAAAAAATGTGGTTCAGGTCAGGGTATGTAGGTCATGGCATCTTTAAGGATAGGGTATATGTAAAGAACATGTCCCTAAATGTAATTAAGGAAATGTATAGGTAATTTAGGCTTTTGGGTAGGGTGTAATAGGTGTTGGTAAGGTCAAAAGTGGTTGAAGAAACATTGTGTTTAGGAAAAATGGGCATAGGATAGGTCAAAGGATACTAGCGGGTGATGTACTTGTTGTTAATTCCATTTTTATTGTGTATTAATGGAAACTAGGTGAATTTGGCATGATTTATTCGAGGTCATGTAGGTATGATTGAATCGAGCATAGGCACAAAGTGGATTCAAGGTGAGTTAGGCATGATGGAGTCAGGTATAGGAATGGTTTGGTCATGTTTTTGGGTTTGATTTAATTTCCAAGTTATTGGTAGTATGGAAAATAAATGATGATATATATGTATGTTGTGGTTTAAATTTCCAAATATTTGATATCATGGAAATGTGACATTATTGATGTATGATATGATGATGTGATAAAAGGATAAGTATGCATGTTTATCTGTTTGTTTAATTTCTAAGTGTTGTGTAAATTGGAAACTAACTAATGTAACATGTGAATAGAAAAATGGGGGAAAGATGGTTAGGGTAAAGAGTGGCCAAGCTAACCTCTAAGGTCCCCTTTCCCTCAACATTTTACCTATATAGCCCCAACGAAAAGGGTCTCAGCTGATGTAGTTATCCCTTAAGATAGGGAAGAATATGATGAGGTAAAGGAATGGGTTAGTAGGTTTTAGGTAAGATTGAGTCTAGGTCCTTTAGGCATGCTTGAGTTTAGGTTGTTTAGGAATGGTTGAGTTTAGGTCATTTAGGCATGGTTGAGTCTAGGTCATTTTAGGTATGGTTGAGTTTAGGTCACTTTAGGCATGGTTGATTGTAGATCAAAAGAGGAATGGGTGATTGTGGGTCATAGGTATGGGTGATTTTGGTGAAAGAGGAATTCTGAAAATATAGGTGGCGATGGTCCGGTCTGGATAGGAAGATCAATAAGGAGGAAAAGAGGTGAATTGTAAAGGAGACAACAAGAGCCACCTAATTGATAAGAACCATAATGATTCTATCATACCAAAGACTACATTATGAATGTAAGACCCTAAAGGCGTTGCATAATTGACTATTATAAGGGTGAAGAAATTCAAATGATCACGAAATGTCATATTTACAGAAATTCCCTTGAGTAGGCATGAAATTAAGAAAGGAAATGTGATGAGGTGAAGGAAGTTGGTTTGTAGCATAACTTGGTGTGAGACAAAGATGCCTTTTGGCAGGGAAACCTAAGATCAAGATAAGTAAGTCCATGACAAAAAGTTATGATTTTATTTTTGCTTTTGTTTCTATAAAACGATTGATGTGGGAAGTCTATGTGGGATGAATAGAATATCTCCTTGAGGTATTTGTGGAGCTGATCAATGTGGGAAGCTTCAGAATATTAATATTTTATTTTTGCAAAAATAGTCTTCTTTTTGATAGACTATTTATTGTATGGCTAGCCTTGTATAGCTGTCCTTCGAGGGAGTAGTCTATTTATAGCAAAGATATAGAAAGAATAGATGTCATTTTTAGGGAGTCATCTTTTTGCTAGAAGTTTGACTCAAGGATTTTTACTTTAAAAACTCTGTATATTACTTTTGCATCATCTTTTGGACTTTTAGGTCATGGACAAGACTATAGAGAGGGACAAGATCCCATTATGAAGACAAAACCATAGTACACAAAGGTTAGATATGTAAGAGAGAGGTATTAAATGATGAACGACCATGGGATTCCATCTTAAAAAAGAGTAAAAGTATCCATGAGAATCCTACCATGAGTAGAGCCATGGTAATCATATTGAAGATAAGGATGAAAAGTGATGGGTAATCACATGAATCTTGTTTTGTCATTGATCCTCAAAATAGGTAAATGGAAGGTGAATGGTGCTCAAAGAATGAGTGTTTTTAATACAGAATGTGGTATAAGAATTGATTCAACAATAGAATGGTCGAAGATGCAAGGCATTGAGGGGCTCAGGTTCGGGTTTACCTTCGAGTGAAGATAAACGATAAGTATCTAATCCATAGGTATGAGTAATGATATAGGGTCCAAACCAATTAGGAGTAAATTTTCCCATATTAATTGTCTCCTCTTTTTGTTGTATGTTGATTTTCCTTGAACGAGATCACTGACCTGGAAGGTTCGTTCATGGACACATTTTTCATAGGCACATTTGATACATTTTTGATATATTTGGAGGTGGTTAAGAGCATTGAGACAATGTTCGTATAATAAATTGAGTTTTACTAAACGATCCTAGAAAAATTCATCATTGTTGAGCATATCTTTGAGTGAGATACAAAGAAACAAAATCTGGACTTCAAGAGGCAGGAAAACCTCTCGTACCAAATACTAGAGAGAAAAGCGTGGCAACAGTTGAGGTACAAATACTAGTATGATAAGCCCATAAGGAAAAATGAATGTGCATGTGTGAATCCTTTCCAGTATCACCAACCACTTTCATATGAATTTTGTTCAAGGTTTTATTGGTTGATTCTTCTTGGCCATTTTTTTAAGGGTAATAGGTGAAGAACAACCGAGTTGAATGCCAAAGGAATCATAGATCTTCTATAGGGTTTTGTTTTTGAATTTTTTTGTTATCAATGATGAGGCGATGAGGAACACCAAAGTGAAAAATGATGTGATGATTGATGAATTCACATATTTTCTCGATTTTTTAGAAATAAGGGGTATGGCTTCAGGAATAGTGATGATATTATGGACCACAATGTTTGGCTCAATACTAGGCATATCAGCTAGGACCAAGAAAAATTGTTGTTATGATCCGGAGGAAAGTAGTAAAAGCTTCCTCTTCAAGACATCTAAAGATTGGCCTATCTTTAGAATGTGTGAGTGGTCCCTGAGTATAAAGATTGATTTCAATGGTTGATTTGTTCAATATGGTTTGTGTCTCATAAGGTAACGATCGGTGAATATAAGAATCTTACGCACTAAGGTAGGTGAGAAGAGACTCATCATCGTAACATTGAATGGTGTTAATAGAAGGTGTATCATCATCAATCATGTCGGATACAAGAAGGAAAGGGAAGAGGCAGCCTCACCATCTCATTGATACGTTAGAGGTCTTGGTGAAACGGTGTTGATGAATTTTTTTGGGAAGAATGGATTCTGGATCCATAGACTTTGTAGGTGAAGGTGGTGAAGTTGGTAAATGGGGTGAAGAAGGGTTTTCCTCCACAACGAGTTTGACTCGGGACTTCTTGGGAGATGGTTCAACAAATCTAATACCACTACAATTATTATGTTTATGTGTGGTGCATAGGATGATAGTATGGTGGTCTTGTTCATAGAAAAAAGCCAAAACCCTTCCATGCACAATGATGGAGGAAGGTGTGGGCGAAGCAATGGTTGGTGAGATATTGGAGGTCAGATAAAAATGGTTGTGTTTGGGAAGGTGGCTCCGGTGAGTAGGTAGAAGTATCAAGTCCCCAATAAGTTAATTTGGTAAAAGTTGGGGAGAACCATAAGGTAAAACCTTTCCTATGCGGTGATCATAGTGGGGGTGTTGGCGAAGGTTATCATACTCTTGAGAAGTAAGGAATGTGTTAATGTTGTATAGGAAATACTCCCTAGAGTGAGACAATGAAAAACACCTTCTAAGGGATCGAGTAGTTGATATGTGGATATCCGAATGGAGGAATTCTTGGATGGTAGGGAAGAAGAAGTATTGGTTGGTTGGGAAGTAGATGAGTTAGCTGATGGGTCAGTTTGTAGGGGATGTGATGACAAAGAATGGGAATAAAGGTGTTAGGTATGGGAGATGTAGCAAAAATGTTGGTGGATGGGGTTGTGGGTGAATGATAAGTAGCAGTGGTGGTAGATGCCTTAACTGGTATAAGCACATCATTTGGTCGATACAATATGTTGCAAGTTTTGAATGGTGAAGGGTCAGCTAGAATGGTATAGTTATTTCCTTCAAGTTCAAATTTTATGCAGCGATGTAAAGTCGAAGGAACACAATCCATGATGTGGATCCAAGGTCAGCCAAGAAACAAGTTTTTGAAATTCCCCCTCTAAGAAAGAACAATTCTAGAATGGTATAGTGGCCCCACACGAACGTGGAGAATGATGGTGCCGAGAGTGGAAGTTATGGCATCATTGAATGAATGTAATATAACTAGGTTATTATGCATGTAATTGGTAGGGATGTGCATTTGGTTGTAAACATGGGAGGAGATGGTGCTGTTTATAGATCGCCATCGATCATAATGCATTGAGCGCATATATTATTAATGTAAATGGAAATGAAGATCAAGATAATCTTATTGGAGAGGTATAATCTTGTCATTAGAGAAACCGAGAGTGACTACTTGATGAGTGGCAAAGAGGTGTAGAAGAAGGGCAAGAATTTTTGAGAGAGGCCACATGGTGAGGGGTGATAATGGAGGCCACGCTTAGGTAAAACCTTGATGGATTACGATTCTCCATGAGGGCTGTCGATGCAACTTAGAGGTCTAGACAACATCATACAAAGACATTTTTAGAGGGGATTGGTGTAATTGTTTTTCATTATATGATGGAGAACCCATCGTAAAGAGGGTATGTGGTTTCTTGAATGGTCATTTTCGATGTAGGTGCAAGTGATCAATATAGTGGGTATAGGATTGGCGAGATGGGTGGTGGCTTTCTCCTATCCTTTGTCTTTACGGGGTGCAAGTGGTAATGTTAACCATAATAATATGGGGTAAGGCGCGCAGATGAGTGATGATATGTGTACCGAAAAGATGGGAAATAGTAGGGTGAGGGCATGTATTGGTGTGGTGCAAAAAGACAATGCATTAAAATTTGGGCAGAGGTTTGCATAATTGTCTTATGTAGACCATGTTGATTTCAAATGTTAGAGGTGGATAAAAAGGTTGTGGAGGTGGAGATGCGGGTTGTTGAATAGGTAAGGGGTGAGAATGTGTGGTGATAGGTGAAGGTGGAATAGGGTCCTCATCTAGAAGATCATCATCGTCAAAATTTTCTTTAGGAGGACATAGTTGGAGAAGAACGGTTTTAAGAGCCTTATAATTTTCTACATCATGCCCTAGCACACGATGGTAGGTGTAAATTTTAGTATCATCAAACCTTGGTTTGGGTTTGAGTGGGTCGTAAGGTCTAAGTGGTGGCAATGTGATGACAATGGTCTCTAAAAGGTTTGCTAAAATATTGGCGTAAGACCCTTCCAATGGATCATAATGTGAGGTAAGTGTGGGTCTGGATGGAAGTATGGGTGATTTTAGTGGGAGAGGCACCACAGAGGTGAAATTGGAGGTGGAATAGGTTTGACCACTAGTTTGGTAGGTAGTACTATTTTAGTTTTGGGTTGTACCTTCTTGGGTAAAGGTATAGCAGATGAACTAGTGATAGAAGGTGTTGTAGGTTTAAATACCTCTTTGGAGGGTAGTGGGTTTTTCAAATTTGGTTGCACCTTCCTAGGTAAAGGTGAAGATGAAGTGTGTGATGTAGAAGGGAAGGCAGATGGTGGTAAAGGATGGGTTAGCCAAGGTTATAATGGAGGTATAGTGAAGGTTTTGGAAGACACAAGGTGGGAGGTATTGGTTGAAGAGAAGGGAATATCATAGGTAGTGATGAGGCGGCTTGAAGCGGTGTGGATATAGGTGGTAAAAGGATACGGTGGGATCGTGAAGGTGTATAAGGTGTAGGTAAATTATGTTTAACAAAGGCTCATGATAAGGTGGTGGGCTGCTATGTTTTTAGTTTACCTTGGGTAGGAGGCTATTTGGCCAAGGTAGATGGGTGAGGTATTAGGATAGATGGAAGGGGTGAAGGTGAAAGAGGGGTAGTAGGAAAAACCGGTGTATGCGGCCTAGAAGGTTGGGTCTTCCTCTTAGGTGGGGAATATTTTTGTATAGGCTTGTGAGGACATGGATGATTCCAATATGACACAAGGATGGACTAGGATTGATGTCGGCATGACTCCCAATGTGGTAACGGTTCTAGATGCAAGGGAAAGCATAGGTACAAAGTTAGGTTTTAGGCATAGGAACAAGTTTGGTTGTTGGTAAAGGTTTAAGTGTGGGTGAGGGTGATGAAGAAGAGGCCACTCCAATTGGCATGGGCATGGTTGGTTTGGTTGTCTGAAATACCTTTAGATAGATTGTGGAGGTATCAATAGACAACATTTACATCTGGGTTGATAAGGGTAGCCGAAGGTGTCCCCAAAGCATGGAATTATCAACACAATCCAAGCGGTCACCAAACATGAAAACAAAAATTTTGTAGAAGGAAATGATGTTGATTTATTAGTAATCCCTATAAAGTATGTCTATGAGATAGGGAACTAATTGGCTTCGGACTGTGGGTAAAATAGCCAAGAGTAAATCAACAGGATCTTTGAAGGATGATGGAGAGTTTTCACTAACGGGGAAGAGCTGATTTTAAAGGATCCCCTATAGGTAGGGAGATGACAGTGGGATTAGGTAGGTTCCTCTTTAGGTGGAGATGAAGGTGAGCACGACTCTCCCATGGGTAGGATATTTAACACTGTAGGTTGTTCATTAGGTTGCGAGGTGAGTGGTGAAACTACATCGACAAATATTGTGGACTCCTACATGGGTGAAGGGGGAGATAAGGGAGAATCCTATAGGGTGAAGGAGTAGATGAAATAGGCTCCTCCATGGGTAAAGGAACTCATGTAAGAATATCCTCGATAGAGGGGATAAGATGAAATTGAGGAAGGGCTGGTACGACTTTGAAAACAACATGAAATTCACAGACATTATTGTCATTAGTCGAAGGTTCGTTAGTTTGGTTAGATGACAAGGTGTTATTAGGGAATGTTTTCTTGAAGATATGCAAGTTCTGATTAGCTGGTGCATTCGGGTTGTCCAAGATGAGATCTCCATTATCTAACATTTGATGGACAATGTTTTTGAATTTTATACGATTACCATCGCTAAGACCCTTAACGAGATGAGAGTTGTAATAGTCATGTTCCTTATACCATGCGCAGGCATAGGAAGAGTAGGGTTAAAACTAGTACATGGTTTGATGGGTGGAAGAGTGATTGCTCGACTTTTAGAAGTTTTTCTAAGACTGAAGAATATGGATCTCCTATAGGAGTGTATTTTCATTGCTCCCGCTTGAACTGAAAAGATTGAATGAGAGAAATGTTGGAAGAAGGTTTTGATTGATTGGGACAGTGAGATGGGCCAGCTTTTAAAACTACCGTGTTGGCAATTCATTTGGCTTTGGAATAATTGTTTTTGGGTTTGGAAGAGGAAGATGCATCATTTGATTTAAATGCAACATTTTTGTTACACAATTTAATCTTCTTCTCTTCACCGACATGAATTTTCAAGTTTTTTATCCATGGTTAGTGCCTTGTCGAATGTACGAAGGTTTGGAATTGGAGAGTTGGTGAGATGTGCCTAGCATAATCCCTAGTAAACAACTCTATAAGCTCGGTTTGAGGTAGTTGGAATGTGAGTTGGTTAATGAGGCTTTTCCAATGAGTGACAAAATCTATGATAGATTCATCTTCGTATTTTCATGTTGAGTACAAGTCGGTCATGGTGACCTTCTTAATGATATTGATTGAAAATGGTCCAGAAGGCTTGAGCCACTTGGTTGAATGAGTAAATGGAATGTCTAGGTAAACCACTATACCAATCTAATGCAGGTCATGTCAAGGACATTGGGAATGTCCATAAGAGTAGAGCATCATCATGAGTGATTAGATAACACCCATGTTTGAAATACCACAAGTGTTGTTGTGGGTCTTCTTTGTTGTTGAACTAGTTGAATTTGGGAATTTCCCAATGTGTAGGGTATGGAAAAATGGGAATAGACGGATGAATGGGATCATTGCATATTTCATCATATGTTAAAGAGTTGTGAGTGCTTCCAATGTTACCGATGCTTCTAATGTTTGCATCTTTTCCATCATCATTTTAATAAGGTCATTGGTAGGTTGTGATGACTGGGAACCCCCTATAGTATAAGGGGGTAGATGATGAATGTATGATGAGGAAGACATCCCAATATATGGTGGTGAGTACAAGAATTACAAGGGGGAATAAATGTAGGTAGAAAATATCTCGAATAGATGATAAATGAGATTGGGGCTGTTGGTGATTCATGTAAGTAGATGGGGTGGATGTAATGACTCTTGTAGTGATTGGGTGTAAGGACTGTGGGATAGAGATGACAATATTTTGGAAGGGAGTATGGGTTACCAATACCGTGGGTGTATCCGATGCAATAGGTGTATACAAGGTGGTGGGTGTAGACAAGGCTATGCTCAAGATGGATTGTGACATAATGGTTAACACCATGGGATTAATTGTTGTCAAAGGCATGATAGATGTCATAGGTGAAAAATATATATATGATATGGGGTCGAGCTGGTACACCACAGGTGGTAAGGTGGAAGAAGGTAATGCCGAGCTAGTGGTAGTTGACATGGAAGTGGGGGCGAGGGCAGGAGGAATGGATAAAGGCATGTCGTATAGCAATTATTTTGATGAGTCTCAAGTGGATGACTAGGCTAAGTAATATTTTGAGGCAACATGGTTATGGTCAAGGAGTCTTGTGAAATCCTCATCACTAGTACTAATGATAATGGGCTAAGTGGGATCCATAGGTGACAAGATGGAAGGTAGTGATGGGCTAGGTGGGAGTGGCTAAAGGATAGCATGGAACATAAGGGTGTTGGCTTGGCTACGAGTCAAAACCATGTGAGTTAGCGTAGACCTGGTAATTTTATCTCTGTAGATGACACAAAGGCACAAAGGAAATGGAGAAAATATGTTTCAGGAGGTAAAACTTGTCATTTTTTTAATTAAAAATTAAAACAAAGGAGCCTACAAAGTGGTTGGGTTAGCGGTGATGAGTGATAGAGGGTAGCCAATGATGGTTAGGGTGACCAATACCGATTACTATGGAAAATAAAATTTTTGCAAATGAGGCAATAACTAATGAAAATGAAGAAAAATATGGATTTGATAGTGATTTCAAAGATCCAGAGGTATGATGATGTATCTGAGAAACCCCAGAAAGAATAGAAATGTTATGAGTGTTATTTTTGGTAAAATGACCCGAAGAGCAGGTGTAACCGACAATGGTCAGTAAACCAATGACGCTCGGGGATATGAGTAAACTGATGACGGTCTCTAGACCGATGCCGGTCATGAAATTTGAAAAGATTGAGAAAGGTGATTTTATTGACTTAGATAAGATAAAATACCAACCTAGAAACCTGAGTATGGTAATGATGGACCCTAACACACTCAGAAAAAGTTGGAATACACCAACTATAATTATGGAGTGTGAAAGGAAGAAAGAAAAATGGAGAACATGACCTCACAACTCAAAACAAAAATCAAGCAAAGTTAACAAACATAAAATCCTATGGGTGAATTTTATGTTTCAGCTTATGTTATTTAGGACTGACTTGTGAATAGAACAGATTTTTTGGTTTGATAGAAGGCACCCTATGAAAAGCCAAGATCCAAGGATGGTTTCTGTAAAGTTTTAGTGGGGTGGTCCTTTCTCTAAGATAATCTCTAGACAAAGAAACTAGCTTGATGCCCATTGTCAATCCTCTAATTATGTGATCATTAACAACTTGTTCCCGGGTAGGATGATGTTTATGAAGATGTGTCAATTGTTTAAGTGGGTTGGTTTAGAGAATGTAAAAAGTGAACTATGATTGAATTATTCAACCATGGTGGGCATGACTTCAAACATATAGGTTTCCTCAAATTAATTTGAGCTACAATGCAACACACTGAATGAAATGTAAATGTTTTAAGTCCAAATCCATAATTAAGTTCAATGTAGAAAATAGAGAGTAGGAAGAGTAATGTTATTTCACTAATGTAATACAAGAAAAGGAAGACGTGTTCTTTTTAAAGCACCAAAAACAAAATTTCTTTTAGACAATAGAAAGGAGGAGAAGATTCCAGAGAAGAAAATTAATGTGCATACTTTTCAAAGGGACATAAACACACAATTTTTTTCCTAGGAATGAACAAATGTAAAATAACCCACGATGGGTCCCACTTTGGTGTGCCAAAATGTTTCACCAGTTGTAGTAGATAATGAAATAGATAAGGGTAAAAGGCCAAGGAGGAATACTTTTTTTATGTTGGATCAACAAGTTGATCCATGTAACAAAAAAGGAAAAATGCAAATATCGATGTGAATGAAAATGGATGATATTAGATGATTTTGAATACGATTGAATACATGGGCGGGGAGTGATCATTTCCCAACCCATATGCTCTTATATGGATGGAATTATCGAATGATTTGGGCATCCTACCGCCAGAGGAAGAGTGTAGGGAGAAAAGTGTGTTATTCTCCAAGCTTTAACTACATCCTCAAGATCTAGTCACTGCAGAGGGACTCAGATTGAAATGGGGAGATATTGGATCCAAATTATTTTGATTAAACAGTGACCCATATAGTAGTGATAAAGGAAATGCACTCTTGTAATCACTCCACGGGTGTCACGAGAGATGTATAAGGCTTCTAATTTAGGTCATCTAGAAGTTCATGTGACAGAGGATGAGATGGCTTCCAAGTTGGGTCATCTGGAAGTGGACGCGAAATATAGAATAAAATCCCAAGTTAGGTCATCTAGGAAAGAAGTGGTGAATGTAACTCCCAAGTTAGGTCATCTGGGAGACCACTCATAGGTTTGAATGGATTGATTTTGATTAGTTGGTTAAGTGTTTTGGTTGGTTACTCATGGAGAGGTTTTTCACTAATTTCCCCTTAGGTTAGGTCGTTACGGAAAGTTCTAGAAACTAATGAAATGCTGCATAAAATGATTCCTACTTGTTTCTTCCCCTAAGTAAGGTCATTAGGGGGATTTGATAGGTTATAGTGTGTGATCTCGTTTAGGAAATGATCAATGATTGTTGCCCCAGCATTAGGTCTGTTTCACTAGATCAGTAGTAGATAAAGAAGTGAATAAGGGTAAAAGGACAAGGAGGAATACATGTTGTATGTTGGTTTAAGGTTGAGTGCGTGCATTCTCATTTTCGATTCAAACCTGATTGTGTGATCTTCCTTTTGGCTAGGAGGAACTACCTATAATACAAAAATAAGACCACAAGATACAATTGATAGAAAAGGTTAGTGGAATTCCTAGCGTGAGCTAGATCCTATTAGAGTAGGTATTTACCTTAGCTCATGTTCACCTAGGTACTTTATTTAACTTTATTATATTTATCCTCACCCACTTATGTGTGTGGATATTTCTTTTTATTTATTTAGATATTAGGGGATGTTATCTAGATGTCAGGTATAGTTCTTTCCTCGATCTATGGTAATGAATAGTTCTTTCATTGATCTATGGTATTGACTAGATCCTTGATGTCTACTTCTTTCCTAAATTTATGGTCTTGACTAGTTCTTTGATGACTAGTTCTTTCCATGATTTATGGCTTTATCTACGACTTTGACTGATTCTTAGATTGTTATTCCTTGTCAATATAAGCAAGGACCATTATCATTGTTTTTCATTGAGTTCCATAATAATATATGATATTTTTGCTCATTTGTTTGTAAAGGTCCATGTAAAGTTATTCTAGTAAATTGCTTTCATCTTATTGATCATGGTGTTTGATTAGCATCTGTGTTCTTAGATAAAGTGGTATGATCTAGTTATCATTTGTAGTCATTTTACAGATCATTAAGAACAAGGAAACCTCATCCGCATTGGCCTATCACCCAACGGGTGCGGGTTCTCACGCGAGGCACACGAGAGGGAGCCAAGTCTCTCTTTTATGTGAGTTTAGTGAAAGGCATAGTTCATGATCTTGACTTAGTGATTTAAAAGACATGATAAAGTTATAGAGCTCAGAATGACTGTCATACCCTTTCCATCATATCAAAAGTAAAAGCACTTAACAAAATTAAAGAACTAGGAAGTTGTAAATCCACAAATAGACTTAGCATGTAATTAAGGTTCATGGTTATACAAGAACAAGAGCATAAAAGAAATATGCAGATAATACAAAAGGATATCTTAATACAAATGTAGTGGTAACCTTATCATATTCATTCAAGCATTTACTTCAAGTATATCACGTGAATGGAAAACCACACGGTCATGCACCATATCTGGATCCATACATGTAGATTCACAAAATAAAATTTACATTCCCCATTCCCTCATTACATCCTTCCTATAATCCTCTACCCATTTTATCCCATAGTTCTCGCAGTAATTCTGCAGAGCTCCACTTCCTCACTTGTTACCCCTTTACTTTGCCGAGGGCGCACGTATAAATAGGCATCCGAGTTCCAAAACTCCTCTGTAACCTCGAGATCTAGCCTAAAGTGTCAAGGTGTGGTTTGTCTAGGTGCATGCCTTTCCAAGTCATGATTAGCTTTTTAGATCTTCCTATCGCAAGGTATATTCCTCCTGTGTCACCTTGTTGCCAAGTGGAACCTTATCCAAATAGAATACATTCTTCATGTGTTCTATCCAAAAGGCCTGAACACTTGTTAAGTCTTGAATTGTGATTTGTTGGTGCACATCCTAGGTTCTCTAAGAACCCTTTTTGAACCCTACCTTGTTCACCTTGCCTTGCGTGCTAGCCGTTGGTTCCATGTATGCTTATGTGCCTTTAAGATTTGGTAGCTATAATAGGGCCCCAACATTACCCCACACTTCACCTGTTCTCTGCCCTCAGGAACCTTCTCAAAGAATGTAGTACAAAAGGCAAGGCCTTACCTTCATAAAGAATGGAGGAACGAATAAAGAATGGGGGAAGAGAAAGAATAAAGGGGAAAAAAATTGCTTAAAGAAGAAGAAGGGGAAAATTCTCCGAAGATCGGCCTCCAAAGATATCCCATGCATTGACTTCATCCTGCACCCTCCTACAAAGGTCACTCGACCAATGTGCTCACCTCGTCGAAGGTTAACCCTTCCCCTTATGTGGTTATGGTCTCCACTGCGGTTTCCAGTTCCTTTCTGTAGATCTTCCAAGGCATCCATATTCCTTGTAATGATCATGTAGAGATCTTTAAGCCGTGTTTTGATTGAGACCCGAAGGGCCTCAATAGCTTCATATTTTCTTTCTACCTTGGCTAGAATATTTTCTCACTCGCTCTATTGCCTTTATTCTTTTCCTGAAGTCCTTTAGCTCAACTTCATTGTTTGAAAGAAGCATGTCTATCACCTTGTCCTGATCCGTGCAATGGTCGTAGGTGACCCCTGCGGTTTGTGTAGCTACTCTTACATCTGTAAGCACCTTGTTGCATTCAGCTATGAGCGCAATAACTTTCAACTTATCCTCCTGCTCCGAGCAGCGGCTATATCCTCTCGCCGACTCCAAGGCCAAAGGTTGCCTTTCCATGCCGAGGATCCAATTCAAGTCCTCAAGAAACTCCAAGGAGGAACCATATTTTTACACGGGAGGGTTAAGGTCCTGGGTTCTTCGTGACAATAGTCTGGGACATGAGCTCTACCTTCTTGGAAACTTTGCGCACTTTAGATTTCTCTACTTGTAATTCTCACTGTAGTTGAGTCGTTGATCAACTTTTCAAGGCTGAGTTCCTTTGTTATCTTAACTACTTCTTCCTTCCTCTTCTCCAATAGGTCCTCCAAGGATTTAATCTTGTCATTTCTATAGAAGAGCCTTGCCTCTACTTCCATAGAGACTTTGTTGAGTGCATTACATACTTGCTCATCCGAAAGTTGTGCGTTTATGATGGGGTTGACCCCCTTTGTCTTAGATAGCTCTAGTATCGCCCCTTGGTTAACATCAAACTCGGGCTCATCAATGTGGGATTCGAATGCCCATGATAACATCTTTCTTGTGCATGGGTATCCACCCTCAAGATCAAAGGACTCCATGGCGGTGAGTTCCTTGGTGGTCACGGTACTTTGGAAGTGTGCGCGTAAACTTTTTTAGGGTCATTAATATACCCCATCATTAATTTTCCCCCTCCACAAGTTTACTTCCTGTGTGCACGCCCTTCGAATAGCTACTGTAAGAGTTGGGCCTTTTTTTTCTACTCACACTCTTCTCCCTTTGCTCTTCCTTGAATTCACCGAGTCACGAGCCCCGTGCCGTGCTCCAATTCCTCTTCGACCAAGTATTGATTATCTTCTCCACCTCCCTTATCGCTTTCTCATCTATCTCCTCCTGAGTGAGCTTGGGCATGTCTTGTTTCTTGGTGCCTACCTCCTCACTCATTTCTTCATTCTATGTGCCTTCCTCCTTACAAAGATGAAAGCATCATTTTCATCTTCTACTTCCTCTTCCTCCGAATTATGGACATCAATTGGCTCCCGATTTAATTCTATCTCTTCTCCTTCATCATCATCCTTTTCTCCTTCCTTTGCTGAAAACTCGGAGTTGGGGATGTGGTATTCTCTTCATCCGAGGATTCCCCAGGGATGGTGGCCCATGCAAGTTCTGCGGTCTCTTCTCCTTTACCACCGTCCTCTTCTTCTTCTCGGACGTAGGTACTTATCCGTATGGTACCTACATCCTTCTCCTCCACCACCTTTGTTCCTCTTTCGCTTCCCTCTTCTTACACTTTGGTGCGGGATTCCTTTTGCCAAAAGGGTCATCCAGGATGGATATCTCATCCTCCACATATGTGCCCTTTTCAAACTTTTCGCTTATGCGTAGATAGATCCTAGCAAAGAGCACTCCCGGCAATAGGTAAGGTCAAAGGCTTTATAATATGCACATCATGTGACACGTACCTTTCAATGTATGCACACTTCCCGGGGTAGACCAGTTTCTTCCTCATTTCCCTGTGTTCTCCATCAAGGGTGGACAAGTCAAGGTTTAATTTCTTTGACTCCTTGTACCTGCTCCCGCCCACTTGGAAAAATTGGGAAGTAAACGAAAAATGGGATTTTGCACCATGGACTCCATCTGCCATGCACCAAAATGAATCTACCAATGCAGAAGTGTTGGTAGACTACAAACTCTGCTTCTCCATTGGTCGCCGCAGGAGTTGTTTAGGGATCCACCATTCAGCCCCGAATGCATTCCTAAGGTGCGTATACCATTTGTCTAAGCGCACCTTGTGTACCCCTGTCATTGATTCACATGTGTATTTCTGAAACCTCTCCACAGGTGAAGGATCTTCAGTAGGGTACTCCCATATGAAATTGTTATATGGATCCAAAGACCCGACTTCGAGAACACAATTGTCAACAGAATGTTCCCAAATAATATTTTTCCTCCCTCCTCCATGTTGTTTATGATTTCATCTGCTATGTATTAGGAGAGGTTGTATACGGTGCCCTTTGTGACCTTCCTATAGACATTCAGCTAGGGCTTGCTCACCTGGGTCCACCTCTCTTGTCCATTCAGCTTGGAGACAAGGTGTGCGACCATCTTCATCACCGGATTTTGATATCCAAGACATCATAGTACCTTGATCCCTTATTCAATTCCTGGGATGCTATGGTTTCTTTGATTGCCTCCTCATCTTGGAGGTCATCTATGAGCACGTCCCCTGCATAGTTTAGGCCTGTGAAGCATGAAATTAGTTGAGGAGTTATGCATATTTTTTGCCCTACAAATTAGAAAAAGTCTTCATGTACACGCATCATCAACCATTGGTACAAGCGCCCGTGCTTCTGAAATATGGTAACTCGAAAAGTTATAGAAGCCCCGCCTTCTCCATTTCCACTTTGACTATGTCACCGTAGATCGAAACCCATTAGATGTTCATTTATTTGTGGGGTGCACCAGCTCTAGCACCATTTCCTTCATGATTGTACTTGATCGGTGATTGTAGTCGATCACGGTCATCTTTCTTACATGGGACTCCCACTCTTTCCCTAGCAAAACCCCATCTGGATATTACATCTCTAAGTACCATTCCTCGGTGTATCTAAGGGTATCTCCTCTTGTTTCTTCTTTCCTTTTCCTTTAAATTTTCCCTTCTTGGGTTGTTCTGCGGCAGTCTATCAACCGGTTTTGTCGCCATCATTGTACCCTTTTCTTTCATTACCAACTTCAAAAACCTTAGAACTCAAACCCTAAATCAAATTTTCTCCTTTGATCACAACGCTTCTTCACAACATTCCCCACACCTGTGAATCACTTCTGCTCTGGTTTGTAGATCCAACGAATCGATTGTGCTTAAGTGCTTGGGATTTTCATTCGCACAATCAGTTCTCAAAACCCTAGCTCTTGAAATAAAATCACTCTTCTTGTGTTCACAAAGTAAAAATAATGAAATGCCCACCCTTGTATTTATAGATTTTCCTACTTTTACGCATTAAGGGCTAGGCTACCTACCACCATACGACAATATTAAGTGCGGCATTTTTCAAACAAACCCGACTTCAGCACTTTTCCTCATGCACCAAATCCTTACGTGAAATTTTTTCCAACCTTTTGGCGTGCAAACAATCCATCTTGACAGAAGACTCTTGCGCACGTGTTATCGACACCAAAGTCACTTCTTCCATCCTCATGATTCTTGCTTTCACCTACCTCGTGTTTTTGCACTTTTAAAATTTGTACATGGATTTCCATTGTAGCCTTATCTTTCCACCAAGATGCCTTCTTTTCTCCTTATGCATCATTTCACAGGGCCAATTCAAATGGTCTACCAACCCAATCCTCTTGGTAGAATAACTCCATGCTTCTCTTTATCACCTCACCCCACACTAAAATGATGTGCGGTCCTCTGCGCATTCATAAGTTAAAAATTAATAAGGTTACCAATGCCCAAGGCGTAAAAAAAAAAAAAACAATAACGTGAAAGGGAAATACAAGAAAGGAAAATCATAAATGGAAATTCTAAACTAACCGGAAAAACTATCTTATTTAAAAACACCAAGAAGTATTATTTATAGTAGGGCTTCAACCTACTCCCATTGAAGTGTCCAGTAGTTTCGTCCCATCTAGCGCTTGTAGGCGGCATGCATGCTGAATCAAGGATGTATGAAATTACGTAAGGACCCAACCAATGTACCTTCAAATTTCTAGGATGGCGTAGAAATTTAGAATCATATAGTAATACCATCCGGCCAATCTCAAACTTTTTTTTCTTAATACGGTGGTCATGTCATGCCTTTTTCTTAGCTTTTCAAAGTGGTTTGTCTCCATCTAGCTAATGAGAACCTTTAATCTAGCTTTATCAATTCATCTATTCTTTCTTCCAAAGGTGCTTGCTTATCGTCCAACACTCTGTGTACACTATATGTAGAGATGGTAGCATGAATTTGACTAAGAAATATCCCCGTGCCGAACACCAATTAAAATGGTGTGGCCTTTTCCTTTCCATTGCTTTCATCCCTTCAGCGCCACACCTTACTTGAGAAAAAAGCAATGTCTTCTAACTCGAGGGCGTGCGCCGAACTCTGAATAGTTGCACGTCCAACATGGTGTCCTCGATACTTTGCGCGTCCTCTCCCAAATCAATCCTTGACAAGTGATCGGCCCACAATTATTCTTCCCTAGTTTCACCACCACTTTGAATTCAAATTCTCTGAAACAAAAGTACCCAACAACATATGTGCCCTTGCAATCTGTTTTATTTGCTAGATACTTCAAGGCCACATGGTCAATGTAGAATATAAAGAGAGTCACCGGTAGATATTGTATAAACTTGTGGAGTGCGTAGATCATCGATAATGCCTCACGTTCGGTTGTATTATAATTCCGCTCTCATTGGTGTCAACTTTCTACTTGCAAAACATAAGGGATGATCAACAATTCCCTCCCTGGTTGAGCAAGAACGGATCCCATTGCTGTACTAGAGGCATCCACATGGACATGGCAAGGTTTATCCCAAGATGGGAATCATAGAATAGGCGCCTTCTCGCTATGCTTCTCCCATTGAAAGGCACTCTTATGTCTTAGAAATATCTCCAAAGGTGTGGCGATCTTGGCATATCCTTTAATGAATTTCTGTAGTATCCAAAGTGTGTCTAGGAAATCCACGCACGATGCTTTAGTTGGTGGGCTCTCCCAATCCCACAATAAGCGTAACTTTTGCAGATCCACCAAAGAAGCCTTCTTTACATATGATATTCCCCAACAACGCTCCAAAAGGAGTTGCAAAGACACATTTCTTGATGTTGAGGGAAGTCCTCAACTACCAAAACCTTTAAAACATCAATCTCAAGCTATCGCAATGGTCCCTTACCAATCCATACACCGTCAATCATCTAAATACACGAAGGAATTAGTGGATGAAGTCTTGAAATGCTTGTACCACTATGCGCAAAAATACAAATGGGCCCATTCTTCAATCCAAAGGGCATGACCGTGTATGAAAAGCTTCCCACTCGGTGGTGAAAGTTTTCTTTTCTTAGTCTTCCTTGGAAATCCTTACTTGGTGGTATCTCGAGAATCCATCCGTAAAGGAATAGACCTCACAACTAGCGAATCCTTCCAAAATTTCTTGATGAAGGGGGTGGGAAAAGGATCTATGATACAAACAACATTTAGCTCCCTATAGTCCACATATATCCTTATCCACCCATCTTTCTTTAAGATGATCACCATTGGACTTATTGATTCGACTCTTCCACAACTCTAATGATACTGGATGCTATCATCTTGTCTAACTCCTCCTTCACCTTTACGCGCATATTGGGATTCATCCTGTAGGGCCTCTTCCTGATCGGGCGCACCCTCTTTCAACTTTATCCTCATTTCCCCTAATGAATGGTGGATGCCTTTTAGTTCATGGTACCCACATGGGAATAAGTCCTCAAACTCGCACAAGAGGTCGATGATCTTTGACACTTCCTTGTCTCGACCAGTAATCTCCGATGATAGCTTCCTTGGGTTCCTCTTTCGAGCTGATGTTAATTTTCTTGGTCTTGAGTGGTTCATGATATGCGTGCGTACATGCATCCGCACATCAACTACGCCGTGCATCCTAACCGAATGGTTAACATTCGAGCTTTCCATCTCCTCTTTCAATAACGTATACCAACTTCCCTTTCTCTTTTTCAATACATGCATGCTCAAATGGTATGTCTTCCTATTCCTCTTCATCAAACTACACTTCTAAACTTGGTCCAAGTAAGTCTAATAACCTATCCTCCACCATGGCGCAATCTCCCAGGGTAAGGTGCTTGACGGCCTGTAGTGCCCTATCAACTGGTTGCTTGGTACTTCGGTATTCAAATGTATGAACAAGGTCAACTGCTAACTCCTATCAATTTCCTGTCTGGTGGTGAGTTTCAGAATGGATGTACCAAGTGCGTGCGCATCGTTGTAGTGTTGAACACGGCTTGTGCACCCAAAGAGAGGGTGGTAAAGATTTTGTGCCTTCTCCCGATCTTTTCACAAACTGGATATGGGAAGAGCGGAGTTCATTGCAGTGTAATCCTTGATATTGGTGGGTACATTGCTCTTGGAGAAACAAACAAAGTGAGTGCAATTCTAACCTCGTGCCATTCCAATAAGTTCTCATTATGCGTGGCCCACCACCTTGCTGTTGTGCTTGTTAAAACACACCCCAACATCCCTCGTCACTCATCTTCCTTCCATTGAGCTTCCATTTCTCTTAAAAATACCTCAGGGTATGCATCTCCAGAATACTTGGTTATTCCCTTTCCTCCCAGGCACCGAACTGTACGCGCCATGGTTACTTTGGTCACCGATCCCTTCAAATGTCACCCAATCATTTCATAAGTCCCATGCACCCAATTATCACATGCTATACTTGTAGTATCACTGATGATTGAGCATCATCAAACTAGATGACTCCTTCCGTAGGGTGGATGGTCTCTGGATCTCTTATGGAGCGCACATATATTCTGGCCTGTGACTTCCTCTCCAAGAGGGTCGAGATAGGGTATGGATTTTCCATCAAAGCAAGGGGTATAATCACACTTTCTTCCTTGTTTTCAAAACTTATGTAGCCCTTGTTAAACCGGAGATCTGCATTGTTCTTATAGCACCACGGGCACCCAAGTAACACTGGGAAATTATTTACCTCGAAAGCACCAAGACTTCAAAATCCCAAAGTGAACTTAGTCCCCGAATGGTAATGGTCGCATCCTTTAAGACACCTATGGGCATTGCCTTTGTCTTATTTTCCATATACAGCACATTTGAAGATGGTTGTAATGCATGTCTTCCCATTTGATGCCAGGCATCTAGAGTGAGAACATTAACCTTCGCACTGCATGTGTCAATGAGGATCGCTAAGCACCCATCCATCCACTCTGCGCGCTCAAGGTGATCTCTTTGTTATAATCAAGGCTGTGAGGTGGGAGGTTTACATGCAGGATCTACCTTTCATACTCTTCCCGGTGCATGGTACCTTTTCTCTCAACCATGCTCCTAGCAGGGGAATAACATTCTCTTTCCTCAATAGTTTACACACCTCCTTAACCTCATCCAAGTCATCCTTTGGTGCTTCTATTGGTCTCCTTTGCTCATCTTTTCTAGTTTTCTCTTTTAAGCATTAGATCTCCCCTTGTAAGCTTTGAATTACGTCCATGGTTTCCTGGTAGACTTCTTTCTAGTGAGCTGGGTTTGGATACTTCCCATGTACTACCTCTTCCCTTGAAACCAGAGGTCTCTCGCTTAGCGCCGCGCCTTTGCGCGTGCGGATTCCACCCTTGTTGTTACCATAACAAGCTCTAGTTCTGATTCACGTATTACTCATGGGAGCCATTGTGCATCATCCTTCTTAATACTCACCATGGCAGCACCCTTATCCTTCCGGTGCTACTGACTCATATGTTCGTATAACTCTGGGAACTCCTCATACTTGTGTTTCTTCCCACACCGGGAGCATTGTAGAAGATCTGGGCACTCGGATGTGCAATTAAAACATGTTCCATGTGGTAACTCACTTCTTTCACCTTAGTTACCGTGACCCCGAAATCCTTCGTGAAATCCTCTTCCACACACATCTCCATCTCCATGCTCTTCATATCAACGTTCATCTCCTTTGGAACTACTAAAGCAATGTTATTTCGTGCACACCAAGGTCAATTGCTTCATGGATCTGGTCAATCAATCTACAATACTTGGTGTCATGTGTGTTTGAGGTACATATTTTATAGTAACAAGATACATTCTTGTGGATAGTGTGTCGCAAAGAGGGGCACCGCCGACATTAAAAATTTCCTCCGTAATTTCTATTTTATTAATGTATGTACTAGGAATAGGATGTTGTTAAGTGTAATTAGTAGTGGCGTCCAATAGAAGATAATGATGCTGTCAGACGGTGCCACCAATAATGTAGAGTACGGTAATAGTCAAAGTACAATAGGAATGTTGTAAAAAGTAAATATTTGTCGTAAGTGGTCCGGTAATGTTAAAATGTCAAAGTTGGGATAAGTAGAGAAGTAGGGTCTACATGATTAGGAATTAGAAATATTATATTTGTAATAAGGACAAAGAGTGATGTCATAAATATTTTGTGTATTTTATTTGTGGAAAAATCTAAAAGGTGGAACCCATGTGAGATGATAAGGTTTATCTTATCTTAGAAGATAAGCCTACATGTAAAGGCAAGAGTTTAGGCATGGAATATGATTGGCCGGAAGAGATTTCCTATCCTATCTTAGAGATAAGGTGGATAAGCCTAAATTCCTATAAATAAAGAGGCCAACCCCCCTCATTTAGCATAGAAGGAAGTAGTGAGAAATATTGTATGAGTAAGTGTGTAAAGGAAGCCATCATTTTGAAGGTGTGTTAAAGAAGCCATTAAGAGGTGTAATTGTGAAGTTTCTCCCATAGTTATTGTTGGAAGGCAAGTGAAGTTAGTAACACTTGAAGTACCTCATGGGTGAGATTGTAACAATTTCATGTTGATATTATAATTTACACTTATATTTCAGATTTATCATCATTCCTTCTTATCATAGTCTATGGTATTTTTGTGTTATGTTTTGTTGTGTTTCTATATTACATCCACCAAACTAAAATTTGTGCATTAGTAAATAATCATAGACGAGGAGTTCTCGGTGAAGAATTATCGTAGTGCGATTGGTGTTGACATTTTGGTTCCGCTTAGACCATTCCTCATTGGTGGATTTTAGAGAGATATTCCCACTTAGTTAAAAATCATTTGGAGGGTAACCTTGTTTTTACTGTGCATAGTAGTTACCATGTTAAAGTCACTTTTTGTCGTGAATAGTATTTACCACAATAAAGTCACTTTTTATCGTGAATAGTATTTATCACAAGAACTTCACTTTTTACCAAGAATAGTGTTTACCACAAGAAAGTCGGTTTTTACCACAAGTAAGTCAAGTTTTACCATAGTTTACCATGGTCATTTATATTTTACTATAGAAAGGTGTAAAGTCACTTTCTATTATAGTGATTACAATTATTTGTGCACATAAGTCTTGTTGATTGTACTTTTTTCGGTTGGTATTTCACAGTCGTTACTTTTGAAAATGGGGAAGATTCCTATTTTTTCAGCCCAATCTAATGAAGATGCTTCCTCTTTCATTCAAGAGTTTAAACAATCTTGTATTTGTAATGGCCTCATAAGAAGGGAACAATGTACCGAATTTTTTCCTACCTTTTTGGATGGTTCAACACTTAGGCGGTTTGAAACATTAGGTGATAATGTGAAAAATTCATGGGATTTATTAACTGAAAGTTTTCTTGAAGAATTTGGTGAACAACAGAAATATGCAGATCTCATGATCGAGATCACAAAGCTAGCCCAAGGAGAGAAGGAGAAGATAAGAGATTATCATGCTCGTGTTCTAGAGCTAAGGAGGAAGCTCGATGCCTAGATCTGGAAGGAAGGATTAGCGGATGGGTTGATGAATGGCGTGGATAATCTCCTCTGTAAGCACTTCATTCTTGGGATGAAGCCAAAGATCAGACAACGAGTGAAGTATGACCACCCAACTACCATTGAACAAGCAAAGGAGATTGCAAGAAGGCAAGAAGAGAGCATGAAAGAGGAGCCTAAAGAAATTGTTGCTAAAGTAGAGCCTAAACCAACACATTTGGTCCAGAATCCACAACCACTCTCGGTGAGCACAAATATTTCTCCTAGTACATCTATTGAGTATGAAGATCTGCTCAAGAAGATGGGTCAGTTAACTATTAATCTTCTTCAAGGAAAGGAATTTAGTTCTCAAGGAGGAGATAGAGGTCCAAAAAGAAATATTTCTAAAGTTGTATGTTATGGTTGTTATAAAAAGGGTCATTATAAGTATAATTGTCCAGATAGAGCTTCTACATCTGGTACAAAAGATAATGATAAAGGAAAAGCACCTGTGAATTCTTTTGATGTAGTAGATAAGAGTATAAATAATGAAGTAGATGTGTTTGTAACAAAAATAAAGAAAGAAAAAGATAACCAAGATGGAAATGATCCTAAGAAGATGAAAGGAGAAACTAGTAAGAAACATAGGAGAAGAAATTTGGGTGTGCAGGATTTTTTGATTTCACAGGGACAAGGACCATACTCCATCTTAGAAGATCTGTCCAAAAGGCCTGTAAATATTACATATGGTCAACTCTTGGCTATGTCTTCTGAGAAGAGGTGGGAGCTGCGAAGTGGAATTAATGCTCGATGAAGGAAGGAAGTTAAGGTCCCTATTTTGGAGACAGAGGTGGATCCCTATGCTCCACAAGCTGAGGTACTATGTAATGGTATTTCAATTCATGATGTCTTAGTTGATGGAGGTGCTGCAGTTAATGTAATGACCGAGTCTGTAATGAATATGTTGGGTTTAAAAATTGATCGCCCCTCAAAACCTATGTTAAGGTCATTAAATAAGGAAAAACTAAACCGTAATGTGTAGTTTCAAATGTGGCAATATCTGTTATGGGTGTTGTATGTGTGGTAGACTTTCGTGTGATGAAAATGTATCGTTGCATACCCAATGTTGTTGGGAAGACCATGGCTAAGGAGAGTTAATGCAAGAATCTACCTGGAATGAAGGCTTCATGAAAATTAGACGTGGTAGAGAGAGGGTAAAGATAAACGTGATCCCTCAGCATCATAAGGTAGAACCTGTGGATTCAAGTGATGAAACTGATGATTGGACATCCTCTGATTACTCGAGTACTAGTGAAGTGGACACCGAAGATGAAGAAAGTGAGGTTGATGTTTCGGTCATGGATATCCTTTTAGTCACACCGACTCATGACCCCATAAAATTATCTGAAGAAGAAATCGATGATCGTCTCCAACAAATAAAGATTGGTGATGATGTGATGGAGAGTGAGAAAGAATCCTACCTCTAGCTCTTTCGAAGGTACGTACACATATTCACTTTTGATTACAAGGAAATCCATCAAGTAAGTTGGGTAGAACATTCTATTGAGCTGGTAGATGGTGCTAAGCCCATAAAGAAAATTCCATATAGAATGAATCCTAATTTTTCCAAGACTGTAAAAGAAGAAATAGATAAGTTGCTTGATGCAGGATTCATATTTGTTGTGGAGAATTCAGAATGGGTTTCTCCCATTGTGATTTCAATAAAAAGAATGGGAAGCTACGCATTTGTGTTGATTATAGGAAGCTCAATAAGGCAACAAAGAAGGATCATTACCCTCTTCCATTCTCAGATCAAATTTTGGACAAAGTAGCTGGCCAGGAGTGCTATAGTTTTGCTGATGGATATAGCAGATACAACCAAGTTCGTATAGTAGAGAAAGATCAAATTTGAAGACCACGTTGAACACTCCTTGGGGAACTTTTTCTTATAGATTTATGCTTTTGGGTTGTGTAATGGTCCAGCAGAATGTTCCAACACTTGATGAATAAGGTGTTTGAACCCTACATTGGGAACTTCATCGAGTATTTCGGATGTTTTTGCATCTATGGGAGCAAGATGGACCACATGCAGATGGAGACAACATTTCAAAGGTTAGATGAAGCACAAACCTCACTAAACCCTACAAAGTGTGCCTTTGGATGTTCTAAAGGTGTTTTGTTAGGGCATGTTGTATCCAGAGATGGTATTGATCGAACTGATCTGATAAAGTTTCAAAAATCAAAGAGTTACCATTTCCTATGAATAGAAGTAAGTTGAGATCATTTTTAGGCCATGTGGGTTACTATAGAAGGTTCATCAAGAATTTCTCAAAGATTTCACAACCACTAACCCAGTTCTTGAAGAAGGATGTTACTTATGAACTAGGAAATAAGGCACATGAAGCTTTTGAACAACTGAAGGAAGCCCTGGTGTCTTCACCTGTTTTAAAGAATCCAGATTGGAGCAAGCCATTCATTGTGTATACTGATGCCTCAGATGTAGCACTAGGAAGTACTCTGAGCCAAAAGGATGAAAATGGGAATGATCATCCAGTTTACTTTGGGAGCAGACAAATGAGCAAAGTCTTTGAGGTAAATTATATCATAATGAAAAAGAGGCTCTAGCTATCATTTTTGTTGTAAAGAAGTTTAGAAATTACTTGCTAGGGTAGAAATTTATAGTTGTAATAGATCATCAGGCTCTAAAATATATTGTCAATAAGCCTAACCCATCAGGGAGGATAGAAAGATGGATAATTTTGCTACAAGAATTTGAATTTGATATTATAGATAGGCCAAGAAAGAAGCATGTCAATGCAGATGCACTTTCTCGAGCCTATGATGGTTTAGGTTCGCCTTGTGATGATGATGATTTCCCAGATGCAACATTGTTATCTCTTGACACAATCCCTAGTGAATACATAGATATTTGGAATTATCTAAATGAATTCAAGTTTCCTAATGGTGCCAATGCAAAGACTAAGAGGAAGATTACTCAAGCCAGTCGTCCATATTCTATTCTGCATGGAGTATTATTTCAAATAGGACCGATGGACAAGACAAGAGGCGATTGGACGTGATCAAAGGAAGGAGCTAATAGAAGAATTCCACAATGGTACATGTGGAGGACACTTCTCTGGACAACTTACAGCAAGAAGGATCTTGGATGCAAGTTATCACTGGCCCACTCTTTTTAGAGATTGTTATAATTATTGTAAGACATGTGATATTTGTCAAACACATGGTGACCGTAAGACTTCATCAGCTCCATTATGCCCTATTCTTCCACTTTGTCCCTTTGAAAAGTGGGGAATAGACATTATAGGTCCACTTCCAACTACGCCACGCCAAAATAAGTATATTGTAGTTACCATGCATTTATTTACCAAGTGGGTTGAAGCTAGGCCATTGAAAAAAACTTCCATGGATGAAGTGGCAAGGTTCATATATGAACGCATTGTCACCAGATTTGGTTGTCCATTAGAAATTGTAATAGATCAAGGAAGCCACTTCATTAATGAGGTGGTAGAATCCCTAGTAAATAAGTTTTCTATCAAGCACAAGAAGGAAACAACATACAAGCCAAGCACAAATGGACAAGTTGAACGAACAAATTTTGTGTTGTGTCAAATTCTAGCAAAGATGCAACCTTGCGGTACATAAGTGGGATAAAAGGATTCATGCAACATTTTGGGCATATAGGGCAACATGAAATTCAACAACAGGATACTCCCCATTTCGGTTGGTTTATGACATTGATCCAGCTTCTTCCTATCAAGTTTGATATTCCCCCTTTGTGAGAGTTATGAAAAATGAAAGGATGGATGAAAGTGATTCAAAGAAAAGAAAGGTTGGTACATCTTCATTTGCTAGAGGAAATGAGGGAAGCAGATGAAGGATACAAGCCATAAGAAGAAAATGAAGCGAAGGAATACTTTGATCAAAAGATCCGTTAGTCTCCATTTCATGTGAATGACTTGGTTCTAGTATATGATTCTAGATACAAAAAAAGAAGATAGAGAAAATTTCTTCCAAAGTGGATGGGGCCCTACAAAATAAAGCAAATTTGTGCATGAAAATGGTACATATCGATTGGAGGAATTGGATGGTACTCCCATTACAAAATGGTTTAACCATGAAAAGTTAAATATTTTCCAAGCACTGAATAGTCTACTCGAGGACGGAGTAGAAGCTAGGAAGGGGAAGATGTCGACACTAAAATTTTCCTCTATAATTTCTATTTTATTAATGTATGTATTAGGAATAGGATGTTGTTAAGTCTAATTAGTAGTGGCGTTCAATAGAAGATAACGGCACCATCGATGCAGATGCCGCCAATAATGTAGAGTATAGTGACAGTCAAAGTACAATAAGAATGTTGTAAAAGTAAATATTTGTCGTAATTGGTCCGGTAATGTTAAAATATCAAAGTTAGGATAATTAGAGAAGTAGGGTCTACATGATTAGGAATTAGAAATATTATATTTGTAATAAGGACAAAGAGTGATGTCATAAATATTTTGTGTATTTTATTTGTGAAAAATTCTAAAAAGGTGGAACCCATGTGAGATGATAAGGTTTATCTTATCTTAGAAGATAAGCCTACATGTAAAGGCAAGAGTTTAGGCATGGAATATGATTGGCCGGAAGAGATTTCCTATCCTATCTTAGAGATAAGGTGGATAAGCCTAAATTCCTATAAATAAAGAGGCCACCCCCCCTCATTTAGCATAGAAGGAAGTAGTGAGAAATATTGTATGAGTAAGTGTGTAAAGGAAGCCATCATTTTGAAGGTGTGTTAAAGAAGCCATTAAGAGGTGTAATTGTGAAGTTTCTCCCATAGTTATTGTTGGAAGGCAAGCGAAGTCGTAACACTTGAAGTACCTTATGGGTGAGATTGTAACAATTTCATGTTGATATTATAATTTACACTTATATTTCAGATTTATCATCATTCCTTCGTATCATAGTCTATGGTATTCTTGTGTTATGTTTGTTGTTGTGTTTCCAAATTACATCCACCAAAATAAAAGTTGTGCATTAGTAAATAATCATAGCACGAGGAGTTCTCGGTGAAGAACTATCATAGTGCCGGTTTGGTTTTGACAGGTCCTCTTATCACTTCAATCTCTTATTGATACTCTTCCCTTCCACTTCTTCCAACCTTAGATCATAAACTTGTTAAGAAAACCTCTTAAACTTGTGTCCTAGTTTTTCAAACCCTAAGCTGGGATAATTCCTTCTGGGATGGTGCCTTCTCTACACCCGTGAAATCCCTTCCTTCTAGTTTGCAAATCCAAACTAGTTATTCACGATCAAACTCTTCAAATTTTTCTTCACACAGATCAGTTCTGGAAGCCCTAGTTTGCAATGATGCAAAAGTGCTTCTTTCTTCGTATACGCAAAGTAAATAATGAAATGCATCGACCATCTATTTATAGTTTTTCCTGATTTGTCACATTAAATGATACCTTACCTACCATCATACTTTAACACTTAATGCAAATTTTTCAAACAAACTTGACTTTAGCGCTTTAACTCACGTGCCCAACCTTGCGCGGAAAATTCTCCAACCTTCTGGTGCGCAACCAATCCATCTTGATAGGAGACTCTTACGCATGCATAACAAGTGTTGAAGGCACTTCTTCTGTCATGATTTTTTTCTCTCCTACCTTATGTTGCTTTTACGCTTCTTCCTCTCTTATATGTGGATCCCAATGTAGCCTTATCTTGACACCAACCATCATTTTTCACCTTTCCTTGCATGTACTTTCTTCACAGAGGCCATTCAACTAGGCTTTCCAATGCAATCCTTCCTGGCGCTTCACACTTCAATTTCTTCCACCTTACTCCACCCCACACTAAAATGATGCATGGTCCTCTGTGTAGTTACAAACTTCAAAAAGTAATGAGATTACGGCACCCAAGGCACAACACAAAATAGAAACGAGAAAGGGAAACATAAGAAAGGAAAATGCATTAAAGAAAATCCTAAACTAACTGGAAATACTACCTTATTTACAAACACCAAGAAGACTTATTTATAGTAGGGCTTCAACCTACTCCCATTGAAGTGTCCTGGCAATCTCGTCCCATCCAAGCACTTGTAACTGGCACACACCTAAATCAAGGATGTACAAGATGGTGTAGGGACCCAACCAATGCACTTTTAACTTCCCAGGATGGCATAGAAACTTAGAATCATACAATAAGACCATCTACCCAACCTCAAACTTCTTATTCCTAATGTGGCGATCATGCCATGCTTTTTCTTTGATTTTTTTGTTGTTTGGCTCCATTTGGCCAATGATCACCTTTCATCTAGCTTCATTAATTTATCAATCCTTTCTTCCAGCACTTTCTCATTAGCCATCCCTCTTGTGTGTGCTATACGAGAGAAGGTGACATAAATTCAACTCGAAAGTATAGCTTCCATGCCAAACACTATTTGAAATGGTGTGGCCTTGTTCATCCTTTTATAAGTTGTCCTATAAGCCCATAATACGGCTGATACCTTATCATCCCAATCTTGTCTTCCGACATCACAAATATTTGTCAGGGTATGACTTAGTATTTTGTTAAATGCTTCCACGGTTCCATTTGCTTGTGGGTGAAAAGGTGTAGTTTTGTGATGAGCCACCATGAACTCTACTAATAGGATCCTCATGGTGTCATTCAAGAAATGTGTACCCCTATCACTAGCTAAAGGGCATCCATACCTTGTGATAATTTTCTCCTACAAAAATCTTGTTCTTTATAGCTCTGCCGTGACAATTTTTAGTTGGGCTGCCTACCCACCTTGTCAAATAGTCTATGTAAGTGATAACATTGCATGATCTAGTCCTACTTACTACTAGTGTAATAAGTACTACAAAGTATATTTCCCATTTCTCAAAAGGTTCAACGCTAGGGATAGGGTGAAAAGGCATTTCATCTCTCCATCTTGGCTTGCCAACGCACTAACAATGGTCACATGCTTTATAATAATCCTTGGAATCCTTATACGAGTTTCCGACCATAATCCCGTAATTAATATTTTACGTGTGGTGGTGTCACCTACATAATTTCCACCCGCACTTCCTCTCTGTGCTTCCTCCATGATGGAAAAGTGCTCATGCTATAGTACACACCTACGTAAAACTTCATCATGTCCTAGTTTGTATAAGTCCCTACCGATCAACATGTAGTGTGTGGCACGTATGGCTAGTTGTTGTTTTTATAATGTCTTCCTCCTTTCGAGCCACACCCATTTTAAGGAACACAAAAATATCCTCTAAGTCTAAGGATGCACACCACAACCTAAACAACTGCGCATCTATCATGGTGTCTTCAATGCTTTGCGTGTCCTCCCCCAAATCAATCCAAAACAAATGTTCGAGTCCAGAATTACTCTTTCTGGTTGTGACAACCACTGCGAACTTGAACTCTTGGAATAATAGCACCCATAGGCATATGCGCCCTTATAGGATGGGATTTTTCACTAAATATTTTAATGCCATGTGGTCAGTGTAGAATATAAAGGGAGTTTCTAGCAGATACTACCTAAATTTATGAAGCGCGTAGATCATAGAAAATGCCTCATGCTCGGTCATAGTATAATTCTACTCTCTCATTGTCAAATTCTTGCTTCCAAAGCATAAGGGTGATCAAAAATTCCCTCACAAGGATGTGCAAGCACCGCCCAATGGTCATGGTCCTGGAGGCATCTACATGAACATAGAAGGGCTTATCCAAAGAGGGGAACCATAATATGGGCATGGTGATAAGCTTATCCTTCAATGTGTCGAATGCCTTCTACTACGCCTCTCCCCAATAGAAGGCACTTTTATGTCCGATAAAATCTTCTAAAGGCGCAATGATCTTAGCATATCCTTGATGAAATTCCGATAGTAGCCGCGTGTCCAAGAAACCCGTGCACTACGCTTTGACTAGTTGGCTCAAACAATCCCACAATCAATGCAATTTTGGCATAATCCACTAGCAGGCCTTCTTTATATATGATGTGTCCAAACAAGGTCCCAAACGGGGTAGAAAATACACACTTCTTGATGTTGAGGATATCCTCAACTACCGATACCTCTCAAAAATCAATCTCATATTGTAGCAATGGTCCTTGACCAGTCCATACATGGTCCAATCATCGGTGGTATACCTAGAGAAACTTATGGATGAAGTCCTGGAAGGCCTGCACTACAATGTCTCGAGAACACAAGAGTGCGCTATTTAACCCAAAAGGCATGATTGTATAGGAAAAAATACCCCACTCGGTGGTGAAGGTTGTCTTTCTCTGGTCTTCCTTTGTAATCCTCACCTAGTGATAGCTTGAGAACCCATCCTTGAACGAGTAGACTTTGCGCCCTGCCACTCCTTCTAAGATTTCTTCAATGAATGGGGTTGGGAAGGGATCAATGACACACACTGCATTCAGATCCCTATAATCAACACATATCCTTATCCTTCCATCCTTTTTGATACTAATCACTATTGGAATTATCCACTCTGACTCCTCCACAGCCTCTATGATTCCTGACGCTATCATCTTGTCTATTTCCTCCTTGACCTTCACACACAGATTAGGATTCATTTGGTATGGTATCTTCCAGACCAGGGTGTACACCTCCCTTCAACTTAATTCTCATTTTCTCCAAGGAATTATGAATGTCTTTGAGTTCATGATACCCGTGTGGGAATAAATCCTCAAACTCACGTAAAGATAAATGATATGATACTTCCTTCTCCGACCAATAATCTCCAATGATAGCTTCCTTGGGTTTCACCTCCAACCCAATATTAACCTTCTTTGTCTTTAAAGGCTCATGATAGGTGCATGTTCTTTCATCAGCACTATCCATCACTTCGCGTGAGCCTAGAGAATGGTTAACCTCCAAATTTTCCATCTCTTCACCATCTATGACATAGATCATCTTGCCTTTTTCTTTCTCTGTGCACGCACACTCAAACTGCACCTCATCAGACTCATCTTCACCAAATTGTCCCTCCAAGCATGGCTCTCTTAGAAATTCTACAAGCCTATCTTCTCGCCTTTTGCACTATCCCCCATCGTAAGGTGCTTGAATTCCTATAATGTCTTATCCACTAATGGTTTGGTGCTTTGATAAATAAATTCTTGGATAAGATCAACCACTAGTTCTTGCAATTCCCTATTTGGTGGCATGTCTCAAAATGAATGTACCATGCATGCGCACACAACCTTGCAGGTGGAATCGACTTGTGAACCCATAATGAGGGTGGCAATACTTCTACGCTTCCTATCCAGGGCTATCTCACACGCTTTGATATGGAAGGAAGTGCTCTCTTTACCATGGTGTAATATTTTATAGCCGTGGGTATGTTGCTCCCGCAAAACCTTACAAAGAAGGAAATTCTTACATCACGCCATTCCAAGAGATCATCTCAATGCATTGCCCACAAGTGCACAAAAGTTCCGAGTAGGAGGTAACTTAACATCCCTCTTCATTCATTTTCCTCTTTCCACTGAGCTTCCATCTTTTGCAAAAAGACCTCATGGGAGGCTCTTCCTGAGTACTTAGGTAGCTCCTTTCCTCCTAGGCGTCGGACCGTATACGCCTTTGTCACCTTTATCATCTATCCTCTCAAAATTGCATTCGATTAACTCATAGGTTCCATACACCCAATCATCAAAAGCTAGACTAGTGGTGTCACTTACCGACTAAGCATCCTCAAACTAGATAACTCCATCGATAGGATGGATTATCTCTAGATCCTTGATTGAGTAGACATATATTCTATCTAGGACCTCTTCTCCAAAAGGTTCAATATAGGGTGTCAACTTCCCATCATCGGGGGTGTGATGACCCGTTCCTCCTCATTTTCAAAGCTTATGTATCCCTTGTTGAACCAAAGATTTGTATTGTTCTTATAACACCATGGGCACCCAAGTAGTGCTGGGAAATTGTCTTCCTCGGTGAGTGCCAAGACTTTGAAGTCCCCAAGTAAACTTAGCCCCTTAAATGGTGATAGCTACATCCTTTAAGACACCGATGGGCATTTCCTTTGTTTTTTTTTCCATATACAACACATTCGAAGATGGCTATAATGTAGGCCTTCCCATCTAATGCCATGCATCCAAGGTGAGAACATTGACCTCCGCACCTATGTCAATGAGGATATTACTAAGGAGCCATCCATCCACGATTGCATTTAACATGATCTCCCTATCATAGTCAAGGTTGTGAGGGGGAAGGTTTGCATGCAAGACCTTCCTCTTGCACTCTTCTCCAGTGTGTGGTACCTTCTCTCTTAACCATGCTCCTAGCAAGGGAATAATATTCTCTTGCCTTATCATTTTACATACTTCCTTGACCTCATGCAGTCATCTTTTGGCACCTCGACCTTCCTTCTTTTCTCTTCCCTCTTGGACTACTCCTTTAGACACTAGATTTCTCCTTGTAAACTCCGAATGACGTCCATGGTATCTTGATATACCTCCTTTTGATGTGCATGGTCTAGGTACTTTCCATGTACCACTTATTCCCTTAAAACTAGGTTCTTCTACCTTGGTATTTCCTTTGCACGTGTGGCCTCTACTTTTGTTGTTACCATAACAGTTCTAAGCCTACATCACATGTTACCCATGGCATCCATTATGTGTCTATCTTCTTAATGCTTACCATTATAGCACCCTTGTCTTTCTAGTGTTGTTGATTCATGTGCTCAAACAACTCAGGGCACTCCTCATACTTGTGTTTCTTCCGCATTATGAGCACCGCAATAGTCCGAGTACTCGCATTTGTAATGCTCTGTAGACCCAAAATTAAAACAGTTCCATGTGGGAACTCAATTATTCCTCCTCCATGGTTACCATGACCATGAAATCCTCCATGAAATCCCCTTCCGCACGCGCCTCCATCTGTGTGCTCCTCATAATGGTGATCATCACCTTTAGAACTACTGGAAATGCTGGTCTAGCACACCCCGTGATCAATGGCCTCATGGATCTATTCAATAAGCCTACAATCCTTAGTATCATGGTTCATAGAGGTGTAGATCTTACAGTAGCAAGACAAATTATTCCGAATTATGTGCTACAATAAGGGACATCTACTTGCATCATGGTCCCCATGTCAAATTTCACATGCCTACCTGTTATGGTGTGTATTGTCTTACGGGGAAAATATCCATGACATGCCCTCTACTTCACAATATATACACCATATACCACTGTGAGTCTCATGGGCTAAGTTCACAGACAACATCTCTAGCTGCTTAGCCATAGTAATAATTTGAGGTTCCATAAATGGGCTAACACCATTATCAACACTTCCAACGACTTTGGCACGTAGAGCAACTTCTAACACCTTGCATGGATCGTGAAAATTTTATGAGATAGTGTTATCAACCCCCAAAAAAACCATTGAGCATGCTGTGAAGGTTGAATTTCATATGATAATTTTGATAGGAGGGTTTTGAACCATGCATCATACTCCCGCACACTCTCCACCATTCCCTATTGAATCTCCTTCAGGGAGCTGATGCTCTTCTGTTCAAACTCAAGGATGTGGAATTCTACCAAAAATATGTTCTTTAAAGTAGTATAATCCACCACCATTTGATGAGGGTCATATTTCCTATACCAGCTATGTGTGTACCCTAGCAACGTCGTTGGCAAACCAGCTTGCCTTCTATTCCAGGTTATGATCCCCTTCGAATGCCATAGCAGCTCACACTTGTGAATATGTTCTACGAGCATCTTCAATACCCCTGTAATCTAGAAAATGTAAAGACATCTCAAAGAAGACTTGAGGAGGTGGCTGGGGCCCTTGTCCTCCTGAGCCAAAGCCTTGGTTCCCTTCGGTGTTTCCTCCACCACCAGATCCACTAGATCCACTAGGTCCTGTGCCTCGAGCCACCATCCCACCTTTGGATCCACTAGTCCTATTCCTCCCGAGCCATCGATCCACTAGATCCACCAGGTCCTGTTCCTCCTAACCCACCAGATCCACCAGGTCCACTAGGTCATGTAGTGGTTGTGCCAAGGGTCCCCAAAGTTCCATTGAACTATGCATTGACAATTTGTGATAATTCCCTACTACCTTGAGTAGTGTACCCTACACCACTTACAAATGTAAGACCGAAGGCTTGTGTACCTACTCCTTTTCAAAAAATTCCTCTCGAATCTTTGGAATATGTGTAGCCATAGAAGTGGGAACTGAAAAATTATATCTCCTAGGTGTAGATCTGTCACTTCTACCGATACCAACCCAGGTCGGTGATAGTCTTTCCTTGATATGGAAAACCAAGCATTAGGGTTTGGTCACTAGGTGGGTTCAGATACGTGCCAATGAATCTTCTCTCTCCATGTGACAAACTCTCATCAAAAGCCAAAGGGGTCTCTCTTATGCACTTGCCAAGATGGGGTAGCACATCAACTCAGGTTCCACGTCCTCCACGTGAACCTCAACTCTTTCATGTAACGTATGCCTCCATACATCCATCACACTTGCAACCTCGCATTGTATAGAAATCTCCCTTTCACTCGCTTCACTAAACTTGAGTCACCTTTTCTCCCTTTCTTTCTTTGTCGTAATATATTCCATCTTCCTCCACCCTAGCTTCCTCACCCAACGCTCAAAACAGTTTAGTCGGCCATCGAAAATGCATCTAAACTCAATTTATCAATCAAGATATTCATTTCTAGAGGGATAACACATAGAAATGATCCTCTAGGCTCCCACAGAAACTCAAAATCAGCAACTTCAGACAAAAATATGTAGAAATAGTGTACTCCAGAGTGTAGCTAGCCAAGTACTCCTTTCCACTAATGATCCACAACACAAGTCCACATCGATCTGCATCCTACAATGCCTCTGGTATTCTTCTTGGGTCCACACACATGATCTATAATACTAGCTTGATCTAGATGTATATGCCGAGAGCCATTCATACAGCTCTACTGGGAAGCAATAGAAAAAAATCATACAAATCATGGTAGAGGTTCTCTTCTACCCATCTACGTGCATCAAAATCAGATCCAATGCTGAATCTTTGAGAAAATTCATCCTCCATGCTTTTAAACCATGATTCAACACTTTCCAAGGTTAAACACTCTATCATTACTCATTATACATATCATGATATATTCCATTTCCCACTATAACTTTGAAAAGAGGTCCCGACAACAGAACCAAGATGTAGTCATTTTTACACCCACCAGAAGAACAAGGGAATCCCATGCGCACCGGCCTATCACCCAAGTGGGGGCCGGCACTCACCGAGGCATGTGCGGCACCGAGTCTTTCTTTTTGTGAGTTAAGTGGGAAAC
This sequence comes from Taxus wallichiana var. yunnanensis, assembly GCA_018340775.1. Taxonomy (NCBI): domain Eukaryota; kingdom Viridiplantae; phylum Streptophyta; class Pinopsida; order Cupressales; family Taxaceae; genus Taxus; species Taxus wallichiana. The sequence continues at coordinate 665,265,997 of CM031237.1, read as the reverse complement.
CATCATCTATGTCAGGAACTTAATGAATAAAGGTAGAAATGAGACATATAATCATCATAGGGCTTAGAACAACCTCTAGACAAATGTATTCATTCTAAATAGAGGGTACTTATAGATAAGAGATAGAACTACAGTAGAAAGGAAAATACATAAGGGTTTACATCTATTCCATAACATCCATGAACATAAATGAAAAGATATAGATATGAACCAAATTAATTACATTCATACTCATTCATGTTTATAACCTCATTACATTCAATGGATCCATTAGACTACCATAGCTTGATCAGACCAAAGTCATACATCACAATAGGGATCATGTCCTTCATCCATACAAAGAAAATTTATAACCCAACCCCTTAATACATTACTCCCTTATATAGCCTCTACCTAATCCCATGAGTTCTAACAAGTATTTTGCAGAGCTCCGCTCTCTATATTATCCTCTCATATATCCCCTCTATATCTTTTTCACCTGTAGGTGCTCGCATATATAGGCATCCCAAAGTGTAAATTCATTCTTCTACGGCCTCGAGATCCAATGCCAAGTTTCTAAATGTGGTCCTCCATGGGAGCATGCTCCCACAGGCCTGAGCTCTCCACATTTTTTCATGATGTCTTCTAGAACTTTCTATCACAGGGCATATTCCTTCCTAGGCCAACTTATCGCTAGGTTGACACCTTATCCACTCGCATGCGTGAGTCCGGTCATGCTTTTCTCATCTCCTTCCCAATATGGCTAAGTCTTGAAACCTTAGCTCTGTTTACGCGTGTGCACCATGGGTTTTCTTAAACCCTTCCTTAAACCCTATCCTATGTGCCTTCTCCTTACACGCCCTTCTTCAACTAGGCCTTGTATGCCTACGCACCTTTTTGTACTTAGCCAATATTTTGGGGTCCCAACAATATATGATGTAGGGGCCTTACCCCTAGTGATGAAACATAGTTTTGGGATGATGATTGTTTGAACGATATATTTATGGAAATCTATTTTTTCTATATACGATATTGGCATGTATATGTGTTATTTTGGTGATCTAATGGATGTCGTATGTTGTTATGTTTTTTTATGATAGCATATGTATGTGCATTGTATGTAATGAATGATGATGTCGGTAATGGTAAATAGGATATGTATGGTGAATAATGTAATAGATAATCTGGTGTAATAAATGAAATGAGTAAAATGTTTGTAGCACGTAGTTAGTGTAATGATGATAGATAGAATAGATGTGAGAATAGATAAATATGTGAAAATGTAGCATAATATGAATAGTGTAAGGTGATGAAAATAGGAGGGGGAAGATAACAATGCCCCCTAACATATGGATGAATAGGCTCATGTAGGAAGACCCTCAACAGTCAAGTATGAGCCACGTAAGTAAGAGTGGGTCACCAAGAAATGATTGAGGGTGTTGGATGAATGATGAATTGCGTGATGAAATTTTCTTAAAACTAAACCCTCAGCATCGTGTAAGAGCCATAAGAACACAAGTGTATCATTAGGAGGAAGGTGAGGAGAATCACCTCTGAAAAACATGGTGGTGGGTAGAGGTGGAAACATGTGGAATGGGTGAAGTGAATGGAGTGTCAAGTGTAGTGTATATGGGGTATGTGGAAATGGGTGGAAAACCATGAGGTGTAGTGGTATGGAATTGTGGATAATGTGGATAGAATGGATGTAGTGTATGTGGAGGGGAAAATGAAAAATGAGGTGGAGAATGAACATGTAGTGGTAGAGTGTGATGAGTGAAGTGCATATCAAGTTGCAAGACGTAAGAGGAGGACGTCGCGTGGACAAGGAGAAGGAGATAATGAAATCTCCCGAGGATAAAATGAGATAGTTTCATAGTCTACAAGGTGTTGTTTTTGTTCATGAAGGGTAAGACAATCATCATACCTATGTCCAAAAATATGGTGATAATTGAAATTGTGTTGATTAGGATATCGTTGTAATCATTGTGGGGGACGATGGTGATTGGAAGGTAACCGAATCAAGAACTCATTAAGGATAATGTGGAGGATATCATGTGGTCATGAATCGGTGAAAATACAATGGTTTTAGAGAAAGAGGTGGAGTAATGGGAGTGACATGCAGAGGCGGAGTTAGATAAGAATGGGTTGGAGGAGGAAAAAGAGGATGAGCTTGTTTGGGATATACTTTAGGTAGCAATGGAAGTTAGTGTGATTATTCAATAGGAGGTAGTGGAGGAGGAACCATAGATGGGCCCTTTGATGGAGCAACAGGTGGAAGTGGTGGGTCTAGTCTGGAGGAAAGGTGATGTTCAAGATCAATAACCTTATATCACAAGAGAATGAATGATTCACAAGTATCATATTGGATTTTGAGCTTAAGTGGTGGGAGAAGACCATGAAAAAGATAAATTGCTTTTCTAAGTCACTAGGCTAGAAAATAAGCTGGTGTATGCAAACATTGAACTCTAAGATATATTCCTTGACAAGTTTGGAGGAGCCTTGGGATAAGGTAGGAAGGTGGTCATATGTAACCCTAGAGATGTTATTAAGAATAAAGCGATGGAGGAAAACATACTCCATGCCATAGAAATTTCTAATGGAACCGGAAGGTAAGTGTGTGTACCATTATAAAGCATCATCGTGAGACTATAATGAAAGGACTTAAGTAATAATCGGTAATTATAATAATTATCCATGAGTGTGCGATAATGTAGGATATGGACATGAGGATCACCGATGCCATCAAAAAAATAAAAGAAGGCATGGAAAATTCTTTTAAAAAGGTAGAATTGCATATCTTTTCAAGGACTGGATTGCCATGTAGAGAATTTTTGTCAATGGAAGCGTAATAAGCTTGGATTTCTAAAGTGAGATTATAAATTTGTGAATGAATCTGACCAATAACATGCATAAGGGAAAGAATATCTTGTGGGGGAATAAGAGAGGGTAATAAATTATTAAGTGGTTGAAGCTTGCCATTGTGGGTAATCATAGGGATGTCAAGAGGTGATGTGGTAGTAGTAGGTGAAATAGGTGAATTAGGTAAGGAAGAAGCTTCGATGGGAGAGGAGACAAGAGGATAACTAGAGGAGGAAGGATGAAAGGTTGGAGAAAATTCATGTATAGGAGTAGAGGCAACCTCGGAAGAGGATAATAATTGAGTCGGAGAGTCACCCTGAAACAATATAGAAGGAAGGAGAGTCATGATGGGAATCAATAGTAATGTGATTGCCATGGGAAATGACATGTTTATCACAAGAGTCAAGGGTATCATCAACATAATATGAAGGAGAAGGTATGTTTGAAGTAGGGGTAGGACTAAAAGGAAGAGGAGGAATGAAAGACATGTAAGAAGTACAAAGAGAGGGTGGAGGTTGGGATTCAATACCTAACATATAATCAATAATGGATGGATCTAAAACCTCGGTGGTGTGTCGAGAGAGAATTAAGAAGGGTCATAAGCAATGGGGTGATATGGTGTGCAATGATTAAAGGCAACCGGATCTTCAAAAATACATAGACCAATGAGAGAATCATCGGGATTAGTAGGTACCTATTTTTGTCCTTCTCGAAGTAGTTTTTGAGTAGTGGGAGGTAGAATCATGGGAACACTATATAAGGCGCTTAGTTCAACTATGACAACCTCATCATAAATAGGGTTTACACTAAAAGGTGACATAATGAAAGAAGGAAAAGAAGACCCTTTGTTAACACTAAGGTATGAAATAAGGAAGACAAGAAATGTTCGTAAGGTCGGGTTCACCAAAATGATTAATCGAAAATAGAAATTTATCTAACTATTTTATGAGTTAATCTAAATAGAAACCGAATACTATATGGAAATGTTGGAATTAAATATTATGCTTTAATATTTGAATATATTGGAATAATGGAAATGAGAGGGATATGTCACTAACCTCAAATGGGATTACCTCGCGCAAAGTATATGTTGTATTGTAGTAGATCAATGCGTAGAATGAGAAAGTTGTGATTGAACAACCTCCGAAGGTCAACAACTGAATGTTGGACTATACTTGAGGCACTTGTGAGTGTACTTGGGGTACCTCGGGGTGCCCTAGTGTAGATTCTAGGTGCTTAGGACTATGTGAATGCATAGAATCTGGGTTTAGCAAAGTTGTCACAAGGATTTCTAAAACCCTATATGGGTGTCACATTGGATTCACTTGAATGAACTAGATGATACTCTACAAAAGGAAAGAAGAAGGGGTTGGACTGACCTCAATCACCTAACTAGTGGAATTATTACCGAGTGTTGCAAAGCGGTACATTTTAGAACCGATGTAGTTCTAGTTATTTGGTATGAAATCTTGTGTCTAAGGTTCCCTAGTGCCAATGAAACGATAGTAGAGGTAAAATAAATAGATGTAGGAATGCCAAAAGTAAATGGAATTAAAGAAATAGGAATGGAAAGAATACAACCCTTTTCACCTATGCTTGTGTGATGCACATGTAGAAGAATCCCAAATGCGAGTCCTTTCCTTAATAGATAGGTTCCCTTGATGTGTAAGATGTTCACCCATAATGTAGTGAGTATGATTTCTGTAATAGGGATCTCTTGCTCAAATTTCGACACTAGTGCCACGAAACCGCCGACTACGACCTAGGGAATACACAAGGTGACTATTAGGACTGACCTTGAACATAGAAATTGAGACCACAAATAACAATGAGACATGTGCCCAAAATCATGGATTAGGTTACCGTGGGGTGCCCAGTGCTACCCTAGGTGCCCAAGAGCAGAAACATAGACAAACAACAAACAAAATATGACATCTAAGACATCATAAAAGATTCCCAAAACTGTAGAGACATGTGACGAATGAACTAGACAAGCACGGCGATGGTTGATTAATTGACACGACAAGACCTAGGGATGGGTAACTAGTGAATACTTTTATAATGTAAGATCCATATATAAATTAAAATACCCAAAGTGGTATAAATGTAATAGTAAGTGTGTGATTTTATGACTACAATTGGTAGTTTCATGGAGACATGGATAAATGGTTGGAGAACATGGTTGGTTTTATAGGTATGGTTATGATCATGATTGAATCTTAGCACTTCAATTTGAGTGGGATCTCTTACAAGTGTGTCAGTCATGGTGGGTTTGTTGTAAGAGAGGCTTGGTGTTATAATTCAATTGGAGCTTGATAAAAGGAGAGCTCGTGTATCATGGATTAGTTATAGCTTCGTGTAGGTATATGGTAATTCATGGTTTGTTATCTTCTTAGTTTTAGAAGATGGTTTAATCTTCTTGATTTTGAGAGAATTGTTTAAGTAAGGAATATTAGCCTTCATGGTATGTTGAGGATGGTCTTGTATAGGCACGGGTTCATCAATTTATGTCCAAGTAGGATATTGTTGAGTTGTGGAGCTAAATTGACTTCATAAGTAGCATGTTTTATAACTTACACGTTTACATAAGAATCGGCATCGGTTGGAGTAAGCTGGTGTCGATCACCTTGGAGGAACTGGAATCAATTAGGAACTAATACCATTCGAAAATAAGGAATCGACATCGGTTAGGGAACAAACACTGGTCATCAAATAGGGAACCAACATCGGTTAGGGAATTGACACTGTTTGCCTATGCGTGAATGTTTTTGTTTACGTCATGGAATTAGATCCAACCTTTGATTAAAATGTGATCTAAAGGTTGTAAATGCATAGCTAAGATTCCCTAAGTTTGTATAAGCTTATATAAGCTAGAAAGCTAGGGTTAGAATGATAGATTGATCATTCTTGTAAAAGGATAGATTGAATTGATTCTCCTTGGTTGAGAGAATGAAGAAGAAGAAGAGAAATAAAAGAAGGTTACATGAAATCAGAGCTTTCATGGAGAGAATATGGATAGAAGGAAATAACATTACATCGTATGGTGAGAAGAGGGTAATGTCTTCTTTTGTATTTCCTTTGTATTTTTATTGTCTCAATGTAATGGCTTACATAGTATGCAAAGCACATAGGGTTTCTTCTTGTAGATCCACATGTTGTTGTGAGATCTTGTATTTTAGTTTCTTCTTGTAAATCCACATGTTGTTGTGAGATTCTCGTATTGTAGTTTCCTCTTGTAAATCCACATGTTATTGTGATATCTTGTATTCTTAGATCCACATGTTGTTGTGAGATCTTGTATTATAGATCCATGAGATCATGTTGTATTGTTGATCCATATAGATCTAGTATTTTATCTCATTGGATAGCTTGTGTATACGTGATAGTATCTCGGGATATTGAGAGGAGGTTATCTTCATGTTTTCACGAGGTTGATGTCATGATGGAGGAGAGACTCACTTCTTGGTGCAAGTTTATGATTTCACATTGGTAGACCCATGTGAGAGGTCATGTATGGAGATTCATAGGAGAGCTTGGTTGCGGTTCATAGATGCGTAGTTCTTGGTTATGTGAGATCTGTTGGTGGTTTGGAGGCACATTTGTAGTGCACTCATGGAGATCCATTTAGAGATATAGTAGAGGAGATACTCTTGGAGAGATGCATTGTACTCTTGTGGGAAGAGTTGGTTTGTACTCTTGTTTATTATATATATTGAGATCTCTATCTTTGGTGGATGTAGCCCATATTGGGTGGACCATAGTACATGCTATGTTATGTGTGTGTACTTTTTTATTTGGATTTATCTAGTTTACACTTCCACTATTGTAGATTTTGGGGAATTGTTTCCATTTCCACAAGTACTAATTCTCAACATATGTGGCTCTCGTAATTTTAGAATTAATAATCTAGATTTTGTTAAATAATTGAGCTTAAGAAGACAAGGAGGGAAATTTTGAGAAAGTGAGTGTTTTTAAAAATTTATTTGATATTGATTCAATTTTTTTTTTTTTTGGAATGGTGTATGGATTGTGGAGTTTCATGATGAAGTTTCGATCCTAGTTAAAATGTATTCAATGTGTTGAGTGCTCAAAGAATGATAGTATGATGAAAGTCATGTTATAAGAGAATGAGAATATCTTGTAACAAAGTGACCTTGCTTAAAGTCTTTAAAATATATAAATGGTTCATCACAATCTTATTAAGAGGATGGAGTATTATCTATAGAAAGTGAAGTTGATGCAAGGAGTTTTTTGAGTGGTCTGGGATGGTCCCTGGGGTTTTATTCTCCAAGTCATATGTACAAATGAAAAAGTGGTTCTCTGAGGTATTTATAATTTTCAAAATGGTGATATTCATAGTAAGGTGCCATTGTGAAACATGGATTCCATTGAAGGAAAATTCATTACCTTTGATAGTTGTGTGAGAAATCTTCAGGTGTATTCCAAGATGAAGAAATATATTATCAGTCATGCATCACAATATGATAAGAATGAAAAGTTATCATTATAAATATTAAAGGTTTTTCCATCTTTGGAGGTTGAGATTCATGAGCTATAGTTGTAAAGTTGTTCATTTCTCTATACTATAAGTATGATTTATCTCATCATGTTCTATGGTCTATATGCATACATTTGTGTCAATGTTGTGATCTTTATCAAGTTGTCAAAGATGCTCTATCTCTCGTAATGGTTTTAGTGATCAAGTTACATTTTCTTAACTTAAATATTTGGTGTTATCATGAAGTTGAGGTCACTTAATATGTATTTCAATGGTGAAGTTTGTGAAGCTACAAGTACATTGCAAGCATATAATTTAGGTTTCTTCATGCTCAAAGGAAAAAAGTGTGTAAGTGTATCATATTATATCAGGTCCACATGAGGAAAAGCTACAAGTACTGTGACAAGCTATAGAGAAGGTTAAGGTCTCGGTTAAGTATCAACAAGGATGATATTTTTGTACATTGACAAGGAATGGAAACATGTTCTCAGTGATCTAATATTATCTACATGAGTTTATAGTTCCTAGGAGCTTCAAGTCCGATAATATGAATTAGTTAGATACGAGAGATGATTGTAAGGGTTTGACCGTTAAAACCCTAGTTTATGCTGATGAGTTATGGTACAATGTTCCATAGAGTGAAGTGTTGTAACAAGTGATCTATAGGACCGTGACATAATTTGAAAAGACATGAGAAGAACATTCAATGGTTCAAGACAAGCATGTGGACTGAGTCTAATGTTTTTGAGAAATCCTATAGTGGAGAGAATCTTTCCTAGCCTTCACTTGATGATGATGATCCTGTTGCTGCTATGCGATCTCCCTTTCTTACGGACATTCTTTCTCCAACTATAGAATGTGATTCATCTAAAATTTTGAAACCCATTCTTGTAAATTTTATAGAAACTATAGCTTGCTAGTTTTCTTAAGTTAGCTACCCCTCTCGACTAATTTTTTGATCATTAGCTTCCCTGAATTGGGCTTGAGGATGAAGGAGTAGGAATGGGATGCGTCTCAACATGATTTGAAAATGTTTGGACAAAGGGTAAGGGTGTAAAATCTACATGTGAGGAAGATGGGTTGGGAATAATAACCTAAAAATAGGCCCGAGATGGTAGACAAGAAGGTATGTTGGAACATCCCATTGACAAGGTTCTTCTACCTTGAGCTTGTTGTCCTCTAATGCTTGTAATTGTTCAATTCATTCATTGAGAGCTTGATATGTTTTCTCTAGTCTCTGAATTTTTCTTTCAAAATCTTCCTCTTGTGTAAAATTACCTACATAATTTGCATAACCTACATATTCCTATGCATAACCTTGTTCTGAATAACATAATGATTGTAATGATGACCATATTGATTATCAAGGTTTGGGTCATGGGGATATTCATTTTGATAAGGGTTATAATACTGATTTGGAGGAGGATATTGGTAGAAAGGAGGTGGATTGGGATGGTTCAACTCTTGGAGAAAGGAATTCCACTAAGGAATTGACATCATGAATGCATGACCTCATAAATGATTGAAAATACAATAAAAAATAGGTCTTATTCTTATGAAAATAAGATGTTCCGACCAAAGCAAAATAATCGAGATCTGTTTTAAAAATACCACTTAAAGGATATAGCCACGTAACTTGTCATCTTAGGCGTGGAAAGTCTAGTACTGATCTGAATTAACTTCTTAGAGTCTCTCAATGTTCTCTTCTTTAAATCTTCAATTTATGAAGAGTTTTCAATATAGTCCTCGGTTTGACCTGGGCATGCCAGAAATGTTTATCCAACGAAGCATACTTTTGTGAGGATTGGTAGCTTCTAGCCTTATTTCTTCTCACTTTTGTGGATATACAATGGAAAAAAATTCATGGGATGTGGGTATCCCAATGGTTGAGGTGAATCTCCAGATTTGAAGGGTTGGTTCCCTTTAGTGTATCCCTAACTAGATTTGATGGGGGTAAGGGTTATAATGAAACTTGAGAAAGAAAGGGGTGATACACCATAAATTTTTGAGACTACTGAGAATGGGAGTCTAGCAAAAAGAAAAATGCGTTAATTATGCTTGAACTAAGGGATTTGAGTGAGTTTTCAAGGAAAAATAACAAAAATATGTGAAGGGATAATTCATAATACACAATTTTCAGTTTTCATGCACGCTAAAAATAAACATAAACCACCATTTCTTGCAATTGGGGAAGATTAAATAATTAATTAACTTAAAAAATTCAAGGATAAATCATAAGAATTAACTATCTAAGTGCACAAGATTGCATAGAAATTTAGGAAAGGAAGAAACCTTTATTACCAATAGGGAACTTCGCTGAAAAATTTCTACAATAATTCCTTACAACACCTCTCCCCTAGGGCTTGAAAAACACTAGTACATATAACAAAAGTATCACATTCTTGAATCCAAAAATGTCTCATCCAACAAAACTTTAAGAATCAACAAATTTGGAGATAAATCCAAAATTAGCCTTACATGCATAATTTTAAACAATTTGCAAAATTACATTCTCAATAAAAAATGCGCATGATAGAAAAATATAAAAATAGGATTTGCATAGTCCAATTGCTCCTGTTTGAGTTGTAAGTTATTTTTTGCAAAGCCCAAGTTGATTTATATAGATGGCTTGGAGAGAAAAAGGTAAAAATAATATATTTTATTATCGAATAAGTGATACTTTGTCATGACTACATGGTTGACATCTCCTTTTAAACTCCTTATTTCATCATGCATTGGAAAATAATGGGTTAGTTAACCTTAGTGAGCATATACATCCACCCTATGAAATAGTTAATCATTAAATAATCCAAACCCCCACCCCACTCATGGATAAATGGGAAAAATTGACCATGGTAAAATTAAACCCTCGGTTTATTAGTGACCACTTAGGAAAAAAATCCCTCAAAATACTTCACTTTAGAATTTTGGTTTTTGTCAAGGTCTAGAATCTTCTTATGGTGGCGATAGAGGTTTTTGAGCCATATTTTATATTACATGCTTGCATTAACTTGTGGTTTCCTGTATTATTCTCATGGGATCTATTTTTATGCATTCAAAGGGGTATGGAGCTCATAATTATGCATATTGGCCACCTTTATGAAGCTTATGAAGCTCTCCTTTTATGTTCTAGGCCATCATTGAAAGATTCGATCTTGGCCTTTATTTTTCTAGTAGAGCTTGAGATGCTCTATTTGGTTTTCATGGCCTCCATTTAAAGTTCATTATTTTTGAGTTGTGATTTTTGCATTAGTACTCGATCTTGCATTAAAGACTATCTTGATATTTTGTGTTGAGCTTGTGTTATTGTGATTTCCATTGTTAAGCTCATTATGTTTACATTGTTTCACCATTGAATATTAGCTCACTTTCATCTATTAGCAACTCGGTTCCTCATTATTTACTTTTGTGGCATTTCGGGATCGACTCCATCAATGCAAAACTATTTTTTTTGAGTGAGCTGCTTATAAATAGCATCCTGTTGTTTTTACAACTTGTCACTTGCAACTATTCTCTGCTATATGACTTGTGTAGTGTTTGTATCCAAATTGATTCTCCTTTGCAAGTCGAGCATCATCAAAGATTTAACAAGAAACCTAGAGACAGATAAATCATCACATATGTCATTTTGTAGCCGAGGAGGCGATTCAACTAGCTCTTTGTCACTCAGATGTTGAAGAAATGGATAACACCTTCAAAAGGATTTGATCTATCCTCACTAGTTTAGGTTGTGCCTTTCAACTAGGGTGAGAGGACCCATTTTGTAACCTATGTTGGTGAAGGAGAATGAAGATATCCTTCTTTGCACAAATTTGAAAGGAAATCTTGATAAAATATGATCAATGCACCACAATTTAACTCTCACGAGTTGTCACTTCTAAAGAATGGTGATATTTTCTAAACAAGGTTAAGGTTACTAAAGACATTATGGAATCCTGATTGCTTCTGCATATTTTGGCAGTAGAATTTATACATTTGTTGACATATAGGAAAATAGGGGTAGTTCAGGTAGGATTCATTGTTTTTGAATAATTTTTGGTGGGAGATTAAGTAGGATAAACTTGATTTTTCCAGATCTTTGAGAACCTTCACAAAAATTGGAAAACTAAATGACAAAATGCTTCAGAATAGCTAAAATATTCCTTCAACCGAAGGTGTGCATCAATGGAGGCCCATATTTACATGGTTTCACACAATCTCCAAGAATTTAACACGAAGGCTTGAGTTAAAAGGCTCAATTAAACATTATCAATCTCTGGTTCATCACGTCTAAGATACACTCAAAGACTTACAAACAACCTCTATCAACAAATGAGAGTAAAGTGATTTTAAATTGTTTATTTCATTACTAGATGAAGGATCCTCTAATAATGAAATTGAAAATTCCACTAAACCATCAAAGGGATGAGATCTTGTGTGATTCAGAAATATTATAATATAAGATTGCAATAGGAACAAGAAATACTATTCAGACATTCGAAATAAAGAAGACACAAATTTGCCTAAGATTAACACAGATTAATTTGAATTTGATTAGATTCATCTACAGGGGAAGGTTTCTTGAACAATCTCAGAGATTTTCAATGGCTATACACTTACAACCTACTTGACATGATCAAATCTAAACCATAAGAGATTAACATGTTTCTCGATGGTCTCTCAGAAGATGGGATTTCTCAAATTTTCTCGTAAGAATTCAACCCCCGAACATTTTCATGACTAACTCATGCGCTTTATAGCACTCATTTACATTAAAGATTTCCCCCCAAACAAATAAATTCGAGGAACCATTTTTGGTTACATATATGATCATAATTTCCAAAAAATGATGTTTAATAGATTTACAACAAAAATTTGACAGGTGTTCAAAAGGTGAATCATTTCAGATATTTCCATCATTTTTTAAATTGGGGCATCCAATCATCTCCTTTGGCAACATGTTTTTCATCCTTTGCACCTATAGCTTCCTTCTCCTCATTCTTTCCTCTGTAATTTGCTCTGCTGGATCTAGCAATTCATTTTTTGTAGGTTCCCGAGTAACTCTGTTTCAAAATATCAACTCTTGCACTTCCTCAGATTCACAAATTCGAGCTCCACAACACTTTAATTGCACTTTGTTGATAGAAATGAAAATAAATCATTCAAATTTGCCATGAAAAATGATGCGTATTTACATCCCCTGAAGTCGTGGAATGTTAATGGTGGAAAAACCAAATGCATCGCGCCATGTGATTGATTATTCCCTTTCACAACTTTAAATTAGAGCCATCCACATGGAATATTAGAGCTGAAATGGGCTTGGGGTGCCTTTTGCATTTTATGACTTTTGGAGAAAATGTGCAATTTTTACATTTTACCCCACCCCTCTGCCTTTGAAATACGGGCTCAACACATGGCTTAATCTGGGCCTTTGATGGAGTTGTGGCTCATTTATACAATTTTACCCTTTTTAACAAAAAGGCAAAATTTCCAATTTTCCTCCAATGACCCGCTTCCCCACCTTTGAATTTTCAATGCAGACTTCATTTGTTTCTTGGTGAGGCCACGCTTCAATTTTATACTTTATCCCTTTTTCATAATAAAGAAAAGTACCAAATTTCTCCTAGTGCTCCGCCCTCCGCTCTGAATTTTCAAATGTTGACTCAAACATGTGACATCACTTTGTCCCCTGCGGGGTTGCAGATCAATTTATAACTTTGCTCCTTTTTCACAAAAAGGCAAAAAACTTCAAAATGTTCCGCCGACCCGCCTTTTCACTTGTAACTTGAAAAATGGCCATGTGTCCATCTTTGGGGTCAAAGTAAGACTTTTCTATTTCGCTTCATATTTGTTGAATAGCAAATAAGAGACTATCGAGGCTACGGGCCAATTTGGTATTTTTACAAATGTGACCAAAGTGGAAAATTTCACCAAAAAGACCCGCCAGGCCACAACCAATTAAAAATGAACATGTATACACCTTCGGGGAAAAAAAGAGAAATTTACTCCACCTTTATAAATTTGACCACCAATCAGAACTCAACAAGGCCACGGGGCTAAATTTATCTTTTTACAAACATAGAAAAAAGTTACAAGTTATAAAATAGACCCAACGTGCCTCATCCAATCAAAGAGACTGTGCATAGTTGAAGATGTTGAGATATAATTTGACGGGAAAATGTGCCTCACAAACTATACAATGCAGAAAATCACCATTTGTGCCCATAATTGAATTTTTCTTTAAGGAAAAGAATTTGGAAATGATATAAGGCCCAAATGTGATCCACAACCATGGAGAAGGATCTTCAACAACATACAAATGAAGAAAACCTTTCACGCATCCATTCAGGGAAATAGAAAATATGACAGAGCCCACAAATTGAAGAATTTCAAGAACAAATAGGGTGAGATCAAAATGAGCACCAACATTGGCTCTGACTCGGGGATGGGCACTCACTACGAGTTTCGCAAGAACAAAAGAGCAGACCATGTCTCAAAAATCCATTGGGTAATGAATTCAAGGAACTATATTTTAGAGCCAAAAGATAATAACCAAATCCCCCAAGACGAGCTGAGAAACCAACAAAAACTAGTCACCAGGGACTAGGAAACATCGAAATAGAAAAACATGAAATTAGAATGAAAACAAAAGACTTTACACTATATAATGATGTGCACCCTGATTTAGAGAAAAAATCAAGGAAAATTTTCAAGTTCCTTCGATTCTAGATATGACCATGTTAAGTAGTTCTGATACGTCTTTAACAAATGGTCATATGATTTTTTCTCTTTTCCATCGAGTTCTTTATCGACCGCATTTTTTATCCTTATCCTTTGTGCCTATGTCAAGTTTTTCAACATCTCTGAGGCGCATCAAACATCAAATTCCCAAGAAAATCAGACCGCTACTCGGGATATCTGCATTGATCAATTTCATACTCCTTGAAAACAACATAGCTTACTGAGTTATCAACATCAATGTCTAGTTGCAATACCTCATAAGAAGCATCGTTGGGGTCCTTAATAAGATATAACATTTTCTTTTCACCATATAACTTCACAAGGCTTCCCTCAATCGGTATGGTGGCATAAGACATGTCCATTTGCACACTTCCACCCACACTAGCTGCCCACTTTTTGGATAATAACATCCCCCATTTAGCAGGACAATCCACAATTACTACATTCAAAGTTAAGTACTTGCCTGGATACACTGCCAATTACACAACTAAACCCTTGACATATCCAACTAATAGCACCTCTCTTGAATCCATGGCAATACATTTCCCATAAGCTATTGTTACTTTGAGATTTAAATCATTCATGAACTCAAGAGGCATTACATTACATAAGGATCTGAATCAAACATGCAGTTATCTAACAACCTATCCTTAAAAATCAAAGTAATAAAAAATGGATTCACATTTAGCTAAGATTCAACAGAGAAGTTAGTAAATAAACCTCAGGTGGTTCACCCAATTCCTCCAATGCTTGTGGTTTTTCTAATTTTGCAATGGCAGGAGGAACCTCTACTTTGTTTACATTTTTACCCTGGGTGACCTTTTCTTCCTCAAGCCCCAAATATTCGAATGCTCTGTTCCTATGCTCAGGGATTCTAAGCAATTCAACAATAGGAACATAAATCTTGATTTGACTCAAGATTTGGGCTATGTCACAAGGAACATATTTGGGTAAGGAAGTATTAGGAGGAGGGTTCATGATTAGTCTAATAATATGGGAGTTTTTGGTCCGATCATGGGAAGGGATACCGATTCGTTTGGGGAAACAAGGCCTTTGCCAAATGTATCTTTCTTAGGAGTTTCTTTTGGGATATTGGTGAGAACTGGAGTTTTTGGTTTGGCTTGAGGCCCTGCCCCTTTGACAACTTTACTCCTAGTGTTATATTATTTTTCTTGGGAAACCACAACATTCATGCCTACCCCTTTGACAACCTTACTCCTGGTATTGTATTCCTTTTCTTGGGAAACTGCTGCATTCATTAACAATTGTCTGTCCTCTTCTGAAGGAATTCCTCCATCATACTTTTTAATCATTAATTCCCTTAAGTACTCAAAATAATTATTAGGTAATTAAAAATATTGTACCATATCAATTTCAAAAGTATGAGTGGGAGGAAGAGGTAATACCCAGTGAATGCAATCCCAGAAATCTGCAGCAGTTTTGGCACTGATTAATTTAGTCGAAGTTGCTCCTTGTTGTGAGCTTATAGAGCACCCCATCATGCACACATCATCATCAGTGTCATCATCAGCTTCCTCAACTTCTTTTTCTTCATCACATGGGGCATGTGGAAAGAAACATCTGTCACACCACTCAATTTCATTGGCTTCTTCCATAAGCAGCAACTCTGGTAGTCAAAGGATTAGGCACGATTCTATTTTCATGGGCTTAGGGCTGTCTATTTCCTAACCCCATGGGTCCTTTGCCTCTGTCATCAGATATCGATCACCCCTAGGATGATTTGTAAATATTTCTTGACCTTGTGCTTTATGATGACCTTGGGAAATTTGTCCAATTCCTTTCTCTACTCTGGCTAACTTGTAAGATATTTCTTTAATAGCTCTGGCCAGAGTTTTTACAACCTCCTCAGATTGACAACCTTGTTTGATTGAGGCTTCTTTGGATTTATCAATTTGATGCCTTCTCTCTTAGGAGGTTTACCAATTTCTTTAATGTTGTTTTCAATCTGCAAAGCCATGGTAAAGGCCTACCTCAAAGTTCTTGGGTTTTTGTCCCTTAAATAGTATGCTACCTTTTTGTCAAATGCATCAGAATACTTTATCAGAAAAGATTCATCACATGGCCTTAAGTTTACAGGAAATATTCTCAATGTTTTGTTGAATCTTGTATTGAAATCATGAATAGATTCATTAGGATTCTTCTTAATATTTTCAAATTATGATAAAAGAAACCTAGGGTCTGTTTTATCTCCATACTGCAATCTAAAAGCATTCTTCATTTCTATCAATGAATAATTGGAGTTGTTTGGAAAAGATTTATACCAGTCCCGTGCGTCCTCCTCTAGAGTATGAATAAAAATTTTATGTACACATCCTTAAATTCAATCTCAAAGTATTCCATCATATTGACAAAAAGCTTTAAGTGTTGATCACTAGTAATAGCATTATTTCCTTGAAATTTAGGTAGTCTATTTCTAACATCTTGGGGCACAACATTTGGATATCCATCCATACCTCTAAAATTTATAGGACCGAAGGTATTAACAACAAATGGAGGTTTGGGTGGGGGTTGGGCCATGTTGTTTTGAGGCGGTGAATTTGCAGGAGATAAAAATGAGGAGTGAGGGGTATGTGGGGCACAAGAATGCAATTCTCAAAATGAATGTTCTCTAAAAAATTTGTTTCTTGGAAGATCCTATCAACTTTGGAAAACACAGGGATAGAATGAGATGCAAACTTTTCAAATACAAATGAAGGCCCCTCTCAGATGGAGAATTCTGATCTACAAAAATACTACCTAATTCAGAAGCACTTGAGGAAGTATGGAAATCTTCAATGACAGGCTGATCAGTTTCCACAATTGATAACTCTTTTCTTGATTTGATCTCCAACAACTTTCCAAATTCTTCTTCCTTCAGAATTTGTCTTTCCCAATTCTAGAAATAACCTTCTAGTAGGGTCTTTAACAAATAAAGATCTTCTTCCTTACAACTTTGCAAATATTTGTGATAAATTTCAATTGGCATAGGCTAAGATACTAGCATTTATAAAAAATTATTTCAACATAGAGTCGCAACTAAGGATTTTCACCTTAGTTGTGAAAATGCACTAAAATTGATTTGTCAAATGTCTGTCAACACTAAATTCATGCAAAGATTCACAAATATTACCTTCATTTACCTATATTTAACATTGATGATGTAAACTTAGTGCAAAAACCAACCGAAACTGGAAAGATTGCATGCACAACTTATAACTTTGCTCAATTCTTACAAATCTAGACACAGGATGACGTTTCAACAATGTATTTGCACTTTAAAATTTGTAAGACACATTTACAAGGTGGTCTATATGCATAGTTGATGGTGTTCAAGATTTACACATGCCTTCATGTCCCCGACAACAATTCGATCTCTTGTTGTTCTTTGCTGCACAAATAAGTCCCTGAGTTCAAATAATCCCTGCAATATGCCAATATGGTGTCATACCACACAAATAAGTCTTAGAGTTTAAATAATCTGCAACAACGATGCCAATATGGTGTTTTTCCACACAAATAAGTCCCAGAGTTCAAATAATCCCTGACAATGGTGCCATCTTGGTGTTGGTATCCAAATTGATTCTCCTTTGCAAGCTGAGCATCATCATAAATTTAACAAGAAGCCTAGAGACAGATAAATTATCATGTATGTCATTTGTATCCAGGAGGTGATTCAACTGGCTCTTTGTCACTCAGATGTTGGAGAAATGGATAACACCTTCAAAAGGATTTGATCTATCCTCACTAATTTAGGTTGTGCCTTTCAACCAGGGTGAGAGGACCCATTTTGTAACCTCTTTTGGTGAAGGAGAATGAAGATATCCTTCTTTGCACAAATTTGAAAGGAAACCTTGAGAAAATATGATCAATGCACCACAATTTAACTCTCACGAGTTGTCACTTCTAAAGAATGGTGATATTTTCTAAACAAGGTTAAGGTTACTAAAGACATTATGGAATCTTGATTGCTTTTGCATATTTTGGCATTAGAATTTATTAATTTGTGGACATATAGGAAAATAGGGGTATTTTAGGTAGGTTTCATTATTTTTGAATAATTTTTGCAGGAGATTAAATTTTTATTTCATTACCAGATGAAGGCTCTGTCATAATTAAATTGAAAATGTCACTAAACCATCAAAGGGATGAGGTCTTGTGTGATTCGAAAGATTATAATATAATATTGCAATAGGAACAAGAAATACTATTGCAGACATTCTAAAATAAAGTAGACACAAATTTTCCCAAGATTAACACAGATTAATTCAAGTTGATTAGATTCATCAATAGGGAAAGTTTCTTGAACAATCTCATAGCTTGTCAATTGTTGTACACTTGCAACCAACTCGACATGATCAAATCTAAACCATAACAGATTAACATGTTTCTCGGATGGTCTCTCAGAAGATGGGATTTCTCAAATTTTATCGCAAGAATTCAACCCTCGAGCATTTGCATGACTAACTCATGCCCCTTATAGCACTCATTTACATTAAAGCTTCCCCAAACAAACAATATTCGAGGAACCTTTATTTGTTACATATTTGATCATGATTTCTAGAAAGTGATGTTTAACATGATTTACAACAAAAAGTTTCCAAGTGTTCTAAAGGTGAACCATTTCAGATATTTCCAAAGCATCATTTTAAATGGGGCATCAAGTCATCTCCTTTCGCAACACATTTTTCATCCTTTTGCACCTATAACTTCCTTATCCTCATTCTTTCCTCTCGTAATTTGCTTTGCTAGATCTAGCAATTCATTTTCTCGCAGTTCCGAGTAACTCTGTTTCAAAATATCAACTCTTGCACTTCCTCATATTCACAAATTTGAGCTCCACAACACTTCAATTGCACTTTTTTGATAGAAACGACAAGAAATCATTCATATTCACCATGAAAAATGATGCGTATTGTATCTCCTAAAGTCATGGAGCATTAATTATGGCAAAACCAGATGCATCGCGCCATAACCGTTGATTTTTCCCTTTCACAACTTTAAATTAGAGCCATCCACGTGGAAGATTAGAGCTGAAACGGGCCTAGGGGTGCCTTTTGCATTTTATGACTTTTGGAGAAAATGTGTAATTTTCACATTTTTCCCCCCTCTGCCTTTGAAATACGGGCTCGACACGTGGCTTAATCTGGGCCTTTGATGGAGTCACGACTCATTTATGAAATTTTACCCTTTTTAGCAAAAAGGAAAAATTTCCAAGTTTTCCCTTGGTGACCCGCTTCCCGCCTTTGAATTTTCAATGCAGACTTCATTTGTTTCCTGGTGGGGCCACGCTTCACTTTTATACTTTATCCCTTTTTCATAATAAAGAAAAAATTCCAAATTTCTCCTAGCACTCCGCCCTCCCGATTTGAATTTTCAAATGCTAACTCAAACATGTGACATCACTCTATCCCCTGTGGGGTTGCGAATCAATTTATAACTTTGCTTCTTTTTCACAAAAAGGAAAAAAACTTCAAAATGTTCCGTGACTCGCCTTCCCGCTCAGAACTTGAAAAATGGCCACGTGTCCATTTTCGGGGTCAAAGTAAGACTTTTCCTGCCGCTTCATGGCCACGTGTCCATCTTCGGGGTCAAAGTAAGACTTTTCCCTACCGCTTCATATTTTCTAAATAGCTAATCAGAGACTATCGTAGGTGTGGGGCCAATTTGGTATTTTTACAAATGTGACCAAAGTGGCAAATTTCACCAAAAAGACCCATCGAGCCATGCAACCAATTAAAAATGAACACGTATACACCTTTAGGGAAAAAAAGATAAATTCGCTCCGCCTTTATAAATTTGATCGCCAATCAGAACTCAACGGGGCTACGGGGCCAAATTGATCTTTTTGCAAACATAGAAAAAATTTACAAGTTATAAAATAGACCGACGTGCCTCATCCAATCAAAAGAGACCACGTAGCTGAAGATGCTGAGATATAATTTGACGGGGAAAACACGCCTGTCAAACTATAAAATGCAGGAAATCACCATTTGCACCTGAATTGAATTTTTCTTTAAGGAAAAAGAATTTGGAAATGATACAAGGCCCAAATGTGATCCACGACCATGGAGAAGGATCTTCAATAGCATAAAAATGAAGAAAACCTTTCATGCATCCATTCGGGAAATAGAAAATACGATAGAGTCCGCAGATTGAAGAATTTCGAGAACAAACAGGTGAGATCAAAATGAGCACCAACATGTGGCATTTGTAAACCGAGCTTAGAGGGTTTCCTTGTTTTTTCATGTTTTCTGCTCTGTGATACTCAACTCACCACTTATGACCACTCATTTTGTTATTGAATTGATCCAAGGGTAAGTGTTGTTTTACTATTTTTCTTTTGTTTTACCATTGTTACCACAGCTACATTATTTTATCTCTATAACTCAGCTCATCATTACAATATTCTAGATCAGTGGGTACCTTACTCAGCCCAATGTTGTATGAAAGAGAAGAAAATAAACTTAAGGGCTTATAGGAATGGACAAATTTATTTATCAATGGTTGTATCTTTGAAGTCCATTTTTTTAGTTGCTACCAATTGTGAATTTGTCTAATGCTATGTAGATTTGGACCTGTACCTTTCTTTGGACATTTCTATGTTAACCCAATGCGTAACTTCCTCATAGGATGTTTTAAACGTTGCCTGTGCCTCGTAAACATTTCATTACTTTTTTAATCTCATAGACTTGATTATCTCAGCTTGATATCATGGAAATTACTGGGCCTTACATTGACCTATTTTAAACTAGCGATGGCTATGCTGCAGCTCAATTTATTTTTAAGTTTTTTTTACATATCATAAGATGTACATTGATATGAAAAATGATATGCAACCTGATATTGCTTTCTCTTCTATTTCTTGCACTGTACTTGAATACTTAATACAAGATCCTAAAATCCTGTTACGGATGACTCAAGCTGCAATTTCCTCCATCAAAACATTTTAAAGAACAACCAGTGCATTCTCTCATTAGAAATGAAAAATATTTATGCATCCTTATGTAGACCAATTATTATCATGGATTGGTGGAGATACGTTTAGTGGCTTAGTGATGGAAATCTACCATGCTATTAATTTCATGTTCTTTCTTAAATCCAAATGTGTAATTGTCTCTATATTTTAAAACATTTTTGACATTACAAGCTCATACTTTCACGATTTGACCTCCATTCATCCTCTTTCTTATCGGATTATGAATTTATTGCATAATTCTATTTTTCTTTAAATCCGAATGAGGTCCTTTAAATTTTGCAATCTGTGTCATTTGCATTCTGTTCTGAAGCTACTGTAAAACCTAAAAGCTTGGAAACCCGTAAGTTGTATGCTTGGGTTTATGCATTATTGTACTTTGTATTCTTGTGCTTCGTAGATCACATGGCTTCCTTCCTGTATCCTCAAACATATATGGTTGTAGAGGCATATTTATTGGAAAAAAATTCTTTCTAAAAGAACTGATTGAATTGTGCTTGTTTATATTAGTAAGAACTGTTTCAAGATTATTTTTCTTTGTAAGAATTTGTAATCTGCAAGATGCAAATGGAATACCAATCAATTTTGAAATCTTTACTTGGTGAGGTGATTGCTACTTCTATTTTGAGATCTATTGTTGTGATTTTGCAAGTTGTATGGTTGTATCTTACCTGTAATCTTGTTGAACTATTTATGGACATGGTCAGTGACCCATATTTGTATTTGATAAATATAGCAATCTAATTTTCTTAACATCTAGATGAATACTTTCTGAATACTTTCCTTTTATCATTAAAACATGAATGAATCATAAATGAAAAGTATTCAATTTATATCATTTTAGACATAATAAATCAAGAATAAAATATGGTCTTTAAATACATGTACCTGCACATTAAAATAAAATAGTTAGAAAATATGGTGGAGGCCATAGGCCTCTCTTTTCTTTATCTCTTTTCTTGACTTCTTCTTCATGATACAGTTCTAAAATTTATTCTTGAATTCTTCCAGATGATAATAATCTATTGCTTTTCTTAGTATGATGTTTACTTCATATTTCTTGAATCTAGAATAATATGTTTATTTTGATCATTCTATTTATGATTCCATATCATATTATGTTGTGGAGCTTTTTTTCCATGTGTGGAAGTGTCGAATACTATATAATAAAAGTATTGTACACTCTCCATAGTTGTCTCGCCAGTCAGGTTGGATTTTTGACCCATAGGTCGAAGGGGTAGTTTTGGCCCATGGTTTTTATACCCACGGTATTGTAACACTACTTAAGAAGTTGCTTATTGATGTGATTTTTATATTTTGATAGGGTAGTGATATTATTGTAGACATGTGTGAGTTCAAGGGTGAATTTAGGATATTTTGTTGATCATAACTCCAAACAAATCTTGGTATTGTATTAAGAGAGAGGTGGCTTGTATTAAAATATGAGCAAGTGATTCTTAGTGGGCATAGCCCAAATTAGGTGAACCACATTAAATATTTTATGTGTTGTTTTTTTGTTTGCACTTTTATTTCAGATCTCGTAATATCTTTTTGCATATTTGTTTCTACTATTCGATTTTGTGTGGGTTTTTTTCCACATATTTTATCCCTTATTTTGTAATGTGTCATGCATCTTGCACTTTCTGATTTAATTGTACACATGAAAGAAATTTCATATATCTGAAGCTATATAGTGCATAAGAATGAAGACAACCCAAATCTCTAACCATATTTTGATCTTTGTTTTCGGTATTCTAGCTTTGGAAGGAAAGAGGACAAGAACAAGGATATTGTAAACAAAGGTGTCACAAGTGAAGGAAATCTTCCTCTTTCTAAGAAATGATGGGTTTTCTTCCCTTCTCTTGTATTTATAGTTTCATATGTATTCACTTTCCTTTTTATGTAATTGATAAGTCATTTCCCATTACTTGTGTGGGATCATTGTATTCATTCTTTAAAAATAAATGAAACTTGCTTAATGTGGTGACCTATACATGTTTCTTTTGCATTTCTTTTCATTAACATGATGTTAAATGAATGTTTACAACTCAACACACTAAGTTAATTTCACGTAATGATAAGGGAATGAATTAATTATACTTTGATTAATCATAAAACTAAACTAGATCAAAATAAATAATCTAAATCACTTCAAATTCTAGCTTGTGGACCATCTCTCTGTTTGTTTTAGGATGTCCATCTTCACTTTCCATGTGTTTCCTATCTCTATCAAGACCCTGCATTAGTTCTTAGAGGGTTGATGCATGATCTTGATGAAGATGATGACTTTAGGAAGGCATTTTAGGGGGATGATGTGAATTCTAAAACTATCATAGTGAAATTATATGCTCACTTCTCCGTCCTTAGTTAGGTCCATTAACTTAACCCCTCTAATCTAAAATGTAATTTTTTTGAGTTGACCTCTTACACATCATGGATGATGTGTGATAAATGTCAACATCAAATTGGGATAAGATTAAGAAAACCAAAAAAAAAAGCATAAATGTCAAAAATGGGAAGAAGAATAAAGGGGATAGGAGCACCGAGGATGGAAAGGAAGACCTCAAGGCAAGCATTTAGACTAGGCATTGACATCCTGGGATAATCGATGACAATTGTGAGAAGACCGAAAGACATAGATCCCTATGACCTAGCCAATAATTAGTGAAGAAACGACATATGTGGGAGATAAAGAGAATAGAAATAAACAAAACAAGGAGATGGACTCTCTATTTTTCACCAGTTAAAACTTTTCTTAGTCAAGATCCATGCATATAACAACATATATGGTGGTATAGTAAAATAGTAATATGTGCATGATTTTTTTATCTACATTCCCCCCCTTTATGTTGTTTGAATGAAATTAAAGTAGTGTAAATTAAGTAAAGAACATACTTGTGAGAAGTCAAGAGAATCGTTGCTACAAAAGTTCATGTAGAATATAAGAACATATAGCATGATGTGGTGAACCATGGATTAACATGTCAATCCATGTGGCATAAATAGAGATAGTGAACCATTTTAAAGAGAACTTGGAGAAATTGATGATTTTCTTTGGATAATCTGGATATTTTGAATTTTTGTTGATGACTATTCAAAGGGGTAGGTATTGATCAATTCCCAATCCAATTTTGTAAAATTTCGATCAAGGGAGGATTTGGGCATCTTGCCACTAGAGGAAGAGAGTTGGGGAGAGAGGTCTAGTTTTAATCTCCAACCATGACTAAATCCTTAAAAGTTCCAACCAATACGAGATAGATAAAGATCACACTTAGTTCCATGTTGAATAATTCATAAGGAGCGGTGTAGGAAAGGAAATTATGTCTCATTACCCCACTCCCATTGGTATTCCAATTCATATAGTACTATATGGCTTCCATGTTAGGTCATCTAGAAGTGATATAAAGTGATTCCCATGTTAGGTCATTTGGGAAAGATAATGAAGTGACGTAACTCCCAAGTTAGGTCATTTGGGAGAGATAGTATTTTATGTTATGTCGTCATTCGATTGATTGGATTCAAGTTTGTAAGAGATTGGTTTGAAAGCTGGACATATGCGATGGATTACTCATTGAGATATTTTTTCTTTTTGCCCCTAGATTAGGTCATTATGGGGAAATAGATAGAAATAATTTGAAGAAATAGATTTTTTCCTTTGTTTATATAACATGAAATTTTTGTTTGATAATGATGTATTAGGAGTATTGATTAATTGTAAACTATCTTGAGAGGGATCATAAGGTGGTCCTAATTATATTCCCCCTTTCGACGAAAGGGTGAGGGGTGAAGGTAACAACCACTAAGATGAAAGTAGTGGTGAAAATATGTAATGATGATGAAGAGGTAGCATAGAATATGTTGAAATATTGCATATATGTTGAGTAGTATATGTGTGAGATTGGAATATATCATTATGCAATGTGTATAGTATAGTGGTAGAAGAAATTCCAAACTGAATGGTGTAAAAAAGAAGAAAACAAAATAGAAAAGATCAAGATATGAGTGAATCCATGTGCCAAGTATTAATTGGAAATATGAGTGCAAATGATAACTATAGTAAATATAAAATTGGAAAATTGTTATATATAGTGATAGTAAAAGTGAATATGAACTTCATTTGAACTTTGAGCTTGCGAGGATGCTGCATATTAGGGAATCAAGGTTGACTAGGTGTGAGAGGGTAGTAGTGGCCATGGCATTGCAAATGATGGATGAGTTGGTAAGTATGATTATTTTTGAAAAAAATGTTAAAATTTTCCTATTTTGTAAAATTTAAAATTTTGAATTTTTGGGTTTTTCTAACTCAGGAGCTTATAGTCAAGGCATTGACATCTTGTGGGATGTAAAAAGCCATTTTGAGATGTTAGTGGCCTATTTCTAGGTGCTCGTGTCCTACTCCGGGCACTAGCGACCCCGAGAGAGAGATTTGATAACACAATGTGAAATATGGGGATTTTGATGACTTTTTTTAGTATGAGTGGTTGTTTTTGCATATATATGAGGTACTAATGTCAAAATTTTGTTGGTTTTTATTCTATGTAGGGAGATATACACTGAGGAAGTTTCACAGAGATTGGAATTTGAACACATTAATGAATTTAGGATTATTTGATGCTAAGCGGGATATACTAGACCGTGTTGGCCTATGACACATAGTGAGATTGGGGGAGGTACCCCATAATATGCCTATGGTTACATTATTGTGTGAGTGGTTATGTCCATATATATGTACTTTTGGTAACCTATAAGGGATATCACAAGAACCCTAGAAGATATATTTCATATATTTTATTTGCCGATTGTGGGTGAGGATTTTTGGTGATGGATGTAGTGGATGCTAAGAGGAAGATGAGAGAAACTAGGTGATACTTTATAGGGACACAAGTATATATGAATATCCATACTAGTCTAGATGCCATATTGAGATCAGTGTTCCATAGTTGCAAAATTTTACTATCGAGTGGGCATCTTATATAAGATGCATGCTTATTTTTCCAGCACATACAGGATTATGGGACCAAATCTATATGGGTGAGGTGTATGTTGGACCATTTATACAGAGATCTATATAGATTCATGCAATAGGACCATGGGGGTGGACTTGGAGCCACCACATTATTATATGCCCGGGCGCATGAAAAAATCACAATATTTAGGCCACTTCTTTGGGCCATGAGTTGATTGTGTGAAGCCTAATATTTTTCAGTGAGGTGGGTAGGCACCCAAAGTAGGAGGATGGATACCACTACTTATATATCTATGCTTGATTATATGAGATAAGGGGCCATCATATGGAGGTCATATAGAGACTACAATGGTTTGGTAGAGGATGTAGTTAGGATGTGGTTAGTAGATCGGTTTCTGGAGTGACCAATTTTTTAGGAAGAGCATGTGTCGAGGCACTTTCAGTATGCCCCAAGATGTGCCCCGGAGCCATATGTATGGGTGTGAGTGACTAGAGCACCGAGGAGACCCAAAGAGAGGAAATTTCCAATAGGAGCACAACTAGTGCATCCTAGTCTAGATGAGGTGGATGTGGCCATAAAGAAAATACATGTGGACGTTGTAGAATGTACCCAAGAATATATGGGTGGTGGGAAACACAACGATGGGTGCTATTATTTCTAGATATCATAGATTCGGTAGGTGGACCTCTAGTTGGAGGAGCATGAACCTACACATGATAGAGATGACATAGGATTCGCATTATCTAAGTGTAATTATTGTTTGTTCATATTTTTTGATAGTTATGTGGTTGTTTTATATTGGTAAACACGTGTGACAACCAATGTGGTATTGGATGGTTATATGGGATGCTTATTTGTCATCACTTTGCACATTGACGTGGAATGTGTCGCCGGATGTGCTCGTGGGAGGTGAGATGTTAGATTTAGTGGATGTCATTACAGGAGAGCATGTCCATTTCTTTGAGTTAGTAGCGATAGTGGTAGCCACATGTACTCTATTATTGAGCAAGCATGATGAGTCTCGTGTTATGAATCAACTATTTAGGAGGACATAAGGTGAGGATCCCTATATCAGGATGTATTCATGAAATATGTGGAGTTCAGAGGTCTAATTTGTGGATCAATTAGCCAAGGTAGCTATATTAGGTAGGTGGAGAGATATAGGGGTCGTGACCAATGGTGTAGATTGAGTGGTGAAGCATCTATTTCTAGATCTCCTGTGATTGTTTATAGTGAGAAAGTGATGATGATGTATGACATATATAGATGTAGTGATGTATGGGGGATTTCCCCCAATGATTGTATTTTTGTAACTATGATTTTTGATGATATATATATGGATGATTGGTATTATTGTGTTGTGTTGATGTTCATTGATATGTGATGTGATGATTGTTGTTCATATATTGGTTTGTGATGTTTGATTTGCATTGCATAAATGATTATGTTGATTTGTAATAGATGATGATGTAGTAATACTTGAAAATTGGATTGTATGTATGAATGAAGATGGATAATATGTGATAAATAGTAATATATGTATGTGATATAGTGTAGTAGATAAAATGAATGAGCCATGGTATAATAGAATGATACATTACTAAGTGTAAGAGATGTAAATGATTTATGTAATTGTGTGTAAGAGTAATGAAGAGGAGAAAATAAAATATATGCCCCTCAACATGTGTGTAGAAAAATGAGGTTCATTTATATAAGACCCCTTAACAATCAAGAATGAACCATAGAAAAAGATTGTGTCATTAGGAAATGGTTTGATAGTGTGTGCTAGATAGATAGATCAATGAAGTATAGAGTGTAAATATTTGTGAGTTTCTTATTGTAACAAATCCATCAACATTCATTTAATAACCTTAAGAACACATGTGTACATCATTAGGTAATGATGTGATAATACATAAATCACCTACCAAATATAGAGAGGCATGTGAGGGATGGTGGAAGCATGTTAGGAGGTAACATCGGGAGTGTAAGAGCCAAACTAAATGTCAAATTTAATGGTTCCAACAATGTGAGATGCAGTAGTAGGAACCATAAATACAAACGTCTTATGAAGCCAATTAGATGTAGTAACATTTTTATTTAGATGAGATGGTGGGGTAATATATACGCTAGATGGAGGACCCAGATGGATAATGATTTTAGGAGGTGGGCGAATGAAAACCTTATAAGTTTGTGGAGGAAACAAGTGAGAAATGGTGGAAGCATGTTTATGAAGAATGGGAGAAAGTTACCGCTCATGAAAGTGAGAGAGACAAAAGAAAAGACACCCTTATAGTCTAATTGTTGTAATCTGTTCATGAAAGGGAACAATAGTCATTATCACGGGGGCCATTTATGGAGTGGAAATTAAAGTAAGGGTGATCATGCTTTGGATATACAAGAAATGAGGAGGATGATAATGATTAGAGGGTAACCAACTTAAATTCTTATCAAGAAAATCACACAAGACATCATGAGGCTTAA
The DNA here is from genome assembly GCA_018340775.1 of Taxus wallichiana var. yunnanensis. Lineage (NCBI taxonomy): Eukaryota > Viridiplantae > Streptophyta > Pinopsida > Cupressales > Taxaceae > Taxus > Taxus wallichiana. Next base: position 665,237,517 of record CM031237.1, on the reverse strand, counting down.
CAGCATGTGATAAATGCAATGGATCCCGAGTAATATATGGAGAAGACTTAGGTGGAGATCGACACGGTGGAGGAGAAATAGGATGATTATATGATAGAGGGCATGTAACTTGCTTGTGAGGTGGAGGATATAGAGACTATGGAGGATGAGGATGCTTAATAAATGGTAGAGGAGAAGAAGTAGAAGACAATGCATTAGTAGAAGGAAATTGAAGGGGTTATATAATATTCGCAATAAGTAAAACTCATTCTAAATCAATGAATTTATAGCATAAAATCATAAACGATTCACATGTATCATATAATAATCTCTATTTCAATGTAGGAATCAAGCGAAGTAAAGATAAATTTCTTTTCTAGATTAATAGGATGAAATAATAAGCGATTCATGTAAGAATTGAAATGTAAAATATAATCTATAATGGGTTCTTTCTTTCATTGATCCAAGATAGGTAAGTGATCATGTGTAAATCTAGGAAAAATTTTAAGTATAAAGAGTCTAAGAAAAACATCTTCAATTTTACAATATCTACTAATAGATCTATAAGGAAAATGTGTATACCATTAAGGAGCATCATCAATAAGAGTATGCCAAAAATATTTTAGTAAAAACCGATCATTAGAATAAAAATCCATGGGTAACTGATAATGCTTAACATGCAAATATGTATTTCCAATTCCATTAAAACATGAAAAGGTAGGCATGATCACATCCTTAGGAAAAGTTTAATTATGAAGTTTCTTTGGAATGGGATTTCCATTAAGAGAGTTCTTATCGATGGATGAATAGTAGGATTTTCTTTTAAGAGTAATAGATTAAACTTGAGACTAAAAATGGCCAAAAACATGCATGAGTGATAAAATACCATGTGAAGGAATTGTAAAAGAGGTGAGAGGAACACAAAGAGGTTGAAGTTTTCCATTAATAGTGATCATGGAGATGTGAGAAGAAGAAGTGGAGGACAAGGTGATATGGGAACACTAGATGTAAATTAGAAGAAACAAGAGGATGTGTACTTATAAGAATGGTAGAATAAACATGAATAACATCTAGAGAAGAAGAATATAGAGGTGGAAGAGGGTGAGAGGAACATGTGATTAATATAAGATTAGAATATATTATCCTAATATGATGCTATAGGAGTAGTAAAATAACATAATAATGAAACAATGAATTGTTGAAATTATACCCAAGAAAATAAGCAAGTAGAATATGAAACCCTAATGTGCAAAGAGGGTTAGAAAGGCCTTAGGTAATTTTTAGATGTCGTGGGACTGTGATGCAGAGGAGACCAACTAAACCGGAGGAGAAAACTATCACACAGGGACTTAAGAAAATGTATATTTGACATGTCTAGCCGATTGGTGCACCTCAAGAATGATAGGTGCACCTGGACACCTAGTCTATGGAAATGACAAAGGTAATTCCTATGAGGTGCATGAATGTCCACCTATGTTTGCTTCTGTCTTTGTGTGATGGTTGAAGTACTAGCAAACCCGCGATAGAAGAATCACTGTAAAACCCTAGACAAAGCATCAAAACCCTAAAAATAAAGATGCATATGAAGGGGTTTAACTTTCTTTAGCTACCAAATGGATGTACTTATCACTGATCACTACAATATATCTTAGACCCAATATATTTCTAGGTGTCTGTGAGTGGAATTGTGCCCTAGGTGCTCTTGTGTGAGTAACACTTTGTGAGTAGCAAGTAATAACTAAATGGATAATGTAAATAAATGGTACATGGAATAAAATAGACTCCCCCTACTATGAAGTATGATGTAGAATAACAAACCTTTATGCCTTGTGATGGAGCTAGATGGATGCAAATCGAGTATTAGAAGTCTTTGAGGGATACAACATTAGATGGTGATAGTAGTGATTAGTTCTTGGTCCCTCATTATGGTCACATAACTTTATATTTATATGGTTATCTTGTTTTAATTTTGAACCAACCCCAAAAAGATAGAAATATCAAACAACTAGAAAGTGCCAAAAAATGAGATGAGAGTACAAAGAGGATCAGGGTGCCTAGGGCACCCCAGTCCTCGCTGGGCATCCCACTCAAAAATAGGAAAAACACAGTATAAAAATATGGAATGAGAAAGTGTGGGTGTAAGATCGAAAGTAGCAATAGAAAACAAATGCAATATGACCAAAGACATCGGTTAATTAGTACTCTTTTTCACTCAATAGCCATATGAATAGTACTATGAAACCAAGAATAAATAATTACCCAAAGTACATGATTTAGTGTCTACATTTCCCCCACTTTATGTTGGTGAGCGGAAAGCTCGGTAACATAAAGTAGATAGATATGTGTACCTCGTATCCATGTAGATCAATGTAGAAAGCATGTCGAGGGACTAGACAAAGCACAGAGTGACCAAAAAGGTGGAGCATGAAGAATAAAGATGTAAAAGTGTAAAAATTTATGAGAGTGAACCTAGGGTGGAAGCACATGTGTAGATGTCAATGTGTGTGATGTACCTATATGTTAGTGTCGATATGTGTGATTTCGAGTGATGTTTGTTGACATTGATTGCATGGTTCCCATATGGATGGGCCTACAAAATAAAAGATGATCAAGTAGCCAAATACGCATGTATATATGTAAAATGTGTGTATAGACTCATGTATATGTGTGAAAAATGTGAAAATGAAAAAGGAACATGTCCACGATGCATAATGAGAAATAAGGTATAGAAAATATATTTTCAATTTCGTGTGAGATTTTGGGAGATCTTACGCCATTGGCCAAAGAAGAGTAAGGAGGAAAGTCTGATTTAGCCTCCAATCTTGTAACTACTTACCAATACTAAAGAGATCTCTTTACTTCCCTGGTTGTTTGGGCAATCCGACACCACCGCCAAGGTAGTGTAGAGAGGAAGGTTTGGTTTATCATCTAACTTCTAAAAATATTGTGAATGGAGTTCTATATACTCTAAGAACCCACTCATTGTGTAACCCACTGTGTCATGGATGAAAAATGAACTATACTAGTACTGTGTGTAAAGAAAATGATGCCCCATCTTTGGGGGCACATGAGACATCGTTGTAGGAGGATGTGGCCCCAAAGAGAGGACCAACTGCTAAATTTGAAACTCTTACCCGGAGGGGGGAAGGGGATGTGTTTGGTAAAACCAAGGCACATGCAAAAAAATGGCTAGGAGACAATTGTTAGTACAAACAAGCATGCATGTAAAAGACAAGTGTAAGCTACAAAGACAATGTGTAAGCTAGGACATAAGATAATAATGTAAACACCTAACAAGACAAAGTATGCCACAAAAATAAGGTGAAAATATGGGACATCACTCATGATGTCACAAGACACCCAAGGCCATACTATCCGTGAAAAAATCAAATGTGCACATAAAACAAAGGGAAAATCCCACATAAAATGACAAACCGAGACAAGCAAGGAAAAACAAACAGATAACCATGGTAAAGTGAGTAATCCCGCTAACAAATGCTACACATGAAAACCCGTTAGCATGGTAAAAATATAAAATGTATGTTAAAAGAATTTATCACTGATAATTTAAATTTCTAATTACAAAATGAAACAATAATACATGTAGTGTACACTTAAATTGGATATCCCTAGAGCCTCTATGGGACTCGTCAGTGTGTCAATCATCCATGTTATTTATAGAAGCTTTGTATCTATAATCACAAATAGAAAATGAAGTGAATAAGAATATGTATATGGTAAAGATAATTTCATACAATAAATCTATTTAACATGTGTAATAAGATGAAAAAGTACAAGTAAATGCAAGTAAGAGTAAAAGTAACCAAGATGTGCATTATGTTGTTGATGAGTTAGAATGAAATACAAAGTGAATGATAGGAGTCGAATTCCACCCTAGTGAATGGAGTTTTATGCAGTGAGGTTCATTTTTTATACCCTCAACACTCAAGAATGAACCCTAAATGAGAGTGATTCATCTGGGAAATGGTCAAACTATGTGTTGTGTGTAGCATGTTGTGGTGAATGTGTAGTGATGATATGTGACAGAGATGATGTAGTGCCAAATTTTTCCCCCTCTAATAATGTGTAATTCCCTCCATTTGTTTCCTTATGTTGAATGGTTATAAATTAAAAAATAAAAATAAAATAAAATAATCAATGAGCGTATGGATAGTTCTTGGATGCGTGCAAGTGGGAGGACATAGTGTTAATGTTTAAATTTTTGTTTGTATTTTCTTGAGTCACCTTTGTTAGTATATTCCTTACCTACACAATTTCTTGTAGAGATTGGAGTGAGACACATCCTCAACGTCCTTTTAGAACTTTCTATTTCCTTGCAGTATAATACAACCACTTTATTTGAGAATCTAAGGTGTTAACCATCTGAAACCCAAGTTAGTGCTGGAAATTTAGAATAAATTGGTTAATTGTAGTGACTGAGTTTATAGTTATATACTCTCACAATTAAATAAAAAAAGAATTTTATAGGAGGTTGTGCTGAATGGAGCTCTCACCTATAGCCTCCTAAAATCATACCCATTATGGGTTAAGGCACCGCCTACTGAGAGATAGATATGTAACCGATATCTCCTCTTATTGTTTTTGTATACCATCAACTGCTTTGGATCTATACTGGAATTTTCAAGTGTGTTCATTTGTCTTGGAGAGGAGAGGAAATTGTTTCTTGCTATGATTTTGTTAGTTGTGTGTAGAAGAAGATTGAGAATCAAAAGGTGTTTCATTTGAGCATATGTCTAGCCATCCTAAATTTGCTTCTTATGCTTCTAAGCTCCTATTTGTGTGAATTGTATCCTTTACAACAAGCAACTACCTCCTTATTTTTTCTCTTCTATCATTTATTGGAATAATTGTTGATGAGATAGAAATATGTCTCATTATATCACCAAATAACACTCTTATTCTCTCTCTTAAAATCAAGCTTTCAAGTAAATTTAGATGTAGTTTTAATAATGGATAGCATATTTAAAGTAGAATATAGGATTTATCTTATCATCTCTTTAGAAATATATTTGCAATCTAATTTTTGTTATTTCCTGATATTTCTTCAAAATTTAGAATGCAACAATGTGTAGAAAACATGTCATAAGCAAATCTACTCCAAGTTCATAGATTGCTGCTACCAAAAGTCTTCACTAGCCTTACCGAAAGGCCCAATTGTTCATATATTGCTGCTAGATTTTAACTACTGAAATCATTCACGCAGCTACCGAAACACAACTAGTGAAATTTCTTGGTTTTTTCTAAAGTAATGTAAAGGAGCACTGAACTATTCAACACACTCTTTGCTTCCACGTCATCAACAAAGAATATAGATCCAAACATGTGGCAATCCAAATTCATGCATGCATGTGGCGTTCCAAGAAGAATTCAAAGTCATGGACTTAACACTCATCCATTTTCTCTCCATGTTTCAAGGATGAACAAATAATGGAATAATATTAGGAATGTTGAATAAGTACTCTCCCACTTTGTGTTCCTAGATTCAAGGGATGAGTTGTAGAAATATTTTCCATGATAAGTGGACTGTTGTAGTTAAATTATTTAGGATTTATTGCTTTGAATAAATCTTCTCAAGAATAGGTAGTTAGTTCTTGGTGTGTGGACTAAGTAAATTAGAATAAAGAGAATATCAAATTGTATTCCTAAAAAAAAGGAGTTAGTTGGATGCATGAACTATAAATGTAACCTTCCACACTCTTGTATGTAATATTTTACCAATAAATGAAAATACGTTCTTTCTCTCCAATATTATGAGTAAAATTATTCTACAAGTTTTGAATTAAAGTTTATAAATATGAATTAAGTCCTCTTCTAAGGAATGAGTTGGCCACTCATTCCAAGGAAGATGGATCAATGTTTTATGTTTATTTCTTTATTTTGTAATTTTCCTTTTGTTGTGAATTTATGATTTTATGTTATGTAATATTTCTTTCCATACAATTTCTTTTGTGAACTTGTAAGTGTCTTATTTATTTTTCATTTATTTTCAATTTAACAATTTATTTTATGCAAGTGTGATTTTGATTTCTACAAGTGTGCTTTTCCATTTCGCAAGTGTGATTTTAATTTATGCAAGTTTGGATTGTGTTTGAAGGAGTTTTTTTCCAAATATCTCTTTCTCCTATTACATACAACCATGGACACCAGCCTTGGATTGACATTATTAATGAAGAGGATTGATGACCCTCATCATTTTGGATCTGTTGCCGAGATCATGGTGTTATTAGGAGATTATATTTTTCTAAAATAATATTCTAGTGATAGTAGAATACCTCTTAGAAAATTTGTGACATGAAGTATTTGGTGGCAGTTTCTTTAAACTTTTATTTTCTGTACAAAATAGATTAATATTTCTTTTTTGCAAATAGATTAAATTTTATTTCTAAAATTATATTTAGAAACCTATTGGAGATTTCCAAAATCAACCCCCTCAATAAAATGGAAACATCATTTCATGTTTATTATTTTCATGCAATGAGGGTTTTCTATTTCTAAAATATTTCTTGTTTGCATGTATTGTTACTTATGTAAAGATTAAATAACAGTTCATGCATACAAGAAATACAAAAAAAAATAATTTTTTGTAGGTTAGAGACAAATATTTCTATGGAATATTTGTGAAAAAAATTGGGAGGAAAATGCAAAAAGAAAAGAGGCATTGCAGAGGAGGTCAAAGAAAAAGATTCATTGATAAGAGATTTTATGTGAAAAATAACAACATTTTCCGTGATGAAAATCGATCATACTCACAAAGAAATAGCTCAAATGATTTGGGTCTTGTTCTACATGATATGATATTTCTATATCATTTTGAATCACTCATTTTTGTTGATAAATGATCAAGACATTGCAGTTTGAATGCACATTGCTAAAAAATGACATGTTGAAGACTATTTTGATAATATATTTTTTGATGCAAACTTCTCACAACTCATAAAGAAATAGCTCAAACATTTTCTAAGTCTTTTTCTACACAATATGAGCTTTTTAAATAATTTTGAATCGCTCATTTTTGTTGAGAAATGACAAAGATATCACAGTTTGAATGCACACTGCTAAAAAAATAACATGCTAAAGACAATTTTTTTCTTTAAAAAAATCTTATGATGCATGTAAGTATTCTTCTAATACTCCTCATTTTTAGTACCTGATTCATTCCATGCTACCCTCTCTATCTCATTTTTGTTGATTTTTTTTCGAAACTCATTTTCCCAACTACTGAAACCACTAAAAATTCCTTCGATATTTTGTAGTCAATGTTAATCCTTCTCATGACTGTAGAAAAATATTGGCTCAACTAGTATATGCTAATTGAAATGCCAACATACCATTTGTATTTAGGGATCATACCCACAACCTCTCATAATAAACCATCCATTCCTAATAAATGAAGAAGTCCCTGAACCATCCCATTTCCCAAAACAATTTACCATTGTTTCTCAATTTCTAAATCAACTTTCTAAATTGGTTGGATGTTGTAGAAATACTCGGAAGATTGCTTCTTGATTTTCCATCATGTTGAAATTTATCAAAAGGATAGTGATTGGTTAGAAAACCAGTTTACTGGCTGACCAATTACTAAAAAAACAAAGGGAAAATTGAAAACCAACAAATGGTTGCTTTTTCCCAAACAAAAAAATTGCACTTCAAAGTCTTTCTTGGATCCATATGACTTGCTTCTCTTATGCCGAATTGGTTGATGAAATTATTTTCTACTGAAAAGTTCTATGTTGTAGAGGCCTTGAATTCATATCTATTTGTTTTGTTTAGTTGCAAATGGAAATCAAGGTTATACAACATGATGAAAGCAAGGATAACTACTGAGTATGGTATGATAACTTCTATTTTTCTATTCTTAAATATTGTTATTTGTTGTTTTAATTACAAATAGATTCACTTCTAGAAAAGCTTTAAAAAATAGAAAAATAGAGATAAATTTGTCAAGATCTACATGTGTTGATCAAGTCAAGTAACAAAGAAAATGATGCAGATGATGACGTCTTTCTAGTTTACGAAATTGGGATCTATAATCTACTCCATTAAAAAAATGTTTGCATGATGGCATGCACAAAGCTAAGTGTGGGGAAACTCAATCTCTTCCAAATATTTTGAAGAATGCATGAGAAAAAAAGAGCTAAGTGTGGGGAAAAATCTCTCTACATTATCTAAGAAAAACCTCATGAGAGCATGAATAAGAAAGAAGTAAAAATTTTACTTCTAGAATCTCAGTTTGCTACTATAATGAAAAAAATGAGAAGACAATTTGAGAGATGCATAAGTATTAACAAAATTAGATTCTACAAGAATATGGTAAGCTTGCATGAGGGCATGCGAGAAGTTAAGTATAGGTGAAATGATGAGACAAAATATGTCTCATTATATCACCAAATAACACTTTTATTCTCTCTCTTAAAATAAAGTTTTCAAGTGAATTTAGATGTAGTTTTAATAATGGATAACATATTTAAGGTAGAATATAGGATTTATCTTATCATCTCTTTAGAAATCTATTTGAAATCTAATTGTTGTTATTTCCTGATATTTCTTCTAAAGTTGGAATGCAATAGTGTGTAGAAAATAGGTCATAAGAAACTCTACTCCAAGTTCATAGATTAGCTACCAAAAGTCTTCACGTAGCTACTGAAAGGCCCAACTATTCATAGATTTTTTTCTATATTTTATCTACCAAAATTCTTCACGCAATTCTTTGAAACACACAACCTAGTGAAATTATGTTGGTTTGTTCCAAAGTAATGTATAGAATCACCGAACTATTCAACCCACTCTTTGCTTCCACGTCATCAACCAAGAATATAGATCCAAACATGTGGCAATCCAAATTCATGCATGCATGTGGCATTCCAAGAATAATTCAAAGTCATGGAATTAACACTCCTCCATTTTCTCTCCATGTTTCAAGGATGAGAAAATAGTGGAATAGTATTAGGAATGTTGAATAAGTACTCTCCCACTTTGTGTTCCTAGATTCAAGGGATGAGTTTTAGAAATATTCTCCATGATAAGTGGACTATTATAGTTAAGTTTTTTTAGGATTTATTTCTTTGAATAAATCCGCCCAAGAATAGGTAGTTAGTTCTTGGTGTGTGGACTAAGTAAATTAGAATAAAGAGAAGATCAGATTGTATTCCCCTCAAAAAAAGGAGTTGGTTGGATGCATGAACTATAAATGTAACCTTCCACACTCTTGTATGTAATATTTTACCAATCAATGAAAATCCATTCTTTCTCTCTAATATTCTGAGTAAAATTATTCTATAGGTTTTGAATTAAAGTTTGCAAGTATGAATTAAGTCCTCTTCCAAGGAATGAGCTAGCCACTCATTCCAAGGAAGATGGATCAATGTTTTATGTTTATTTATTTATTCTGTAATTTTCCTTTTTGTTATGAATTTCTAATTTTATGTTATGTAATCTTTCTTTCTATACAATTTCTTTTGTGAACTTAGCAGTGTCTTATTTATTTTTCTTTTTTTTTCAATTTAGCAATTTATTTCATGCAAGTGTGATTTTAATTTATGGAAGTTTGGATTGTGTTTTAAGGATTTGTTTTCTAAATATATCCTTCTCTTATTGCATAGAGCCATCAAACACCAACCTTGGATTGACATTATTAATGAAGATGATTGATGACCTCATTAGTTTTTGTATTTATTTAGGTAGAGAAAGTACTTTTTCCTGCTATCCCATGCATTGTCTCTTCAATATTTATTTCTTTCACTCATCCTCTACATGAAAACCTCTGTTTGTACATTCTCTAGGGAATAAACACAAAGCTCCATAAATTTTGCAAGCATGATCCATTCATGTGCCAAAATGGGTGCTTAGAATGCCATAAGAAAAGTCCAGACAAGTAATATGACAGGTGTAAGTAGGTTGTATAAATGTTTTTAGAATCCTTCTTGTCACACTAATTATTAGAGATTATTGTGAGAATGTACAACATCTTTGTGATCTTGGTATCCTTTGTAATGTTCATTCTCATCTCGTTTCAAATGGAGAATATGATAAGATCAGGATGTTATAGGGTTATCCCTTGTGGTGGATGATATTGAAAGTATGTTCTACTGGTCACTCTATGACACCATACCCAACTCTGATAATCCCACTATGTGGGGCAGGGAGATCTTGAATGGTGGCATGATGGTCATTGAGAATAGTTTTCCAAAAGGAAGGCTATATATTTGTATTGACTTGAAGAAATTTGAAAAGTATCTATAGTACTCGTTGATCTGTGAAGATTTCAAAATCTTGGCATCAAATATGAACTTAGGCCAGTGTATCATGCTTTTGGTGGTCAAAACATGAATAGTATGAGTGTGACCAAAACTATAAAATGGAGAAAGGTAAATTTTTTTGACAAAATCCTCGAGACATGTGTTTAGCTGGGTCATAACCTTGTTGGTGATGCAAAGTGATGAAGCATGAGAAAGCCTACAATTTTTTTCCGGAATGCCTAAAGCTGATGTGGTCTCATGAAACGTGGGGATCATGGGATTAGCTTAAAAGGTATGGATCACTCTTCCTTTCGATTCAAACTAAACATTTCATCATTTCTTTATTTTAGTGTTGGATTTCAGTATGTTATATATTAAAACAAGAGGTAGTTTAGAATGAGATATGGCTTTTACCTTTCCGAAAATATATTTTAAATTTTTTTAAGAAAAACAAATTAGGCCTTTAGAACCATGCGCATGGAGTGCCATGTCAAATGGTTAATGGGAACCAAAACCTAAAACAAGATCCATGTCGACCCAAGACACCATGAAGTTTCTTAACCAAGATGACTAACTCGATTAGATGCCTTAACGAGGTGAGATTCGATACCCTTTTAACACTTTAGTCACTTTTGGTGACGTTCCCACTTTATGATATTGTGATCGGTTTTGGCTTACAAATGTCGTATCGATTTGGTGTAACTGGAAAACACCTTCACCTACCTCTAGCACTCCTATGTGAGAATGAAACCAACTCTCAGTTTCATAAAAATAATTTCATAAGTTAGAGTTTCAAGTGGATGTTGGGGCCCACCGGTTGTCATACAACATAAGTGTTTGATGTGTTTACGATAATTGGTCTCAAATTCACCTTCATAAATTGAGCCCTATTTAATGTAATTGAATCTGTCCAATCTGAAGAGTTCTTTATTTATAGGGGAGTAGGTAGGAATCAATGAAATTTAATTTTGAACGTAAACGAGTGGTTTCGAAAACCGTCTTGTAAGCACTTTAGTATATTTGGTAATGTTTCACACAATCACTACTTAAGCTAGAAAATATTTTTAAGGATCCCATTGGTTTTGTAAATTACTTGTGAACCCTTTTTATAGCGTTATAGTGTGTGTAGATTATTATTTAATCAATTACTTTGTATGAATGGATTTTGTAATTTATAGTGTTCTCTCTCTCTCTCTCCTCTCTCTCTCGTTCACTCTTAAAATAAATATGAAATTGTGGTTGGTCTTGGAAACGTGAATGGATTAAAAATGTAGATGAGTTGAATAAAATGAAAATGGGTATGAATTGAGAAATGGTCAAAATAATGTGAATATAAAAGAAAATGTTTTATAGTTTCTCTCTCTTCCCTACTCTCTCTCTTGAAAAAATGTAAATGAATGTGTGAGGAAATTATCTCTCCTTTCTCTCCTTATCTCTACCTCTCTCTATAATTTTTTTAAATCAATTGAAATGATGAATGTATTGTTTGTGCTTGAGTGTAAGGTTTTTCCATACTAGTCCTAGGACTGACGCAATGTTGGTTGTAGGTACTCTGAACAAGAAGGATTAAGAGTGTGATATGTTGTAATTAGTGAGATGATATCTAGATATTATATATTGATATGAATTACAAATGTTAAATGAAACTAAATTAACGAGGATTGCATTATCAAATGTAGTGTGTTGAAGACTATTGTTAATCTTGGAATCTTATATTTTAAGTATTATACATAGAAAACTATGTTGTTTGTATGCCTTGTGTTAAAGCTAACCCTACAACACTAGTAGAGTGAAACATCATTAATTTAGGAACAACTATGTTAGCTAGGTAAATGAGGAAGATAGTTGAGTTTTGTAAATGGATAAAAATCATATCGTTCACATCATTCGTGTTAAACCCATTTGAATTTAAATATGGATCTCATGGTTTAGACGACTAAAATAATTACGTACCTAATAGTTATTGTGGTTCATAGATAAAATCAAAATGTTTGGAAGTACCTTTTCATTTTAAAACCATATAAATGCAGCGAGAATTCAACCTTGTCGTACCCTCCCTATCAATCATGCCACATCTAGGTTTATAAAACCCTAATGTCTTAAGAATTACTTTCATCCTCATAATTAGACATCTTGTCCTACACTCAAGCAAATTATTCAAAGATGATTTTTATAACTTCAGTGTCCTTACATGAAGCAACATACCGATTGAGTAACCTTGTCACTCATAGGTTAAATAGGACTAACACTTCTTGGTGTCATATGTCTCCTCATCTTAATGGACGAGTTAGAGTTCAATGCTCACGTTGGACCTTGGTGTCCTAGTGAGTCAACCATATTATAAGAAGATATTTTTTTGACACCTTCATCATCAAATGAACCCTTCGTAAGTTCCCGATGTCACAAGTGGAGTTAGTGCACTAGTTGTACTATGCATTAAACTAATGTTAACGATATCTTTAGTTCCTCATGTAGATAAATATGTCACCTTCACTAGTAACAAATTTACACCTTTGTCCCTTAAAAAGGTTTAATGGGATAAATATGTTTTCACACCTTAAAGTGATATATAGTCAAAGTGTAGAGCTCTGAGTACAATTAGAATTAAAGTAAACCTAATGGATTCCTTTATAAGATAAGTATTAAATGAAAGTGAGAAATTACAGTCTTGGAATACCTCAAGTGACATGAAGGCTTTGCAAGAAAGGTAAAATTGGTTACTCTAATTTTGACTTGTGGTAGGGTGTAGAAACCCTCGAGTAGAAATGAATGTAATACATCGAGTGACCTCTTATGATGCTAATGAAAAAAGGAGCTATGATGTATTGTTATCAATGATTGTAAATATTACCTTAGAAGGATTTTGAAACACATAAAATTTTATAACTTTTGCATTTGAACTCCCTTTGTCCCTCTTAGATAATTGTGATCCTTAGTAGCATATTACCATGTTCTTTCTCGTAGGTATAGTTTCCCCATCCATAATTGGTTTTGAAGTTAATAGATCACGTGAGCTTGTCTTAAGGGTATTAGTGAAAGAAACACCGATGCATTTTATCAAATGATTTAAATAATTCCTTAGAAGAAATTTAAAAACATATAATTGTAGGGTTGTCTTGTTATATGCTTTAATACTTGGGTTTGTAAGAGCGGTGAAATGAGTATTTAAGTATAGGGTCAAATCTCCTTGTAGTTTTGAATCCATAAGTGTAAATTATGTGTCATTTAAATTACAATTGTTCTAAAACAATGCAGTAATAGTCCAAAGTAACCATGTGAGAGTAATGGAAAAAAGAGTAAACGATATATTTGTTTAGGAATAACATTATGCTTGAAGTATTCATAATTGATTTAGGAATTCTCTCTTTGTTAAGAAAAAAAAATAATATGAATTGTTCTTGGAGAAATCAAGTATTTGAGCCAAAACAAACTCTTATATAATAAAAAAAGAGAAATTTATGACGTGTAAATGTTAAATCTACTTAAACTAATTGTTTAACTATAACAAACTGTAACAGGAAAAATAGGGTACTATGATGGAAGGATGTTTATGGGAAGAGGTATCTTGAATCTAAATCATCCTTAAATCCTAAGAATTCCTTCCTTGACCTCACGATAGTTTCCCCTTGTCTAGAAAAGATAAATTTTAAACATCGAATATACATCTCGAAAAGAAGAACCTTAACATCTTGTTAGTTCCTTTTCGTAACGAGGATAAATATATAACGTCAACTAAACATAATTTGAGAAAAAAACCTTTAACGTAAGAATGGATATTAGGAGGCTCATAGGTGTTTAAAATAAAATTAATTAACAAATGAGTTGTGCATAATTAATGGAAATTGAAACAATTTTCCGTCACACCAAAAGCTTGAAATTTCAGTGGAGAGGGATCTCATCGTGTTAACCAGATGCTACACCAACACAATCCCACACGATGGAGCTCGATGCAACCACGTGAGTCCTAGGCCCACCATGTATTCACCAAATTAGGCCCAAAGTGACATTAGGAGGAAACAACATTGGGACTTCTCGTGAGGTCACTCATCTTAGTACTACTCCAATTTGGGTGTGCTTAATTGCCTGGATGTGATACCATGAAACGATTTTTGTCACACGTGAAATTAGAAGCTCAAACTTTCAATGGAGAGGATCTCATCGTGTTAACTAGCTGTTATGCCAACACACCCCCACACGATGGAGCTAGATGCAACCACATGAGCACTAGGCCCACCATGTATTCACCAAATTAGGCCCAACAATATTACGAGGAACGAAGGCGGGACTTACCAGAGGTCAACCATCCCGGTACTACCTGTGTCGAGACATTATAATCGTGGCTCTAATACCATGTACGATTTTCCATCACACAAAAATCTCAAACTTTCAATGGAGAGGGATCTCATCGTGTTAACCCATTTGCTACGCCAACACACCCATGATCTTCTCCTTCTTCTTCTTCTTCTTTCTCTTTCCTTCTAAAGATGATTCTTTCCTTGTTTTGGTTCGATATTTCTTCATGGATATATTGTACATGAGTACCTCATCAATCCTAGATGTTGGGACTCATAATCGTGAACATTCCACTTAGCTTTTGGTGCGATGGAAAATTGTTACATGGTATCGTGAGAGTTGTGTAGTGAAGCATGCCTCGACTTGGAGTAGTATCGGGATGGGTGACCTCCCAGGAAGTCCCAGTGTCATTGCCTCCTAATGTCATTGGGCCTAATTTGGTGAATATATGGTGGTCCTAGGGCTCGCGTGGTCACATTTGGCTCCATCGTGTGGGGTTGTGTTAGTGTAATAGCTAGTTAACACGATGAGATCCCTCTCCACCACCAGCTTCCGAGATTTTTGTGTGACGACAAATCAGAACAAAATTGAGAAAGGAACATACATTGCATTATCTTTTAAAGGTTAATGCTATAAGAAAATAAAGTATTTGAATTTTTAGAAAAAATGAATTTTACACCCTTACTAGTTTAAATCACAAAATCCTATAAGGTTATATAATGGAAAACTAAATGTAATAAATATGTAAACCATAAAAGTCCATGTTGTGGAGTATGCCTATCCTGTGTGTCTTACCATAGTTGGGTCATTGTCTTGGTTTACATCATTTGAGTAAGACATTGATGTGTACCCTATGTTATCTATTGTATGAGTGGGTTCATGTTTGTGTAAGTGTCCTATGTGATGTCGAGTTTCTTTATTTGGATCTCATGTGGTGTTTTGTAGCGTGTAATTAAAGAAAAAAATTATTAAGATAATTTTATGTTGTATTTTGTGTGTCAAATATGTGGGCATGACATATGGTATCAGAGAGGAGGTTCATGCTCTCGAACCTCTGGGAAAAATTGGAGTTGTGATGATTTTACATTGTGGTGGTGGAGATGGGAAGAGTAATGTGATATATGTTGTGATGTGACCAACGTTGTAATTGTGATATTATGAATGCATATGTTGTGCATGTCACTTAGTGCGTATTTGTTATCATGTTGATGTGCTTGTGAAGAGAGTATTCAAACTCATTTTCATGGATTTGATGAGGAGTTCACATTTGAGGTGCTACCTCATTGTGTGTGAAAAAAATGTTATTGTGGATTACAGAGTGTTGTAGTGTTTTGTTATTGTGATATCTAGGTGTGTTGATGTGTTGTATGAAAAAATTGGTGTATAGTGAATTAGATTGTATCGTGATGTCACTACCATGTTGTGACAAATTATATGTTTCACCATGTTGTATTGCATTGACTATAAGTTGTAATGTTAGTCTTAATGTGCATCATACATATAGTTCTTGTAATATGTTATAGTTCATGTTGAGAATTAGGGGCATATGGTGATTGTATGACCCCTATTCCTATCAGACATTACTTGCACTTTGGGTGAATTATGTGGAAACATGATGTATTGTAACCCGTGAAAGTAATGATTGTGTTATACCCTATATATATACCATGCATAAGATGTTATGGTTAATGTGTTTGAATCACCATTGTTTTAGTAATGTAGTTATGTGTTATTTTGTGAACCTTACACCTATCGACCCTAAGGGAAGAAATCAGTAAAAAGTGTATGTTTGGAGAGAGGAAATGAGTACCATTGACAGTCACTCAATCCCCGAGTACGAGATAGGAGGTGGAGAGTCTTATATAGACTAAAAACTCCACCTCTGTTTGTTTATTATGTATGGTAAATTTCCTAATGGGCACCATATATATTGTGTTTTGCAAACACCTTAGGATCATTAGATGTCAACTTTGTACCTTTTTCTCTCTCCCTATATGGTTTTTGTTTAGATGACCTATGTGTATCTTAGCATTGGTGTACAGTTGACCACTCACTCGAGCCGAGTACGAGATAGGGAGTGAAGTCTTACATAGATTGAAAATCCACTTTTGTTCATTTGGTATGCATGGAAGTTTCCCAACGGACACCATGTATATTATGTTTTACTAACACCTTAGGCTCAGTGAATGGAAACCTATACAACCCCCATCTTAGAATATGTTGAGACTATGGTGAGCCTTGTAGGAGTATGGAGGGATGTTTAAGACATAGATGATGATAGTTATATTATTTGATATGTTATTTTACAAGTTGAGGCTTGATGTTTGAGTGCTAACAACTCGATGAGTACCCCTTGGTGGCCGTATAAGGCCACATAGTGATTATGATGTGTTATTTCTCTATACGTATTTTATTTGTAAATTTATCTTTCTTTTCTATCCTTTTCTAGAACCAAAAATTATTTTATTTAACTTTTGGTTGAGTTGTTGCAATTTTGGGCATTTTATTTGGTTGTTGCACTAACATGCAAGATTTTACACTAATTATGGCTATTTAGCCATTTGTTTTTCTTAGTTTTAAATTTTCTTTTCAAGTTTAAAATTTTTATAGCCTAGCCCAAGGCTTGGGATTTTTTCCACTTGGCATTTGAAATAGATTTTTATGTTGGTTCTAATGTCATAATGTGTTGGAATAGGGTCATGAGATTCACCATGGAGTGGTTGGACCTATGGAACCACTTCATTGTATGGGGATACACCCCAAGGGGGTCATAGGTCCATGTAGTTTTGAACTATAGGTTACTATGCCACTTGGGTGGGGGTGATGGGGATCTATGTGCCTAGGGCCATAGGGTGACCTGGCCTCATTAAATGGAGAAATAAGGAGATGGGGCTTTATGGTTGAGTGACCCGATATTCTTGATGGGGCTCTATGGTTGAGTGACCTGATATTCTTGATGGGGCTCTATGGTTGAGTGACCCGATATGGATAAATAAGGAGATGGGATCTATGGTTGAGCGACCCGACTTGGTTTTGGCACTATGATTATTTCTCTTTGGGAGGTATATGGAGTTTTTTTGTGATGCTTTAGGAGGTATATGGAGTTTTTGTGATGCTTTGGGAGATATATGGAGTTTTTTTGTGATGTTTTGTGATGTGTGGAGTTGGTGTTATGAATTATGTGTACTCTTGTGAGTCTTGTTAGGCATTGTTATGATTGAGGTTTGACACTCCCCTTGGTTAGTATGTACTATTGGATATTGACTTGGCACTGCGTCGAGTAAAGTCATGGTCTTTAGGTCATGTGATACTAGTTTTATATGTATCAACGTGATGATTTTGTTTTTCAGTCACATGTGTGTGTTGGATTTATGTCTATGACATAATTATTGGAAATTATTCGTTATGTGGACTACTTGTTTATCTTTCCATGGTGGAATTAGAGGTCTTGTGATGTGATACAGTCATGAAAGTATGTAACAAGATGTCTCGTGGGTCATTTGTGTTGTGTTAAGTTTTGTGTGACATCTTGAGGCCAATTATTGTTGGGAACCCACAAACATAAGAAAATTGAAATTCTAAACAATGAATACTAAGAGCTTGAGATTAAGAAATATTGTAAAGGAAAAAAAAAAATTAAATAATAAAGTAAAAGATAATTAACTACCAATCTTCACATAACATTAAAATTTAAGATATTGCAAAATAAGTTTTCCTTCTCATGGTCACGTTATACTGACAAGTTACTTTGTTAAACTACATGTGTCATTATTGACCATCTTGCCTACGTATCCTCTGAGCTTCAATGTTTTGTTACATCAAGGAAGATGCTCTTTGTAAGGGAAGGGATATGTAATGCCGACTTACCCCCTCTAAAAACATGTAATTCCCTCCATTTGTTTCCTTATGTTGAATGGTTATAGTTTGAATAAAATAAAATGTTCAATAAGCATGTGAACAATTCCACGGGATGCATGTAAGTGGGAGGAAAATATTAATGTTTAATTTCTTGTTTTTATTTTATTGAGCCTCGTTTGTCATTCTCCTCCTTACTGTGCCATTTCTTGCAGAGATTGGAGTGAGAAACATCATCAACGTCCTTTTAGAACTATATCTTTCCTTTCAAGATTATAATACAACCACTTTATTTCAGAATATGAGGTGTTAACCATGGTAAAACCCAAGTTAACACTCGAAAATTTAAGCGAGAAATTAGTTAGTTTCCTAAGTGAGTGTATAGTTATATACTCTAAGTAATTAGATAAAAATAGAATGTTACGGGGAGGGATGTGTTGAAAGATGATCTCACCTATAGCCGCCATAAAATCATACCCATTATGGGTTAAGGCATGGATGCACACATAGATAGATATGTAATCGATATCTCCTCTTATTGTTTTCTGTACTCATTGATGATTTGGATCTATACCGGCAATTTCAAGTGGGTTCATTTATCTTGGAGAGGAAAGGAAATTTTTCCTGCATTGATCTCATTAGATGTATGCGAAGAAGATTGAGAATCATAAGGTGTTTCATTTGAGCATATGTCTACCCATGCTAAATTTTATTCTAATACTTTTGAGCTTTATGCCGCGTAAGGCTCGCAACCTTTATGATGAGCGGCTACCACCTTGTTTTTTTTTCTTCTCTATCTTTTAATAGAATAGTTGTATTGATTTAGGAAGAGAAAGTAACTTTTTACTACATCCCATGCATTGTCTCTAAAATATTTGTTTCTTTCACTCATCCTCTGCGTGAAACCCTCTTTTTTTCCATTCTCGAGAATAAAAACAAAACTCCAAAAGTTTGTGAAGCATAATCCGTTCATGTGCAAAAATGGGTGGTTAGAATGCCTTAAGTGAAGTCCATACAAGTAATATGATAGGTGTAAGTAGGTTGCACAACTATTTTCAGCCTCCTTGTCACATAAATGCTAGGAGCTTATTGTGGGAATGTACAATGTATCCGTGAGCTTGGTATCCTTTACAATGTTCATTCTCATCTCGTTCCAAATGGAGAAGATGATAAGATCAGGATGGTATAGGGTTATCCCTTGTGGTGGCTGATATTGAAAGTATGTTCTACTGGTCACTCTATGATGCCATACCCAACTCTCGATAATCCCACTACATGTGAGGGAGGGAGATCTTGATCGGTGGCATAGTGGTCATTGAGAATAGTTTTCCAAATGGAAGGCTATATATTTGCATTGATAGGAATAAATTTGACAAGTATGTTCAATACTCGCTAATCCGTGAAGCTTTCAAAATCTCTCGCATCAAATATGAACTAAAGCTAATGTATCATGCTTTGGTAATGAACATGAATAGTATGAGTGTGACAAAAATTATAAAATGGAGAAAGATAAAAAATTTGTAAAATATGGAGGCATGCACATGGCATGTGAAATTTTTGACAAAATCCTTGAGACATGTGTTTAGTTGGGTCATAACCTGTTGGTGATGCAAAGTGAGGAAGGATGAGAAATCCCACAAATTGTTTCCAAAATGCCTAATGCTGATGCGGTCTCATAAAATGCGAGGGTCATAGGAGTAGCTTATAAGGTATGGATACCTCTTCCTCTTGCTTAAAACAAAACATTTCATCATTTTTTGGTGTTGAATTTTAGTATGTTATATATTAAAACAAAGAGGCAATTTAGAATGAATGATATTTCTTTTATCTTTCTGAAAATATTTTCTTTCAAATTTCAAGCGAGTAAGAAAAATTAAGCCTTTGGAACCATGCATATGGAGCACCATGTCGAATGGTTAATGGGAACTAAAACCTCAAACAAGATCCATTACGACCCAAATCACCATGAAGTTTCTTAACCAAGATGACTAACTCAACTAGATGCCTTAACGAGGTGAGATTCAATACCTTTTAACACTTTAGTCACTTTTGGTGACATTCCCACTTTATGAAATTGTGATTGGTTTTGGCTTACAAATTTCAGTATAGATTTGGTGTAACTGGAAAACACCTTCACCTACCTCTAGCACTCCTATGTGAGAATGAAACCAACTCTTAGTTTCATAAAAATAATTTTGTAAGTTAGAGTTTCAAGTGGATGTTGGGGCCCACTGGTCATCATACAATAGAAGTGTTCAATGTGTTTATGATAATTGGTCTCGATTCACCTTCATAAATTGAGCCATGTTTAACATAATCAATTTTTTTCCAATCTGAGAGAACTGTTGTTTATAGGGGAGTAGGTAGGAGTCAATGAAATTTATGTTTGAACGTAAAATGAGTGGTTTATGAAACCGTAATATAAGCGCTTTAGTTGATTTGGTCAGTTTTTGCACACTCACTACTTAAGCTAGAAAATATTTCTGAGGATCTAATTGGTTTTGTAAATCACTCGTGAACCCTTTTATAATGTTATAGTGTGTGTAGAGTATTATTTAATCAATTACTTTGTATGAATGGATTTTGCAATTTATAGTGTTCTCTCTCTCCTCCTCTCTCTCTCTCTTAAAATAAATATGAAATTTTGGTTGGTCTTGGAAACGTGAATGGATTAAAAATTTAGACGAGTTGTAAAAAAATGAGAATGGGTATGAATTGAGGAATGGCCAAAATATTTTGAATAGAAAAGAATTTTTTTACAATTTCTTTCTATTCCTTATTCTCTCTCTTCAAAAAAAAAAAATGTAAATGAATGTGTCGGAAATATCTCTCTCGCTCTCCTTATCTATACCTCTCTCAGTACTTTGTTTTAAATTACTTAAGATGATGAATGCATTGTTTATTCTTGAGTGTAAGGGTTTTACATACCAGTCCTAGGACTCACACAATGTTGGTTGTAGGTACTCCAAAAGAAGAAGGATTAAGAGTGTGATATATTGTAATCAGTGACATGATGCTTAGATATCAGATATTGACATGAATTACAAAGTTAAATGAAATTTAATCAAAGAGAATTGCATTATCAAAAGTAGTGTATCAAGACTATTGTTCCTCTTGGAATCTTATATTTCAAGCATTATGCATAGAAAACTATGTTGTTTGTATCTTCCTTTTATTAAAGCTAACCTTACAACACTAGTAGGAGTGACACATCATTAATTTAGGAACAACCATGTTAGCTAGATAAACGAGGAAGATAGTTGAGTTTTGTAAATGGGTAAAAACATATGATTCACTTCATATGTGTTAAGCCCATTTGAATTTATATATGGATCTCATGGTTTAGACGACTAAAATAATTACCTACCTAATAGTTATTGTGGTTCATAGATAAAATTAAAATGTTTGAAGTACCTTATCAATTTAAAACCATTTAAATGCAGTGAGTATTCAACCTTTTTCATACCCTCCCTCTCAATCATTCCACATCTAGGTTTATAAAACACTAATGTCTTAAGAATTACTTTCATCCTCACAATTATACATCTTGTCCTACACTCAAGAAAATTCTTCAAAGACCATTTCTATAGCTTAAGTTTCCTTACACAAAGCAACGAGACCAATTGAGTAACCTTTTCATTCATAGGGTAAATAGGAATAAAACTTCTTGGTGTCATTTGCCTACTCATCTTCATGGAGGGGTTAGAGTTCAATGCTCGTGTTGGACCTTAGTGTCCTAAAGTGGTCAACCATATTCTAAGAAGATAGTATGGGATACCTTCATCATGAATGAACCCTTTGTAAGTTCCTCGATGACACAAGTGGAGTTAGTAAAATATTTGTACTATGCATTAAAACCATGTTAACAACCTCTTTAGTTCCTCACGTATAAATATGTCACCTTCGCTAGTAACAAATTTACACATTTTTCCCTTATAAAGGTTTAATGGGATAATTATGTTTTCACACCTTAAACCGATCTATAGTTAGGCATAGATCCCCGAGTGCAATTGGAATTAAACTAAACCTAATGGAACCATTTATAAAGTATTAAATGAAAGTGAGGAATTATAGTCTTGGAATACCTCAAGTGGCATGAAGGCTTTGTAAGAAAGGGACAATTGATTACTATAATTTTGACTTGTGGTAGGGTGTAGAAACCCTCAAGTAGAAATGAATGTAATACATCGAGTGACCTCTTATTATGGTAATGAAAAAAGGAGTTATGATTTATTATTACCAATTATTGTAAATATTACCTTAGAAGGATTTTGAAACACATAAAACTTTATAACTTTTGCATTTGAACTCCCTTTATCCCTCTTAGATAATTGTGACCCTTAGTAGTAGATTACCATGTGATTTCTCGTAGGGTGTAGTTTCCCCATCCATGATTTCTTTTGAAGTTAATAGATCATGGAACCTCTCTTAAGGGTATTGGTGAAAGAAACATGATGAATTTTACTAAATGATTTAAATAATTCCTTGGAAGAAATTTGAAAATCATATAGTTGTTTGGTTGTCTTGTTATATGCTTTAATACTTAGGTTTTTAAGAGTGATTAAATGAGTAGTTAATTACACGGTCACCTCTCCTTGTAGTCATGAATCCCTAAGTGTAAATTATGTGTCATTTGAATTACAATTATTCTAAAACCATGCCAATAAGAGTCCAAAGTAACCATTGTGAGAGTAATGGAAAATAAGAGTAAATAATATATATTTAGGAATAAAGTTATGCTTGAAGTCTTCATAATTGATTTAGGCATTCTCTTGTTGTTAAGAAAAAAGAATATGAATTTTTTTGGAGAAATCAAGAATTTGAGCCAACACAAACTCTTATATAATAAAAAAGAGAGAAATTTATGATGTGTAAATGTTAAATTGACTTAAACTAAATGTTGAACTATAACAAGATGTAATCTGGAAAAATAGGGTACTATGATGGAAGGATGTTTATGGGAAGAGGTATATTGAATCTAAATTACCCTTAAATACTAATAATTACTTCCTTGACCTCACGATAGTTTCTCCTTGTCTAGCAAAGGTAAATTTTAAACATCAAATATACGTCTCGAAAGAAGAACCTTAACATTTTGTTAGTTCCTTTTGTAATGAGGATGAAAATTTAACATCAACTAAACATATTTTGAGAAACAAACCTTTAATGTAAGAATGAATATTGGGAGGATCGTAGGTTTTTAAAATGAAATTAATTAACAAATGAGCTATGGATAATTAATGGAACTTGAGAAATGAACCAACAATGCATTCTCTTTTAAAGGCTAATGCTATAGGAAAATAAAGTATATGAAGTTTTAGAAAAAGGAAATTTTACACCCTTAATAGTTTAATTCATCGAAATCCTATAAGTACATATAATGGAAAACTAAATGTAATAAATATATAAACCAAAAGGCCATGTTGTGGAGTATGCCTATCATGTGCGTATTACCATAGTTGGGTTATTGTGTTTGTTTACGTCATTTGATTAATACATTGATGTGTACCCTATGTTATCTATTGTATGAGTGGGTTCATGTTTGTGTAAGTGTCCTACGTGATGTTGAGTTTCTTTATTTGAATCCCCCGTGGTGTTGTGTAGCGTGCAATTAAAGATAAAAAAACTTACTCTGATAATTATATTTTTGTATTTTGTGTGTCGAATTTGTGGACGTGATAGATGAGACATGTGTGACACACAGTAGCCTAAACATATATCATGAAAAAGATGATCGAAGGAGTGATGATTTATCTTAATGCGTATATCACTAAAATATGATTAGAATCGGTCATGATGATGCTAGAGTAAGTGTTGATATAGTCT
The DNA here is from genome assembly GCA_018340775.1 of Taxus wallichiana var. yunnanensis. Classification (NCBI taxonomy): domain Eukaryota; kingdom Viridiplantae; phylum Streptophyta; class Pinopsida; order Cupressales; family Taxaceae; genus Taxus; species Taxus wallichiana. Next base: position 665,213,308 of record CM031237.1, on the reverse strand, counting down.
AAGGCATATATCACTAAAAGATGAGAATAATAAGTGGTGATATATCCTAAAGGGTATACCGCTAAGTGATGCAAGTGGAAGTGACTATGTAGCATGTTGTGTATATCACTAAACTAGGAATGTTGCATGAGGGATAGGATTGAATGATGAATGTGTGAGTGTGATGAGGTCTATTGGTGATTTATACCCTCAACAATTTAGTATGGATTTGTGACACTACAAAGGCATCATCAGTAAGGATTGTAGTGGGTATAAGTAGATGTGTAAGATGTGTAGTAGATGTAGTGATGAGACAATGTCATGTGGTGTGTAGAATGCATAATGTGTAATGTAGAGTGTGTAGTGTCTATTGTGCAGTGTGTGGGGTTTGTGTGTAGGAATACCTCAATATTAAATTGTGAACCAAAGCACAAGAGTGTGCCATATGGTAATGACAATGTAGATGTGTATTCTAGGATATATACGTAAGTATGCGAAGAAAAAGTAGTATAGAATAATATATCGTGTAATGGTATGGAGTAAAATGTAATGCCCCCAAGCGCATAAGATGAAGAATTCAATCATGTAATTGCATAAGTGATTTTTACTTGAGAAAATTTTGAAAGTTGTAAGTGTTTCTATTTGAGTAAATAAGTGAATTACACATTCTTATATAGGGTTCCAAATATAATTTTGAAGGATAATATGTATTGATTCTACAAATCCATAAAGCAAAACCACGTAGATAAAATGACAATTGGGTTACCTTATATGGGATATTTATGGAAATATCAAAACTTTTATTGTTTTATTACCATTGGATTGTTTTTTGCAAGAGAAAATACAAGGTTATATAGGTTTCTCCATGAACATAATGTAAAGTGGAGTAGTTACTAATGTGATTATTTTTATTAATGGTAAAATGTTTTCGAATGGGACCCTACCAAGAAGTTACAAAATTAAGATCAAGACGTTGATAAAGTGATAAAGAAGGACAAAAAGAAAGAAGCAAAGATTCCTAGAAGCTAGAGAAATAGAAAAAGACAACACTACTATCCAATAGTGGATATACAACAGAAAACAACTATAAAACAACTAAAAGAAGGGCAGACGGCCCCAAGAAAGGAAATACCTTTTCAAATGGATTGTAATGTGTTCCACCCATCATCCTTTAGTTCATGCTCGATAATTTCAATATGATTCTTGAATCCCAAAGTTTTAAAACTATAAGAATGCTAACGTGAAAATTCTTAGAAATTAATAACATTGAGTCTATTGGGGTTACATAGAGTTTTCTCCACAATTGTCTCATCCTTAAAACTAATGTATGTTTGCAGACACCCAGGTTTTTCAAAATTTAACAAAATTTTAATATTACCATGGGTCGATATCAATAGAACCTTCATCAACATTGCTTTAAGAAATCAAACTTCCTCCATCCTCATCCTCCTCTAATCGAGTTGTCATCAATGTTGTTCCCATTGTTCAAGCTAGATAACAACCATTTTTGACTCCACCACCATAAGAGATACCATTATCTGCGTAAGAGTTAGGGAATGGTTTTAATCATGGCCAATTTCCATATTAGCCAAACCATCTAGAATGCAGCTCTTAAAATTTCTAGTGGGGATGGCATCGGGTAATCTTGATGTGATCAATTTTTAAAGTGGATGAGAAATGAAATCATTATAAGAAACCTTATAATATGACTAAATATTGACCAAGGTATACTAATTAGGATCTAATTATATATACAATTCATGGTTAAGGTATTAAGTAAATACTTAAAATATTAAGTGATAAATTATCAAATTTAAGTCTCTACAACCCCCTTTTAATCATGGAAATGAAAGTTTTTATTTAGTGCATAAAATCAATTTTACGGGTTAGATTTATTGATTTTTTTAAATTCTTAGGTCGTTGTGGGATCACAAATTTAAACAAGAAGCATTTACTATAGATAATTTACATTTAAAATGAACTTTACTTTAACTCTAAATTTTGAAATAAAAATAAAAATTAAAAATTCAAAGAGAAAGAATCATGAAAGGAGTACCACACTTAACTTTTGAATGAAGGATCATAATATTTTATGTTCTTGGAGAGAGGTATTTGAAAATAAACCATAGGATGATTGATGTGATCAAACCTTAGTTTGAAGGAGTAGTTTAAATTGATACGGAAAAATGTGTTGCAACACTAAAGAAACTAAACATGATTCGGGGGTATCTAATGGATTAGATAAGGAAATAAGGTTAGAATTCATTCTATACCAAATACATTTATCACCAAATCAAACCAACCTTATGTTTACACAAGTGCATCTATTTGAGCTCACTGTGTGTGATTGGATAACATGGGTACTATCTCCAAGTTGTGGGACTTGCTACTTGAGATAGACCTCTAGAGAAAGTTGGTTCTTTCTCCTAAACTACCTGCCACAATCTACTCTAATGCAGGCAAAAATAACTGTCCTAATCTAACTTTCCAAGGGACCAAGGAGAGAGAATGCATAAAAATGAAATCCTACACTACAACGGTGATACACCAGAAAAGGAGGGGTGTGAGAGTAGTCTTCCAATGTGTGAAAAATAGAAGTAAAATGCATACTAAAAGGGGTGATAACAATTCTCCACAATCTGGAAAATGCATTCACAACAATATTTCATACATGCACAATAATAATGAGTCCTTGTAAGATCATAAAAATAGACACAATATTTTTGTAATGAAGGTTGAAAGGGCAAGAAGAGTACAAACAAACACAACAGGGAAGATGCATCCACAAACTTGTATTTTATTGCTTCATGATATGCACAGTTCAATCTATTACAAGATAAGGGCCTGGATCACCATGTAAGGAGTCCACTACAAGGGCCTATAGTACATTGGCTTCACAAAGCAATTTTGACAGAGCTTTGCTACAACAAAACTACTTCCTTTTACAATGAGCCCAACACTCCAATTTATAGAAAAAGAAGAAGAGAGAGAGAAGGGGAAAATGGAATCCAAAATCTACCCTTAAACCACTTTTAAGGGGTCATAAATGGATTGAAATTATGTTCATTTTCTTGAAAAAGTATCCCCATACTATCCTATGACTTAGAAGTGAAATATGGCAGCCCATGCTTCATTGAATTCGTCCAACTACCAAATAAAACACTATTATGAACTTGGCCACGTTTTCTAAAACATATATGTCTATCCTTCATCAAATTCAGAATTTCTTGACTTTTTTACATTAGGATCGAAGCCATGATTCCAACGGTACCAATTTCATGTGATTTCATTGATAAATGCAAAAGTTATGGCCTTCTGAGTGCGAAGCTATTTTGGGTTTGCCCGACATTTTTTGGGTCATTTTGACGGGAATGAGCATTAATTGACTGGAGCTGAATATTTTTATTTTATTTCAATATATCTACCCTCATAAAAATTAATAAATTCAGTTTTTGTGATGCAGAGGACATCATGCTCGTTCCATAAAGTCCAATTTTATGAAAATCGATCTCGGAGTCAAAATTTATGGCCATTTGAAGTTCGGGAGGTCAAACATTGACGTTTACTCTTCATTCGGGTATTTCGAAAAATTGATCTCGTGTGTCCAGCTGTCCGGACACATTCTTCCGCATCACCCACCCGAGCTTCCTTGTTCTTACACGTCAAAGAATTGACTCAGCCGTGAGGTTCGTTGACCTTTGTATTTGTTGCATCCCATTTAGCTTGGCTCTTTGTGCGGTGATTTTTCCTTTTCACGCCTCGCACGCCCCGACATCTGAATATCTCAAATACATTTGTCCACGCCACCCGCAATGCACCGAATTGTGGCAAAATCAGCTTTTCACGTCCCGTGTGTACCTATGTTCCAGATGTCCTGGACCACGCAGACGAAAACTTCTATTTTTTCGATTTTTACCGCATGCAGCCATTTCAATTTATGTGTCCCGCATGTAATTTTGTCCCGATTGTCCCGCTGGATCGCCTAGAAAACAAATGTCGATTTTTCCACAAAACACCAGAATGATCCCATTTTTAAGATTTTTTTCCAATTTCTCTAACTTCTTGGGTTTTTCCTTGTATGGGGAAGTTAGAGAGAAGCCAAGGGGACCCCAAAAACATGATTTTGGGCCTTGAATCAATTCTACTTGCTCGGGACTGAAGAATTTGATGCATGTTATCAAAATTACCTCGAGGGGTGAATTTTGGATAACAATACATTTAAAAGAGATTTAGAGTAATGGTATCTCATGGTTGCATCAATCCGCTCAAACCTTCCACCCATTGAATTGTACTACTATAACTATAAATAAATATTGGCCCCAAATGTAATTAACTCATGTTAATCGAAAATAAAATAGATATAATTGTTTTTGTGGGAATTGTTGTGCTATTCTAAGGTATTTTGTAAGTCATTTTTTTTAGTAAAACCACAACAATTTCTTGGTATTTTCTCTATTTTTAAGAAATTTTGTGGGTGTTTGCACATGTTGTTTTACCTATGTGTTGACAAATTAGTCCCTAAATTGTGGTTTGTGCATCTATGTGAGATGGGGAAATTTGTACAATGTGAGATTTTTCACTTATGATTGGTAGCCATACCTTACACAACTTTAACATGTCATAGTACTATGTGGAAGAAATTTTCATAGACAATATGTTTGGAGCAAAGCACATGTGAGTGGATGATAGTTATGAGTCTATTGTTTCCAAGTAGACTTGTGTGTAAGATGGGAAACATGAAAAGTGTTTGTTAAATGTCTGCGAGGTGTTTATTTTAAGTACTTTTGAAAGTTAATATCAATTCATGCCTTGTACACTACAACAAAAAGCTCTTTATACAACAATTATTCCAAAAATTCCTACAATTTGACATAAATGTTGAATATTTGTGGCATTTCTATGAAATTTTCATTTATTCATGTTTAGGAATTGTGGATTGTTGTGCTATAACCTCATTGCATTGGTCATAAGATGATTATGAGGGGATCAACGATAGTGCCCATGGTGTTATGTGACGTTTTAGGTGTAGTTTTGACTATTTAGTTCATCAATGAGTTTCATAGTAAATCCTATCTTATAATTGGTAAGGTTTTGTGTCATGAGCTATTTATCAAGATCATAACAAAACAAAAATAATAATAATAAATAGTTTGTATAATATATATATAGATATATATAATAAATGAAATAATTATATATATATATATATACATATAAAAAATAATAATCTACACCCTCATGTTTATTCAATCAATTAGTTAAATACATAAATATTTCATATCCTAAGTCATATACTACACCCCTCATCTTTGTCCAATTAATTAATTAAATAAAACAACACTCCATATAGTAAGTCACAAAGTATCTTTATTAGATTTATCTTGCATAATCCTTTCTTAGAATTGTTAAATCCTATTTAATTACTTGGAATCTTCCTTAAATCCAAACATAAACAAAATCAACTCATATTAAGCTTATTTTATCACCTCATCCATAAACATATCACGTCTCTAAAAACCTAAATAATTAGCACCCGAAACCCAAAACAAGAAGCCCTATTTTATAAGTTATTTCAAATATTTTTGAACAAAACTTGAACTACCACAAATTTTTATGATTCAGGTAATCTCGTCAACAATTATACAACCTAGTATTGTAGCTTCTCAAAGGGATCCACGAACTTCGGTCCTTGAATTCTAATTTTCCATCTCGAGTTCATAACATCTTGCACATACTTCTTGAGCACAAGAGCATTTGAGTTATCAATTACAAACATTACCAATATCTATCAAGCATTTATAAGACATTTTTGGAGGCCCTACGAACAACACTCCATCACTCAACTTGCAGATTGCACTAGCTACCTGTATCATCCTTCATCAAGGTCAAAAGATTCTTTTAGCATCACATCAATTTTCCAAGTATTTTTTTCTTGTTTATTCATCTATTTTATATCATTTCTAAGCTTCTCAAGATATTATATCAATTTTAAACCATCAAAAATTTGAATTTTTCAATTTGTCACAAAACACCAAAATCCCTAGTGATTGGCCTAATGCTGTGATTCTGTCATTTTAAACTTTCTTTAATTTTTGCCGGTTTTCATTGAGTATTCTTCATCCATCATACTAAGCCTATTGTTACTAACATTTTTCTAAGCATGGATCAATGTTAGATGGCAATTGGTGGCCCTTCTCATGAAATCACTAGCATTCATTCTTTCTTTACCGATAGTTCGACACCCCTTTTCTTCGGGAATAATACAATATCTTGCATTATTCGACTTTTTTTGCCATCAATCACATTTTTTAGATGAATTGGAGAACATTTTTGAGTTCACTCAGGAAATCATCAAGAAGTAGAAGACTACTAGTTCACGTACTTCAAATATATACTCATCCAATTTGAACTTTCTTGGGCTACATGCAAGGCTTAATAGGACCTCCCTTTCAACCTTGAGTTCGATCCATAATCTATATTTTATCCCTCTCTTATCTATCTTCTATCTAATTTGTAAAAATTATCTTTTTTAATTATATATCTTATATCAAGCATATCATATATGAAAGACGGATACACGAGAATACCATGATGGAGAACATTTGGGTTTCAATTCTTCATGCTTAAACAAGGAAAGTAACTCCTATGATGCCACCGATAGATCAAAAATGGAAGTACAAATAGGGGTGTTGTGTAACCCCCATGCCTAAACAAGGAAGAAACTCCTATGACACCACTAAAAGAGGAGTTACAATTCCAAATAAGGAATGTAACTCCTATGACACCTCGACGCAAATGAGAATGCAAGATTCTATGACAGAATCGACACTTGTCATTTGAATCCCTAAGACCTATGACTCTCGTGAAGGCGAGATGACTCACCAAGTGATGTGGATGATGATAAGGCAGGTCATATACACTAACACCTCCCCTTTGGCGAAGCCGAGGAAGAGGTCATGGTAAGACATAACAAAAAGAAGACTCCCCTAAACAACTAAAGGCCCGATAAGGTGCCCATATACAAAAACATCTTTCCAAAAATAAGAAGAGGAGAAGAAGGATGACTATATAGTCCGAAGAAGATGGGTGACCTGCAAATGAACTCACCCCAAGAAGAGACCGCAAATGAAGAAATTTCACCTTAGTGAAGGGCTTGGTGAATATATCTACAACCCGATTAGTTATCCGAACATACCGTATGTCAATGATTTTTCATGTATCAGCTCCCATATGAAGTGCATGTGAATCTCAATGTGCTTCGTCGCTGATGCTAAACTAGATTTCTACAAATTGAGATAGTTCTTATGTTGTCACAGTAGATAATGGTAGGCTAATGAAAGTGGATGTGAACTCTGTCAAGATACCCTGTAACCAAACAAATTCTGTGGTAGTATTAACTACTCCTCTGTACTCTGCTTTTGTTGATGATATGGCAATGGCATTTTTCTTCTTGCTAGACCAATTGACAAGACCTGAACCAAGAGTGAAATTGTAGCCTGAGGTAGAATTTTGATGATCTAGATCACCGGCCCAATCTGAGTCTGTAAATCCAACCAAGTCAATCTTAGTCCCTCCTAAGTAATGAATACCATTTGTGTGAGTGCCACGAACATAGTGAAGGATCCACTTTACTACTTTTAAATGCAGCTCATGAGGCTCTTACATAAATCTGGACACGATCCCAACAACATACAATAGATCCGGTTGAGTGTGAGTAAGGTAGATCAAGCTCCCCACCAACTATCGATAAAGGGTACCGTCAACCAAGGAGGAAGAGAAATAAGAAACCAACTTGACCCGAAAATAAAAGGAGTAGGTGAGGACTTGCAAACATGGACATGTGGCGAGAAAGCAAATCAATAGAGTACTTAGGCTACAAGATCATAGTTCTGAGTCATATTGTGAAATATGGATCCCAAGAAAGTAATGAAGCAATCCTAAGTCAGACATGGAGAACTTGTTGGCCAAGGAGATCTTCATAGAATCAATGATAGAGGAAGAGCTACCCGTGATCAACAAGTCATCAACATAGAGAACAAGAATAAACATGGAGTTATCCTACTACAAAATATACACATTTGGGTCAGAGTGACACCGAATGAACCCCGATGCAAGTAAAAGGAGTCCATCTTGTCATACCAAGCCCGAGGGGCTTGTTTAAGGCCGTAGAGAGACTTCTTTAACTTGCAAACAAGGGATGGATCATGGACATAACCCGGAGGTTGTTCCATATAGATATCTTCCTCTAGGTCCCCATGAAGGAAGGCACTCTTAACGTCCATCTGGTGGACTTCCCATTTTTTAGCAATAGCAATGGAAAGGGTCAGTCGAATGGAACTCATCTTCACAACTAGAGAAAAGGTTTCTGAGTAATCAACCTCATCTACATGGGAGAAACCCTTAGCTACAAGTTGCAATTTATACTTCTCAACTTCTCCATAGGCTCCATACTTTTTCGATATATCCACCTACATTGAATGATTTTTCTTCCTTTCGGAAGAGGGGTAAGATCCCAAGTGTCATTCTTTATGAGTGAGGAATACTCCTCATCCATAGTAGAATCCCACTCAGGAATCCCAAAAGCTTCTTGGAAAGATGGTGGATCAGAAGAAAAGGTGAAGGAGTGGGGTCCAATGAAAATCAAGCGAGTACGTCTCTCATCTGAAGGATCTCCAACTAAATCTCTAGCACTCTGTAAAGTTTTCGGGCCCAAATAGGTCCCGAAGGTTCAAGCTTAGAGTCGGAAGATTATTCACTCGAGTGAGAAGGGAAATAGTCCTCATCATCACTATTGTCAAAATCATAAGACTCGGAAGTTTGAGGATTGGGAGGAGCAGGGAGAGGAGGAACTCGCTCAACAACATCATCATCTGATGAGTTATAATCTTAATCAATGGGCAAAAGAACCTCAGTGGAACTAAAAGTCAAGGAGGACTCATCAAAATTCACACTTCTCTCAATATAGAGCTCTTGGGTTGTAGGGTTCAACAATTGATATCCCTTCATGCCATCAAGATACCCGAAAAAGATACAAGGTTTGGATGATGGATCCAATGCCTTGTGTTTCTTCTTGGGAATCCGAGCCATAGTCTTGGGTCTAAATACTTGAAAGTGCTCAACATCAGCCTTGTGTCCAAACCAGGCTTCAAAGGGTGTCATCCCTCTTATCGACTTATGTGAAACATGATTTTGAATGTAACAATAAAAATTCATTACTTCAGCCCAATCTTGTGGAGCAAGGGACAACGAGTGAACCATACAAGTATCCATATCCTTTAGAGTTTGGTTATTTCTTTCTACAACTCCATTTTTGGAAGGGATGTAAGCAACTGTACGCTGCAAAGCAATCCCCTCAAAAGTGCAGAAATCCTCAAACCTATTACTCACATACTCACCTCCATTGTCGGTTTGAAGAACCTGGATAGACCGTTCCGCTTGTTTCTCAACAAGAGCCTTAAATTTTTTAAAATGATAAAAGACTTCAAAGTTAAGCTTAAGAAAATATACCCAAGTATAACATGAAAATTAATTAATGAAGGTTAGTATATATAGATCTCTAGTGAAAAAGAAGGAGATGGAAAGGGTCCAAAACATCACTATGAACAAGATCCTCGGGGAGGAGTAGCTCTCAGGATTTTCCTTATCAAATTTTTTTCATGGTTCTTTCGAGGGTGCAACCCTCACAAAGACCTTTATAAAACTTAACTCGTGGTAACCCATTGACCATTTCATTTTGGATCAATTGTTCAAGGTAATGATAATTTAGATGTCCAAAATGCTCATGCCATAACTTGCTAACATCATTTGCATGAGTGATCAAGCATTGGGCATTAAACCAGAAGAAAAGTGGGAAAATGTATACAACTGTGAATGGTGATCTGCCTTTCCCTCGGCCACAGTGCGATCAGATTTAGGATCATGAATGATCACCAAGTTGGGACCAAATTCCACTCGCATTCCTTCACCAAGTGGGTGATTTGGTAAACCGATAGCATATTGGAAGAGAGATTAGGAACACTCAACACTTAGTTAACTATTCCACCTTCTATCTCTACCGATCCACTACCTAGGAAACCAACACATGAGTGTCATCACCTAACATGATTTGGGACATGCCACATGGTTCAATGCTATAGAATTCAACCTCCAAAGAATCCATGTGGTGTGAGGCACCGGAATCAATAATCCCAGTTGATGATGGAGCTGATCTAGCTACGAGGGCCTTACCTTTCTTCTTTTTATTTTTAGACTCCTTTGCTTTAGAGGAATCGCCCTTCTAAGAATTTTGTTTGACGGATTCAGGAACACTTATTTTATTCTTCTCAAGCAACGAAGTTAAGTGATCAATTTGTTCCCAAAAACAATGATGCTCATCATGGCCAGGATACTAATAATAAGAGCATTTACACTTTTCCTTATTTTCTTTAGGCTCTGAAGTTGAAGTGTTAGTGTTGGGCTTAGCTAGGGGTTGGTTGGTATTGATTTCTTTCTTAGGTTGGTCCTTTGTTTATTTCGTCTTTTCATTTTTCTTGCCCTTATTCGCCATAAGGGCATGTGACTTAGATTTTAGAGTCCCCATTTGAATGAGTTTGCCTTGTTCTCAAATGAGTTGGGATGAAAAATATCATATGAGGTCATTTTCGAGCACTACCCAAGGCAGATTTCGTGGCGTAAAAATTTGAAAAATGAAGACAGAGTATTCAGACCTAACTTAGAAAGAATCAACAAGATAAATTGAGAGTCTTTCTTCTCCACTTTAAATTCTTTAGAAGTAGTCTAGTGTCGACAAACTTTGAGAAGAAGGGTGAAGGTTTTCAAAGTCACTAGGATTCAACCCTAGTAGTTCGTTCTCCAACTCATGCACTCTCATGTCATCTTGCTTCCCAAACATCTTGTCGAGTGTTGTCTATGCTCCATCGGGTGTCGAGGAAGTTTCGATGTGGAAGAGAAAGTTGGAAGAGATGGATATACAAATAATACCTAAGGCTTCATCACGGTGGTTGAACCATTTAGATATTTTGGGTTCATCATTAGGTTCGAGTCTCTAACCCCATGGTGACACGATATAACCCTTTACTTCACAAAACCAATATAATTTTAGATCTCCATTCGAAAAAACTAAAAGGTGCGAGCACTAGTACTTTAGAGACATCCATAATGAAGAGATAGAACCAAAAAAATGAAGAAGGAGAAAGAAAGGAAACAACCACCCCAGAAAAATATCACACCCCGAGTTTGGCACTTTATATTTTAGTACATTAATTACAATCAGATGTGACTATGTGCCGAGAACCAGTCTGTCACTCACCTTGCAATCAAGTGTAATAACGCAAAAGAGTGGAGACAAAAATCAAGGTTCGTTTGGCACAATAGTTTGACACCGTAAGAAAGCAAAAGAATGAGTGAAAACAAGAATGGGAAGAGAAGGCCTTGTGAGAAATATTGTCTCACGTCACATGAAAGAATACCTTTCTTTGACATCTTGTGGTGGACATGCTCACAAGTCCACAAACAATAAAAGGGATAAAACAATGCTCAAGATGATTAGAAATGAGTCAATACAAGAAATACAATGACACCCCCTGAATTTGGCACTTTATAAAATAGTACATTTATAAAATTGATAATCCCATCATCTATTGTGCGAAAAAACATGCAATTTTGACTAAAGAAGTGCTTAAAACTTAGCAAGAAGTCAAGTTATGGCAATAAAATGATTCCCACAACTGATGGAAAATGCCAATAAGCCTTGCAAACAGATTTAAAAAGTGCCCTAAACGCATGCAAAGGGTGTCATATGTATGCTCGTTGGAAATGGAATCAAATTTTTAGATAGGGTTTATTTTTATTGTGAGGGGGATTAGCCTCCTTCCAACCCCGGACCTCACCCTTTGTCTTCGACACTCGAAGGAAGGATAATAAAACAAGCATAAAATACCCAAAAATATACAATGCTAATGAATTAAATGTTTTTAACCTTAAATTTTTTTAAAAGGTGATTGATTTTACCAATAATCAATCCTTTAAAAAAGGAAGGATAGGGGCCCACATTGACCGAGTTGTTCGAGAGAATGGAAAACTGCCATGTGGATGTTGATGAACCCATGGGGTATGGACCACGTGTCAGGTGTAATCCACTGCAAGAAAATGAAACCTGATCCGTATTTAACACATACACTCCAGGATTGGCATCGTTTGAATGAGTGAAGCCACATTCCAAGGGTTGTAGAGTTTTCGGTGAGCTGAGTACAAGGTGTAACCGTCCATTACAAGATGGCAGCGCAGGTAGAGCTGAACATGTAGACTAAGCTGGTGGAGGTGTTGTGTTAGGGATGAGTTGGAGTGGTGGATGCTAGGTTCAAGAGCCAAGCCAGGTCCACGAGCCAACAAGGAACCATGAACCAAAAGCTATACATAAGTGGAAGAAGATCCACGAACTAGACATGAGCTGCACAGACCAATGAAGCTAATGTAAGAGCGGAAAAACTGACCACAAGGGAGCATAATTGAGCCAAACAATGCAGGTTGAGACACAGGCCGTGAGTTGAGGTTGTAACCAAGGCACGAGAAACGAACCAACACGAGATGCTCGGGACCAATGAAGCCAATGTGGAAAGTGCTAAACCAAGAACAAATATCCAAGGCGAGAGGTATCAATACCCAATGCATGTAAAAATAAATGCATGAGCAAACCAAAAATGAGCCTCCAAATCAAAAAACGTGCCCGAGCAGCGGGTTCACCAATGCAAACGAGTTGTGAGGAGAAAAAATCCCAAGCACAAGGAGTAGAGGTTGAGACATGAGTCGAAAGCGAGACCAAAGCACGAGCCAACATTACAAAAACATCCATGCAAAGGTAACCTCAAGACAAAAATGAACCACAGGTCCACACCAAATTAAAAATGAGCTCACGAGAATAAAAGCAAACATGAAAAAACTCAGCAACTAATAATGTAAATTGACCAAAATACCCTCAAACTTACAACTACTAAAACCTCAACGCGAGGTGAGCAATACGATTCCAAAGTAATAATTGAAAAAAATTACATGAGGAAATAAGAAGAAACCAGAAGTAATAAGAAAATGACAAACAAAGAGTGCACGTTTTACCAAAACCAGCTTTGATACCATGAAAGAGGGATACACGAGAACCGATGTCAAAATAATGCACCACAATGAAGTTGCACTCCGATGGTAATGTCATAGCTCCAACGCAATAAGCAAGATTCGAACAATGGAAAGAATATGCAAATAAGAAAATAGGTTTTCTCATTCTCATAGATTGAAAAAGGAAGTACAAATAGGGGTGTTGTGTAACCCCCATGCCTAAACAAGGAAAGTAACTCCTATGATGCCACTGACGCATATGACGCCACTAAAGGAGTTACAATTCCAAATAAGGAATGTAACTCCTATGATGCACTGACGCAAATGACAATGACAAATTCTATGATAGAATCTGACACTTTTCATTTGACTCCCTAAGACCTATGACTCTCGCAAGGCGAGATGACTCACTAGGTGGCGTGGATGATGACAAGGTAGGTCACATACACCAACAATATGTTGTTTATCTATTTCAATTGATTTAATTGTTTAAGCAATGAGGTTACATCCTTAAAGGAATCCATTTGGATTTTGGAATCGAGACTTCACGGGGAGCTAGCTTATCCATCATTCTAACCATATCTTGTGTAGTGTCTTTAATCGTAGGTTTCCTTGCGGGAAAGGAGATTATACACAACTTTTATGGAGTGCAAACATTGAACACCGTCAATCAACATATATGGGTATCACTAAAACCCGCATCCACCGATGTTGGAATATTTATATTTTCTTGCTTATTTAATTCAAGTTGAAGGAGTAGTAATATTTCTTAACATTCTAAGCACACCGGTGGGACCTTAAGTCCCTTATTTCATTTTTTCATTCGTCAAAATATCATATTTATTTTTCTGGTTTTCTATTTAGCAATCACTAGTGATTTGGTTATCGCTAGCAATTGGGTGAATCTCCAGGTGATGCGGTTAATTTCTAACAATTTTTTAGAATACTTTGGATTACTTTGTAGTTTTCCTTCTAAACACTATTTTCTTCTATGTTTTCTATTTTTGGTAACCTGGTTTTGCATGTTACTATCTCTGGAGGCTATGCTTACTGAATTTCTTATCATTAAAACAAAAAATTGCAAAAAATTAAAAATAAAGCTTTATTAGAGGTGAGTTTTAATCCTTCCGTTTGTTTTCTGTACTACATTTTTCTTGTTTTCTCTCACCAAAATCAATCTTTCATTTTGGAATTAAAACAAACAATTAAATTCTTTCGATCACATAGTTTTTAATTAAAAAGTTAATTGATTGCATTCACTTTATCTTTCCCCACACACAACCAAATCAATCAAAACATCAAACACACATTTAAAAAAATTCTTTCCACGTGATAACTATTGGGATTTCATCACCCAATAAAGAAACTAACTTGATGTTCTAGACAAGTGAAAACAAGCGTGTCTAGTATATTGGCCAAGCACACTGACTCCTTATCACTTCAAGATAGTGATGTAAGGGGGTAAGCCCTAATTCAAGCCTCGTACCAACAAGAACAAATATTTGAGCCTCTTATAACTTTGAGTATATCGAGGATGCCAACCATAAAAATAATTGAAACTGGCCATACAAATCCATTTCTGGGACCCATCATCCATTTTTTCACATTTCACTTTTCTTAGTTAAATAAAGATAATAAAAAAAATTAGTTTTCCTACTTTGTATGTTGTTTGTAATCAACCAAATTATTTATTTTTAATTTTTAGGTGATTGTGTGTTTGTTTTACTATGGTTCTTAGTAGACAACAATCACCATAATAAAACTTCGGAAAAAATGTCCCCACCATTGTCTACACCATTATCTATACCATTATCTACAACATTCTCTACACCATTACAACATTATATCCCATTTTCTCAATCAGTCACATCCACTCCTCTTACTAATAACACTAACAACAGACCTAAAATGAAATAGAGGAGAAATATAATGAAGAAATATGACAACATATCTTAAATTCCATACGCCAATATTTTCATCAAACCTCTTGTAGACCTAAGCGAGAAGAAACTAAACAACCATATTCTCCCTAGCTCATCTAAACACCCTTTATTTCATAGTGGAGACCTTATTTTTGAATATATGTTATATTCAAACCATGTTTCCCTTAATTGTTATGTTTCATTAACTAGGGGTATCCAACTCCAACCATTTATACTGAACCACCTCCATACATCCCATCCTTCATCGGGTTTTCAAATCTTATCGATCCAAATCAACAACCCATTATAAAAATATATATTCATATCCACCCATCACTCAGCTTTGAAGCATCTAGTGTTGTGTCTTCCATTCATGTTTTTAGTCTACATATGATCTCTTCTCAAGACACATCTACTCAATAACCCACATCTTCACACGAGCCTTAATCTTGTTCCACACCTCCCAAAAAAATACCAATGCTTCCTCATCTACCGCTTATTACATCATTTTATGTCATTGTTGGCGAGAAAATTTGTCTGGTGGACAAACTTGTGGATTTCTTGCCAACACTCTGGGAATATAAGTCCCTCTACTTAACCGGTGTAGTTGTCGTATGTCCATGCACAATAAAGTGTGGATTTTTATGGTGGTCTTTCGAGAGGATCTAACAGGGGCACTCCATTGACCCTGTGGCAAAGCTAGCAATCTCTTTCTAGGAAGTTTTCATATGTAGAGTAGGAAAGGGAGTGAGAAAAGAGGTAGGAGAATTAATCTGCGGAGTAGAAAATCGATTCCTACACACACACTAGTTAGAAACTTCAACACGTGCATTTATCAGAAGAAACAACTCTGCGAATAACAACAAGACCAATTAGAATTCACCGATCACCAAGTATCAAGAAACCCCTTAGTCAAAGAAAGCTAGAAACTCCTTCTTCTTGTATTGATTGCTCAAATCAAAGTTGTACATAATGTGGGAATGGAAGAAATTTGAGAGGGGAAGAGAGTAGAATAAAATGGCTATCTCCTTTGCTTTCTCTAGGTACAATGCACTCTTGAGTCTACAAGATCAATTACCAACCCTTTGAAATGGGAATGGCTTTACAATTTATAGAATAGAATATGACTCTTCATCTTCCTCATGACCTTTCAAATACCTTAATATGACTTAAGACTGTTCATATTCCACTTTAAATATTTAAGTCCCTTTTATAATAGCAAGGTGACTTAATTTACATTATGTTTCTAAAGTCACTTTTAAGTGACTTAAAGGTATATCAAAAAGTGAAAACCCCAATGAAGAATTAGAAAATTTGAAAGTGAGAGAAAGTTGGGGGAAGAGGAGAGAGAAAGAGAGAGAGAAGAAGAAGAGGATATGTCTCCCGATGAAGTCTGTTGATCCTCGTTGATGGAAAGCTCCAAATGCAACAAAGTTCTGAATGTCCCATTGTGCCAAAACTTCCCTTTGAATGTGACTTAATATTTTTAGTAAATGGTCATTTCCACTATTTTCTGCTTCGCATAATCATTGTAGCCTTTTGGAGATCTTCAGTGCACATTGCTCTTTCCATAGCCACTTTTGATGAAGACTTGCCAAAAATAGCAAGCATGTATAGGAAAACTTAATATTTTTAGAAAGTGTGTTTCTAGTGCTTTATTTGTGATGGAACATATTTTTTGGACTCTTCTTATTATTTGATAAAACCTTCTAAATTTCACATATTTTTGCCCACTAGAATGCACGGAAATAAATTTTGAAATTTTGACTTGCAAGTGTAGTGGCTTTGGGAGGAGAGCTGTCATGATGGCAATTAATGGAGCTTGAAATTTGCTAGGTCTGGTTTTTTCTTCATTTACAATGAAAAAAACTCCATTGTGATAGGTTTTTCATTTGGAGCTGTTGTGCAAGTTTTTAGCTCGTTTCCATTGCCGGAATGATGGGAAATTTGACGAATGTGACCGGTGCACGAAGTGATGGTTTTGTTAGAGAAAATGATTAAGGCACCATTTGACCTCTTGTTTTTGGATCTTAATCAGCTTGAAAAATGAAAAATTTTGTAAAAGATGACATTTCGATCGACTTATATCTTGCGAGATATGAGGATTTTTCGATCGGGTGACTTCACGGTTATCACGGCAAAAAGTCCTTTTTCTCTTTGTTCTTTGTCATTTCACTCCATTTTCTATGAGGCCTGAATATTTCTGTGAATTCATGGTTTGAAGATTTTATGTGGCCATGGCTGAGCTGGTTGGAGTAATAATAGGTGGACCGAGTGTTTGGACAATCACGCATGAAGCCGTGGCAAGGTGAGGAGTTACGGAAGGAGAAATGAGAGGAAGAAAATGGCTGAGTGTTGAATTTAAAATTTCAAAACATGCACATGGATGGGTTGGGCACACTTTCTTTTCCTAATTTACTTGACCTCGGGGACTTGAGGGACATCAATTTCCATGGTGGTCAAGGTGATGCCATGTGTCCTCGATCCGACGGGGGGGGATTTGCTTGAAAAATGCACTGTGGGTTGAAACTCGGTCATGTGGGTGTCAAACGCGACTCCTCATAGGGGTTGGGTGAATTTTTCATGTCTGATTTTCCCAACCTCGGAGTCCATAAGGGACATCGGTTTCCACGGTGGTCAAAGAGGTGACACGTGGCTCCCGATCAATATGGCGGGAATGGATGCTCCAAAAACGCACTGGGGGGCTGAGCTGCGGTCACATGGGTGTCAGAAGACTCCCATAGGGGATGGGTGAATTTTTAAAGGTCTGATGTCCCCCACCTCGGGTGCATAATGGACACCAAATTCCACGGTTGTCCTGGAGGTGACACGTGGCGCCCAATCGAGCGGCTGGGAATGCATGCTCCCAAATAAGCACCAGGGGCATCTTGTCAAGTCTAGAGGTCATATGAGGGTCCCAAAGGTCACATGAGGGCTGGGTAAATTTTCCAAGGGCTGATGTACTGAACTCGGGGACGTCGGGGGCATGAAATCCCCCAGGGCTCTTGGTGTGACACGTGTCCTCTTGAAAAAATGAATAAGTCCTAAACTACCTTTGAGAGGGTAACTTCGAATGAAGATAACTTGAGCTCGGTGGAATTTCTCGGAAAAATGTTATATTATATTGACTGGAAATGGCATTTTTAATCCAATTATGTTGGTCTCATGTCTTAATTAGACCATATGATCCCCCGAAAAATCATATTTTTTATATGGGACTCCACTTGTGCCTGAGAAAACTGCCTTCCAATCATATGCGCCAAGGTGTTGTGAAAAATATTATTTCACCATCATGTAGGTCTTGGAATCCTCTTTTGAAGATGTTTTGTTTTACTTCCAAATCCCTGGAGCTCACGGAATCTTCTTCGAATCCCAGCTGTTTTAGGCTTGTGTACGCTAGGCTTGAGAACCTTGTTTTTCTCTCAAACTACTCCAAGTATTTCAAAACTTCCCAAAGCCTTCCAAAATAATTTCCATGATGTTATAATGTATTCAATTCATGTCCATGTTTAATTTTTCCCTTATGTTCCGCTCCAGGGGGTTTTGTCGTGAAAATGTGCATAAGGGAAATTGTCAATTTCCTTATGCACATTTTCACGACAAAAGCTAACTCTAACTTGGGGACATGACATGGGTGAGCGCAGCGAAGACATGACATGGGAATCTAGAATCTCAATTTTAGACCATATAATTCATTTGGGCCTGTGGAGTCATGCAGATATTCTATAAAGGAAGGTTAGAAGAAGGAAAACACACACACACAAAGCGATAGAAAGGAAACACACAACACACAACGGGGAAAGGAAAAACACCTATCAATCACCTATGGTACAAAGCGAGGGACAACTCACTTTCACTGAAGTAATTATTATTTCTCAAAAGTTACCCCTGAAGAGGAAACACTGAATGATGATGTTTTGTGAAGCCATTGACAGGTTCCAGAAAGTATCCTCCCCTCCTCAGCTACTTATGAAAGCCAGGTGCTTTCACAATTGTCTATGTACTTGGTAGGAGTGAGTCCATGTGATCTTCTTGATGCTCAGGTCCTTGCTTGGAAATTCCATTGCCTTCATGCTCTTTGAAATAGGTTTCATCATTCAGTTGCCTTCCATGTTTATAAATATAGCTGATTCTCCATAGAGCATCTCATCGCTGCCCCAATGCTGATTTTCATTCCAATTCCTTGAATCTTTTGAGTTAATTTCTTTCCCAGGGTCTATGCTCATTGACATCTTCTTCATGAGAAACATTTGAATCATCCCTTATCTTTATTCCCTGTGAGGCATTTGAGTCCTGACGGGAGGATCAGAGGAAAACTCATACTTGTCTTGCATGTCCATGGCACGAGTGAAGAGATCAAGAATCAGCTCGGGATCTTCTGAAAATTCTACTGCATCAAAAATTTCTTTCACGGAGTTATGCTTCATTGTTTCTGCTGCAACTCATCTTTATACCCATTTGAGGAATGCAACTCAAGGCAACTATCTGGAGGGATTACCCCATCATCTTGGGAATCATTGCACTCTATCGATCCTTCATAAAAAGAGCTTCATATTCGGAGGCTTGAGACTCCTTGCTTTGATTTCTTTATCATGGAAAGAATATTCATCCTCAAAAGGGAAAGAAAATATCTCCATTTAGTTCTTGCATCCATCGACCATTAGCTCAGTACCATCATATTTTTCAATATGGCCAACCTTCACATTGGTTAAGGCTTCCAAATTAGCTTCACGCTTGTCTTGTAGATTTGTGGCTTACATCAAGAGCTTGAGATTGATCTTAGGGTCTTCTATTTCTTCCACGGTTCTTAGCAGTTCTTGTACAGATAATTATTTCCCATTGCTCAAGGGCTCATTGTAGAATGGCTTGGTATCTTCCTAGGTGACATGATCAAGGGAGTCCTCATCTTCAAATGGGAATGAGAAAATTTCTTCATCACAGATAAGCATATAAGCTATTTTTTCTTTTTGAAAATCTTCAAGAACCATATCCTCTTCTTCATGGTTTGCATCATCTAGCAATTTGGGGCTGCCCTCTTGTAACTTGAATCTCCTCAATGCTTCTTCAAAATCCAAATCTCTCTGGGAAGGCATGTCTGGCCCTATCAAAATGGGGATATCCTCTCCCTCCTCTGTTGTCACCAAGTGATTCATCCACCTGGTATTTTGGTACAAAATGTTAGCTTCTGGGCTTCCGGACTTTTGCACAGTGTACCTCATCTTTTTCTCGGGAAGCAATTTCTCCATGTCTCCCTTCACTGGTATGGTTTTGGATGACCAATTCATCTGAATTTTACCTCCCAAGTCTTGATAGAAACTTCTACTCAACAACATTTCGAATGAGGCGGGACATCGGCTACCAAAATCATCGCTGAAATTTTCTTTCTGGAAATTTGGCAAGAGACACTTGTGCATCTTCGACCTTCCCTACAAGTGGGACCTTTTTCAACTCCAAAGAGTAACAAGAGCCACCAGGTGGAGCCATGGTGAGTTTGAGAGCTTTAGCAACCTTCAAAGGCATCACATTATCTGAGGCACTAGAATCTATTATGCAATTACTCAGTACATATTCTCCAACAAGCAGGGAGACGTAGAAAGGTTCAACTTTATCAATCTTTGATGCACTCAGAGAAAGCATGTTTTGTGAGGGAGGTGTAGGTGAGATTGGCAGCGTGCCTTTGGAACTAGAAGTTACAGCATTGGGTGTTAGACTACCACTCTTGATATACCAGACAAACCTCTCAAATTGTTCAGGATGAGTCTGCAAATATTCAGTTTCAGTAATCTACACTTTGGCTTTGTTTGCATATTCTATGAAGTCAAAGGGAGTAGATGTGGACAAAGGGGGTGAAGGGAGTGCTTTTGGATTTAGGACAGGTTTGGAAGCCAGAGTATATTTTTGGGGAATGGAGGGTATTTTGAAAGGTACACTAGAAGCTTTCAAGGTATTAGATTTTACAGGAGCAGATTTAGATTTAGGCTTGGAAGAGACATCAGAAGACTTACTTGGGATTACGGGAGTCTTCTTACTTGCTACGGGATCAGGATCTAACAATGCAGACTTCATGGAGGATGGAAGTGAAGATCCTTGACTGATTATTTTATTTTTCGGAGTCGCCACAGGAGGATCATACACCTTCTTTTCTTTTGCAGCAGTGGAGGGAGATGCTCTTTTCTCGGACTGAGAATGAGTGAATACCGCGCATGAGAAACTGGGTGCATCTTCTTCATCTTCTTCATAACCTCTAGAATACTCAAAAAATCTGATTTGTGTATCATTCTCAAACTCATCACTTTCTAGGAAATCGCCACCTTCACTTTCTTGTTCAAAATCTTCTTCACTTTCTTGAAATCTACAATTTACATTCACGGGTGGGGCCTCGAGGAAAGTCTTTTGGGTGCTCCTACAATCTGATTTCTATTGCTTCTACGAGAAGAAATTCGTTCAAATAATTCCCTCTTCAAAGAGACCATCTCGTTTTCCAACTTTTGGAGCGATGGATTAGTTCTCTCATCTTTAGAATGTTAGGCCTTGCCCTTTGATGGATTCTTGATCTTTCGGAGAGAGGATGAGATCGTCATCAATTCAATGGCCCTCCTTTGTGCTTCTACAATGTTCCTTGGTTGAACTATTCATAGGAGAAATACTACCTCACGGTGATTGAGCGTTTATGAATAATATTTTGATATTGTTATGAGAGGGCGAATCTTCTTCCGGTATCCTATGAAGCTGACCATTCGAAAGCGAGCCACGAAGTATCTCATCGTTTCACTTTATCCTTTCCTCATTTGAGCCAACTGCACCAAGAAGTCTTGACAATATTCAATTGATTTAAATCTTTCCTTAAAGGCATCCTTGATGTCATCCCAACCAGTGATGGATCAGGAAGGTAGGAGGTAGAACCATTATGCTACTTTTTCTTGGAGGACTCCACGAACAATATTACAAACAACATCTTCATCTTTGGACACCAAGAATTCCACATGATGTCGTGAAAGTAGCAATGTGTTCTTAAGGATGTTGTGAGTTGTCACCTTTGAACTTTGGAAAGTTCTTGCGGGAACCCATTGGTAGATCATGAGGGGGTTCAAGAAGCAATCGGGGCTGTATTCCTTCCCCATAGAACAATGGGTTGAGGTCTTTCTTCTTCTTCCACCATCGTTTCTTACGCTTCTATTTCAGCTCTTTCTTCTTCAAATTCTTCTTCTTACTGCGAACTTGATGTTGATTATGATTGAAAACTTGGAGAGTTTGAAGGAGTTTTGATAGGATTACCAGGAGAACTACTCGAAGTGCCGGATGGAGAGGAGGCTTGAGAGAAGAAGTATGGATTATCTCTAATTTGTTCTTTCTGATTTTCAAAGCTTCAAAGCTGGAATTAGCAACTCCTCTCGACACCTGCTCAACTGGTGTATCTTCTTTTAGCCAAAATTTGAAAACTTTTGCAGTTGGAACATGAAAGGTCATTGTAGAATGTGAAAATTCATGTGCAGAAATCAGCAGTGTATCTTTCGGCAATGGACTTTCATGAACTCCTTTTTTATTTTTTCAATATTTGATTTTTTTTTGAATTTTTGGGACCTTGCGGTCGTATATTGGGTGCAAGTGTTGCTAAATTCTACCCCAAAATTACCCATTAAAACGATTGGCGAGAAAATTTTCGGGTGGAAAAACTTATGGATTTATTGCCAACACTCACGGGAATCTAAGTCCCTCAACTTAACGGTGCAATTTTCATATGTGCATGCACGAGAAATTGTGGATTTCTATGGTGGTATTTTTGACTAAGGATCTAATAGGGGCACTCCATTGACCCTGCGGAAAATATAGCAATCTCTTGCTAGGGAAGTTTTTGTATGTAGAGCAGGAAAGGGGAGTGAGAAAAGAGGTAGGAGAATTAATGTTGTAGGTAGAAAATCAGATTCCTACACACACACTAGTTAGAAACTTCAACACATGCATTTATCAGAAGAAACAGCTCTATGAATAACAACAAGACCAAGTAGAATTCACCGATCACCAAGTATCAAGAAACCCCTTAGTCAAAGAAAGATAGAAACTCCTTCTTGTATTGATTGCTCAAATCAAAGTTGTACATAATGTGGGAATGGAAGAAATTTGAGAGGGGAAGAGAGTAGAAGAAAATGGCTATCTCCTTTGCTTTCTCTAGGTATAATGCACTCTTGAGTCTATAAGATCAATTACCAACCCCTTGAAATGGGAATGGATTTACAATTTATAGAATAAAATATGACTCTTCATCTTCTTCATGACCTTTCGAATACCACGAGTATGACTTAAAATTATTCATATTCCACTTTAAATATTTAAGTCCCTTTTATAATAGCAAGGTGACTTAATTTACATTATGTTTCTAAAGTCACTTTTAAGTGACTTAAAGGTATATCAAAAAGTGCAAACCCCAACGAAGAATTAGAAAATTTGAAAGTGAGAGAAATTTGGGGAGAAGAGGAGAGAGAAAAGAGAGATAGAAGAAGAAGAGGATATGTCTCCGATAGCGTCTATTGATCCTCATTGATGGAAAGCTCCAAATGCAACGAAGTTCTGAATGTCCCATTGTGCCAAAACTTCCCTTTGAATGTGACTTAATATTTTTAGTAAATGGTCATTTCCACTATTTTCTGCTTTGGATAATCATTCTAGCCTTTTGGAGATCTTCAGTGCACATTGCTCTTTCCATAGCCACTTTTGATGAAGACTTGCCAAAAATAGCAAGCATGTATAGGAAAACTTACTATTTTTAGAAAGTGTGTTTCTAGTGCTCAATTTGCGATGGAACATACTTTTTTGGACTCTTCTTGTTGTTATGATCACACCCTCTGAATTTCACATAGTTTTTCCCACTAGAATGCCTGGAAATAAATTTTGAAATTTTTACAGTAGTGGCTTTGGGAGGAGAGTTGTCATGATGGCAATTAATGGAGCTCAAAATTTGTAGGTCTGGTTTTTGTCTCCATTTTCAATGAAAACAACTCCATTATGATATGTTTTTCATTTGAAACTCATGTGCAAGTTTTTATCTCGTTTCCATTGCCGGAATGATGGGAAATTCGACGAATGTGAGTCGGTGCACGAAGTGAGGGTTTTGTTAGAGCAAATGATTCTGGACACCATTTGACCTCTTTTTTATTGGATCTTGATCACCTTGAAAAATTAGGAATTCTGCAAAATATGGAATCTTGATCCGACTTGTATCTTGCAAGATATGAGGATTTTTCGATTGGGTGACTTCACGGTTATCTGACAAAAAATCTCCATTTTTCTCTTCGTTCTTCATCATTTCACTCCATTTTTCTATGAGGCCTAAATATTTCTATGCATTCATGGTTTTAATAGTTTATGTGGCCATGGTGGAGCTATTTCAGAGCAACAATGGTGGACCGGGTGTCTGGACAATCACGCACAGAGCCATGGCAAGGTGAGGAGTTCTGAAGGAGAAATGAGAGGAAGAAAATGGCTAAGTGCTGGATTTAAAATTTCAAAACATGCACATGGATGGGATAGGTGAAATTTTATGTCCCTTATGTCCCTGACCTCAAGGACGTGAGGGACATCAATTTCCTGATGGTCAAGGTGATGCCATGTGTCCTCGATCCGACGCGGGAGGATTTGCTTGAAAAATGCACCCAGGGGGAAGTGAAACTCGATCACGTGGGTGTCCAAATGACTCCTCATAGGAGATGGGAAATTTTTTCCATGTATTATTTCCCCCACCATAGTTTCATAAGGGACATCAGTTTCCACGGTGGTCAAGGAGGTGACACGTGACACCCGATCCAACGATAGGGAATGGATGCTCAAAAAGCACTGCACAGGGGCTGAAGCTGCAGTCACGTTGGTGTCAGAGAAGACTACCCATATGGTATGGGAGAATTTTTAAAGGTCTGATGTAACCCACCTCAGGTTCATAAGGGACATTAAATTCCACGGTGGTCTTGGAGCTGACACGTGGCGCCCGATCCGACGAGCAGGGGAATCGTGCTCCAAATAAGCACCCGGGGGCTGATCTGTCAAGTCTGGAGGTTATATGAGGGTCCCAGAGGTCACATGAGGGTTGGGAAAATTTTCCAAGGGCTCATGTACCTGACCTCAGGGACTTCGGGGCATGAAATCCTTCCGGGCTCTTGAGTGCGACACGTGTCCTCTTGAAAAAATGAATAAGTCCTGAACTACCTTTGAGAGGGTAACCTGGAATGAAGATAACTTGAGCTTCCGGTGGAATTTATTGGTAAAATTTTATATGATACTGACTGGAAATGGAATTTTAATCCAATTATGTTATTCTTAGGTATTAATTCAACCATGTGAACCCTAAAAATCGGATTTTTGATCGGGACTCCACTTGTGCTTGAGAAAAACTGCCTTCCAATCATATGCGCCAAGGTGTTGTGAAAAATATTATTTCACCATCATGTAGATATTTGAATCCTCTTTTCAAATATGTTTTTTTTACTTCCAAATCCATCTGGAGCTCCCGGAATCTTCTTACGAATCCCAATAGCTGTTTTAGGCTTGTGTACCTGCTTTAGGCTTGAGAACCTTGTTTTTCTCTCAAACTGCTCAAAGTATTTCAAAACTTCCCAAATCCTTCCAAAATAATTTCCATGATGTTATAATGTATTCAATTCATTTCCATGTTTAATTTTTCCCTTATTTTCCACTCTAGGGGTTGAATCTAGTCCTAGGAAGGCTAGCGATAGCCCTTCCCAATACTGCCAGAAGATAACATCTTTTCAAAACTCCCTAAAATCACCTAGGGGAATGAATAGAATTTCATAAATCACCTAGGGACCAATTTGACATCAAATAGAGGGTGAAAATACTAACGGATTTGGCTTGGGGTTCCTAGGAATGATAAAACATGAAAATTTCGACATCTGGGTATAGTTGTCATGCTCGAAAATTGTCAATTTCCCTGTTGCACATTTTCACGAAAATAGTCATCCAGACACCTCTAATAAGCTATGTTTCTATTTATTTTCTTGTATCTCAGCCACCACATTCTCAACTAGCTAGCAACCTCACTTTAAATATCATTATGTCCATTCCCGCATCTATTCCTTTAATCAATACTAGTGCCACTTTATAAAGCACTCATCATCTGTTTTAGTATAATATTATATATCCCTTGGATTAAAACATATACCATAACCATCTCAACCTTTGACCTCTATACCATAGTCTATTCCTATTTAGAACGTCCCACAATAAGTACAATCTTCTTCTAATTTTGCAATACCTTTCCAATAACCACCTACTTATTCACAACCTCTCGGCGCCACAATTATCCCACATCCTTATCAATATATTCAACCGTCATAACCATTAGTGTCCCAACCTACTTATAACATCCCTACAAACATTCCATCTCAAAAAAACATTCCATCTTTGTAAAACATTCAATCTCAAAAATCATTTTGTCTTAACAAAATATTCGTCAACAAAACATTCCTCAACAAAGCATTCTCTCTCAACAAAATATTCCCAACAAAACATTCTATATCAACAAAAATACCTACCAACATTCCTTACCAAGTAAAATATTCCTCAACAAAATATTCCCTATCAAAAAAACATCCCTAAGCAATATCAAACATACCCACAACCTAGTGGGTTCTCATTTCAACTGGCTCATCCTTGTAGAAACTAAAGATAGCCCGATCCTTTTCAATCCTTCATTAACTATTTATCCAATCTTGAAGTTTCCTCATCAGGACCCAAGAATTTAATCTCTTACATGTAAATTTTCAATAAGCAGATGCACCCTCAATACCATATAAAACATATCCACTCAATTGGAAAATTCCAAAATTTATCAAATTTTATATTAAATAAGATCCTTAGTAACACATTCATCTTTCCACCATGTTTGTTATTTAATATCCCATAGCCAATATCTCATGCCGAGGACTTTCCCCATGTCCCTCATCGGTCCTACCTTGGATTGCAGTAATAACATCTATCAAGTACTCCATATTCTCATCCATACAACTCACACAACTTTTTGTAGAACAATTCTCCATTAACATATCCCATAAAATCACTATCCCCAACCTTTACGCCATAAAACATTTTGAGGATGATTTTATTGCCAATTTTTTTGCCCATTAGAGGGGTATAATCAATAAAATATACTTCTCATTACCACAATGAGAATTGATTAAAATTTTCTCTCGCTCATGTGCCAAACACATCTCATCATCACTACAAATACAATATTTCCAGACATTTGATGAAGCTTTCACTATGGCCCATAAGTTGGAACTGCGAGCTCTAGAAGATGATCAAGTTAAAATTCATCTTAAGAAAACACGAATTGAATTCCCATATAAGTCATCTTCTAATCCCAAAAAATCCAAATCATCTGCCAATGCCATAGTAGTTAAATTTTCTCCTAAGGAAAATCTCACTACCGAGTGTTCCCGTCAACAATGTAGTTACACACCCAAAGGAGAGACTTATAGTGCGGTCTTCGACAAGTTTCTCATTGTAAACATGATATGTCTCCCACCCATCCAAACTATCAATACATCTCTATCCAAACCCTCTTGGCATTGAGAAAATGATTATTATAAATACCTTAGGGTTAAAGGAAATGAAATTAGAAGGTGTCAAACATTTTGTAATGTCCTTTAAGATTTGATTGACAAGGCTGAAATCCTCTTAGACAATCTAAATGCACCCCAAATCAAAATCTTGATATATTCAAATAACCCTTTCGAAACACTCCCCAACATCTTATCAACCACAAATAAATACCATTCATGCTCACCATACCATCAATACCATCACTAAAAATACCGATTCTTGAGTCCACATCAAAACTTGTAAAATCAAAATATATAGAACCAACATCAACATCTATTGAACCTAAACCTACATCTATTGAATCCACATCTTCTAGAAACACCACTGAAATCATCCTCCCATCCTCATCACATGTCACTATTGAATCCACGTCCATGTATTCTACACCTCCTAAATACACTTCCAATTCATCCAATAAAAATCCAAAACCCTTATAAGCTCATCATTGAAAATCAACCCTCCATGTCTAGTACTTCCACATCCACACCTAGTTCATCCAAAACTACAAAAAGGACGTCATAAACAAGGTGTTGTTAGAGTATTTATAACTCCTTACTATATCTTCCTGAAAAATACCATTTTCTTGGACCTTGGCCTTTTCTCCCACATCTTTCTAGAAAGGTTATTAACATACCTAGTAATTACCCTATCATTTCAGGTCCAAAGCCTACCTAAAAATCCTCCACATCAAGCCCTTGCTTCTCATCCTTCACACCATCTAAGAAACCTCAATAAAAATAACCAAAAAATCCATAATCAAATTCTTACTTCCTCCAGAGGATAAGATATAAAAAACTTCACTATTACCCACACCTACAACCGCACTTTAGGGGCGTTATGCTACTATTCTATATGACCTCCTATAACAATAATTTTTAATGTTACCACCTACCAAACCATCAGACCCAAAAAGGATGGAAGCTCGTTTGTTATGACTTAAATGTATCTTGTGATTATCATAGGACATGAGGTCATTCCATAGAGGAATGTAAGGCCTTTCATCTAATTGCTCGAAACTTGGCAATCTCGGCCTTCCTTCCTTCTAAACGACACACAAATTCATCATTTTCATCTAAATCTAAATATCCTATTTCTAAAATATCTCGCCATCAGGTTGACCTTGTGCACATAATCATTTACTCATAAAACTAGAACATGGGTCCATCCGAGCCTAATAAATCCAAAAATTTTATAGCCATACCTCCATCTCGAGAGTTAGTTACTTCATTAGATAACCCTAACGTACCTATCTATATATCCCCTAAAGTGTCTAATCAAATAATATTACCCAAAGCCAAGGTTTCAATACTTGCTACACAACCCTTATCTAACACAAAGAGAAAAGATTGTCATTAAATAGTTACACCAATCTCCCATCAAAATGTCACTTTATGAGATATTTCACACATAACCTTCTCATAAAAATCAATGATCAAACCCCTTTAGTCGATATCCATACCTTCAAATGACCCTTCATCTTTCAAAAACTTTGGAGGGACCCTTAAAGTATCCACAACCATATCATTCGAGCCATCGAGATCCCCTGCTTAGCCCATAAGATCATGACTTTCCATTCTTTATCGCTACCCAAATAAATGATGTCCCCATCGAAAGGTTCATTATTGATGGGTGTGCATCCATCAACATTATATCATTCATTGCTTTCAATCAACTTAAACTATCTCCTTTTGTCGTTGGTCAAACTCCATTTTTTCTGCTAGCTTTCAATGACACTATTGCACCCACATTAGGTACCGTTATCCTACCACTTAAATTCGGCATTAAGACCTTACATGAACTCTTCTACATTATAGAAGGAGAGTTCCAATACAACATGTTGTTAGGATGCCCTTGGATATGCACTATGTGGTGTGTTCCTTCTACACTCCATCAGTGTCTTAAATATGAATACGATCGAGTTAAACATTCATAGTCCCCACATATGAAAATCCATTCTCTAACTATTATATGAAATATCGCCAAAAATGTCCTTGTGCCCAATCCACATTATAATCATTTGACGAAGCATCTACTAGCATGTCCATTCCTTCATCTAAACTACTGTGATGATTCCTCCCTTCGTGATGTTGTATAACAACTCACCGAGGAGTACCACCTCGTCATCTTTGAACTCCATCTCCTCACCAAATACTTATGGTCACCCGATAAAAAAACCATGTACAATCCTTACATAGGGGATGTTATCTCTTATGCTCCGTTTATCTTAAAAAAATATTATCTATGGGAACTAGACCATCCTCCAATCCATACTATCAATCAAGACCATGTCATGCCTTTCACATTAGACTTCAAATACAAAGATAATCCATATTTTCTCATATATACCTTCATTGTTGTGCGTGGAAGGGTTTTGGCTTTATCCATTACAAATAGGGAATACATGATTTTCGTATTCCACGTACCCTTAAACATTATGAAAAATATGGTTTAGGATATAAAGAACCTTCCATTAAATCATCATCACATATCACATGTATACACATCACAAAGCTCGAACCATCATCACTTACGAGGATCCATTGAATCCAAAGACACAGATGACACAATATCCATCCCATGTGAATTTTTTTAATCAATATTATTTCCTTAGGACCATTGACCTATCAATCCAACCATAAAACAAAACAAATTCCTCTCATTTGGTCAAGCACTAATTGAAGTAAACTTACCCACCGTAGATATCCCTCAATGTCATGATGACCAGACATTCTTTCTCATATAGGATCTCGAGGATCAATTCCTTGAGAAATCCCTACCATCTCGATACACCATGTCTCCTTAACGAATCCACTATCTATGTTAACTTATGAACCCAAAAATATCCTTTCATAGGTAAGGTTGGTCAATCACTTAATTCATAAGAACTAGATGACTTCACCTAATTTTTAGAAAAATATTATCAAGCTTTTGCTTGGTCATATAGTGATATGCCTAGAATTGATCCTAATATTTTCATACACAACATTGTCACATATCCCGATGCTAAACTTGTTAAACAAAAACTCTGTAAGATGCACCCTTGTATAACTCTCCTTTTTAAAGAAGAGTTACAACTCCTTTTATCCACTAACTTCATCATACCCATTGACTATCCATAATGGGTCTCTAATATCGTCCCCTTAAATAAATCCTCGGAAAGTTACACATCCGCATAGACTTCGAGGATCTCAATATTTATTGTTACAAATATGACCCCTTCCAAATATAGAATGACTCATTGACCTAACAACTAGCCATGAAATGCTATCTCTTATGGATGGATTTTATGTTTATAATCAAATTCTTATCACCACCGACAATCAACATAAAAATTCCTTTATCACTCCTTGGGGAACCTTCTACTACTATGTCATGCCATTTGGTCTTTGAAATATAGGAGCTACGTATAAACGTGCCATGTCCTACATTTTCCCAATCTCATCCACAAAACTATCAAAATGTTGATGATCTTCTAGGAAATTCAAAATCACACAAAGATCACTTCCACCTCCTTGAATCCATCTTTACTTGTCTTATTCAGTATTTCCTTTGTAAAAATCATGCAAAGTGCATTTTTGGTGTTCTCACCAGAATTTTTTTAGGATTCATCATATATATCTGAGGTATTGTTATCTCTCATAAGTGCACCCTTATTGGGGGTTGGCAGATCTTCTAACTTTTCTTCTCCCTCACTTTGCAGATATAATTGAGACACCTCACGGGATGTGGGTCTCCTTATTGTGAGGTGAATATTTGGGATTACAAGGTCTGTTCCTTCTTTGGAATATCCCTAAACTAAAAATAAACTTTGGGGTTTAAGGGTTTAAGAGATGAATAAAAATGTAATAAATGGGGTGATACACCAAAATTTATGAGGGCTTGAATGAGAAACATGCACAATATATTGATAATAAATTGAATAAAATACGATCGAATGCATTTCAGCTAATATCAAGGAAAACCTGTTATGTCAAGGGATTTATCAAAATAACACAACATATTATTGCGCACTAAAAACAGCATAAAAACCTATTTGCAGCAAGGTAAATAGCATAAGAAAGCTTAATTAATCCAGGGAATAAATTTCACAAGAATGACTACTCTAATACACACCACTGCAAATTCATGGAAAGACAAATAACTAATTATCATTCAAGGATAATTATGGAAAAAATTGCTTCAACTCTTAGTCATGAAAAAGTCCACTTTGTGCCTTGGTAATGCACACAATAAATAGCAAAAATATTCACCCAACCACCCTAAAAATAGACTGCAGTCTAACTATACTTGCATGATAATTTTAGCCTTTTACAATGAATAAATAATAAGACATAAAATTACATTATGTTACATGATGAAAAAATATTCTTTTAATTATTTTAGATACACAGTAAAACTGATTTGAATCCTCTAATTCTGCATGATGTATACGGTCTCAACTTGGAAAGACTAAGCTGATTTGGGTGAATAATTTAATTGTTATTTTTAAACTTCCTTGATCTGCAAGTCACCTTTATGAGGTGCATGTAAAGGTGAATTTGTCTTCTTGTGCCACTTTTTCTTCTTTTGCATGATTAAAATAATCAATTTAACCTTGGCATTTTGATGTGACACTTGTGCATGAAAATGTGGTTCTAGAAAAATCAATGCAAATACCTGAATACAAGACATTATTGGTATCATTGATCTTATCTTGAATCAAAGCTTTATCATCGATCACCTTTGTATTATTACCAAACTAAAGTCAAAGAGCATTATTTGGTCAACCACCTTTTGATTAATCACGGACATGGTAATAAGGTTTTGAAACTTTAATGATTGGAAAATAATTTGGTCCCCTCCACGATGGGTGAACCCTTTGATTATGTCAGTTATGAACCTAACTCTGGTTGAGTTAGGGTTTCTCTGTGATGGACACATCTATACTTTTTAACCCACATTGAGTTAGCTAACTGGACCGTCGTGTTAATGCAGAAAAAGCATTTGTAACCCTATATTTTTCATTTTGCACCTTGAGCTCACTATTGGAATGGAAAATCCTTGGCCAATTTTTCTTAGGCCACCATGAATGTGCATTCGAGCTTTCTACAAAAGATTTTGGTTCTTTATTTTCTCTGGTTTTATTTTTATTTGAGCTGTACAAGATCTAATGGCCGACATGCTTTGGAAATAGGAGATTCTGGCTTGAAACATGTTGTGCTTTCATGCATTGTTTTTAAAACTGTCCACCATTTATGAAGAAGGTGAGTCTGTGGTTTTGTAAATTGTAACTTGTTCATTTTTGGCTTTTTATTTGACAATAACACTTTGAAACCCTTGTGTTTATTGTGGTTTTCTACATGGCTTGATATTTTGAGCTTAAATAAGCTCCTCTGTATTCATTTCTTTATACTTTTTCAATTTTCTATTGAGATCAACTTTACGTGATCATCATTTTATGCTTTAACCATCCATTTCTGTTTTAAAATTCATTTTCACGAATTATGTTCTTTGTGCATCTATTTGTGGTTTTGAATTTTTAACTTCGGAAACTGTGGCTGTCATTATCAAAGGTAAAAATATTTGTGTTGTAAATCATTAACTCACTCTGCTACTATAACAAAAACTGGTTTGTTTAGTTGTTATTGTGGTTTTTATTTACTCTGGGTCATGCTCAAATCTTCCCTTTTCCTCTATCTTTTGCTAATATCGATTTGGGTATGCTTTCATTCAACATTGTGTCACTGTTATTTCTATAGCTCTGATTTTGTGTGATAGTTAACTGATAGTTAACCCTTTCGTGGTTCGAATATTTGGGATTCTTTTGATTTGAAAAGTATCTCGAGGTAGGGTTTAATGCAAGCTCAATTCGTACTATGACTTGTATTACATTTTCTAACTATAATTTGAAAAGAAACCATGGAGTTTCTCCTTTATGATTTTATTCTGTTCATGTGTAATATGGTTGTGATAAACTTGACGTAATCAAGGGTTCCACTCCCATTAACATTTGAATCATTCATTTATTTTTAATATTTGATCATGTTTTTCTTCATGCTTTGAGCCTGAAACGTAAACCAAGAAAGCTTTTCCTTCATTGTGTTGACGGTGATTGTAAAGAACCTGATATGTAGTAACCTATAAGTCTTTGATTTCTTGAAAGAGAACAAGCTTCACATGTAGTTATGTAACCTTCAATCTAGCTTTCTGTTCTTCTATATCCAGTGCATAGTTGTATTTTAGTTAATATTTTAAGGTATATAGATGATACTTCATGATACTCTTGTTGTCATATACAAGGTTGCAATAATTTTACTGAACTGGAAAAGTGACGTGAACCATTATAGTATTTGTACTTTTTGTCATGTTCATACAGTGATAATATTTTCTTAGCATTGATATCTGAACCGAAAGTGATGTTATCTTTTCTCTTTACTACATACAAATTAGATTTTTACCTTACCTCTTGATAGTTGAAATTTCTCATCTGTAATTGTAGCTTTGAAAATTTACGATATTGTGTATTTTGTTAACATTTCTTTGGAATATGTGCTTCATGGTTATATTTTGGATTTTCAACTCAACTGTTATGAATGACTTCAAAGAGTAGCAATAAAATCATATCATTTGGTTGTTGGATAATGCTTTCTTAGCTTGATACCTATACTTGACTCATTCATAGATATTCTATGGTCCGTATACAATTGTTTGTTAATATGAATTTGCAATCTTTCCTTAATGATGTGACATGAAGCTTTATGGCTGTTTGACTTGTACTTGCATTATAAGAGTGCACACTCAATAGTATGATTTTTAAGATGCTTGCTTTATAGCCTAATTGACTGTAAATTTGTCTTCTTTCATTGTAAATGAAAGGTGTTCCTTGAGTTTCTTTAAACTTGATATCTTATGTCCCTTCTATAACATGATCATGTTGAACTAGAACTAAGTTGTCCACAACTTGTCATATCTTTCGCATTGTACTTAAAACATATAAGGAGTCTCTTCTGATTTGCAGCTTGACATGATCTATTAATCTTGTATTGGGCCTCTGAAACTTTATTTTGCTTATGGGGACATACTAAAATATGATTTCAACACTCTATAAACATAATAGTAGTTGTACATTTCATTGCTTGTATTTTTATTTCCATCTTTACCTTAATTTGACTTGCTACAAAAATTTGTATATCTGAAAAATACTTAAATAGTATGTAGTATAAGCTATCAATGCAAAAATCTCTTGATTCTTCATTTTATTGTTGTAATATTTTAATGATGTTCAAAAAGAACTTCAATCCTTGTCTATCATCTTGAGATATCCTTTTGCTAGAAACTGTAAGGGTTTATATGTTCTCTTCATGGCCTGTGTTTGAGTATACTAAAATTATTTCTTGTTAATAAGAAGAATTTATAACCTATACTTGTACATTTAATTTTGTACCTTATTTCAATGATAATGTTGTCACTTTTATCCAAACATGTGACTATACTCTTTGGTAAGTGAAATGAATCTAAGGCATAGATCATTGCATTGATTTAAATCTACTTTAATATTTAGCATATCTTTCTTAACAACTTGTAGCACTTATAATAATGCAACCTTATAATACAATTATTTATAGGAAGCTTGATTTTAAATGGAAATTATGTTTCTATAAATCTTCAAACCTCTTATTATTATGAAAAGAAAATTATACTACGTATTTGATTAATTGTATTCAACTTTGAATTTTCTTAGTCTTTTATGTACCTAAAGTTGATCCTTTGTGTTGAAAAATTAATTAATTGATATGAAATCTATAACTTGACCTTTTTGTTTATGATCTTTGCTGATATATGTGGCCATCCGTGTATCAATCCTTCATGATCTCATCTTTAAACTATTGCTTATATCTCTTATACCTTGAGAAATTTAACTCTTGAATGCTTCTTGCCAAAAAAAAAGGTTGTTCTTTATGTATTTTCTTGATTAATTCAAATTATTTCAATGTCTTTCGAAAATTAATTCACTTCCCTGTACCTTCACACTTCACAAAACAATTAGAAAAAAGGCAGTAACCTTTATTACATCATGTAGTGGTTCTCTTTTTGTATCTTGATTCATAAAAGAGTACAATGAGATGCACTTTCTGATTATGTTTTCATCCTTTCATGTATCTCATTTGTGCTTACCCAAAAGATTCATATACCTAAAGTTTGTAAACATACGAATAAAGAATAAATGGGAGATCTAACAAAAATTGTTATATGTCCATAGGTATCCGATGATGGGATCTACGGATGAAAATGATGTAGTTGTGGCACTAAAGATGATGAAGATCGAGAGAAAAACAACCCAATCAGGAAATGATGGGTTTCTTCTTTCTTCTTTTTCTTATATTTTAATGCATATGTACCTTTTATCTTCAGTTCATATAATTTGAATCTCACGGCTTGTGTGGGAAGCTAAAAGCTGTATCTCTTTATGAATAAATGAAATTCAATTCATTAATTGAGTTGTCTATTTATTTTTCATTCAATAACTTTAGATGATGATTTGTAGAATGAACTAAACAACTCAAAACGTAATTAATATCATTCAAGCATGAATAAATAACAAAAATTAATGTACTTGTATTATAAAATGTACCTTTAGCCATGCAAACAACTATGTTTGTTGTTTTAGGGTTCAATTTCTCATATCTACTGTTGTTCCTTCCTTTAACAAGGCTTTGTATTAGTCCTTCCGGGCTTCTACATAACTTTTACGAAGATGAAAAATGGAATGGCTGCATATGTGAGGTATTACATTCTGTAACAACACACATAGCTATATTTTACATTTCTATTCACTTATCTTTTTTTCCTTAGTTAGGTCCATCACATCAATCCTTTCCATCTGAAATGAAGTTTCAAGTTGACCATTTTCATGGGTGCAAAAATGTGAACATTTCTAGCGATTATGCAAAATAAAGCTATCTAATAGATTTAAGACTAGTGCCTTGCTCTTGTCCATTGGGCATGGAATTAGAGCCTAAAACAAAACTGCCCTTTTACTAGAAAACCGACCTTTGAAAATAAAAATAAAGGAGGAAAAGATTTGTTAAAACCGGATCACATGCATGAAATGCATTTATTGAATTTAAAATAACTTCAAGTTTGAAAATTGCACTTTATTGAAAGGGAAATTTGTCTCTAACCTACTCTAACCAACAGCATACAATTTTTAATAATAATACTTGAGAAACATACCATTCACAGGAATGGGAAGTTCCTCTCCACTAAGCCATAAGAGCTGAAAATCATTGCGCTTCTTGCAAGCTGAAATAATATAAGGACCACTCCAGATTGTATCAAATTTTGTGTGGTTTCCTGGATTTTCTCTGTCTGCATCCCACTTTAGAACAATAAATCCTTCATTGAAAACTCTAATTTTGATTTCATATCAAAATTATTCTTAATCTACTTATGATGTTTCTCTATATTGAAATGAGATTGATCTCTTAGCTCTTTTAGTTCCATAATTTCTAGATAACAGACACTGCGTTGGCTCATTATCAATTAATTCCAAATGATGCAAAGAAGTCCAATGCCGACAAGTCAAGTGAAATAGGCATTCTTTCCTCCCATCTAGAAACAAGTTCGTAAGTTGAATTACCAACAAAATTCTTGGGAGTAACTCTATCTGCCCCACAATGCTGAATCTAACATTGTATGCCAAGCTCTCTAATTTTGTTTGAGAATTCTCCTTATTATCCTTAGCATATTTTTAATAGTAATTTCAACCAATTTGGTTACCTTATGACATGGTTCATTTTAAGAGATGTCTTGAAATCAAAGGTGGAAATACGGCGAATATCCCCAAAACCGTTTTAGCAAGAAGGCAAATTTCTTGGGGTTGTATGCAAATTTTTGCACGATTTTAAAGTGGTGTGACAGAGGGCTAGAGACATGCGAAAAATATTTTTTTCATGTGATAACAAACTTGTTGTCACGCGATAGCAAACCTCATGTCGCACATCAACAAGGTTGTTTTCGCGTAACAACAAACTTATTGTCACGCGAAAACAACCTTGTTGACACACGATAGGAGGTTGGTTGTCACGTGAAAAAAAAATTGTTGTCACATGACAGAAAGTCTCCTATCGCGCATCTCCGCACCTCCGCCCTCACTGGTCACGTGTTAAAAACTCTCTCGTGCGTGTGTCAACAAACTCTTTGTCACGCGTTTTCTTTCTCCGCACTCGATCCATGCATTAAAAATATCTCCATGTCATGCATCAAAAAACTCTTTGTCACGCGCGTTTGTAGCCTTTTCCTCCTATCGCGTGTTTGCTATACTTGATAATACATAATCCCAGGTGGTATGAGTGAGCTAGTAGTATTCTACCTAGCGAATAATCTAGGATTATATAGGGGATAGTTTCAAGGGTAGGTGAAGCTGACCCCTAAAAAAAATTAAACTGTATTTTTTAAGCGAACAAGTCACCGACCTAAGCTAGAAAATTCACCTTTTAAATTTTTTCAAAAATGGAATATTCACCATATTACGAATATTCACCACTTAAATTACCCCTTCCTTATGGGTAATAATTGGATGAAGTTATTAGGTAACTACCATGTCGAATAGCCCGGACACTCTTTCTCCAAGAAAAGATGATGCATTATCAAAATTTATAGTGGATGGAACACTAAGCCTACAAACTATACCTTCATTAAACGACAATATATAAGTCTCATTGGATTCTTTTAAGGCCATTGCTTCAGTCTAATGAGTAAAATAATCAAAGTGGATGTTAAAATCCACTTGTGTCCCTGGGATGAATGAGGATTAATCATGCCAATGAAATCAATACCCCAACTGCATAAATGGATGATCCTTTGAAATATGCTACATGGGCGTGAAGTGAATGTTTATTTTCTAACAAAGAAGGCACAATTTTTACACTTTTTGATCCATTCAAAAGAGTCATTGAATATGTTGGGATAACTTGAACTAGATTTCATAATCTTAAGGGCTATTGTATGTGCTAAGAAGTGACCACCTACATGTGCTTCATAGAATTCTGAAAGTAATTGTTGCACTCTATTAAAATCAACGAGAATGTAGCAATATTTCATTTATGTCATTTTAAATAGCACCCCATTAATGAAATCATAATGTATAACTCCTGTAACTAAAAATATTTTATTTTATTCTTGTCCATGCCTTACGGATAAGTACCGTGCTGCAAGTAGTTGATTAAATCGGCCATCTAGCTTGAAACTTGAGCTTCCCGATGGAGTTACGGATACCTATTTTTAGGCTGTAAGAAAAATGCAACATGGTGAGAATCGATATCAAAAATTAGATGTTCAAAAAGACCTTTTCTTGATGTTATTTTAGTAACATGAATGTCAATATCATACTCCACAACCTTAGTAGTCCAAACTTCTCATTTCTCATTAAGTTTCTTGTTTAATAGGAATGATATAACACTTGGATGAGAAACAAGAACATGTATTTTATTGTTTTAAAGCATGTAATTAGAATTCTTCAAACCTATAACTATTGTAAATACTTAGTTTTCAAGAAAAGTGTACCTTATTTCATAATCATGAAGGATTTGTGCAAAGAAAGCAATGGGTTGTTCTATGTTCTCATCATTGACCTAAGTCAATATGGTTGAAATAGTTTCATTCGTTTGCAAGTATATACATTATGAAGTCATTATCGAATTGTAATTTTCTAGAGTATGAGGTTGTGAAATAGCCAACTTAATGGCTTCAAACCCTTTTCTTCCTTTGCTGGTCCAAGAGAAATTTTTCCTTTCTTGAGCATGGAGGTCAATGGTTTGACCAAGGCTATAAAATCTGGGTCAAATCTCCTTACAAAGTTGTTTTTTCTGGAAAAATATGTAATGCCTTCTTATGTGCATGTAAAGAAATACATCTACATAATAAAATAAAATCTTAAAGGATCAATAGTTAAACCTTTCTTAGAAACAATCTGACCAAGTAACTTTCCTTCGTGTACTGAAAAATAGAATTTTTTGGGATTCAAAGAGATTCCAAACCACTCTGCAAATCTCGAATGTCTATCTTAATTGAATCAAATGCTCATCAGATTTTTTTATAAAAAATCACATCATCTAAATAAACAAGTATGCATTTGTTCAAAAGGCTATGAAAATCCATATCCATTGCATGCTGAAACATTGCACCAACATTAGAAAGACCAAAAGACATTCTCTTATATGTGTAAGTGACCAACTTTGTGGTGAAGGTTGTCTTGTATCTATCTTCATTACGTATAAGAATTTTATTGTATCCGATGTAACCATCTAACAGGGAAAACCTATCTGAACCTGAAATTGTTCTTAAAATTTGATCCATATTAGGCGGATAATGATATTTCAATGAAGCTTTATTAAGATCTCTAAAATCCACACATAACTAAATTTCACCATTATTTTTATGAATAGGCACAAGTTTGGCAACCCAACTTGAATGCTTGATGGGAAAAATAATTCTTGATTCAATCACATTTGAACAACTCATTTCTCATCAATTGTTCAATTTTCAAATATTTAGGCCTTTGTTTTTGCCTTCCTTACAGCTTTGAGTTTGGCTATAATTAAATGGTATGTTGAGCCAAAATAGGATCAAAACTCTCAGATCTTGGTATTTCCAAGAAAAACATCAATAAATTATTTGCATAAGTTAACAAAAGCTTTCTTTTCTACTATGGAACATACCTTTCCAATCTGCAATGTTTTACCCTCATCAACTTATATTTCTTCATAGTTATCAACATGTGTGGAAATATTTCCTTTATATTTTCTGAGTTGATCATCGAACTGAAAATATCCTCTAAAGTGACAAGTCCTTGAGGTAATTTATTTTATTTTAGCTTTACAATTTGGTCACCATATTAGTGTTGTAATTTGGCTTTGATTTGATGATGAAAATTCACCTTCTTCTTGCAGAAATATGCACATTTGTTTGTCATCTTCAAAAACCTACCAATTCTCTTCATTATCAAGCATTGAAGGTCTGATTACCAACTTTATATGGGGCTAAATTTTGTCATTTTTAACCTACTCTAGCACTTCAAAACTAGCTCCAACTACTGCAAGTATGTCTGCATGTTTATTTTCTCTCTTGGGATAAACTGTATGTTAAAAGCTTTAAAATCATCCATCAAGTCCCAAACTCTATGCTTGTAAGATTTCAAGCAGTGAATTTTTACAAATATTTTAGTCTTTAACTTGATTTATGACTAACTCAAAATCACCAAAAACTACAATGTGTGTATTCCTTTCTTTCTAGCCCATTGGAGGCCATGAATTAATGCTTCATATTCAACAACATTACATGTACATGAAAATTATAGGCTTAGAGATGAAAAATACCTCTGATTTGAAGGAGAAGTAAGCATCAAACCTGCACCTTGTCCTTTCTTATTCTTTGCTTGATCAAAATGTAGTTGTCATATGCCTTCACGCTAATTTTTCTATTTTGGACGAGAAAAGGAGTAGGCGTATCTTCCTCATGAAGACAATAAACACAAAAATATCCATCTTGTACCTCCTTGCAAGGATCATAAACATATTATTCTTGAATGTTTGCATCCATAAACAAGTTATAAACATCGCCCAAGGAATAAATCTTTAGATTAGTATCAAAATCAGCTTGATCTATGGTTACATAATTTGCAACAACACTTGAAACATGAGGTTCAATGTGGAACTTAGCTAATGGTTCTTAATTTATTGTTACTTTAGTTCCATACCTTGTGGTGAAGAAAATATAAGACCAATCAGAAGAGAGATACCCACCAATCTTTGTTGTAAAGTCCCTTGACAAGCAGAGAGCAAAATAGGGAGGTAGATCTACAATAGTTATGTCTTGAAGAATTGAAACATTAGGAAAAGCATGCAACATTACCTCTAAAATTTATCGCACCAACTATGTTGGTTCTTTGTCCCATCAAAGCTACAAAACTCTCTTTTCAGTTGGTTCAAACTGTAATCCTAGTTGTTCTGTAATAGCTTTTGGCATACTATTCTACTTGCACCGTTTTCCACCATATAGTTGTGAACTAAATGATCACCAATAATGAGAGATAAATAAAAGGAGGTGGTTTTCTTATATCACGTGCATTCAAAATTTTGAACCATCCACCTAACCTCTTTCATTCACTCTTGACTAATTATCAAGTACTATATCAAATTTCCGTGGCTCTGAATTAGTTGGTTTTGAAGAAATCATCAATTTAACAATCTCCTTGGCAAATATTTAGAGCATCCCATAATGAAATATTTATGTTGTTATTTTTCATTATTTCAACAATATTCAATGATGTTGTAATAGACTTTGAAAAATCCTTAAAACACGGATTCTGCTTATGTAGTCTTTGTAATCTATGGTATGAGTATGGTTTAGGACCTAGTTTTCCTTCTTTGGATACTCTTTAGGGGCTGAGATAGGAATATCTGCTATTTTATCAAAAATTGTGGGTAAAATGGACCTTTCTGCTTATTTTCTTCATCTTAAGATCTTTTCTGAGATCTGGTCATAACTGCACAAAAATCATCCTCTCCAAAACTGATAAGTGTTTGTTCTAGATGTGTTTGGCTCTCGAACATATTTTCTCCCACCCTCCATTTGAGGCATAAATAATATTTCATATTGGGTTTGGGCAACAAGGTTTAGATTCAAATGAGCATTTGGACAAGTAGAAGGAGGATGTTGTTGATTACAAGGAGTACACCACTCTTTAAGGCCATATTAACTAGTACAAGAGCATTAAAAGTAGTAGGGGAAGCCTTAAAATCATTTTGTCTTTGCTGAAAAGAGCCCTATAATTCTTATTTTGCTGATAAGGCTACCTATTAGCTTGATAAGGAGCTTGGTAAGGTTTGGTTAGGTGAGGAATTTATTTTTTTAATATGTTGTTTCATTCTCATATGATCTGCAA
Organism: Taxus wallichiana var. yunnanensis; assembly: GCA_018340775.1. Classification (NCBI taxonomy): domain Eukaryota; kingdom Viridiplantae; phylum Streptophyta; class Pinopsida; order Cupressales; family Taxaceae; genus Taxus; species Taxus wallichiana. The sequence goes on along the minus strand of CM031237.1, from coordinate 665,170,768 downwards.
TGTCTTATTTATCTCAAAAATGTCATTTGGATATGTTTTACTAGAAGAATCTACCCTTTGAATAGGTGGTGGAATAGGGTCTAGTTCTACATTAATGGGCATTGGAGGCCTTGGTGATAATTTTCTAGCTTGAATAAGAGAATTTTAAACTTTTATGGTAATATCATAAGCTCACGGAAGTGAAGAACCTCCCATAAACTGTATCATGGCTGCAATGTCATGGTTAAAAACTCTAAGGTGATAAATAAATGCATGATCATCTTGAGGCTTAATAGTAGGAGGAATTATTTCCCATGTCCTAGAAAATCTTAAGTTGAAATTTTTCATAAATTCATGAGGAGCACGCTTAATTGTGGACAATTGTTCTATAAGAGATAGGTGATAAGATTTATCTTCAAATTGTTTACATAATTCCTCACCTAATTGATCCCAAGTGCCTATTATACCTACTTCCAAACTTATATACCATTGAAGGGCTTGTCCTTTGAATGAAGCAACAAAAAGTCTTAAAGCTACATCTTCATGAGTAATATTATGGACTAAACAGAGGGATGTAATATCTCTAATATGCTCACCAAGGGTAATTTGATTTTCACCGTAAATGATGGAAGTCCTTTTAAGGAAGTAGTAGGTATATCATAATAAACAGGAATTAACAAGGGGCTTCCATTAGTAAAGGTAAAAAAAGTTCTAGGTGGTTGTTGAGCCATTGGAATAATTGGGATTTGGATCACAAGATTCACTTAAGGGGAAGGAGGGTTGTAAAAACCAGGCCTGTTATAAGGTAAGGTGTTTCCAACTCTTCTTCTTCTAGTAGAATTTAAAGGTAATGAAATAAAATCAGTAGGAAGTCCTCTTACTCGATGATATTGTAGTCACTTTAGGCATGGAACATGTTGCGATGCATCGACTGAAATTTTTCACAGAGTCACCATATGAATTTTTCTATGAATCTTCAATTTTCGAACTCATCAATAGTAGTTCTTGTCCCACCAGATCATGCCAAAATTTTTATCTCTCGGAAGTGAACCCTTGTTTAGCATTGGAACCTTTTCTATATTTGTTTCTCCCTCACTTCGTAGATACAATTGAGACACCTCCTGAGGCTACGGGTCTCCCCATTGTGAGGTGAATCTCAGGGATTACAAGGCCGGTTCCTTATTGTGAGGTGAATCTCTTGGGTTTTAGGGTTTAGGAGATGGATAAAACTGTAATAAATGGGGTGATACACCAAAAATTGTGAGGGATTGACTGAGAAACATGCACAATATATTGATAATAAATTGAATAACACACGATCCAATGGGTTTTAGCTAATCTCAAGGAAAACACTATTATGTCAAGGGATTTCTCACAATAACAAACAACATTATTGCACACTAAAACTAACATAAACACCTATTTGCAACAAGGTAAATAACATAAGCAAGCTTAATTAATTCAGGGAATAAAATTCATAAGAATGACTACTGTAATACACACCACTGCAAATTAATGGAAAGGCAATTAACTGATTCTCATTCAAGGGCAACTATGGAAAAAAATTTCTTCAAACACTTAGTCATCAAAAATTCCTCTTTGTGCATTGCTTAATGGAAAAAATAAATAGCAAAAATATTCACCCAACCCCCTAAAAATAGACTGTAGTCTAACTATACTTGCATGATAATTTTAGCCTTTTACAATGAATAAATAATAAGGAATAAAATTACATGTTGTTACATGAGGCAAAAACAACCTTTTAATTCCAATTTCAAACTCTTAGTCAAACTAATTTGAATCCTCCAATTTTGCATGATGTGTATGGTCTTAACTTATAAAGACTAAGTTAATTTGGGTGAAAAATTTAATTTCTATTTTAAAAATTTCTTGATTTGTATGTCACCTTTATGAGGTGCATGTAAAGGTGAATTTGTCATCTTCTGCCACTTTGTCTTCTTTGCATGACTAAAAAAATAAATTTAACCTTGGCATTCTAATGTGACACTTGTGCATGAAAAAGTGGTTATAGAAAATACAATGCAAATACCACTTGGTATCTATCCTCAAAAGGTGAATTTTGTCTCTAGTGTATACAAGGCATGATTGGTATCATTAATATTATCTTGACTCAAAACTTTATCATCGATCACCTTTATCGTATTACCAAACTAAGGTCAACAACCATTATTTGGTCAACCACATTTTGATTAATCACGGGCATGGTAACAAGGTATTGAAACTTTAATGATTGGCGAATAATTTGGTCTCCCTCCATGATGGGTGACCCTTTTGATTATGTTGGTGATGAACTTAACTCTGGTTGAGTTAGGGTTTCTCTATGATGGATAATTCGTAATTTTTAACCCACATTGAGATAGCTAAATGGAACGTCAAGTTAATGGGGCAAAATTTTTGCAACCCTAAAAATTTATTTTGCACCTCAAGGTCATTGTTAGCATGGTGAAGCCTTGGCCAATTTTTCTCGAGGCCACCATGAATGGGCTTTTGAGCTTTACGTAAAAGGTTTATTTTTATTTGAGCTCTGCATGACTCTAATGGCCACCATGATTTAGAAATGGGATATTCTTGCTTGAAACTTGCTCTGCTTTCATGCATTGTTTTTGAAAATGGCCTCCATTTATGAAGGTGGTGAGCCTATTGTTTTCAGAATCGTAACTTGTTCATTATTTGGCTCTATTTTTGGGTTTGTGATTACTTGACATGGAACTTTATGCATCAAAATTAGTTGAGTTGTTCTTTTTTCAATGTGTTTGAGATCAATTTTGGGTGATCTTCATTTTTGTTTTAACCATCCATTGCTCTATTAAAACTCGTTTTCATGAGTTATGTTATGTGTGCATCTATTTATGGTTTTGAATTTGTTAGTCGGGAATCAGTGGCCTCCATTATCGAAGGTAAAAATATCGTGTTATAAATCATTACCTTTCTCATTATTGTACCACATTAACTAGTTTGTTTATATGTTATTGGGATTTCTATTTTCTATGGATCATGCTCAAATATTCCCTCTACCTCTATCTTTTTCCAATCTTGATTAAGGTATAATTTCTTTTTGAACATTGTGCCATTGTTTTTCCGTAGCTCTAATTTTTCACGATAGTTATCCCTTTCGTGGTTTGAAGATTTGGGATTTTTTTATTTGACAAGTATCTCTATGTAGAGTTTTACCGTGAGGCCAACTAGTATCTTTGTGGCTTGTATTACATTTTCTACCTATCATTTCAAAATAAAATTTGGAGTTACTCCTTTATGATTTTATTCTATGCATGTGTACTATGTCTGTGATAAATTTGAGGTAATCAACCACTCCCATTAACATCTATAACGTTAATTAATGTTTTATCTCTGATCATGTTTTGATTCATTCTTCAATCTGAAACTTAAACCAATAAATTATGTCTTGCCTTGTGTTGATGGTGATGGTAAAGAACCCAATCTATAGTAACCTAGAAGTCTTTGATTTCTTGAAGGAGAGAAAGATTCACATGTCATTATGTAACCTTCAATCTAGATTTTTGTTCTTACGTATCTGGTGCATATTTTTATTTCAGTTGATCTTTTGATGTTTATAGATGATACTTCATTCTACTCTTATTTTTATATACAAGGTTACAAGAATTTTACTAAACTGGGCAAGTGACGTAAATAATTATAGTACTTGTACTTGTTTTCTTCTTCATACATGGATAATATTTTCTAAGCATTGATATCTTAACTTAAAGTGATTTTATATCTTCCCTTTACTACATACAAACAAGATCTCGTACCTTACCTCTTGATAGTTACGGTTTGTCATCTATAAATCGTAGCTTTGTAATTTTTCAATATTGTGTACTATTTTAAGATTTCTCTAGAATATGTGCTTCATGGTTGTATTTTGAATTTCAACTCAACGGTGTAAATGAATTCAAAGAGTAGCGGTAAAATTATATCGGTTGATTGTTGGAGAATTCTTTCTTAGCTTGATACCTAGAATTGATTCATTCAAAATAATTTGATGGTCATTTGTGAATATGAATTTTCAATCTTTCCTTAATGTTGTGACATTAATTTTGATGGCTGTTGCGACATGTACATTCATGTACTTTCATGATAAGAGTGCACACTCAATACTATGATTTTTAAGATGATTTCTTTATAGCTTGTTTGATCAGAATTTGTCTTCTTTCACTATAAGCTGAAAGGTGTGTCATGAGTTTCTTTAAACTTGATATCCTATTTTCCTTATATAACATGATCATGTTGAACTTGAACTAAGTTGTCTACAACTTCTCAAATTTTTGCAATGTACTTAAAATACATAAGGCATCTCTTTCGGTTTATATCTTAACATGATCGAAAAATCTTGTATTGGGCCTCTAAAAATTTAGTCATTTATGTGCAAATAATGAAATATGCTTCGGGACTCTTTAAATGTAACAATATTTATACATTCCATTTCTTGTATTGTTGATTGCCATATTTACCATACTTTGACTTGCTACTAAGAAATTTATATATCTAAAAATATTTAAACAAGATTATAAAAGTATAAGATATCAATGCAACAATTCTTTTGATTGTTCATTTTATTCCTGCAATCTTTTAATGAAGTTCAAAAATTAATTCAATCCTTTTCTATCATGTTGAGATGTCCTCTACTAGAAAATACAAAGGTTTCTATGTTGTTCATGGATTCTTTCGAGTACGGTGAAACTGCTTTCTTGTGAATGAGAAGAATTTATAAGTTGTACTTGTACATTCTATCCTATACCTTCTTTAAATGAGAATGTCATCACTTTTATCCAAACATGTGACTATACTCTTTTGTAAGTGAAATGAATCTAAGTCATAGATCCTTACATTGATTTAACTCGCTTTATATTCAACATATATTTCTTGACAAATTGTAGCACTATCTTGATGAAACCTTATGATAAAATTAATTCTTGGAAGCTTAATGGTAAATGACAATTATGTTTCTAGAAAGATGCGAAACCTCTTGTTGTTCTTGCACCAAATGTATACTTGTGTATTTGATCATCATGTATTCAAATTTGAATTTTCTTAGTCATTTTTGTACTTAAATTTATTCACTTTGTGTTGAAAAAATCATTAATTGATCTAAAATATATACCTTTCCTTTCTATTTATGATATTTTGAAGGTATGAGGCCATATGTGCATTAGTACATCATGATCTCATCTTTAAACTATTGCTTTTATCTCTTGTACCTTGAGAAATTTAACTCGTGAATGCTTCGAAATAATGATTGTTATTTATGAATTTTCTTCATTTCTACAGAGTATTTCAATGTCATTCAAAAATTAATTCACTTCATGTACTTGCACACTTCATAAAATAGTTAGAAAAATAAAGGCTAACAACCTTTCTTGCATCATGTAGTGATTCTCTTTTTCTTTCTTGATTATGAAAAAAAGAGTACAATGAGATATAGTTTCGATTATGTTTCCAACCTTTCATGTATCTTATATATGCTTACTTACAAGATTCATATGCCTAAAGTTGTAAACACGTGAATAAAGAGTAAACCGAGCTCTAACAAAAATGTGTTTCTGTCCACATGTATATGATCTTTGGGAGCTGGAGATGAAGATGAATCAACTATGGGCCAGAAGATGATGAATATCAAGAAAAAAACAATCAGAAATGATGGGTTTATTATTTCTTCTTTTTCTTATAGTTTCATGCATATGTACCTTTTATCTTCAGTTCATATAAGTTACATCCCACGACTTGTGTGGGAAACTTAAATGTATCTCTTTATGAATAAATGAAATTAAATTATGTAATTGAGTTGTCTATTTATTTTGCATTCAATTACTTGTAGATGATTATTTGTATAATGAACTAAACAACTCAACACATAATTAATATCATTCAAGCATAAATAAATAACAAGAAATTAATGTACCAATAATCGAAATTGTACCTTGACCATGAAAACAAGAATTAGGTTTCCTTTTTAGGTTCAATCTCACATATCTATTGTTCTGCATTTATCAAGGTTGTGTATTATTCCTTCATAGATTATGCATAAATTTTTGAAAATGAACATGGAATGGCTGCATATGTGAGGTGTTGCATTGCAACAACACACAAACCTATATTTTGGATTTTGTTTTCTTATCTTTCATTTCCTTAGTTAGGTCCATCACATCAATACTTTCCATTTGAAATGAAGTTTCAAATTGACCTTTACATGTGTGTAAAAATGTCAACAGTATTGAATTTGACCTAGAAAAGGTTAAATAAATCATTGAAATTCCTCTTCCATCCAATCTTAAACAAATGCGTAGCATTCAAGGTAAATTGTAGTCCATCCGAAATTTTATATCACAATTTTTTTAATCATTTTCAACCATTTCATCAATTTTTGACGTTTTCACACTCGATGCAAAAAAATGTCAACTCAAAAGTTTTAAGTTTCTTAGATTGGTCAGATTACAGGTTTAGAATATGTTTTGATCATCCATCCTGGAAAGGGATACAATTTTAATTACTTTGTTTTGGACAAGATTAGAATGCCATGCATCAAATTAGTAGCTGAAAGTGTTGCCCCAAAAGGCAACACTTTGTGTATACCGCCTCTCCAATGTATCGTCTTCAACAAGATAGTGTAGTAGCCTAAGAAGACTACTGCAAGGCCTTGGTGAAGGTGAGAAAGATGGCATATATAGGGTTTTACATTCTAAAGAAGGAATATCGGTTGCGGAGTTTGAATCATGGAAATAGGTAGCTTTATAAGAAGTTTAAATTTTCAATGAGCATAAAAAGGTACACTTCATTTTAATTTATTTCTATGATTAAGTGTTTTGAGTTGTATAAGTTCATTTATTATCCATACAAATGAATAAAGTATAGAAAAGGAAAGACATACATCTCATTACATGAAAATAGTTCATTTATTCATGAGGAATAATAGTATAGTAAACCCACACAAGCCGTGGGAGTAACTCTGATAACAAGTGCATGTAATGAAAGTACATATACGTAAAGTTGTGAATAAAGAAAGGATGGAATCCATCATTGCCTAGATTTCCATGATTTTGGTGTGATTTGTTGTCCTCGTTGCTCCCTCTTCATCACTTTTCCAACTACTTCCATTGTACCTAAAAAGGGGAAAATGAACAATTTTCAACCTCTAGATTTCATGATAGCTTTATTCATAGCTATTAAGAAGATGCAATTTCAAAATTGAACTTGAAATCAATACATAATGAATAAAGAAGCATTTAAAAGATATACAACTAATCGGTAATAAAGGACCTAAGAACATTTCTCATATTATTTTCTCATTCTAACGAAGTAAAGCTACAGATTATGATGATGAAAATGAAGTTAAAGGATTTAAGTACGGAAAATACAACCATGATAAAGGGAATCAAGGGTGGAAATTCAACACAGTGAGCAGAAAAGGAAAAGTAATGCAACATTCTTAGTCAAATAGATTTGAACATAAATGACACATTCAATGCTCTCAAGCCATCCCATATTTTACAGCTGAGAGGAAGAATGACGAGATTTAAATTTTTATACAAGATCTACATAGTAGCTGGTTCAGAAACAAAGTACAATGAACAATGTGACCTAATTGGAACAAGTTTCTGATGGAAGAATATATGCTAATCATGCTTAAGTCATCAAAGAATAATACAAATCTATAGAAGTATGTTATAGAATGCAAAATCATACTAGAATTCCTCCATGCATTAATAAGGTTGTACAAGATACAAAATACACATGTTAGAATCATGTCATGCTACATATTAAAGTCTTGTTTGGAGAGGCATCATCATCTACCTGCTAGGAATTATAGAACAAATATGTGGAAATAATTCCTCAAACCACATTAGTAGGAAACTATATAGTAGAATTATACTTGCAGAAATATAACAAAATAAATAAATAATGCACAAAAGAAGACAAGACAAGATTTAACGTGGTTCACCCGATGTGGGCTACATCCACAAAGAACTTGTTCATATTTTATTATCAATAAGAGTAAAACATTTCTCACAGTCTTCTCTAAGTTATGAACTCACAACAAAATTCCAAAGATGTTAAACCACAATTCGACACCCAATTTCTTAACTTGATCACTCTTGATCACCTCTTGAACACTCAAGATATCTTCAAGATAACCTAACACCTCTATTTATAGGATTACAATAATTTTAAGAAGTCTTAAAGCGACCTAGAAGTTTGAAAGTCGCGACCTTCAACTTCCCATGGCTAGAAAAATTGTCACGATGTTAATAGTCAATTAACGACATATTAACAAAGGATTGACACAACAACGACACAACAATGTCAAAATAGATGACTGCGCAGAATTCTCCGAAGTCTCTAAACTTAACCATTCGAACTCCAAAACTTTAACACTATTTCAAGAAGACCAAAAATAGGCTCCACACCCCAAAAATATCCCACTAGAGATTGTTTCCATTGAGAAAAGTTCTTAACCCTTCATTATCAACCATGAAGGCCAATCAAATTTGAACACAACTTCAAATTCTCCTTGTGGATCTTGCCTTGGTCATCATATCCATGCAGGATTCGACTGTAGTATGAATCTTTTCTAGCTTCAACTTATCTTCTTCTAAAGTTACCCGATGAAATTATATCTCACTGAATGTGTTTCATCCTAGAGTGGAAATCGAGTTCTTTGCCAAATGAACATCGCTCCGACTATCATTGTGTAGTCTCCTAACTTCCCGCTTATGACCCAACTTATCAAGAAAATGTTGTAGCCAAATCCTCTCCTTTTTTGCCTCTCGTGGCAGCAACATACTCAGCCTACTGTGGTGACAAAGCCACAACATTTTTTAACCGTGAAATCCAACTCACCGTTGTATCACCAATCGTAAAGGCATAACTGCCGTGCTCCTCATGCTATCCAAATATCCTGCCATGTATGAATCTAAATAGCCACGTAATGTAGTGTCTATTCCACCGAAACAAAATGTTGCTCCTATGGTCCCTTTCAAATACCAAAGGATCCACTTTTACTCGCCTACTAGTGCTCTCTACATGGATTACTCATAAACCTACTCATTGCTCCCACCGCATGGGAAATGTCGGGCCTAGTACATAACATAGAATACATCAAGCTACCAACTACCGATGAGTACAAGTACCTTAGACATCTAGATTCTATCCTCCTCAATCTTGGGACTCGGTCCTTTGATAATTTAAAATGACCGCCAAAGGAGTACCAACCGGTTTAACATCCTACATACTAAACCTCTTGAAGAAATTATTTATGTACTACTCTTGAGATAATACCAAATTCCTCTCCTTCCTATTCGAGTTATTCTCGGACTAAGGATTTTTTTGTTGCCCCCAAATAATTTATAGTAAAGGAGTCACCTAGATTCTTCTTGAGTACCTTTATTTCCTGCATGTTTTTCCCTGTAACAAGCATAACATCCACATACATGCACATAATAATATAACTACCATCAAGAAAATTCTTGATGTACACGCAATGGTCTGAGTGAAACCTGGAGTAACCCTACTCCTGCATAAAACTATCAAACTTCATGTACCACGCCGTGGAGCTTATTTCGTGCCATACAAGCTCTTATTTAATTTGCACACTAACCTCTCCTTCCCTTTGACCTCATAACCATGTGGCTCCTAAATGTATAATTTATCCTCCAACTCACCATGAAGGAATGGAGTCTTGCAATAAAAGTCCTTTAAGTGCAGGTCTTCTACTACAACTAAACCAAGAAAATTCCTAATAGAAGTCATTTTAACAACAAGAAAAAAATTTCATCAAAGTCTATACCTTTCTTTTTATGGAAATCCCTTGACCACAAACTGGGCCTTGTATCATTTCCTGCCTCCATCTTCCTCTTTGATTCCATAAATCCACTTGTTCTCGCAATGCTCTCTTGCCCCGGGTAGCTCCACTAGATCCCAAGTCTGGTTTTCCATAAGAGATCTATTCTCTTCATCCATGGCTTGCTCCCACTTCCTCCTATCATCCACCCGCACCGCTTCCGAAAGAACTTTGGCTCTCCATCAAGTGAGCAATAAATAATTCAAAGATGGAGTAAATCATTCAAGTTCCCTTCTTACCCTAGAAGACCTTCTCACCTTAAGAGTTTTGGGTTCCGATTAGTAGGTACTGAATTAGATGTGCTTAACATGTTGACGAACCAGCCCCTGGACACCTTTTTTTTCTACAATGTCCTCTAACACTGTATTATTTCTTTGATTTCTCTTTCTATTCCTACAACTGATCTTTATACATGAATTTTTCATTAAAGACAACATCTCTAGACCGAAATATTTTCTTGTCTTTAAGAATCCAAACACGGAAACACAATTCATCTTCACCATATCCAACAAAGGTGCATTTCTCGAGACTTAGCCTCTAACTTGGTCCTATCATCTTTATCAATGTGAACAAATACCTCACATCCAAATACTCTAAGAAAATGAGTAATTAATTTTCTTACCAGACCAAGCCTCCTCAAGTATACCTCCATCCAAAGCCATAGAGGGTCCTTTATTAATCATACAAATAGATGTGCTTACTGCTTCTTCCCAAAACATGAGTGGCAGCCCGCATTTAACCTCATGCACCTAGCATGCTCCATCATTTTCCTGTTCATTCTCTCCGACACTCCATTTTCCCCTAGATCCCATTTACCAAATAATAACCAAGAAATTCATTCTGCAATAATCCCCTTCATTATCCGACCTGATACATTTCAACTTGAGACCTATTTCATTCTCAACCAAGGCTTTCCATCTTTTGAAAGTTTCAAACACATCATATTTATTTCTAATGCAATATACCCAAACTTTTCTAGTTGCATCATCAATGAAAGTGACATAATAACATGAACCACCAATAGATTTTACCTTAGCTGGCCCCATACATCTGTATACACTAACTCCAACTTACCCTCCTTCCTGGTAGGTCCAACCTTGAGGAATCTCACCGCTTCTGTTTCCCATAAACACAGTCCTCACAGAAGTCCAAATCTAACTCCTTTAATTCAGAAACTTTTCCTTTATAATATGTATTCCCTTATGACTCATATGACCGAGTCTCTGGTGCCACAAAGTTGCATCTCCATCTACAACAACTAAATTGCAATAATTAGCACCACTGGTTAAATACAAAGTACCAGTTTTCTTACCTCTTACAACCACAAGAGCTCCCTTGGTAACCTTCTAAGAATCTACTATAAAACTAACCATACAACCATCACTACCCAGACTATCCCACTGATATCAAGTTCTACCTCAACTTAGGCACATGCTTGATGTCCTTAAGTAGCCATGTGTTCTCATTTACGCATTTTTACCTAAAAACAACCTTTCCCTACTATGTTGCATGGTTCATCATCACGGGATATACATTTCCAAAATCAACTTGAAAAAATTTAGTAAAGTAATGTTTATGTGGGGTGGCATCGAAAGAAGCTCCGAATCTAGCACCAAAGCTTCAACAATATTATCTAAAGAAAGAATTAAGCCAACTTGAAAAACATCCCTCACTGCCAAATTTACCTCTTTAGTTTCCTCCTTCTTATTCTTCTTATCCCGAAGAGCCCAATAATCTTTCTTAGCATGACCAACCTTCCCATAGTGCCAACATTCTAACTTACTCTTGGACTTTGACCTTCCACGATCATTCAACTTCCACGGTTACCTTTCCCTCTATTATTTTGTCTCCTTTGCTCTCCACCCTCAAAGCATTCCAGGAAGTAGAAGAATCTCTGGTGCTCTTCCTTCACATTTCCTTGCTTAGGATCACACCTATTACATCCTCAAACTTCAGCTTTGAATTATTAGATACTGAATTACTTACAGCCATAACCAAGTTGTCCCAGCTATCTGGCAAGGAGAAAAAATCAAGAAAACCCGACCTCATAAACAATGTCAATTTTTACATAGTTTAACATACTCACAACCGTATTAAATTCATTCAAATGATCAGCAATAGAACCATTCTCAGACATCTTCATATTAAATAACTTTTTCATCAAAAATATTTTATTAGAGGCAGAGGGTTTTTCATATAACTTCCCCAACACACTCATGAGACCTTTCGTGGTCTTCTCCTGTGATATGTTGAAAGAAACCGAAGATGCAAGGCATAAACGAATTACCCGAGTGCCTTTCTATCCAACAACTCCCAATCCTCATCCGACATAGCTATAGGTTTCTTTTCTTTTCCAGCCAAAGGAACATGGAGGTCCTTTTGATATAAGTAATCCTCCATTTGCATCTTACACAATCCAAAGTTCTCGCCCATTGAAATTCTCAACCCTCGATATTCCATAGCTCTCACTCAAGCTAAACTTTCCCGTGATGTACAACATCAGAAAAAAACCAAATGTCGGATACCAATTGCTAGGAATTAGAGCACAAATATGTGGAAACTATTCCTCAAACCATAGCAAGAGGAAACTATATAAGCAGAATTATACTTGCAAAAATATAACAACTTAAATAAATAATGCACAAAAGAAGACAAGACAAGATTTAACATGGTTCACCCGATGTGGGCTACATCCACAAAGAACTTGCTCATATTTTATCATCAACAAGATTAAAAACTCTCACAGTCTTCTCTCGCTTATGAACTCACAACAAAATTCCAAAGATGCTAAACCGCAATTGAAACCCAATTGCTTAACCTTGATCACTCTTGATCACCTCTTGATCATTAAGAATCAAGACCTCTTGAACACTCAAGATATCTTCAAGATACCCTAACACCTCTATTTATAGGATTACAATCCTTTTAAGAAGTCCTAAAGCCGACCCTAGAAGTTTGAAAGTCGCAACCTTTCAACTTCCCATGGCTGGAAAAACTGTCATGATGTTAACAACCAATTAACAACATATTAACAACGATGGCACAACAATGACACAACAATGTCACAAAGCACGACTATATAATGCTCCTGAAGTCTCCAAACTTAACCATTCAAACTCCAACACTTTAACACTGATTCGAGAAGACCAAAAATAAGCTCCACACCCCAACACTACCTAGCAACTATCAACACAATTTTTGAAGCATTGTTCAATGTAAATAAGAACAAGCCCATCTTGCAAAGTTTTAGAATACATATCTTCAGATTAAAAGTACATTTTTCAAGTTTCAGAGTGCATATTTTAAAGAATAGGTACATAATTTATTATGTATTCATACCAATTTCAAGACTTCATTCAAGGATCAGATGAATACAAGTGCATAATTAGAAGCTCCAAGATTTCTAGGAATGAAAGAACAAAATATAAACCTGAGGCAATCATACTTCAAATAAATAAAGTTTCACAGAGGCACTTCTAGCCTTCGGTCATAAATATGATGCATTGTTTACAAAATGGGATATGATGATATAACTAAGCAACATTCACCAGATTACAAATGCTCACAACAATGAAGAAGCTCCATTATCTCATAAGATGGCCAACAAAGCATTTTTGTTATTTAAATCGATCACATACATGAATACAAATGAAAACGATGCCTTATATCATTATAAGAAATTAAGCGAGTTGTACCATTTTCAATGCTAGAAAATAGACTGCAAGAAGAAGAAGATACATATGCACAATACCAACATGGATCTCTCAGCCCTCCACTGATCCATTCTAACAGACATGAGCTTGTCCAAAGGAAAACATTGAAATAATACACACAGCTCATTCTAGGAAAATTAGAGAAAATGTAAAACAAAACTCACAAGGAGTAAAAATGGTAGAGCATCTATTTTTCAATCATGATACAATAAGCACTCAAGTCTCAAGTCTCCAAAAATTAATTTGGTTGCAAACCCAAATTTGGGTTGAATCAAGAATGCAAAAAGAAGCAAACATTTCAAATTCACAAGAAGAAAAATGTACATCAAAACAACAATGCATTAACATGTAGATTCATCAACAACTTCGGATATCGGAAGGAAATAAATTAATATCAGCTATAGAAAAATAGAGATTATTTCATGGGTAATGCAACCTTAATAAATCAGGAGAGAATGGAACAATGAATCCTAAATTTAAGAGGCAATCAACAAGTTAGCACCTGTATCCAATCATGGAGTTATCACTAAAATTCAACAAAGGATGAAATAACACTAAGGAGCAATTCAACTAACATCTACAACTATGTAAAGGATATAATGACCTCGAAACAAGAAATCATGCCTTTTCTATAGAAATCTATTCAAAACAATAGAGAACACCTTCTACTCACTGAACATTCAAAGATCATAAAATTCAAACAATGTGTTTTCGGAATGAGCTATGGATTGTGAGCATCAAACACCACCGCATCACTAGTGAATCTGTATCATTTAGAAAATTAAGCTATCACAAAAGAAATATACTCACAAATTCTAGGCCTCTAAAGGTTTGAAAATCAGAGACCCTTATCAACAACAAATAAATATAGAACTTTAGAACACGAATATGCTCAAAACAAGAAAATTTGAGCTACGGGACAAGCCAACAAAATAAAAGCTTCTTCTTATAAAAAAATGGCATTCATAGCTAGCCCAACACCCATCATATGTGCATTACGAAGTTACATAATGCTAAGATACTCCGAGCTCAATCCACTGGGATAAACTTCATTGTAAAATATAAATGAAAATCGATATAAAGTAGTTAGAATGACATCCCACACTCAAACCAAACAACACAAAATATCAATTCAAAAGGGAGCCATGAATGACAAGATATGCGTGAATAAATAATAAAATGCTATATAATTCCCCGGGTTAAAATAATATGTGCCCACAACCTTAAAATGTCCAGATCTATAGGTTATGAGTAGTAAATTTATTTAATAAAACAAACCCATTGATGGGTATTTCCAGATATAGTGTTAGAAAGGTGATCTTACCTTTATTCTTTACGAAGCTTGAATTAAAACATTTATTGAAACCCTTGTGTAATAAATCCATAAAACCTTCGTAAGCAGTGAGCTCTTTTTGCAAAATACATCTACTATAAAGAGAGAGATCGAGAAACTCAAGAAATTCACCCGCATATGGCTCGGGATCAAAAAAATGGAACTCTACGGTTCCATAGAATTTAGAATAGAAAAAAATTGCCTAATATCATGCTTAGAAATGTCACAAGTTTGAAGCTCAAAACCTTGCATTAAAGGCGACCGTGAAAAAACAATGTCGAGTCCTTGCATATTTTTGCTAAAATGGTGAAACCATCAATCCATAATACTCGAGATGTGCATTTATTGAAATGAACACAAACCAAATGACACCAACTATGGAGATACGAAGCTCGACATAGCCTTCAAAATGGCATACAAATACGAATAACCAGGCAATGTAAGGTTCAAAATATAGAATCTGAAGTTCGAGAAAGATGAAAATATAGAAGGATATTACCTTACATAGGTAAAAACTCTCGGAAATGAGATTCAAAGCAGTAAAAAAATGGCGTAACATTAAAAAATGAATCAAAATGCATAAAATATTCCACAAAACTAAATCCAAGCACTTTAAAATGGAATGAGACAGAGCTCAAGATCATCTCCAATGGCCACCGTCCAGGGAAAAATTTCAACAAAGTTTCCTTAGCTCAAGTGGAGCTCCAAAGTGAAATGCAAAGGATAGGGTTTCGACCCTTTTTTCCTCCATTAACTCATTCAGTGAGTTAATTAACTCGATATGAGTTAAAGTACAATATGTGGCACTATCTCAGATACAGATCCAGAAACCCTAGCTCAACCATGGTTCAAAGTGCCACTAACAAACTGAGAGGGTGAGTCATCGTGCAAATGGGCCAACCCAAATGCCTTTTTTGCTTACTAAGAAAAACATCATTTTCATTAACCTCGACTAAGGTCTATATACCATGATTTATCAAAAGTTTTGACACTATAATGTGTGTCATGATCAAAGATAGTCAAATGAAAACTATAGCCTTATGCCATACAAATCGAAGGGACCAAATTAAATCATGTATGCAATGACTAATCAAAGGGTGGATGAAAAACCAAATATATGCCGAGAAATCAAATAATTAATATTTGATTATTTAATTTTGATGCCATCTTTGTCAACAAAAAAACAAGAGAACCTTATTGACTATGTATGTTCCATGTGATTTAAAAGGGGGTCAACATAATGTTTATCAAATGATTATGCAAAGGGCTCCCGTGACCTATATTTTTCACAAAATTGCAATTATTATTCACAGAAAGTGACATGGGTAAATAAAACCTTAGTCTATATAAGAATAATCAAGAGGTAACCATATTTATTAGAATAAGTCATATATGCAAGATTCATAAAGATAACCTCATCATTGAGGACATGTCCACATCAAAGGTGGTCCCCACATGGGAATTGAAGACAAAGCTAAGGGATTATACTTAGGAGAATAATGTATTGCATATGTTAGGAAAGATGAAAAACAAATGTCAACATTAGAGCTTGCAGTGTTCCCCATAGAAGATGAAATACGGGGTGAATATTTTTCAAAGTATTGCAACTAAAAGAACTATTTTTGCTCACACATGGAGATTACTTTTTGCATGTGCATTAAGGGGAAGAATTAAAGAATGCCTAAAATATCATTGCAAGTGGATCAAATTACAAGTGTCACATCAAGCACTAGAAGATAAAGATTGCATGCACATTTAAGGACACATACACAACAAGCAAGTTTTATTAATAGCTAAAAAAATTCATCCTACTTTATTAAAAATAGATCAGAAACTATAGTTTGACCAGAGATGTTTTTTTGTAACTCAGGATTTTAATTGCCTCATTGTAATCAACATGCTTATTTTTATCTCTTTTATTATTTATGATAAAAGGATAAAAATAGGATGCATGGGTGAGTGCAAATTTTAGTCTATTTTTAGGATGGGTTGGGTGAAAAATCTTGCTATATATTGTGTGCAACTACAAGGGACACATAGGACTTGTTTGACATAGGATTGGTGAAGAATTTTTTCAGTTTACCCCTTGAATGAGAACTAATTTTTTCCTTTCCAATTATTTACAGTGGTGTGTATATCTCATTAATTCTTATGAATGTAAAATTCCCGATTAATCATCTTACCTTGCTGCAAATTTAGTAATTTTTGCATAATATTAGTGTGCTTGTTTATCTTATTGTGTTGTTAAGACTCTATCCCTCAATAAATAAGTGTGTTTCCTTGATATAATACTTAAAACTATTGGCTTGTGCATCGAAAAATCCACTCTCAATTTTATTGTGCATATACTCGGTCAAAGCCCTCAAAAAGTTTGGTGTATCACCCCTATTGACAATTTTTTGCACTTGTGTAAAAATGGGCAACTCAAAACTTCGTTACGATGGATGGTATTGATGAAGTGTACCTAACTAGGGGAATGCATTACAATTTTATCATGTTTTTAGTTGCAGCAATTGATTAGTTACATGTAATTTGCAGCTATGTGTGTTATTACAAAATGTAACACCTCACATAGATTTTCATTCCATGTTCATCTTCAACAAGGAAACACAAAAGCCCTAAAGGACTAATGCATTACCTTGATGAAGGAGGGAATCACAATTTAGGTGAAATGCTAAATTTGGGAATAGAAAACAAAGTTATAGTTTACAAGAAAGAGAGTTCATTATTAAGTTATAGGTATTTCAAAAATCATTATTTCTGCATGTAAATACATTTAATTATGTGTTTGAGTTGTTTATTTCATTATACAATATATATACATGTCATTGCTTGAAACCGAAAGAAGTATACAATTCAAGTACATAAATTAAATTTTATTTATTCATGAAGAAGTATAGTATTTCCCACACAAGCCATGGGATGTAACTCAAATCTAGTGAAGTAAAATATGCAAGTACAAAAAGCTAAAATCGAAGAATATACTGAAAACCCATCATTTCATTCAGTCTTCTATTGGTCTTCATCCAGTTTTAGCTTCTTCATCCTCTTCTTCTGCATCATCCAATTCCATCATCATCCCTAAGAAAATGAAAGAGAATTGTCACAGACATTGAGCTCAAGGTTTAATCTATATACTTATGCTACTAGTTTCATGCAAATGAATAAATTGACATCAAGATGTATAAGCTACATTAGAAACAATACATAATTGATAAAGAAGTATTATACACTAGAACATATGATTCCTAGAATCAATCCGAGGTAAAATAAAGAGAAAAGAAAAATGATGGAACATAACGAGAGGCCAACAATCCTAAATATTTTCTAACTATTTCTTTAAGTGTGCAGGTACAGTAAAGTAGATTAAAAACAATAAATCTTTTGCAAAAATGATTACTATACAGAAATGAAATACTTTCTAAAAGAATCTACATGATATAAATTTATGACTAGTTCTAGAAGAGGAAAATGTAGATAGAAGATGCATAAAAGAAAGTCATTGGGACATTGAATCATAAGTAAGGAAGAAGATACAAGTGTGATCTTTCGAAGTAAGGTTCTCTTAAAAATCAGAAAATGAGCAAGGGTATCTTCCATATTTCATTAAAAACCTCTACAAGAACCCATGAAGAGGATAGTTACAGGAGATACCACAAATGAGAAAAAATTAAGGTTTTGGATGAAAAGTATAAGTTCAAAAGAATAGTTATAAATAATCAAGTGTGCAACAAGTAATATGATACATCAGTCAAGTACAATTTCATGCATAAGCTATTATAAAGGACAAGATGACATTTATAGCTCAGAATCAAAGCTAAAAGATCAAAGTACAACTATAAAGAAACCTTCAAAGGCTTGTTTTAGAATTCATAAAACAAGGAAAGTACACTTTCCAAACTTTATAAGTGTAGATACAAAATCTTAAGTTATTAAAGATAAGCGCACATAAAAATATAGTTTCAACATGTATATCAAAAGAATCAAGGACATATAGCCACATGGAATCCTTTTAAAAAAATTCTTTGCATTTACGTAACTTGATTTCATAATCGAACGAGTACAAAAATTCAAGAATGGAAGAAAGTCAAAATTTGAAGTCATTAAATACATCTACAAACTTATCTGTAAATACATTTGGAATGAAAAGATCATATTAAATACATTAAATCAAGATTATAACTCCAAAAATGTAATGCACAATTCAAGAGATCCTTAGAATTGAATCCTTACCATCAATGATAAAGATCATCATAGTCCAACAATTTTTAGGAACCATGTCATTTCTAGACTGCTATATATCAGTTTTGGATAAGACACACAAATATGAGCTCAAGATAGCAAGAGTTATAGATTTATGAATGAAAATGAAATTATAATAAAATCACATTATTTCTCAAATTCCATTCTTAGATATGCATAACCTTACAGATTAGTGAAGACAAGATGATATAGCAATGTTACACACTGAAGTGGGGGATACTGATTTTGAAAAGTAAGTTTGAGTGAACCTTGTGAATATGAATTAATGATAAATCTATCAAAGGATACTATGATACAACTTTTAGAGATGCATTGCACAATCCAACAAAGGAAAAATATTTTCTTTATCATGAGTACCAGAACATGAATGAAAAGTATTATTCTAACATAAAAGGAAATATAGTGATTATTTAAGAAAAGTGCATGATAAAGGTATGATTCAAAAATTCATGATCATCATTGTTCAAGGAAACATTCCAAATTAAAAAATTTAACACTTATCACGGCGATTACCACATAATTGCAGATGGAGCAGTTGAAATTTACAGTTCATATTATCAGTAAGGAATAGTCACAATTTTGTGTATAAAATTAAAGCAATTCAACACAATTCGAATAAAGAAACCGAGAGTCATAGAAAATAATTTTTCTATCAAAAGTAAATGGTGGTACCTTCACATATGGTATGAAAGAGCATGGTACAGATTTCAAGCTGCGGACATTTAAGAAATATCAAATTCATCTTACACTACAAAAGAGGACATTTCTCATGCAAAGAAAATTACCAAGTGTACTGTATCAACTACTAGTTTGATATATGCAAGGAGATATAAAGTTACAATGGTTTTCACAAGCTCAAAGTATCGTCATACACCGAGCTCTCCAATTAGTGCCTAGAAGATCTATAACTAGTAAACCAAAAAGTAGCTTGGGATTACAAACTCAGAAAGTCAGGTCTCATTTCCATTACATATTATTAAAATTTGCAAAGAATTATAAAAATATTGAAAAGTCACTTGTTTTCAATCTCATATATCGAAAACCAAGAAGCTTGAGAACCCATCAATTGTGGTAAGGTTGCATAAATCACAAATGTAGACCAAATTTGAAGTACCCAAATCAAATTTCAAGCTCAAGGTTGCCAGATAACACAAAAACACAAAATATTTTGAAGTTCCAGTAATAAAGGAGAAAAAATGAAAAAAAGAATGACAAGTGTTCGAAGTACAGAAACCCACAGAGTCTCGAGAACCATAAACAATATCCCTCATAGAGAGCTTACAAATAAGAAAAGATCAAAATTTTCAATGGTCGAACAAATAGGTTTAAAGTATCGGTCGAAATCAAGCTCGAGCCATCAAAATAACCAAAGACAAAAGCTCTATATGTATGCCATGGAGATGAAGAGTTCCGAACAAAGAAGCGAGATACATATATATTCCATAGAGTTCACAATACTATAGCTAACCATAGATCTGAAACCTATTAAGACAAATTCAAATGGGAACAAAAATGACGAATACACACTAATGTAAATGTTTAGGTCTATAGAACATAAATACTCATTTTCAATGAGAGGATTAATACCCATTTTGGGTTATCCGAAACAAGCATTGTAAATCTACACACTCATGAAATAATATTTCCATGGCCATGCCTACAAAAGATTCAAGAAAGCAGAGAATAAACTCACCGATTCATAAAGATGTTTATTGAAACCCTCAAAGCCTTAAAGCGGAGCATAAGGAATATGCCTATCAAGAAACCACTCAAACCCTTGAGTAAAGCAAAGAATCAAAACAGAGATCAATGATGACATGAGCTAATGAGACCTCAAAGAAGAAAACATAGAAACTCAAAGTTTTTTGAGGAGACAGATAAGAATGATGCTCGAAGCTCAAAAAATAACAAAATGATAAAGTTCGAGCCTCGTAAAATTGATTTGTAGTTGTAGACACCAAAATTGGGTCACACTCCCCTTGGTCCCTCGACAAATAACCAACTCGAGCGCACTCACCTAACCATGGCCCCTTTTCACCCCCACACTAATATTAATTAAATTAAATTAATTAAATTAACCCATGTCCTCACAATATTTATTATGTAATTATCCTAATTAAGATAATGCCTACACTTCCACCTCACCTAGCCACCTCACCCTAGACCTATTCTTAGTATGTTTCCATAACTAACTAAGACCTACCTAAACCCTAAAAATCAAAGACTACATTCCCTCTAACCACATTCCTACCAATTAGAAAGGAAGCTTCTATTCTAATCCATGGAAGGAAACGAATGAGATCCAAGAAAATCAAAGAGATATGCCAATTTTAGTAAACCTAGGAAATCTTGCCTAACCGATGCCGGTTACCCTAAACTGCCACCCGTCAACAAGGAACCACCGTTAGTTAGCATTTAATCTCCAAAACAACCTAATTTCAAGGTTGGTACATTTTTGAGAGAAAGAGATGAAACTAGAGATGCATGTAAGTAGAACAAGCATTTGTAAACACATAAGAGCATCCACATCCAACATCGAATCAATCACAAAGCCATTTTCCTTAACAGAGCATACGAGGGAAGCACCAAAGCACCACACCAAGTTCCTTCCATTTGATCACCCGCCATTTCCAACCAGACATCAAGCTCATACAATAGTAAGTGTTTTATTAACCAACACTTGTCCATTGTCATTTAAGTAGACTCTTTTACTTTTGTTATTAGTTTCTACTCCCATTCCCATTCCCCCACCATTTACCTCCATGTAAACTTGACCATTCTTTCACCCACACCGTTGAACTTCCCATATCCGGTTCTTAGAGATCCCTAAGTATACCTAAGACCTACACAAACCTTTCCATTTCCCTTTCCATTTCCATTTAGTTTTAGATCTACCCTCACATCAAGTTTTTCTTGGGTTTATTGAACCCTGCCATACCGATTTGTTACCCACAACCGTCTCCGGCTAACCTAAATCGACATCGGTCATACTAGACCGACGTCGGTCTTTGTGTGTTTACCCTTAGACCAAGAACATAGCTTTAAACCTCCATCAAATACCTAAAATAGCCCAGAATCAGGACCTTGACTAGTACCGATTACTCGACAAATACCCCGACCTTCGATTTAGTCATAGATTAACTTTGTTGTGAATGAATTTGCTTATTTCATTTCGAATGAGATACCTAAATCATTTTAACTACAGTCGTACTTTCTTTATTGTTAACATTGAGTTTTTTTAAATAGTGGATTGACTGGTTAAATGCTCAGGAGTATCACACTTCCCGGATCTGAAGCATACGCTAATGTACCCACCGCATATACTATTTAACTTTTATTTGGTCGTTTTGTTTTCTATTTCAGGTAGTTCCTCCAAGCCAAAAGGAATTCCTCACGATTAGATGTGGATCAATAAGTCATATGCGCGTTAACAACCTATGACTAGGATTTTAACAAGTATTCCTCCTAGCCCTCTACCCTTATCTATTTCGTCGATATTCAAAGAAACAATCTATAATTAGGTCAAACATTTTTGCACGCCTTGATGGGACCTCCATTCGGGATTATTTGCATTTCTTCATTTCTAGGTGAAAAGTTACATGTTTGTTTCCTTTCTAAAAGGTTCTCACATTAAAATTTCTCCCCTGGAATCTTCTCTTCTTCTATTGTCTAAAAGCAATCGTATTTTGGTGCTTTAAAATGAACATTTCTTTCCTTTCATTAGTATCACATTAGTGAAAGAGCATCCCTTCTCCTATTCATATTTTTGTGTCATCGAATTCAATATTTTGATTTGGGTTTAAAAATCAACTTCATTTCATTCTTATTTTCTACATTAGATGACATTAATTGAGGGCAACCTATCGCTTGGAAGTCAGGCCCACTGATGGTTGACAAATGAATCATAGAAAGCACACACACTCTCTCTCTCTCGAGTCTTACCAAACATTAAAAATGAAAAATACACATACTCTTAAAACAACATCTTACTCGGGAACATTTGTCGGTGATCACTGCAGTCTGATTAGTAGGTACTCCCACTCATTGCTCCTTTCGAGTCATTATCTAAGGAGATGATCTACCCTTTCCATAACCTTCTTGGAACCTCACCTTTTAGATCTCCTTCTTCGTAGGAAGCCTTCCTCACCAAAAATTTTGTTCTACTATTCATATAGTCAGTCCTAAATAGCATAAGCTAAACAAACATAAGAAAAACACTTGTAGGATCATATTTTTCTTAGTGTTTCTTCTTGGTTTGCATTTTGAGGTGAGAGGACACGTTCTTCATCTTTTATTTCTCCTTGCATGCTCCTCATCATAGTTGGTGTATTCTAAATTCATCTGAGTGTGTCTGGACCTCATTTTCATCATTCTCAGAATTCTGGGTTTGTTTCCACACTTGATTTTAAATCACAACCACCTTTTTCTTCATCTCTGTTTCAATTTCATAGTAACCGGTGTTTGTCAACAACCATTATCGGTTACCCTTTGGCCATCACACGGTTTGCCCAACCGGAATTGGTTTACTAGTCTTTGGTTAACCTACCCAAAAGGACACCTATTTCACATTTTTATTATTAAGAGTCTCTATCACACTCATCATATTCACTATCCGGGTAGATTATATCAGCATCTTGTCAACCTTTTACCCTTTTTTACAATATGTCCATTTTCCACAGTGACAGCGTGGTTACTGTGACCGGCGCTCAGTTTACCCTAAGCGGCATCGAGTAGCTGTTTAAATTTCCAACTGACATTTTATACCTAATCCACCTACCACCACCTATTTTTCCAATCTTTGGTGTATTTCTATGTCATTTACAAAAAGCACTCCTACCACGTCAGTACTTGTTCACGCGGTGTTGACGCGTAGCCAAGTAAACACCCTCATATTCCATGCTAGTTGTCAACCACTCCCACCTAGTCCTTTGCCACCTTCTATTTTATCACCCATGGATCCTACGTAACCTATCACTATCACCATAGGGGACGAGGAGTTCACATGACTCCTTGACGTAACCTTGCTTCCTTACAGTTCTATCTTTCCCACTCGTCCACTCGAGATGCCTCAGGTCAATTGATATACGGTATGCCCGTATCTATCTCCATGACACTCGCTCCTACTTCGCGCCACCTCCACTAGCTCCGCAATACCCTCATCTCGCCTTGTCCCCAGGTCATTTCTCGGATAGGCCCTATACCTACTATGACCTTTCGTGATCTGCTACATCCATTGCACCGCAACATCCACTATACCTTCGCCCACTACCTAGAATGTAACCTCATCCATGCCTATTGTCTCACATATACCCATAGCTACACAACCACCTCCAAAGTGTCGATGACCACTACCACTTTTCAAAACATTGTCCTTTCTATTCCACACTCCTTAGCCCCCATTGTTACTAGATTCACCTCGACCCTTCCACTTCCATATACGTATTATCGGTAGCCTCCTATTTCATCTATCGAGTCACGGTCATGTTGAGTACGTACCCCTATCTCACTCCCTCCTTCTCAATCTACCTATATGGAATCACCATATCTGGAATGCCACCTCCATCATATGTCCAATATCAACCTCTTACGCTACAGAGGTACCCATCCATTTCCACCTACCATGACCTAATAAATTTAATGATGGACAAAATGCGAGACACTAGAGGCATCGGTTTTGGTACACACATCTCCTTCACCTATGATGATATTTTTAATGATCCCATACACCCATCCATTCCTATTTTTCCATATCCCGTACATTGGGAAATGCCTAAATTTAACCTTCAATAAAGAAGAGGACCCGCATAACAACACTTCATGCGGTCTTTCAAACATGGTTGTTATTTGATCACCTATGATGATGCTCGCTTTTGAGGACCTTTCCCATGTCTCGATCGGAACAACATTAGATTGGTATAGTGGGTTACCTAGACATTATATCTTCTCATTTAATCAGTAGCCCAAGCCTTCTTAGATCACTTCTCCAATAAAGTTGTTAAAAAGGTCACCATGGTGACCTCTACTCCACATGTCAATATGACGATGAATCTATCATGGATTTTGATACTCGTTGGTGTAGCCTGATCAATCAACTCACATTCTAATTTCTACAAACTGAGCTCATAGAGCTCTTCACATGGGCTTGTGCTAGACATATCTTGCCAACCTTGCAGGTCCAAACTTTACCGAACCTTCGATGAGGCATTTACCATAGCACAAAAGATAGAGATTCGAGCCATCAAGAAAATAAAATTCAACTACGCAATAAGAACTCGACATTTAAGTCAAATGATACTTCTTATTCTTCAAAACCACAAAATAATTATTCAAAAGCCAAGGGAACTACTAACGCAATGGTACTCAAGGCCGCCCACTCATCCTTCAAATTAGGCTAACACCTAATCTAATCTTTCTCCGTTTAGACATTTCAATTCATACGGGAACAATGGAAATACACCCGATTAGGAGACTTATTCTTATGTCTTAAAAATATCATTAAATCTAGGCCATCACCCTACCTCCCGTAAAACCACACCTTTGGTTTTGATCCTACTAACCCCACACCCACGTGGTACAAAGAGCACGACTTCTACAACTATCATCGGGTAAAAGGTCATAGTGACGGAAATTGCATCACTTTCAAGAACATCATCCAGAAATGCTCAATAAAGGTGAGTTAACCTTGGATAATCCTAATGCACTGCCAATCAAAACCTACATATCTTCAAGAAACCATTTCTTAATCATGCCCCTTCTTCTCCGATCAAGTAAAAGAGACCTCAACTAATGATAGCCATACTCGATAGGTCCATGCTATTTTCATTGATGCACGGTTACTTCCCAATTACCTCATATTCCTTCCATAGAGGAAATTATATCTCAAAGTCCTCCACCTACACACAAACCCACTTCACCTATTCCTCCACCCACGAGAGAGCACCCTTCTCTCCTCCCTCACCGTGAGGGAGCCTTATGTTAACATCAAGACCATTTCACCTTTGGCTTCCACCTAGAGATCCGTCACCAAGCAGATAGTACCTCTCGACCCATGGAAGATGCTTTTCTATCTCCTCCACCACAAAGATCCAAGTAGAAATTCTGGTGCCTCTAGGTGACCATTCTCCATCAGCCTACCCAAGATCCTACTGAACTTACTTTCAGCTCTCTTACCCACGAGGCCGAGGCTAGAAAATTCCCCATTTATAAGACACATTTTACGAGAATCACCATTGGATCCACATCAACCTCACCCATTGTAGTGTCATTTTCACGTTTAGCAGATCGTCTAGATTACGTGGATAGATCCTTACTTTGGGGGCGTCTTCTACTTCCTATCTCAACACAAATGCAGATGGCATTTGCCGACACTTCTCTAGTATCTATCCAAAAATATTTCGCCGATCTAACCAAACACAACCTCAACTATCACAAGTTCCCCCACAATACCATTCATGGCTCAACTCACACCTTTACCCATAACTCAAGATACTTCTACATCCAAACCTACACCTACATCATCTTCCTTGCCTAAACATATTACTACCTTAGGGGTCATCCCAACAACCAACCTTACTCATCCACCCATCAAATTAGATTTATCTACATCCTCCAAATCTAATTTCAAACTTAATCGGCCCCCAAACGTAAGAACCAATCCCCTATATCTCATACCCCAACCTAACTCGATCACACCTTTATCACCTTCACCCCTTTCATCCTGTCTTAGGACCTCACCCTTCCAAAGCATGGTTAAGAAACCTCCACCCATTGGTAAACTAAAAACACAACAACCCATTCCTCCCTGTAGACATCTAACATACCCAAGTTCCCAACACGACTTCCGCCCACACACTGTAACACTTTTACAAACCATACCTCTAATACCACCGGTAAATTCTTCACTACCAATGACACTTCAGTCTCTTTCCCTCACACCTCCTACACAACCTGCACCATCTACATTCATAAGAGCTCGGTTATCCCCATGGGTAACACACCCTCTTCCACCATTCACTTTTCCCCGTAGATATCACGTGCCCATATCACCTTTACCCAAGAAGGTGTATCCCAAATACAAAATTTTTCTAACTTTCAATAAGGTAGTCAAGCCAATTACACACTCTATTGCTAGTACATATACCATACCCCTACCAAAGAAGACACGACCAACACCTAAAACCATAGCTTGACCCACTCCCCCTCTTACCCATACCCTTCCTATACAATCAATTGTACTCGCACCCAAACCCACCTTCACCTCCCATTGTGATCCACTAGTGGGATCATATGCCAAAATCTTAAGCAACCTCCTTGAAACTTATGTCATCACATTATCGCCTCTCGGACCTTATGACCCTCTCAAACCCAAACCAAAGGGGTTTAGTGACACCAAAATTTTCACCTACCATCGTGTGCTAAGGCACGATGTAGAGAACTACAAGGATTTGAAATTTGTTCTTATCCAATTGTGTCCTTCTAAAGAAAACTTTGATGATAGTGACCTTCTCGATGAGGACAATGTGCTTCCTTCATTGCCTAATCAATGACCAATACCTCCACCCCCACAAATCCTAGAGCCACCTTTGAGATTTTAAGTTAACATGGTGTGCATCAGAGAACTTACCAAATCACCACCTCAATTTTGTTGCGCCCTACTCACTTCACAAGGCTTTTCTCCCCAGGTAGGTTTCTTCCTGTCATGTAATTATACCACGCATCCTACACCGTCTCCATTTACCAACTCCTCAAATCAATATGATACACATCATTTGCTACCCATGCTCGAAGGAAAATGGTAAGGAAAAGGAAACTAACCAACCAACCAACCCTATACCAAACGTACCATCCGCACTCCACACTTAAAGTAACTATCGTGGCCCCACATATCTTATTTCAACAATGGGGTTACATATCACGTGATTGTCAAACAATTACACAAATTTTCCCTCAAAATGTCTCTATATGACCTCATCCAAACTTTTGAATCCCATCGCCAAGCTATCATGGAGGTTCTTGATCTATTGTGTCTTACCCAATGACCTTACACCTGTAGCCTCTCTTACCAAATTATCATCTCCTTCTACACCTCCACTTACTCACCAAGTGGCCACCCTCAACTTCTTAGATGAAGATATCACACCGCATCAAACCGATGACGCATATCCATCTCTTTTCATCTCTATCCACATCGATGATATACATAGACAACATGTTATGATCAATGGGGGTGCTAGCATTAATATCATCTCCTCCCATACGTTTAACCAAATGCGCATACCTGACAATTGCATGCATAAACATCCTCGTCATGTTACGTTCATTCAATGATGCTATCACCTCTACACTTGGCACCATAATCCTCCATGTTCGCATGGGCCCCTACACTATTCCAGAGTTATTTTATGTCTTGGAGGGGGAATTTCAATACAACATGTTACTTGGTAGACCCTGGATTTGTGTCATGGGTTGTGTTCCTTCCACTTTGCATTGTTGTGTAAAGTTTGAGCATGAAGGGCACACTTATACCATTTCGGCTGACCCATCACCTTTCAAAACTTGCAACATGCTTTATCGACCCAATGACATGCTCATACCCATTAAAGCATCTTCATCTATGACTACTTCCTCTTCACCTACACCTCCACCCACCAATGCTACCGCTACCTCAACCACACCTATATCCTCCATTCCTACTCCTCATACGACTTCCATGGCTGACCCGTCCACCTCCCAATCAGCTAGCTCCCCCTCCGATCCAATATCTAACACATCATCTATCTCATCCACTCACATATCGACCACCGATCCCTTAGAAGGTATCTTTCAAGACCTCACTCTAGGGGAGTACCACCCATATAGTGTCAACATATTCCTTACTCATCAAGAGTATGGAAGTCTTCACCAGCACCCTCGCTATGATCACTACATATGAGAGTGTCTTTTTTATGGTCCTTCCCACCTTCACACCAATCTCACCTATGGGGACTTGATACTATTGCGTATACACATGAACCACCATCACAAACCCTCTCATTTTCTCGCCGACCTCCGGTCACTCACCAATCGTCATTTCACCCAAACCTTCCTACACCGATGTGTATGGAAGGGTTTATGTTTTGGATTTTATGAGAAAGGTCATCATACCGTTATTCCATGCACTACCCACAAACATAACGACTATATTGGTATTGGATTTACTAAGCCACCTACCAAGAAGGCTCGAATTGAAATCATTGAGGACATCACCCTTCTTCAACTTCTTCACCCGCTCCTTATTCTTCACCACTTTCACCAACAGATTCGATGGATCCGTAATCCATTCCTCCTAACTTTTTCTTTCATAAACACCATTTCCTTGGGGCCTCGACTTATCAACGTTAGGGCAAGGCTCCTCTTCTCTCCTTCTTCGTATCCTCGAAATGATCGATGATGATGCACCTTCCATTAATGTCATTCAATGCCGGGATGATGAATCTATACTCACCTATCTTGGTGCATAAGAATCATATATTCACCGGTCATTACCATCTCGTGATGAAAACCATGTTGAACGAATCGACTATCAAAATTAACATCCATACTCGGGGACGACTGCACATTCTAAAGATTGGCCAATCTTTAGATACTATTGAACATGAAGCCATCATTTCTTTCTCAAAGATCATAACCATGCTTTTGGTTGGTCTTATGTAGACGTTCCTAGTATCGAACCCACCATAGTGATCCATAATATCATAATAATTCCTAATGCCAAGCCCATAAAACAAAAGTCGAGGAAAATGCACCCTCGCATTGCTCTTCTCGGTCAAAGAAGAACGTCAATGCCTACTTTCCATTTCCTTCATCTTACCCATTGATTATCCTCGATGGATTTCGACATTGTCCTATCACTAAGATGATAGGGGACTCCACATTTGCAAAATTTCTGTGACCTCAACCTAGCATGCCCGAAAGATGACTTCCCTCTGCTAGGTATTGACCAACTCGGTTGAGCTTATCGCTGGTCCAAATATGCTATCACTCATGGATGGTTTCTCGGGTTATAACCAAATCTTGCTTGCTTAGGAGGATCAACAAAAATTGCATTCATCACCCTTGGGGGGACCTTATGCTATTGAGTCATGCCTTTTGACCTTAAAAACGTTAGTGCCACATACTAGTGAGCTATGACTTACATCTTCCATGACATCATGCACCGTATATTGGAAGATTACATGGATGATCTCCTGGCCAAATCTAAACGCTTCTCCGAGCACCTCGCCATCCTAAATACCATCTTTGACCACCTCATTAAATATTGTGTTCGCCTTTAACCCAAGAAATGCATCTTCATGGTTCTCTCTGGGAAGCTCCGGGTTTTATTGTCTCCTTACATGATATAGAAGTTAACCCCGCTAAAGTCAAGGCCATTCTCGAAATGCCTCTCGCCCACTAACCCATGGCAGATCCGTAGTCTACAAGGTAAGTTGCAATCTATTTTCCTTTTCATTTTGCAATTGTCCAATCGCAGTTAACCATTTCATCACCTTCTCAAAAATATGTTTCCTTTAAATGGAATAAGTACTTCCATAAAACTTTTGAAGCCTTAAAACAATACCTTCTCCAACCACCCATACTCATTCCACGTAAAGCCGACCAACCCTTCTACCTATACATATAGGCCACCGATCACTCCTTAGGGCCATGCTCGCTCATCGCGATGAACAACATAGGGCGTAGGTGGTTTATTACATAATCCCTATTCTTCTAGACTAAAAACTCGATACACACATGCCAAAAACTTTTCTTGGCCTTAGTTTTCATTTCCACCAAACTCGCCTTTACCTACTCAACCACAAAACCTATGTTGTGACCAACACTCGACCCCTTACACTTTATTTATGCCAAACCTTACCAAAATCAATGTGCCATACGCTGGCTTATGCTTCGGCCAAACTTGACCTCGAATTCACCCATCAAAAGTCCATCAAGGGCCGACTATCATCGACCAATTGGCCGACGCACCTATTTCCGCATACCAACCCTCTAACTTTTTCTTTCCATATGAGTCAATTCTTACCCTTTCCCGGACGAACCCACTTACCAAATGAAACTTTTCTTCAATGGTTCCAAGTGTCGATGTGTGGGGGTGGGGCTATTGTTATCCTCATTCCACTTGATGGTGAACACATGCCTTTGTCTTTCGAACTCGATTTTGATTGTACAAAAATATTGATGAATACCAAGCACTCGTATTGGGCCTCCAAGATGCCTATGCCCTAGATATTAAGTCCATCAAAATATTTGGTGATTCTCAATTGGTCGTAAAACATGTCAATGGTATATACTAGTGTCTTAATGAGATACTTCAAAATTAGAAACATCATGTGGACATACTTTTGACCACCTTCGACTGTTACACCCTTCAAACCGTCCCCCATTCTACCAAAAATTACAGGATACCATGGCCTTTCGGATTTTAAAATACCCACTTCACCCACCGATTCTAAAATATTTGTCACCATACAAAGAATCCAATCACCCTCTTACTTACCTCACAAAGTTTACTCCATTGGAACCGTTGCTTCTAACCCGAGTGACCTTTGGTATAAACAATACTCAGAATATCTTTCCCTCTCCATCTTGCCTCCCAACCTCACTCGTAATGGACAACACACTTTTCTTAAAAGGGTCTCTCGTTATGTCATCATGGGTGGCCTCCTCTATAAGCGCAGCTTCGATGGTATTCTCTTACGGTGCCTTACGATTTCTAAAATTCCTTATACCATTAAGGAAGTTCATGATGGCATATGTGGAGGTCACTTCAGTGGCCTTGCTATTGCTAAGCGTATTCTTCACCTAGGCTATTACTGGCCAACCCTTAACCATGATTGCATGACTACATTAAGCATTGTGTAAAATGCAAAGAACATGTCAACCTTCATCATACACCTAGTCATGGATTACAGTCGCCTGTGACCTTTCGCCCTTCTCTCAATGGGGTTTGGATCTTTTAGAGAGATCAATCCCATTCTTCCTAGCGGCATCAATGGATCATTACCGCTACCAAATATTACACCAATTTGTTTGAAGACGTACCTCTCATCTCCACGAAATGCGAGAAAATATCCGAGTTTATCAATCATCACATTATTTGTCACTTTGGTGTTGCACATTGCCTCATCACCGATAACGGAAAACAATTCAAAAATAAATCCTTACAGTACACTTTACGACAACTTCGGTATTCAACCGAGTTTCTCATCACCTTATTACCCACAAACCAACGGCTAAGCTGAATCCACTAATAAAACCTTAAACAAAATTCTCATGAAAGTGGTTGATAATACTTGGAATGATTGGTATATGCACATTCCTTTTTCCCTTGGGGCATACCACACTAGTATTCGCACTTCCACTACCGCCACACCTTTTTCTACGGTCACAAGACAAAGGTTGTTCTACCTCTCAAAGTCTAGATTCCCTCACTTTGCATTTATCTCAATGACATGCTCAATGATGATGACTTTCACCAAGACCGTTTAACACAACTTGAGTTATTAAACGAACTCCGTCTTAATGCTCTTGACCACCTTCAAGTTTACAAAAAATGTGTCAAATGTGCCTATGACAAACATGTCCATGAACGAACCTTCCAAGTCGATGACCTTTTCCGAAAGAATATAAACATGTAACCAAAGTGGAAAAAAGTAAACAAGGCAAATTTTCTCATAATTTGCTTGGACCATACATCGTGGCTCATGTTTATGGATCGTGTGCTTATCATTTATCTTCACTCGATGGTAAACCTGAACCTCGAGCCCCTCAATTCCTTTTATCTTCGACCATTCTACCGTTGACTTTTGGTCCTACCTCACCTTTGCGTCCTTCCATGCTCATCCCTTGAGCTCTATCCACTTCCTACACCATCCCCAAGGATTAAACAAGAATCATGTGCATACCCATAACTATTTTATCTTCTCTTAAATATGTGTACCACGGCATCGTACATGGCATGATTCTCATGGATACTTTTGTCTACTTTCGGATGAGATCCCATGGTCATTTCACCTTGCTTTTCGAACAAGAATCCGATTCTTCACCTTAGTCTTGTCCATGATTTAAAATCCTCACATGGGATCCAAATCCTGAGTCAAACTTCCAATAAAAAGATGAATCCCTATAAAAGGACATCTTTCTCTCTACATCTATGCTATAAATAGACTCGCTTCCTCAAGGACAGCTATGTAAAGCTTGTAAATAAAAAAGAATCTGAAGCTTCCTGCATCGATTAGCTTCGCAAAGACCTCAAGGGATTAATTTCCTCATCCCATATCGAATTCCCACATCGATCGGTGTATCTCAAATACAAGTCACACAGTAAAGCGTTTTCATCATGGACTTGCCCATTGTGATCTTGAATCTCTTGCCAAAAAGAATGCTACCAAATACCATATAAACTAAGCACTTTTCACCCTATTTCTATTCACACTTTCATTTTCTACCGCCTCAAGGGACCTACTGAACCATGCCATTTGGTGATCATGTGACTACTTTTCACCTTTAGAATAATCAATCATGTAGTGCCTTTAGGGTCTTGTGTTCATCATCCTATCTAAGATATGACCCACTCATTATGATTCTTATCAATTAGGTGGCTTTCTTGCCTCATCTTCTCTTTTAACCTTCTTCATTACATATTGATAATCCTATACAAGACTATATCCAGACGATTATCATTGGGTAATTTTCTCTTTTTCCACAAATCAACTCAAAATCACCCATCCCATATGCCCACCATTCAACCATACCTAAATGACCTAGACTCAATCATGCTTATAGCCTACTAATCCATGCTCATACGTCCTCACATTATTCCCTAGCTTATGGGAGAACTACATCGACTTGAGGTCTCTTTTCATCGGGACTATGTAGGTAGCACTTCGAGGGCATGGGGCCCTTGGAGGTTAGCTCGGCCACTCTCTACCCTAACCAATTCACCTTTCATTTTCCTATATCAAAATCTACCCTAGTTAGATTTTTTTATATCAATAATTGGAAATTAAACTAAACAAACAACAGATTGCTTCACATATTTATCATCATCATTCATACATTCATTATGTCTACCATTTCTTTACCATTATCAT
Source organism: Taxus wallichiana var. yunnanensis (assembly GCA_018340775.1). NCBI lineage: Eukaryota > Viridiplantae > Streptophyta > Pinopsida > Cupressales > Taxaceae > Taxus > Taxus wallichiana. Next base: position 665,136,478 of record CM031237.1, on the reverse strand, counting down.
GCATGTTACTATAAAAATCTCAAACGTGACCCATATCATCATTAATTGCACAAATTAATGAATTACAGACTCAACCCATTTCAACTCCATCCATGCCTAAACCAAAACCTGACTCAATCCATGCCTAAACCACAAACCTGACTCAACCATGCCTATAACCTGACTCCACCATGCCTAACACACCTATCATGAATCCATCTATGCATAATAATCCAATTCTATCAACACAGATACATTAGTCCCAAATCACCATCATCTCTATAAATAAGAACATCACAATATGTGCATACATATACATAACTCTCAAATATCTTCGGCACCCAGCCGGTGTATATAACAAAATCTCTCAACACTCTCATATACATCCTCACTCTTTTCGTTCATGCTTGATTCGATATATATAAAAAATGAATAAATGCATGACAAAGGAGGGACATACATTAGGCATCATCTTCTCGAACATCCTCCATATTTGTCTTGCCCATCTCGCCCTCCCTCTCGGCTCTGTCCAGTGCGGTCTCGATAAGATATCACGTCCCGCCATGGGTCGTGGCTAGGTCCCTTTTGATACATCACCGGGCTGGTCTCCATGAACTAGTGGCCTCCTCCGATCTTGTCTCGAGCTCAATGGCCCCCTGTTCTCTCCATGCTATGGGTGTGTGATCTAGTCCTCTCACTCGAGGCTTGTTGTGCCCTATACTCTCCGTAGGATAGAAAATCTATCTCGCTGCCACTAATCGATTCTCGATAATATCTAGCCTCACCTAGGGAATCCCGTAACATGGATATGGGTATTGTATGTGGTGGTCCCATTGGCCTCGACCCTTTCCTACCCCTGCTTGTGAATTGGGACTGTGTCTTGGTGCCTGTAGTGGTCCCATCATCCTTTGACCCTGCACGAGCTTGTAGTTCCTCAATCTACACTTGCGCAGCTGTGGCCAACTGCCCTGCAAACCTATAATTTGTGCCTCGTAGAGCAGCCACCTTCTCATCATCTCCATCTCCATCTCCATCTACACTACGGGGCCGTCTAGGCCTATAACCGCCACTGTGCATGCAACACTGGCCTAACTCCACCTCTCGAAATCGCTAATCGCACTGTATTCATCCCTAACTATGTAATCGTGGTCACCACCTACCCCTGTAGGGTGTCTCTCTACATAGTGATAGTGGTTAAATCGGCTACCCTTTCCCGGCAGGTACTCGATCGTAAATGAGCTACCCACCATGCCTGCCTGTCTATAGCTATCGGTCACTCCGGCATCATCAATACACCCGCCTATCACCTGCTCCTCCTTCCTCGTAGGTATTGTCACTATGGTAGCGACAGAAAGCAGTCTATCCACATCATCTATCTGCATCGTGGGAAAGGTAGTAGTATATCCTACGGCAGCCCAAACTACTGGGCTCCGACCTGCTTCATGGGATCATGTTGTGCTCCCTTGCATGACGCCCTAAATCCATCTAAGTATTTGTAATCCATCTAACTCATCGGCCATTAATATGTATGAGGGATAGCCCACATACGGTCTCCAAATAATGTCCATGAGAAAATCCCTTCAAGAACCACCTGTAATAGGCTACATCATGCATAGCCCTTCCTACCTAATGTTCTCCCATCACAACCACCCATCACCTATACCCGACCCAAGAAAAACTAGGATCAAATGAATCTACATGGGGCATACTAATCGAATGAACACACATAATGTGCTCGTAATCCAAATAAGTGAAGAATAAATGTGTAACATAAGCTAAACTCATGAGCCACCCATACACCCATAACTCTCTATATAATCGCACTAGAAATGTTGGCACCCATGTGAAGCATGTCCGCCCATAATAATATCATGCAACACCCTCATCAATTATCATGGTAATCTCCCATCCTCTACATCTAGCATGGAAAAATAACACACCGCTCCATCAATAATACTACTAGCCTCATCTCCTCTGCAGAGCAGCTGGGTACATCTCTCCATAACTCGGGATGGCACCGTAGAATGTCAGCCTGTCATTCCTCACCGTATACCATCAGCATCAACTCCTCAGATGCCTCTAAGGAGATCGAATATACCTACATCCCAAGTATGGGTAACCGCAGGATCTCTACACGTCCTCCAGGGTGACTGTCATCTCCCCTGTCGGTAGGTGGAACATGTTGGTCGTTGAATCCCATCTATCGATGAGAGTGACCATCAAGCTCGGCTATCGACTACATGTCGGTAGCGTCGAACCCCAATCAAGCCCACATCTGTGACATGCCTCCACTCCTCGACTGTCGCTGCACCTCAAACTCTCAAGAGCAGGGGTGGCACCTGGGCCTTCATCCTCAAGTGATCTCGCTCGCATCCAACAAAACATCACTTTAATTTCACCTTAATCATAACCACAATCACCCTCGACACCTCACCTATACTTACCACCCTATCTCTCTTTCCCTAGACCTCCTTTCCTTCATATCACATCTTCTATCTACCAACCCCAACCCTAATCCACTGTCATTTACCCTTAGCTATTTTTACCCCTTACCTATGTTATGATTTTCCCCAAAACATCTCCTACTTCCCACTACCTACCTCACCCACCCAACCTAGGGCACTTTTGGCCCCTTTTTCCCCAAATCATGACGGTAGACGTTATCTCTAACCAACCCCAGCCCCCCATAAACCGCCATCGGTCACTTGTTTTACGACCGGTACGGTTCTCTATCACCGACGTTAGCTTACCCTCAACCAATGCCAATCACTGTCACCGCAAAACCACGACGCCCAAACCCCCTTCTTCCTTAAAGCTTCCTTTTTCTCCTTTCAACCCACCCAATCCTACCAAAATCCCCCTCCCCCTTCCCTACTCCCCGCTTCTCCTACCCACCTCCCTCCCCATTCCTATTTTACCCGATTTTCCCTCCCAAAATTCAAAATTCATTCCCCCAAAAAAACCCATTTTTACCCACCCGAACTCTAATTCAATCTAACACACAAAACATTTTCATAGGATTGACTCTTACCTATCCACGCTACCACCACCGTGGTGGAAGGTTAGCCACCGCACCGGTGGTCCACCCGACCCCTCTCCCGCCTCTCGCCATCACCCAATCAACTGTCTCACCTCCAACCAATTGAATCGATTAATCTCGATCCCGTGGACCCACCTATCGAATTCCAATCACCTACTACACCGCCGCCCTCTCGATCTCTATTCTCGCACGGATGCTTTCCACCTTATTATCTCTCACCTGTCATTTTCTCCAATTCGGTAAATGAAAAATGATTTGAAAAACATGGAATTTTTTTATAACCTACCCGACTTGACCTGTGGTGACGCTTTACCTTGACTAACATCGATCCTGTGCCTAACTTACAATGGTCGGTCCATCGCGACCATCATCGGTTATCCTGCTTAGTCTTTTTCCTACCCCCTACCCCCAATTTTTGACCTGAATCCTTTCTACCTTACCCACACCTAACTTGGACACTTCACTTTATCCTCCTGACCTCATCCTTTACTACCTCACCTCATCCTCATTTGGGGACTCATTATTTTTCCCATACCTCGGCCCTACCCATGCCGTGACCTAGTTACTTAGACCTGGAACATTGCTTTAGTGACCTGTGACCTCATGTGCTCGCTATACCTTACGACAACATTACTGTGTTGATGGACATATTGACCTTACCTTGCCTCTTACCGTGACCGTTTATCTTGACGTAATCTTTGGTGTACTTTGGAACATACCTACACGTTCTTCGCATCTAACTCGTGATGTGTTTCTGACCATATCCTACACCTTGGATATCGGAATCACCTAAACCTTGTTTGGGTAAACCTATCAACCTTAGACAATGTAGAGTTTTCATGCTCTTCAACCTCGGTATTGTGTGCGCAGTTTATACGTGTGCGTGCGTTTGATTATTAGCAACCTTTAACCCGACTCCATTACCTAGATTACCCGATTGGACCTTTACATTTTGTTCACCCCCATTGCCCACCTTCCTTTTCATCACATTCACCTTTTATCAAACCACTCACCGATTCTCCGCCTTTGGCCTCATTAGTTCTTGGTTTGATGGGGATCACCTTCACCCACACATGGGGCAACCACATCTTATTTTTTTCAGCGTCACCTACTAATATAAGCTAAAAAAAAAAACAAGGGCAAAATGTAGACACCAAAATTGGGTCACACTCCCTCGTCCCTCAATAAATAACCAACTCAAGCGAACTCACCTAACCATGGCCCCTTTTCACCCCCCACACTAATAATAATTTAATTTAATTAATTAAATTAACCCATGTCCTCACAATATTTATTATGCAATTATCTTAATTAAGATAATGCCTACACTTCCACCTCACCTAGCCACCTCACCCTAGACCTATTCTTAGTATGTTTCCATAACTAACTAAGAACTAGCTAAACCCTAAAATTCAAATACTACATTCCATCTAACCACATTCCCGACTGTTAGAAAGGAAGATTCTATTCTAATCTATAGAAGGAAACAAACAAGATCCAAGAAAATCCAAGAGATCTACCCATTTTAGTAAACCTAGGAAATCCCACCCTAACAGACACCGGTTAACCTAAACCATCACCGGTCAACAAGGAACTGCCATCGGTTATAATTTAATCCCTAAAACAACCTAATTACGAGGTTGATACATTTTATAAGATCAAGAGATGAAACCGAGTCGTGCATGCAAGAAGAACCAACATTCGTACATGCATCGAGCATCCATATCCAACATCGAAGTAATCACAATGTAATTTTTCTTCACGGAGAATCCGTGGAAGTGCCAACACCACACCAAGTTCCTTCCATTTGATCACCCACTATTTCTAACTGACATCAAGATCCTACAACAAGTAAGTGTTTTATTAGCCAACACTTGTCCATTGTCATTTACGTAGACTCTTTTACTTTTGTTATTAGTTTCTACTCCCATTCCCATTCCCCCACAATTTACCTACATGCAAAATTGACCATTCTTTCATCCACACCATTGAAATTCCCATATCCATTTCTTAGAGATATCCGAGTATACCTAGGACCTACACATGAGACCTTGGAATTGTCATCTACATTTCCATTTAGCTTTAGATCTACCTCACATCAAGTTTTTATTGGGTTTCTGTACTCGACCATACCGATGCCGGTTACCCACAACCATCACTAGTTAACCTAAACTTACATCGGTCATACTGCACCGATGTGTCTCTGTGTGTTTATCCTCGGACTAAGAACAAAGCTTAAAACCTACACCAAATACCCAAAACAACCTTAATCATACTGACCCAAGCACTCAATACTCCGACAGAGACCCCGACCTTCGATTCGGCCATAGCTTAGCTTGTTGTGAACGAACTTGCTTATTGTAGTTGAATGAGATAACTAAATCATTTTAACTATTGTAGGATTTTCTTTAAATATTAACATTGAGATCTTTTAAAAGTGGATTGATAGCCATCTAGTGAGTATCACACTTCCCGCATCTAGCATACACTAGGCGATCCACTGCATATACTATTTAACTTTTATTTGGTGGTCTTATTTTCTATTTCAGGTAGTTCCTCCAAGCCAAAAGGAATTTCTCACGATCAGTTATGGATCAAGAAGTCATACACGCACAACAACCTATAACTAGCATTTTAACAGTGTATTCCTCCTAGCCCTCTACCCTTATTTGTTTCATTGATATTCAAAGAAACAATCTAGAATCAATTGAAACAAGAGTAAAGAATCTTGAGAATGGGTCAAAATTTAAACCATGGACTTGAGGTAGAGCCATCAAAGATGAATAATAGCCAAAGATTCAGGAGTTTCATAGATCGAGTAGAGAAGTCAAGACGCTCAAGAAATCCTAGGAAATATAATTTCGAACTCAAAATCTCATCTCATGACTACAAAACCTTATCATAAACAACAAATCGTAGATGTAACTCGTAAAATTATAAAAATCACCAAATTTCAAGATCAAAATGTAGAATAATGGGAGTGAAATAAAATTTTCTAGGGCTTCGCCACTCGTGAGAAAAAAATTGAAATGAAAAATGATGAGCTCGCCGAGCTTCAGACTCAACCTAACTCATCAAGAGTTAAGGATCGATGGATGAGATGTCACGTAAAAATAATCAATGGTGCCAGATGCTAACCCAATACCAACTACCTTGTCAACTGGAGTTAATAGATCAATGGTTTTGGACCATCAAAGCACCATGATCAAATGGTCATGAATCAATTGCAGGATTAGTTAAGCCACAATAAATACAAACTCAAATGCTTAGAGGATAAATAGTGAATAGATATGGGAGAAAAAAGATCAATGGTGCTCAACAAACCCTAAACTCAACTAGGGTGTGGGAAATAATGCACGTGTCAAGCCATAGGAAAACCTAGCTAACTCAAGGTTAGTAACTTCACCGACACAATCATCGAAAGGGTCGAGCTATCATGAGGAGGGGGCCGATCCTTTTAGGATTATCATTACATAAAATTTGCAAAACTTTTCAATTACCTATTTCTATAGTAAAAAATGATTAAATAATATTGTCATGGTCAACACATTCAAGTATGGCCAAAATAGATCATATATATCGAGAAATCAAATCATTAATATTTTATTCATTAATGCCATGGTCAATGAATAAAGGAGAACCTTGTCTACTTTATATGTACAATGATAACATCAAAAGAGGTCAAATGATTAGCCAAAGTTACCAAAGTTTAAAGTTCCCTAATATTTCCTTAATATTTGCAAAGGGTGGATCCCAAAAGTATACCATGGTGTTAATCACCCAAAGGGATAAGTAATATGAAACTAATGTATACCATATGATCAAATCAATGAAGTAGGTGCCCATTATAGATTGATGAAATAGTCCACAGAGTGGGAAAATTTGGAGGTTGAATAAATTATACTTGCAAAGATGGTATTGCATGTATTCACAAAAGATAAAGATGTCATTATCAACACACAAAATGGATTATGTGTACAAATGTTGACATCGAAATTACAGTGTGGTCCCCACAGTTGATGGAATGCGAGGGTGAATATTTTTCCAATTATTAAAAATTAAGGAATTATTTTTGCTCACACGCAGAGAGGTTAATTTTGCATATGCATCCAAGGGGCGTAATGAAAGAGTGCTAAATTTATCACTGCAAGTGGATCAAATTGTAAGTGTCACATCAAGCACTAGACGATAGAGATTGCATGCACATTGGAGGAGACTTACACAACAAAAATGTCTATTATTATCCAAATTATTCATCTTACTTTATTAAAAATAGATTAGTCAACCATAGTTTGACTGAATGTATTTTTGTAACTAGGATATTAATGCCTCATTGAATTAGAATCTCTTTTTTTATTCCTTTTATTATTTATGATAAAAGGATAAAAATAGGATGCATGGGCGAGTACAAATTTTAGCCTATTTTTAGGATGGGTTGGGTGAATAAACTTGCTATATATTGTGTGCAATTACAAGGTACGAGGAGGACTTTTTGGACACAAGAGTGCTGAAGATTTTTTTTTCCAGTTTTTCCCTTTGAATGAGAACTAATTTTTGCCTTTCCAAGTATTTACAGTGGTGTTTATATCTCATTAATTATTGTATATGTGTGTTGGTACAAAATGTAACACCTCACAAAGCTTTCCATTCCATGTTTGTCTTTAGTAAGGAAACACAAAATCCCGAAGGAATAATGCATTTCCTTGATGAAGGAAGGAATCACATTTTTAGGTGAAATGATAAATTTGGGAACAACAAACAAAGTTTAAGTTTATAAGAAATAGATTTCATTATTAATTTATATGTATTTCAAAACTCATTGTTTTCAAGATGTAAATACATTTAATTATGTGTTTGAGTTGTTTATTTCATTATACAATCAATATACATGTCATAAAGCTGAAAGTAGAAAGAAATATGCAACTCAAGTACAAAAATTAAATGTTATTTATTCATGAAGAAGTATAATATTTCCCACACAAGCCATGGGATGTAACTCATAGCTACTGAAGTAAAAGATGCATGTACACAAAGCTAAAAGCAAAAGAATATAGAGAAAACCCATCATTTCCTTCGGGTCTTCTATTGGTCTTCATCCAATTGTAGCTTCTTCATCCTCTTCTTCTACATCATCCTTGAGAAAACAAAGATAGTTATCATCATACATTGAGCTCAGGGTTTAATCTATATACTTATGCTAATAGTTTCATGCAAATGAATCAATTGACCTCAAGAGGTATAAGCTACATTAGAAACAATATAGAATTGATAAAGCATTATTCTACACTAGCACATATGATTCCCTTAATCATTCCAGTAAAAGAAAAAGAAAAGAAAATGATGGAACATAAGAGAGGCCAAAAAGAAGAAATATTTTCTAGCTATTTCTTTAAGTGTGCGAGTACATGTGTAAGATTAGAAAGAAGAAATATTTTACAAAAATGATTACTGTATAGAAATGGAATACTTGCTAAAAGAATCTACATGATATAAATTTATGAATTGTTCGTAAGAGGAAAATGCATGTAAGATGCATAAAATAAGGGCATTAGGACATCAATCAAAAGTAAGAAAGAAGATATAAGTAATAGTCTTTCGTAATCAAGGTTATCATCAAAACTTAGAAAATGAGCAATGTTATCTTCCATATTTCATTAACAAACCTCTACAATAACCCATGAAGAGGATAGTTACAGGAGATACCACAAACGAGAAAAACTTAAGGTTTTGGATGAAAATACAAGTTCAAAAGAATAGTTTAAGAAGTGATCAAGTGTGCAAAAGGTAATATGATACATCAATCAAGTACAATTTCATACAAAAGCTATTATAAAGGACAAGATGACATTTATAGCTTAGAATCAAAGATAAAACATCAAAGTACAACTTTAAATAAACCTTCAAAGGCTTGCTTCAAAATTCATATGACAAGGAAAGTACACTCTTTAAAATTTTCAAGTGCAGGTACAAAATCTTCAGTTATTAAAGATAAGTGCACATATAAAGTCCAGTTTCAACATGTATATCAAAATAATCATGGACATATAGCCAAATGGAAGGCTTTTAAAAAATTATTTGCATTTACGTAACTTGATTTCATAATTGAATGAGTACGTAAATTCAAGAATCAAGAAAGTCAAAATTGGAAGTCATTAAGTGCATCTACAAAATTTAGGAAGGATTCCAAGTTTTGGATGCATGTTGAATGAAAATTACAAATTGCTACAACATTTTTACAAATTGCAATCATCACTAAGGTACATATTTGTAAAGCATGGTTGGAATGTACAGAACTAAGCGAAAACAAGTGTTCAATCCATCAGACTACATATCGCAAGAATGAAACAAAGTTAGTTTAATGGAGCAACAAAAGTTATACAAGTAAACATGTTTAGGTTTAGGTACAAATTCATACTAAATTAATGCTTTTAAAACACATATTTGGGCTTATATAGTTTCAGAAATCCAAGATGCAGATCAAAGGAAGCCTAAATATCCTTTCAACTACGGAGTTGCGATCAAAGCAAAGAATCAAGGAAATCCACATCAATCTACTTCAAGTGTTTTAAGATAGGTTGTGAGTATTATTTTTAAATTATAGAAGGAATATAAAGGAAAGAGCCTTCATGAAAATTTATATTTTTCATGCTCAATAATGAAAAGTTTGATAAAACGTCATGCATTCAAGACCAGGATTGTATAACTAGTTCTAGGTAAAATGATCAAGCTTATAACTCCAACAAGTGGAAAGAAAAACTCAAGAGATATTTTGAATTGAATCCTTAACATCAATGATAAATATTATCATAGTCTAACAATTTCAGAACCATTCTATTTCTAAACCGTTATATATCATTTTCGATAAGACACACAAATATGAGCTCAAGATAGCAAGAGTTCTAGATTTTAGAATGAAAATGAGATTATAGTAAAAACACATTATTTCTCAAATTCAATTATCATAGATGCACAACTTTGCTGATTAGTGAAGACAAAATGCTGTAGTAGTGTTACACCCAAAGTGAGGGGTATAATTATGACAAGTAAGTTTGAGTGAACTTTCTAAGTATGACTTAATGAAAAATGTATCAAAGGATAGTATGATATAGCTTTCGAGAGATGCATTCGGGAGAATCCAAATTTGGACAAATATTTTCTTTATCATGAGTACGTAACATGAATTATTTTTTTTTTTTTCTAACATAAAAGGAAATACGGTGATTTTTCAAGAAAAGTGCATGATAAAGGTATGATTCAAGAAAATCATGGTCATCATTGTTCAAGGAAACATTCCAGTTTTCAAAATTTAACATTTATTAGGACCAATTACTACATGAATTATAGATGGAGCATTTTAAATTTACAAGTCATATTATCAAGTAAGGAACAATACAATTTTGAGTACATGAATCCAAGTAATCCAACACAAGTTTGAATTAAGAGACCAAGACTCACACATAAGAATTTTTCTATCAAAAGTAAATGGTGATACCTTTACATATCGTATCAAAGAGAATGCAAATTTCAAGCTATAACCATTTAATAAATATCAAATTCATCTTACACTACATAAGAGGACATTTCTCATGCAAAGTAACTTACCAAGTGTATAAGCAGATCAACTACTAGTTTGATATATGCAAGGAGATATAAAGTTACAATGGTTTTCACAAGCTAAAAGTATTATCATACACCGAGCTCTCTGATTGGTGCCTAGAAGATCTACAACTAGTAAACTAGAAGTAGCTTGGGATTACAAACTTAGAAATTCATGTCTCATTTCCATAACATATTATTAAAATTTGCAAAGGATTCTGAAAATATGGAAAATTCACTTGTTTTCAGTTTGATATATCGAAAACCAAGAATCTTGAGAACCCATCAATGGCGGAAAGATTGCATAAATCACAAATTCGAGACTAAATCTGAAGTACCCGGATCAAATTTTGAACTCAAGGTTGTCAAAGAACACGAGAAAACATAAAATATTTGAAAGTTTCAAGACTAAAGGAGAGAAAATGAAAAAAGAATGACAAGTGTTTGAAATACGTAGAAACCCACAAACGCTCAAGAACCATAAACAATATCCCTCACAAAGAGCTTATAAATAATAAAAATATCAAATTTTTCAAGGGTCTAATGGATAGGTTGAAAGTATTAGTCAAAATGGAAGCCGAGAGCCATCAAAATACCCATGGAAAAAATATCTATATGTATGCCATGGAGATGCAAAGTTCCGTAACAAAGAAGTCGATACATATATATTTCACGAGAGAGTTCAAAATACTATAGCTAACCATAGATATGAAACGTATTAAGACAAATTCAAATGGAAAAAAATGATGAATACACATGAATGTGAATTTCCAGATATACAACAAATAAATACCCATTTTGGGTTATCGAAACAAGCATTCAAATTGACACACTCGGGAATTAATATTTCCATGGACATAACTACAAAAGATTAAAGAAATAGAGAAGTAACTCAATGATTCATAATGATGTTGATTGAAACCCTAAAATCCTTGAAGCGCACAAATTAATATGCCATCAAGAAATTGCTCAAACCCTTGAGTAAAGGAACACATCAAAACAAATATCAATGGTAGACACGTTAATGAGTACTGAAGAAGAAAACAAAAAACTTGAAGTTTTTTTAGAAGAATGAGAGGGAAGATGCTCGAGACTCTCAAAAATAAGGCAATGATAACATTTAGAGATTCGTAGAATTCATTTTCTATAAAGATTCATGAGAACATGTCAAAAATGGCAACCACAAACATCGTGAAGAGCCATCGAAGACGACACCAAGAGCCAAAGCTTCAGGAGTTCCATGAATCAAGTAGAAGTCAACAATGAGCTTAAGAAATCCCAGAAATATAATTTTTGAACTCAAAATATCATCTCACTATTGAAAACCTTATCATAAACAACAAATCGATAGAGATTGAACCTCGTAAAATTCTCAAAAAGTGCCAAATTATTAGCTCGAAATGCAAAACAATGGCGGTGAAAGAAAATTTGGTAGGGCTTCGCTTCTCAGGAGAGAAAATGGAAATGAAAATGATGAGCTCAATGAGCCTTTTCACTCAACCTAACTCATCAAGAGTTAAGGATTGATGGATGAGATCTCACGAGAACAACAATCAACGGCGCTTTGGATGCTTAACCCAATACCAACTACCTTATCAACTGGAGTTAATAGGTCAACGGTTCTAGACCATCAAAGTACCATGACCAAATAGCCATGAATCAGCTTATAGGATCATTTAAGCCATAATCAATAGAAACTCGGATGCTTAGAGGATCAACGGTTCTCAACAAACCCTAAACTCAACCAGGGTCGATAAATAATGCACATGTCAAACCATAGGAAAAACTTGCTAACTTAAGGTTAAGAACTTCACCAACACAATCATCGAAAGGGTCAAGCTATCATGTGAGGGGATAAGATCCTTTTAGGATTATTTCTACGAGAAACAATGATTAAATAATATTTTCATAGTAAACAAAGTCAAGTATGGCCAAAATAGATAATATATGCCGTGAAATCAAATCATTAATATTTGATTGATTAATTCCATGGTCAATAGAAACAAAGGAGAACCTTATCGACTATATATGTATAATGATAAACATCAAAAGAGGTCAAAACATTAGCCAAAGTTTCCAAGGTTTAAATTCTCCTAATATTTCCTTAATATTTGCAAAAGGTGGATCCCAAAAGTATGCCATGGAATTAATCACCGAAAGGGACAAGTAATCTCAAACTAATGTATACCATATGATCAAATCAACGAAGGAGGTGCCCATTATAGATGGATGAAGTGGTCCCCATAGTGGGAAAATTTGGAGGTTGAATAAATTATACTTGCAGGAGATAGTATTGCATGTATTCACAAAAGATAAAGATGTCATTATCAGCATGCAAAATGGAGTATTTGTACAAATTTTGACATCGAGAACTTGCAGTGGTCCCCACAGTTGATGGAATGCATGGGTGAATATTATTCCAAGTATTGAAAATAAAGGAATTATTTTTTCACACAGAGAGGTTATTTTTGTATTTGCATCCAAGGGGTATAATTAAAGAGTTGTAAATTTTCACTACAAGTGGATCAAATTATAATTGTCACATCAAGCACCACGTAAGAAAAAAATTACATGCACATTGGAGGATAATTACAATGCAAGCCAAGGGCTATTATTAGCCAAGTTATTCATCTCACTTTACTAAAAATAGATCACCAACCACGGTTTGACTGAATGTATTTTGTAACCAAGGTTATTAAGGCATTTTTTATTCCTTTTATTATTTATGATAAAAGGATAAAAATGGGATGCATGGGGAGTTCAAATTTTAGCCTATTTTTAGGATGGATTGGGTGAATAAACTTGTTATATATTGTGTGCAATTGCAAGGCGCGAGGACTTTTTGGACATAGGAGTATTGAAGAATTTTTTGTTATTTTTTTCCTTTGAATGAGAAAAAAATTCTACCTTTCCAATTATTTTCAGTGGTGTGTATATCTCATTAAATCTAGTGAATGTCAAATTCCCTGGTTAATCATCTTACCTTGCTACAAATTTTGTAATTTTTGCATAATATTAGTGTGCATGTTATCTTATTATATTGTTGTGATCTATTAGGAAATAAGGGATAAAATATGCGGAATAATCCCTCACGTAATCGCAATAGCAGAGAAACTAATATGCAAAAATTATTACGAGATCTCAAATAAAATTCAACACGAGAATAAAATAACACAACACAAAGAGACAAGATTTAACGTGGTTCACCCAATTTGGGCTACGTCCACCAAGAATCAATTGCTCGATTTTATTACAAGCCACCACTCTCTCAATACAATACCGGATCCGTTTGGAGCTATGCTCAACAAACTCTGAGAATGCACTAACACCCAAATTCAAAACGCATCTCGCAATACATTTGCTTGTACATCTATCATATGCATAAGAACATATAAATAGACAAGCTACATGGGAAAAACCCGTCCCATAAACCTATGGGTAAAAAAACTCACCCATATGAGAAGTTGTACATCTATCATATGCATAAGACCATATAAATAGACAAGCTGCGAGGCGAGGATACATGAAAAGTGTACAAGTACTCTTAGTGTCTGAGTCTTCAACACTTTCACACATGAAAATAGGCGCCACAACCTAATCAGTGTGACTCATTCCCTTAATACACTAAGTGTTTAGCCTTAATATTATGCTAAAAACTATTGGTTTGTGCATCCAAAATCCATTCTAAAATTGATTGTGCATTTACTCAAGAAATCCCTCAATAAGTTTGGTGTATCACCCTAGTTTTCAATTCGATTACAGTCATCGTTTTACCCTCAAAATCCCTAAAATTAGTTTAGGATACATAAAAAAGGAATCACCCGTATACCAGGAGACTCGCCTCAACAATAGGTATATCCACAAACCTGAGGTGTTTCCATTGTATCTATGAAAGTGAGATATCAGAGCAAGCTTAGAACACTGCGCAGTCATCTCTTAACGTGGTGCACTTTTGAGAGATAACATCATCTTCTCCGAAAGTACATTGACTTTAATTGGGATTGTGATTGTAAAAAATAATTTGAAAAAATAAACAATATCTCCTATCACCACCTATGTTTACCTTGAATCACAGGGAAGCCATTTTATCTATAAATATCTCGCTTCAAAACATGCTCTAGGACCCATGCTCACTCACTTTGTGATAGCCAAGGTCATGAAAAGGTTGAATATAACATTATTCACACACTCCATGACTACAAAACTCACTAAATTGAAGGTGAATAATGATGTTATACCTTATAATTTTCCACTTCCAAGATTCTTCATTATATTATTAATCACAAGACTTATATCACCACTATATTTAATCAGCTTAAAATGATGTACTCTAAACCTTATCATAGCGATCGTATAACTCAATGGCTAATGCTCATGACCGAATTTGACCTCGAGTTTGTATTAGAGAAATCTATTAAGGATCAAGCTATCATAGACCAACTTGCTGATGCACCTCTTCCCATCAATCAAGTCCCTCATGAATACTTTCTGATGAATCCATCAACAATATCAACAAATTTGACTTCATCCTCATCAAAATTACGCTCTTCTTTGATGGTTCTAAATTCCAAAAGGGGGATGAGTTGGTGTCATTATTATAGCTCCCTGAGGGTTTCCCAAACCATTATCATTCAATCTCAACTTGAATGCACCAATAACATAACAAAATATGAATCTTTAATCATGGGTCTTATGAATGCCATTCTCTTAGCTGTTCATATTTTAGAAATCTATGGAGAGTTACAACTCATTATTAATCAACTCAAAGGAGAATATTAATGTAATAATGAAATTTTACATAAATATAAATTTTTTGTTGACTTTTTCCTTACACGCCTTTGGCCATTATACCATTCAAACCATTCTACATTCTTCCAACAAGTTTGGAGACACCATGGCTCCTCTTGGAGTACCCATCCCCTTAAAAACTGAAGAATCAAAAGATAAAAAGAAAATATCCATAATTGTTAAAAGAATGGATCATCCTTCACATCAAAAGTAACTCCTTCTCTCAACACCATCAATGGTAATCTAGTAGACTTATGGTAAACATAGATATATGACTATCTCTCTCGAATCTAAAATCCCTTCTAACTTATCACAAAACACTAAACTCTCAATTCTTCAATACAACACCCATTTTGTCATCATAGGCGATATCCTTTATAAATGTAG
Source organism: Taxus wallichiana var. yunnanensis (assembly GCA_018340775.1). Taxonomy (NCBI): domain Eukaryota; kingdom Viridiplantae; phylum Streptophyta; class Pinopsida; order Cupressales; family Taxaceae; genus Taxus; species Taxus wallichiana. The sequence goes on along the minus strand of CM031237.1, from coordinate 665,120,688 downwards.
TTTTGAAATTATTTTATTACAATGTCTTAAATCACATAAATCAATAAAAGCAATGAAGAATTCCATGATGGCATTTGGGGTGGTCATTATAGTGGAAATGTCATCGTTAAATGTGTCTAACGGCTAGGTAATACTATCCTATTATCGGTCAGACTATTATGCATATGTTAAGAAATGCATCAAATTCAAACTTTATTGAGATCTCACCCGTGTCGCCACTCAAGTGTTATAACCCTCTCAAGACTTATGGCCTTTACTCTCAATGGGGATTAGACCTCATTGGTGCTATAAATCCTAAATCATGTCAATAAAATCACAACATTATCACAACTACCGATTACTTTACTAAATGGGTTGAAGATATCCTGAACCTCGACTAAATCAAGACCTATCACCAACTTCATAAAACAATACATCATATGTCTTTAGGCATTCCCCATAAAATTGTCACAGAATGACAAATATTTTAATAATAAAGAACTTAAAAAGCTATGTGATAGCTTCAACATCAAACTCAACTTTTTATCACCATATTATCATAAACAAAATCCATAGGATGAAGCCTCTAACAAAAAATTGTAAAAATTGTAATGAAAATAATAGATGATGCAGAAGGAATTAGCATATCCAAATCACATTTGCTATCTAGGCTTATTATACTAGAATATGTACCCCTACAAGAGCTATTCCCTATTCACTCATCTACAGCTGGGAGGTTGTCCTACCTTTCAAAATTCAACATCCATCACTTCATGTTTCCCTTAAAGACTTCATCCTTGATGAATATTATCGCTTAATCTTCAAGTTAGCACAAATTGAATGATTAGATGAAAAATGTCTAACAACCTCAAACATCATCAATTCTATCAAGAAAATTTTAAAAGAGGTTATAACAAGCATATCAAAGACCATCACTTTAAAATTGGTGATCTTGTACTTAAATAAAATCAAAATGTCACTACATTAGAGCGAAGCAAATGTGGAATGTTTTCCCCTAATAGTATCGCGTTCCATACATCATCACTCACATGTATGGGTCGGGAATGTACCATCTTGGTTCTCTTGATGGTGAACCTAAAAATAACCTCTCGAACACCTTGCACTTGCAGCATTTCTATTTTTAAATAATTGATCATCATGAAAATAGTTACATATAATATGTTTTCACTCCTTCAAAGAATCCATATTATTACATTAATGATTTGAAATCATGTGGTTATCTTTCCTTATCCTAAATATACCTAAAATATGAGCAGCATGTCTCATCTCATTGCATCTTTCATTATGGACAAGTTTCTTCTTTCAGTAGAACCCTTAATCATTACACCCATCTACCATGTACCAACCTGAAAAACATGACATGGGAATGTATTTGTAGGTCATATAAACATCTTTTCCCCTCCTCTAAATGGTCTAATAGAGTCTTTACCTCATCTAAAAAAGTATGAAAAAGTCATTGGATACTTCTTATCAAAAAAATTGAAAATACTAATAGACTAATCCCTCGAAGGATAGCTATTTAATAATATTAAAAATCATATAATCAAAAGGAAAAGTAGACTAATCTCTCAACGAAAATATACTAGTTAAAATCATAGACCGGTCCTTGAAGGATGGCTATTTGTGAAAGGTCAAGATAAAAATAAAAATTGTATACCATCGCCTCGAAGGATAGCTAGCTATGTAAAAAGGTTTCGCATCAATTAACCTTCAAAAATTTAAATATCAAAAGTATCCTAGGAATGCTTCCCATATTGTTCAACATTACTATCAACAAAACTCCCACATTGATCAATTTGCATCCAAGTTTAATATGTAAAGTTTGGGCATTTCTCTATGAACCCATTGAAAATAAAAACCCTCTACCCGCATTAATCTACACATACAAAACCCCTTTCATGTCCTACAAAGGTAAATTTATCTCATCCCACTTTTCTCTAATATTTTGTGTAACTACGTATTGATAATATCATTTAACTATAATTACTAAAGCTACAAGTGAAAGTTATTTCAAATTTTCAAAACCCATCACATATGTCTCAAATCCATTATGAGGTCATCATTCCATTTTTACCCTATCTTATTAGTCACATTTTGATAAGAACCTAGTTCAAGATCAATTTTTAGTCATGCCCAACATAATAATGTCGACATTTAATAACATTATACAAACAAACCATATTTTCTATCATAACATTTATCTACATACATTAATCAAAACCCATAATAGTCTAACAGATTAAAATTTAAAAATATACCACAACGTCATCATAAAACATCAACACATTAAAACTAAATGGAATAGGTCATAAATCACATCATCATATATATAAATAACGTCCAAAATATATCATAATACAACATATAACAAATCCATAAATCATAATAACAATTTCATAACACATCATCATCAAGGAGTCCCAATATATCATATACATCAAAGGCTTCACAAAGATTCACATACATATCAAATCCAAAAATACATATAATCACTCTATAGTAAAATATCTTAGAATCTCACTAATATGAATAACACTCCTATCTCCTCTTAGGGAACCCGTACCACCAACAGCTCTAGCATCACCACTGGCTCCTCCCTCACCATCTCTTCCCATCTTTGATCTCCGTGATGGGTGACCCACACTACTTGCACTCACACTAGGACCTTCTACCTTCATGGCCAAATGATCAACATATAATAGAGTATTCAAATAATCATTGATCACCATGTCAATATAGTACTACATATCTTGCTATAGTGTCGATAATGAGCCATAAAAATTATATTATATGCTACAAGTGAAACCCTTTTCCCACTAGCTTGTACCCTCATTCTTAGCCCCACGTAAAACATAAAAGGCCCTATAATCCCCAAGGCCTTCTTTATTGAATCCCTTTGTTGGGTGTATTTATCTCTATCTTCTATAGCTGTGAAAGTTTTTCTATGAGCACATACTTCTTTGTAATTAAAGAATATCCGAACCCCATGAGGTCATCTCTCTCTCTCTCCAAGTTACATCCCTCTTTCCCTCCACCACAACCTTCTCGGATGTCATCTCTCGCAATAACTATTGTAAGATCATCATCACACTCCTCCTCCTCCTCCTCATCATTAGACACTAGGATCACCTCATGTGCATGTTCTCGTCCCTCATCTTGACCGTCGTACTACTTGGGTCTTATCAAAAGCTCTCAATGTTTGATTCCACCATGCTCTATACTCTAGAATAAATCTTGCATCATCATTCAACGAGAATGTAAGCTGTCATCATTAGGGCCTATAGCCCTACTCCTCAAAAATGATCATAGGCCTCACCATAACTTCCCTCGGGGTCTCTATATCTCTATCCTCCTATATTTACCGCACAAGCTCCTTGGGAACATCTTGAATCAACCTAAACTACCTTCTCACCCGAGAAAAATGTAATAACTCATACTCCATGACTCTATGGGCCTAGAACCATGTATTCTACTTCATTCCCACTAATTCATCCTTACAACCGGGATAATCATGAAAATATAATTAGGGCATAAAAACAACATCACCTTCATGTAGCCCTAATAATAAATCACGGTAAAAGTATCCTTATTCTACTTTTTCAACCATCCAATGTTCTCATTGCCATCTCATAAATCCACTGCCTATAACTAATACCTTTCATGCCAACCCCAATGGAAGACAATAGAAATATTCTCATATTCTGAAGCCTATAATAAGAATCCAACATCAATCCCAAACCACGCTGGACCTTCGGACCCACAACTCGCTCAATGTTTGTGCAAGAAAGGTGGGTCCCCACTCAAACATCATCCTACTTTCCATCATTTTTGATATTACCACGATAATCATCCATGGAAATCTACCACCTTCGAATAGGGAAAATAAATATATGAGATGGCCATCAACATCATAGTGAATCCGCTACAACCATCCCCCACACCCATACAACGATTGATATACAAATTCCCCTAACTCATATCTCACATACTCTACATCATCACCATAAATCCTCCTCATCACCTCCAATCTCTCCACCTCACCGATGATGTATATCCCTCTCTAGGGATATGTAACCTCATAATTTTATGAACATCCTCCAAAGTAAGGGTCATGGCTCTAGTAGGTAACCAAAATGTACAAATGGATGGATTCCATTGATCTAAAAAATCTAGCATTAAATGCCTACATCTTTGAATCCATCTATAACACCTCATACAACTGACAAACCCATACCTTCAATGTTCTCTCAATCATCATCTGACATATCGGCCCTCACCTCATCCAAAATAAGTGGTATACGATCTTGAATAAATCAACTTCAATTAACTGAAAACATAAACACACATTATTATCATTATCACAAAATATTTAAAACATTAGCATCAATATAAACATCAACATCAACATCAATGTCATCAAAAACATTGAAAACATTTATTTAAAATCATACTTTTTCCATCAAAAATTCAAACTACCACATAACAGTTGAATTACTAGCAATTCACATCAATCGATGGGTTTTCGATTGCATGAATTACCGATGATTCCTACATTTCTAGATTAGGGCATATGTATGCCCCAAATATGATAAAATTTCCTAAAAACTACAAAAATCAACAATAACACATAAAAATTAATCAAAAACCACTCACCTCTACCATAGTTGGTTTGTAGTGCCTACTGACAAATCCACTCGCTGCTCTCAAATCTAAATTTTCACTCAAATTTTCTCTCCAATGGCATAACTTTCTCGGTTAAAATGAGCTTATCACATCAATCTTGGATATTTATAGCCCTAAATTGATTTTTATGCAATCACAAATAACTTCATGAATCATAGGATATTTCTACGAAATCACCAATGATTCGTCCCATTTTTGGCATCCATGCCCATTTTTATATCAAATCATCACTTCTTTCCACAAATGTGTCTCTTTCAAAGGACCCTAGTCCTTGAAACATTAAATATCAGAAAAACAAAATCAACATTGGGATTTTTCATATGTCTATGGATTTGTGCCCTTTGGCCCCCATCACTTGACATCCTCGTATATTTATCCTACCTTCACAGATCATACGTCTATAGGTATCGATCCCTTTAGTTCCCCTATCATTTGATTCCTCGGTAACACATCTCGTTATGGTACCGGTTAGACTGGGAATTTTTTTAAATGAAACACATGATAAACCTATCCAATCACAATTGTCAAAATGTTTTCCTTCAACTACGTTGTAGTCACCCCATTTTGAGGGGGATCACCCATGTAAATAAATCATCATTTTTTTTGTCTAATGCTTTGTCATTAAACCGTTATACAAAAATGGGAAAATGTAGACACCAAAAATCTACACCCCTCATCTTTATTCAATTAATTAATTAAATACATCAATATTTCATATCCTAAGTCATATACTACACCCCTCATCTTTGTCCAATTAATTAATTAAATACAACACCACCCCATATCCTAAGTCTCATTATCTTTATCACATTTATCTCGCGTAATCCTTTCTTACAATTGTTAAATCCTATTTAACTACTCGGAATCTTCCTAAAATCCAAACATAAACAAAATCAAGTCATATCTAGCTTATTTTATCACCTCCTCAATAAACATAACACATCTTCAATAGCCTAACAAATTAGCACCCTGAATTCCAAAACAAAAATCCCTATTTTAGATTTTTTTTTCAACTATTTTCCAAAAAAAAATTAACAACCCAAAATTTCCAGCGATTCAAGTAATCTCCGGTGATTATATAAACCAATATTCCATCTTCTCAAAGGTATTCTCAACTTGAGTCCATAAATTCTAATTTTCCATCTAAGTTCATAGTATCATGAACATCCTTCCGAGTACCAAAGTATTTGAGTTATCACCTAAGCAACATTACCAATATCCATCAACCATTTTCAAGCCATTTTTGGAGGCGCTGCAAAACAACACTCCATCACTCAACTTGTAGATTACACTAGCTACCTATACAATCCTTTATCAAGGTCTGAAGAATATTTTAGCCTCACATTAACTTTACATGTATTTTTGTCTGCTTTTTTCATCTATTTTATATCATTTCTAATCTTCTTTAATTCTATAATATTAATTTTAAACAATCAAAATTTTTAACTTTTCAATCATTACACAAAACACCTGGAATCGCCAACAATTAGCCTAATCACCAACAATTCTTGTCAATTTTACCTTTCGTAATTTTTACCAGTTTTCATTAAGTGTTCTTTATCTATCATAAAAGCCTATCGTTACTAACATTTTTCTAAGTATGGATCAATGTTAGATTGAAACTAGTGTCCCTTCTCATGAAATAACCAATCTCCATTCCTTGTTAATAGTTCAACACTCTTTTTATTGGGAACAATACAATCTCTTGCATGATTTGAATTTGTGTGTCATTCATCACACTCCTTTAGATGAATTTTTGAACATTTTCGAGTTCACTTAGAAAATCATCAAGCAATAGAAGACTACTGGTTCACATACTTCGAATACATACTCATCCCATCCAAACTTGAGTGCTCTATATACGAGGTTGAATATGACCTCCCTTTCGAGCTTGAATTTAAGCCATAATATATATTTATCCCTCTCTTATTTATCTTCTATATTGTTTGTAATATTTTATCATTTGTATATTATCTATCTTATATAAGAATATCATATATCATTTATCTATTTCAATCCACTTAATTGTTTAAACAACAAGCTTCCATCCTTCAAAAATCCCTTTAGATTCATGGAATTGGTCATTACGAAGTAGCTCACTTATCCATATTTCTAATTATATCTCTTTTAGCGTCTTTGATCACAAGTTTCCTGCAGGAAAGGAGATTGTACATAAATTTTACGAAGTGTAGCATTAAGAATCATCAATCAACATCTACGGGTATCACTAAACCCCGCGTCCTCCGAGGTTGGAATATTTATATTTTTTTTTCTTAGTTAATTCATGTTGAAGGTGTAGGAATATTTCTAAACAATACACACACATTATAATTAGAAAAATAAAAAATAAAATAATTAAGAAATGGATTTAGAAAGCACGAAAGGGGTGGTTGGAAAAAGTGAAAAGAGTAATACATGGAAGAAGTAGGGGAGTTTCATGTGTAGGCCTATATTAGAGGTGTAACTTTAAGGCGGTGGTATGGTCACCCTCATCCATGATCTTTCACATCCAAACACATTCTATACGTCATTCAAACTATTCATTTCCTTTCATAATAATAGAAGCACATTATTCGAGATCTAAAGGACTTAACCATAATTTAACCCAAGTTAACGATATGAATTTAGCAATTATTAGATAGTTGTAGTGAGGGAAAATGAAGTAAGGTTTTAGGTGCCCATAATTAAAATAAATATAACGTTACAAGGATTGTGATACATGAAGCTCTCTTAAATAATCGTCAAAAATAGTCCATAGTGGGTTAGTCCAAATAAGGTTGCTACGAGATAAATATGTAACCCGAATACCTCCATATTATATGTGTGTGTGTGTGTGTGTGTGTAAATATATATATATATATATATATATATATATATATATATATATATATATATATATATATATATATATATAATTGATCGATCCGGGAGTGTATCTATGGAGGAAGTGGTTAAGTTGTCTTAAAGGAAAGGAAAATACTACCTTCCCCTGTTTTGGTTACTTATATGCAAAATAAAGAATTAGTAGATTCAAGATAAGGAGCACTTTTTTCAAGGCGTAGAGCCTAATCTACACCTATTTACCTTCTTCTACTTATGAGTACATGTGTTATGTACAAAATAACCCGCAACACCAACCTATGGTATGAATTACTACCACTTCACTTCTCCTAGTCTTTATCAGTTATTTTGAGTAGTAGTTGTTTTGATTAAGACACAGAAAATGCCCCTTCTCTATTGTTTGGCGTATGTATCAAAAATATTTTGTATATCTCACCCTTACCCTAAGTGAAACCCTTTTTTTTTTCCTTTCCCCGTGCTCTAATACTTTTTAGTCAGTAAGTTCTTTGGTTGGTATTTATGGGAAATATGGTATAAACTACAGGGCACGTGAATTGTTTTACATATTATCCATAATGAAAAAGGGGTAGTGTCATGGAAATGTGTTGAGTTCTTTGTATGATTTTAATGGTGTTAATGATGAGGCTCAAGTATTTTCAAGAAATTCCCCACTGATGTTATCCTTGAGTGTCATGGTTGTGTGTATGTGCAAATGGGTTCATTGAAAAAGCTTTAGAAACTTTCAAGCATATGCAAATGTGGGTACTTCGAAAAGGATGTGGAATGGAAATTGTTAAAAGGGGAGTACCTCAACCAAAAATGGTCTCATGGGTTGCAATCATTGTGGGAATGCTCAAATAATTTTGTGGAATGGGTATATAAGATTTCAAGCAAATGAAAAATGGTGGAATTGTGGATGCACGCAAACTACTTGAAAGAAATTCCTATTTGAGATGCTAAAACAAATCCCACAATTTCAACATGCTTCGTTCCTCGGGTATGGTATCCTACCTATATCTTTCATAACCATCATACTTTTAGTTCTTCATTCGCAACAAATATGAAAATATAAACCCTTGCTTCATTTTAAAATTGATTACTTTAGACATACGTGTATAGAAAAATAATAAAACCTCACCTCAGTAACTTATGTAATGTAAATAACCCTCGTGTAAACCTTAGAGTTAAAATCACTTTCTTAAATGGTTTAAAAACTTTTTAATTGAACTGGATAGCTTCATCCCCTTGAGTTATGTAGAAAAATGTTATTTCACCGTTAAACCTAGCTAACGTCCTTTGATAAAGGTTCGTAAATTAAGATTTTCAAAGACTCGCAAACAACCTTCCGGGCCTTGGAAAAGGGATGGTGAGTTTCGTCTATGTCCCTCATTATGTGGGGAGTCACATCAAGCTTTAGATTGAATCTGATTTATTGTTTTTTCTCTCTACTTCGCTCCTCTAGGATCTTGGTTACCCCATTTTGCAGTTAAGGGAGTTGTAAAAAGTGGAAAGTTGGCTTTGCGTTTCGCTTCACCGTTTGGACCCTGAGTGATGGAACACTTTTCTGCATGCAAAACCTCTAGTATTTATGATAGAAAATTTCTTGTAACCATTAGTTTGGGAAAAAAATATTCCTATAAATTTTTGAAAAGGGGTTTTTAAGACTCTAATTGCTATTTGACTAGGTCAAATTGGACTGATTACGATTGGTGGCTCAAGAAAACCAATCACCATTTTCAGAACTCCATTTGCCAATTTTCACTTCCTTCAAATCCAATGATATCTCTATAAAAGGAGGGAATGTATGAATCTTCCCATGGAGATTTCACCCATTGAAAGTCAATTTTGGATGAAATTTCTTAGCCCTAAGGCTAAAATTTGTTGTTGTAACCAACCCAATTACAACCGATGACCCCAAAATACTAGTCATTAATTATAAATTATTCCCTAGTTCGAATTTTGTCATAGTCCATGTGAATAAATTTGTATATAGAAGGACACATAGGAATTCACCCGGTGTGCATTTTCCCATTAGAATATAGTTTCGAATGTGTTTTATTAGCCTCCAAGCTAAAATGAGACATTTTCACAACTAGTAGAAAAATGTAAAATAAGGTCACATGACCCTAGTCAAGACATTAACCCATTATGAAAAATTATTGAAACATATAAATAACTATATGAAACTCTCTCTCTCACTCTCTCTTGTGCCTTGTGTGAAATGTGACTTTTGAAAAAATAGTGTTTCTCTTTCTCTCTCTCTCTCTTCCCTATCTATTTCTCTCTCCACCCTTAGTTAAGAAATGAAATGAAATGAATATATGTCCCTAACCCTCTCTTGTTATCGTGTGTATTATCATGTAAATGGAAAACTAAAAATTATAATTATGCTAGTTATTGGTGGATTTCATGCCAACGATTTTCGCTGACTCATGCTCACATGGTTTTACCGGATGCAAATAAGATGGAAAAGTGACTTGGTTTTAATTCATTGTGTATTATTGTAAAGGAAAAAAAGTGTATTGTTATGTTACAGTAAATTATCACTTCCTATTTTCTTTCAAATAAAATATTTGTCCTTATCGTGTTTGAAGTTTAATAGGTCTTTGTTACAATTTTATAGAATTCTCCAAATATTATTTAATGCTCTTATTGATTACATTTATAGGTATGTTGTGAAACTTACATAATCTATGGTATAAATAAGTATATATATATATTAAAAATGAATTCTGGTTTAAAACCCTTCAATTCTTCATCTTCTCTCGATTATTGCATGACTAGTAGGTGAACTTTGACACTATACAGTTGAGAATAACTTGAGATTTCTTCCATATTGATTGATCCCCACTCTCACCATGACCATCCTAAGTATGAGTGTTATCATTTACCAACTAATAGTACTACTCTAAGGTTTCGTGCTTGATAGAGCCTCGTGGTGATGGGTTTTACCCTGCATTTCACCTTTTAAATTTCTCAAATTTAGAATAAATCTCAAGACTTAATCCTAATGAGGTGTTGAACCATATGTAAATTAAAACTCATGATTCATCCCATGGTCTTAATGCTAAGCATGTTATGTACTTATGATATGAGAGTTTGGACCATGAGGGGAACCCAAGTCATAAGATACCTTTTTATGAGAGTTTGATATTATTGCCTAATTGTAACAACATGCTATTTTATCCTTTTATTTATTCATAATGAAGGTTAATAATAACATGCAAGTGTAGTTAGACTTAGTCTATTTTTAGGGGGTTGGGTGAATAATTTTTGCTATATATTGTGTGCATTGGCAAAACAAAAGGAAAATTATGATAGGAGGAATTTTGTACGAGAGTCAAGTGAAGCCATTGGCTGGATTTACCCTTGAATGAGAACAAGTTATTACATTTCTAATTATTTTTTTTGGTGTCTATTATTTTATTAACTCTTGTGAATTGTATTCCCTAAATTAATTAGCTTAGCTTGCTACAAATGGTTGCTTTACGCATAGTCTTAGTGTGCAATGTATCTGCGGTGTTGTTATGATTTATCCCTAAAAAATAAATGGTTTTCCATAGGATCATGCTTCATTAATTTGTTCTCAATTTATAATGTAGTTTTCTTAGTCAAATCCCTCATTGATTTTGATGTATCACCTCATTTAAATTTTAGTTTCATCCATCTTTCACCCTTAAACCCACTGACTAATTAGTTTTAGGATACATCAATGAGGATCGCCTTGTAATCCTGAAATCTCACCTCATAATATGGATACCCACATCCTTGAGGTGTTTCCATTATATCTGCATAAGTGAGGGAAAAGCAAGCTTAGAACACATGTTATCCCTCAATTATAGGGTGTACTTTAGAGAGATAAAAAATTTGCACGCTCAATAGGATGAGAACTATTACTAATGCATTATGAAGAATAAAGATCCAAAAAAATTCATCCGGTGACTCCATAGATCTTATTTTAGACTATTGTAGCATTTTTAGCATCAAATTCTTCAATTGTAGCCTTTTACAAGGATTTTTCATAAATGTATATATCTGTTATTTTGCTATTATCAATTTTATCATATTCCTATATTTTATAAGGTCTCGTAGCCATGAATCCCCATTTTCAACAGTATTATCAGTCAGATCAACAACCCTTTTATCTATTTTCCCCTTAAGATCAATACTATGACCGTCTCTATCAAGATAAATACCCCTATAACTGAACCTTGCAAATCAATATGATGATTATTATTCTACTCAAAATCAAGGTTATGAACATGGTTATGCTTATTGTGAATGATAGAAAGATATTCAAATTAAGCTAAATAGTATGGAGCAGATATTTTTAGCTATCAAGGAACATATTAAAAACTTGCAAGCAATGAAGAATGATATGCATCATGTTGAGGAACCCCACAATGGGATGTTCCTACTTACCTTCAATATCAAAACCCATTGCTCATATATACCTTCCTTGCCACCATCGCAGTCCATTCATTAGTTCCTAAGTTTTGAGAATATTACAATTTCGCCCCTTCTATTCCACAATCATGTACTAAATCGAAACTTAAGTGTCCAATATTTCATTCTCTGTTATTCTAGATACGAGAACTTATACCCGAATCTCTTGGTCAAATTTTTCTAGTTCAAGATTAAATAAACGCACCGTCTTCCTACATTCACAAGTCCAATTCATGATGGAGAAAATAAAAATATCATTAAGGAGGGGTAAAAATTGAATAGAAAAGCAGCTGGAATTTTTACAGAGAATTTACATGGACGGGTGTCAAAGTTTCAGTTTGATCATATTCAAGAGTTGGAGAAAGAACTCAAGCAAGAGGTACAAAGGTTGATTTTCAAAAGTAGATCAAGCAAAAGTGGAAGATTTTTTAGTATTACTCGATCCATCATAGTTTAAAGAAATTGAAGATGATGCTTAGGTAAATCCTAGAGATAAATCAGTAGATTTAGCAAATGAAAAACATGTTTATAGCTTAACATATTTCACGTTTGATGACGGAAAAAAGAGCAGTTTCTAGATGACCAAGAAGATGCAATCGAATGTGAGGACCCTTATTGTGTTGCATGCATGGAGATTGTTACATTATTAGAGACTTGCAATTATGCACAAATATTATAAAATGACACTTTGTAAATAGCCAAGAGTAGTAATCTTTCATTGAAGAGGAACTTGAAGTTTCAAATTTGGATGGTGAGCCCAAATATTAATGATGAAATGGAGCATACAATTTTCTGGTCAAATTTGAATAATGAAGCTGAAAAATCAGTCATGAAAATCATGGTACAACATCTTGAAAAGGCTAAAAATCTTCCAAATCAACTTTATTATGTCATGATTGATAAGGTATGAAATCTTCTAGAGGATAATGAACAGTTTGAGGAGACTCAAACTTGTTCAAATTAGCTTCAAAATGTTCCCAAGTTTGAAAATCATATCACAAAAATAGATCAAATCAGAATAATCAATTTATTTTCATTGAGGAGGCCATGTCCTATTCGATACCTAGCTGATTCATAGTCAATTATTACTGATGACTAGAATTGATGCTTGTCTTAGAGCACAAAAGTGAGTTTCAAATTCTCAACAAGCTTAGAACACATGTTATCCCTTAATCACAAGGTGCACTTCTAAGAGATAACAAGTTAATCATTAAAGATGGTGTTTAATACTAATTTAATTAAAAATCTATAAATATAACTCTGATAATTATGATTTTGAAAAACTTAATCAAGAATGATATGTTTTAACATTTTAATTTTGAAATTACGGACTAGAATTAGGATCTTGAAAAACATAATCAAGAATGATATATTATAACATTTTAATTTCAAATTATGGACTAGATGTATTGAATTGATTATTATTTAAAATCTGTATTTGAAGATTGAGTTTACTATTAATTATCATGTTATAGTTTAACAATCATGTAATTTGTAAACAACATCTCTAGAATATATTATGAATAAATAAAAATTTAAAAATAGAGTATTTATTTAATAAGGGATTCATGATTGAATTCTTCTACCTACTACTACTATCTAACACTTATATCGGAGTAACAAAAATTGTAAATTAGTATATTAGTTTAGTAAAAATAATTGTAATTTAATATTAAAATATAAACTTAAAATAAAAATCGAATTTTAAATTATAAATATAATTTTAAGTTTTTATTCTAGTTATTTATTATGCCGAAGGTGTTCCCCCGTGGTAAAAGACATCCGAACGTTTCGTGATTGTATTAAAGTTGACGGTTTGACGGCCGTCTAGACGTTTTCACATTTTTAACAGTTTTTTTGACTGCGTTCCTTCTTTAGACCAGCAGGGCATCGTGTCAATCCAGGGGCCTTCTGTCATCATTCGAATCCACCCCTCCTCGCCTTCCTCTGCATCCATTATGTACATATTTTTGTGCCCGGATCATCCCGATCTGAACACTAATTGTTTCCCATCCGGAGACGAGTAAGAAAACACATTATTGAGGGTGCCTTCTTTGGTCAGAACTCTCACCTCTGATTTCACCTGCGTTTCTTCTCCCAAATCCTCTGGTTTAAAGCGAATCAAGACGACATGCACTGTAGATTGAAGGAAGCGAAAATGGGGCCAACAGAGGCGTACAAAATCCCTCTTTGTTTCCCATTCCACGCCACAACAAATGCAGGGCCTTTGAAGTTCATTTCACATTTCTTGGACCCATCTGTCTTCACCAAATGCACCCCGTTGTTCAAGAGTCCAATCTTCGGATGAAGGTGATGAGATACTAGAGAAAATTCTGGGAAGGATCTGTTTATCCTGTGCAATTTAAGCTTTGGAATCGGGGATTCTACGCGCTCAAGGAGCATGGAATGACAATGTCGGTATCCTCGACATCTTCATCCCTGAATTTGTGGAACCCCACCTTGAGTGAATCGGGTGAGACGAAAGGGTTGTAGTGATGAATTTGGGGATTAATGGAGGCCATCACGGGTATAAAGGACTTGGACTGTAGGTCGAAGATTTCGATGTGCCTGAATTTGGACTCCGGTCTGCACAACAAAATTGAAAGGTGTGGGGAAAGGAATATTGAAAGTGGAGGTATAAAAAATGCTTTCGACTATAACAGTACATCATAACTTGGTGTCTATGGGGAATATTAAAAGTTGAAGTGGAACAAATGTTCTCGACTATAATTATAAACCATAACTTGTTGTCTATGTGGAGACAACAAAATGTTACGTAGGGCCGTGAAAATTGAATCCGTCATTTATAAACATAATGCGAGCCAATATTTGTTATGTTGTTGGGTATTAATGAAGTGTTGGTGTACAAGCTCCATTGACAATTGTTGTTATCAACTGTATTACGACACCTCATCTATTGCCATTAATATTGATTAATGGTATGACCCGAGCACTATACGCTTACAAGGAGCACTAAATTTGACTATAAGAGGGTAAACATAAATTTGTGAACTTAGCCTAAAGTTTACAAGGAGCACTATATGCTTTTAATGGGTTTTTGGGTTGTCTTTGTTTGATGTATAGGATGTGCTAGCCAAAAAATGGTGTTTTTAAACATGTTACATATATGGATTCCACTTGTTTATCTTTCGACATTTGTAGCTCATTTTAATCAAGAGAAAGAAGGAAATGAAAGAACGATCCTAATACAAGTGAGGTTTTTAAAACCTCACTGAGGTCATGAGTGATACAATCTATTATGATTATCTAAAATAATTTTATATTTATTTTCTAAAGTTTTCCTGAGTATGCATATGTTCTTGTGTTTGTTTGCATGCGTATAATTCATAAAAACATGATTTGAATTTATTTGTGTGATTTACATCCATACAAACATGCACTATTTGGAGTGATGCTTCTTTAGTTTGGTCCAAGTGAGAAAAGTATGTCTGAAAATTCTTCTGCACATGCCTACGGATTTTTCAACACTGAAGCTTAGTGGTGTGATGGGTGTGGATTCTACAGAAGAGGGTAAGATTAAAATCTTGAACATAACTTAAAAGGCAAAGAAAGAGCATTGGGGGGATTTTGATGGTTTTTTGGGTTGTTTCTTTTTTATGTGAAAAATGTGTTAACTAAAACAAAATGGTGTTTTTAAAAATGCTATAGATATGGATTGTGTTTGTTTATCTTAAGGCATTTATAGCTCATTTGATTTGGTTAAGTGAGAATAATATGCCAACAAACATGGTTTGTAGGTATATAATTCATATAAACATGATTTACTTTAATAATATGAATTACACTCATACAAACCCTTTAGTTGACAATAATTAGTCACACTTAACCATATCAAATGAGAAAAAGTAGTCTGAAAGTATACAATGCGATGAGGGGAATATCAAAGCCTTCCCTTTCTTGGATCCTTTATTCTCTGCAAAGTCCACTGGCCATTTGTAGTGAAGATACCATATGGGATTCTGTGGGATAATAGTTTTTCATGTGGTCAATGTATTGGGTTATTATAGGGAACTAACATAGTTGGCACAGGCTTGTTTGTAGATGTTCTTATCTGTACTTCCTATTTAGACAAGGTATTTGCAAGTACTTGTGCGTGAGTTGATATTTGACTTTTCTAGCTTCCATACATGTGTTAGGCCTATAGTGCAATGTATTGAAGCAATTTGAATGATATGAGAGGCCAACGTTTTCCCATTTTCCGAGAACAACTCATCAAATTTAGAAACAATGAAAGTATTAATCCTCCCTTTACCAAGATATGCCAAGAGACAATACTAAAATTCTATAAGGTGTATTCCTAATTAATTTTTTTAAAAGAAAATCTTTTTTAAGATTTTTGAGTTCACAATTCAGCAAGCTTCTTAACCCATCGTCAAATCCTATTCAAGATATTGATCAAATACACTTTCAAATTTGCTATTTTTGTTATAAACTTTAGTTGAAGCCTAGATCTTGATTTGCTTCTTTCATGAATTCATAATTAGATTTCTGATCACCAATCTCTCAAGGCTAAAATGAAATGGGTGGTTGTGGTAGGAGGTGGAGTTGCAGGTGCCCATGTCATTAGATCTCTTTAATTCAACGGATTGATCCGTATGTGAATTTTGCATCAAATCCAATTCAATTTTTTTCATTTTTGATTATTTATAGTCTATGATCAAGGATTCCCTATGATTATTTGGTGATTGCTAAATGGAGTAATTTTGGCGGATCTTCCTCCAAACAATGGAGGATCAAACAGTTTGAAGCAAACTTAGCATAAACCATTCGGGAATTTAAATAGATTTAGATTTATTTGAATTCACTATCTACCTCCTCTTTACAGTTGGAGACATTACAGACATTAAGGTAGGCTCTAAGTTGCAATACTTACTATCCTTAATATACATCTATGTTTTCTTTCAATCCCTTAATTGATATTTGAAATACCATGGGCTATGTTGAGATGTATGGTGGAGCCAAGTTTTGCAGAGAGGTCTTTATTTAGTCACAATGACTATTTTGCAAATGGCCGCCTGGTCACTAGTAGTGTTGTGAGTGCTAAGATACTGAGAATATGTCATAGATTCAGGAGAATGGATTCCTTATGATTAGTGTAATCTAAAATTAATGAATAAATGGACATTGTTTCTGTTGTAATTAGTCAATGTCCATAATTTTATCCAGGATTTCCTTTCCTCTGCATATCATGACTTATTATATGTGCATGTCTACAATTGTACAATCAATGATGGATACATAATACTGGGCTCTGCAAACATCAACCAACGATCAATGGATGGGGCAAGGGACTCTGAGATTGCAATGGGAGCATATAAGCCATTCCATACTTATATGGATGTATCCCCTCGAGGGAAAATCCATGGGTTCATAATATCTCTTTGGTATGAACACATGGGTATTCTTATAGATGATTTCTTGCATCCCAACAACACTCAGTGCATGGGAGTAGTGAATGAAATTGGAGACAAAATATGGAATGAATTCATTTCAGAGGAGGGTCCAGATATGAGGAATCTTACTACACATCTGATGTCTTCTCTAGTATAGGTTTGGGAAGATGGTTCAGTCTCTGTCAAAGAAGGATATTCATACTTTCTTGATACCAAGGCCATAGTTTTGGGGTCTAGATCCCCCTTGCCTCCTGTTCTTACCACCTAAGACTCACAAATATTGGTTACTAATTCTTTGTAGTATCGAGTATTCCAGCTTTTCCAATCTTTATATCTTGTATATTTTTTGCAATGGAATCCATATTATTCCTTCTATAGGTTTAGGTAAGAATTTCTCTATTCCTCAGGTATTCTTCACCCCAATTTGACAAGATGACTTCAAATTGATGTATCCCTAGGATACATCACCAAATCGTTGAAGTTTTAATAGAAATTGAGTATTTATTTTAGCAAGGAAGATAGAGATCAATCCCACTACACTCAAATGCATAAAATGTGCAAATTGAATTGTTCTCCTTTTTTATGCATGCAAAAGTTAGTGGAAACAAGTAAACCATTATTAATTTAATACCTTATTGATTTATTGTTGTCCACTAACAAAGAAGGTTCTATCATTGTTATTTAAAGGTAGTGGAAATAAATAAACCATTATTAAGTTGATGGCTTCAGATAATGATAAGATAAGCAATAATGATAAGATAAGAATTGCCAACTTAATAAATCTAATAGCATGCAGCCTGATTCTCATACATTATGAGGTGCTAAGGGTATGCACGGTATACATAATGATCACTACTAATCTAGAATTAACACTGACGATGTTATGGATAAAGATACATGGAAAATCTGTGCAGAATTTCAGCTAAACTTATGTTGTACCCCTTCCGAAGAAAACATATGATGTTTTGGCTTGCCCATCCTCCTGTGTTTACAGAATTTCTCTCTTTAATTGAATTTACTGGTTGATCCATGATTGTATGAATTTACTAGTTGATTCATGATTGTATATGTACAAATTTGTAACAAGTTTGAAATGAAGAGATGATACCTTTAAATGAAATGGTTCGTCTATATTTCTACACTTACAAAATTACACTATTCAACATACATGTTCAATTTTTCCTTTTTATTGTTTCTCGCTTCTTTATGTAAACCAACAACAACGCATTTTTAATGTCTTCTTCATTATATCTGCATACAAATACCTATAGTTTTAAAATGCCAAGAAATAACCATGCAATTTATAGTAGTCTTCTTCCAAAGTTTTGAATTGTTTTAAGGGTTAGGCATCATGTTTGTGCTTTTTAAATGAAGTGGTTCATCTATATTTCTACACTTACAAAATCAATCACCCATAGTTTAAACAAAATCAACTACAAAAATAAAAACTATCCCTCTAAATCAAATAACATATACCGTTCGGCGTTCACATTGCATTGTACACATGCGATTGCTAGTTCTAGATAGTTGGTATCTCTCATCTTAATGCCAAAGACGCAAACATACACTATTCACGTTTGATTAGTCATAACAATTTTATATGACGTGGTGCAGAGCCATGATCGTATGAACTTAATGAAAGGGAACCAAGAATTCAAGTGTTTGGAAAAATATGCCCGTGGCCGAGATGGCCTTTGATAACTGTCACCAAATTTTTACCGGAAGTCACGAGTTCTTGAAAAGTACTAACAACCGGAGCTGCAGAATTTGGCCTTAGAAAGCAATAAAATGGACCATGCAAGAATAAACTCTATAGAATGTGTCTGTTACAACTTCGAAGCGTTTTTCAAGTTCAACGTTACTTGAAACTAAATTACACTT
This sequence comes from Taxus wallichiana var. yunnanensis, assembly GCA_018340775.1. Lineage (NCBI taxonomy): Eukaryota > Viridiplantae > Streptophyta > Pinopsida > Cupressales > Taxaceae > Taxus > Taxus wallichiana. The sequence goes on along the minus strand of CM031237.1, from coordinate 665,101,423 downwards.
GCTTTGCTCATGCATCCACCATATTTCTGTAGAAGTAGATTTACTTGTTAGATTCATAGATCTTTAATACATCATTACAAGCCTATACTAACTTTGCAATACCAAAGATCAGCAATAAATGCACTACAAGATATATAGACTCCTTTTCAAGTGGGTATGTTACTTTGCAATAAGAAGAAGACTGAAAATGTATCTGTAGTATGATACAGGAGCTCAAAACATTAACCAAACACAGTAATGTTTACAAACATATATTTTATATGTATACAACTAATCCTAAGGTAAATAATGTAATATGAAATATAAGTAGTCCACTCTTGGAGAGTATTCTATGGTTTTAGAACTTAATCGTCTTGTACTAGAATTGGGTGTATAGAGGGAATGGAAAATTTTACGCTCTAGATGTTACTGAAATGAAGCGTTCATTTCTCGAATCATGAATTGTCCAATTTGTTTGCCTACTGGATAACATCATATTAGAATATTTTATGTGTACGTAAAGATATTTGACCGATAGGCCTTTATCTAAAGGCAATTTTTTTGATAACGTTCGTCGTCATAATTTCTTTTTCAATTTCTTTAAAAACACTAAAAGAATCCGAGTTATGAAACTTTAATTAGTAGAACAATCATTTGAAAGGAGAAACGGCGACGGTTGCCATAATTCATTCATTTTGATAGGTGTTTGTCTTTATCTTTGCAGCAGCATCCCACCGTATTATAATGCCATCGCCAGTAGTATTCATTCATGATTCCGATTCCATGACATTCGAGTAATATTTCATGATTCGGATTTATAATAGAACAGGAGTTACATACGATTTCCCATCAAAAAGCTTCAATGCGCTTTGGCTTCCCTGGATGGTAAACCAGCTAGCGCTGTGATGAAGAGGAAGGGGCATAAGGGAGGACAGACTATAATAATGCGTTATGATGGTATAAAATATGAATATATTTCCCTTTTGAAAGAAGAATCGTAATAGATAAGGAAATATTAAAGGGTGAAGAGTCTCAGGTACCAAAATCGACCTCAGGAAAATGTATTGCATGGTTTCCAGTTGGAGAGGGATTTCAAATAAAAGGAGGAATATTCACACGATTGAGAAGTCTTTCTCCCTTTGATGGTGTTTTGGTGACCTGGTTTGCCCTTAATTATTACGGAAGCCGAAATACGAGCGCCTGCAGTGGCCCTATTATTTTTCAATTTATGAGTTTTAAAAGAAATGTATTCACGGAGGCCAATTTTAGGGTATGGTACCAACGCAACTCAGGAGTTAAATTGGTGTTCCTTTCATACATCGGCTTAAGTTATTTGTGCTGAAAAGTATAAACAGTATAGCTACATAAAAGCAACAAATTAGAGGCTTAGAAAATATTGTAAATTGTATTTATATCTTTCTTGGAATACTCTAAGAACACAAAAGTGTAAGGAGTGCAAGGGACTTACAAGTGTGATGCAATATTCATAATAATATATTTATTTAAAATTATATTGATGTTATAATGCTTATTTGCATGTATGTTTTAAAATATATTTTATGTAAAAATATTTCAATGATGGAATTTTAAGATTATAAAGTGTTTTTATTTCATGTATATGTTTAATAAAATTTTGTATGGAAAATATGAAATTCTGAGATCATTATGTTATTTTAAATACAAATAACTATTATTGTATACAAATTGAAATGAAATATTGAAAATTTAGTTACTAAGAAGTTGTAGTGTAGAGTCACACTTTTGTACAATTTCATATTTGGATAATAATTCTTTAGAAGGCTATTTCCTTGGCGATTATTGGCATGGAACTTAACTTAATTGTGTTTCAATTTCCTTAAAAATTCTATTGAATTGAATTATGAAATAAAATAATCATCAATGTATGTAACACTTGTGACAAACAATAGGGTAAAGAAAACAATTCACATTCTCTTGTTTCTTAGTCAATTTCCAACTCAATATTTTCACCTTTGAATTGAGTCTTCCATTATACACACAACTTATCATTGTAGGTTTGACTTTAGCATAAAAATATTTACATCTTATTTAAGTTAGCATGGGTGTGTTCCATTCAAGTAGATGGGTATGGTCCATGTATGCATGTCACAACTTTGGGTTGGTTTGTGAACATAATTACATCTACCATTTGAATAGGCCTCATGCTACTTTTTCAATACTTGTGTTCTCTCTTAAGCACTCAACCTCTTCACAACATCTCCATCTCTATCAATTTTAATTATTATATTTTCTATGTCTACGATAGCTTATCTTTTTCAAGGATCGCTACAATTATAAAAATTATTTCTTCTTGACTTTTCATAATTGTCTCCTATCGTGTATTTGAAGTTCCATAAAAATTTGTTTACACACGTCAATGTAAGTAGTGGAGGAATTTTTATGGTTTATTATTGAGATCATTATCTAAGAGTTGAGAAACCTTTGGAATATTTGAGGAGAACTCTCATCGGGAAATTTAATGGTCGACATATCTTATAGAAGACGTGTAATTTGTGGTAATAGAAAGTATGGCAACTGATTTTGGGGTATGGGCCTGTCGACACTAAAATTTTCCTCCATAATTTCTATTTCATTAATGTATGTATTAGGAATAGGATGTTGTTAAGTGTAATTAGTAGTAGTGTCTCGATAGAAGATAACGGCGCCTCAAGATGGTGCCGCCAATAATGTGGAGTACGGTAATAGTCAAAGTACAATAGGAATGTTGTAAAAAGTAAATATTTGTCGTAAGTGGTCCGGTAATGTTAAAATGTCAAAGTTTGGGTAATTAGAGAAGTAGGGTCTACATGATTAGGAATTAGAAATATTATATTGGTAATAAGGACAAGGAGTGAGGTCATAAATATTTTGTGTATTTTATTTGTAAAAAGTCTAAAATGTGGAACCCATGTAAATGATAAGGTTTATCTTATCTTAAGAGATAAGCTTACATGTACTTGATAAGAGTTAAGGTATGGAATATGATTCGTCAGAGGGATTTCTTATCCTATCTTAGAGATAAGATGGATAAGCCTGAAGTTCTATAAATAGAGAGGCCACCCTCATTTAGCATAGAAAGAAGTAGTAAGAAATATTGTAGGAAGTGTGCAAAGGAAGCCATCGTTAAAGGTGTATCAAGAAGCAATCGAGAGGTGTAATTGTAAAGTTTCTCCCATAGTCTTGTTCAAGTGCCTCATGGGTGAGATTGTAACAATTTCATGTTAATATTATAATTTACTTTGATATTTCAGATTTGTCATCATTCCGTCTTATCATAGTCGATGGTATTTTTGTGTTATGTTGTTGTTTTGTTTCAGATTACATCCACCAAACTAAAGGTCGTGTGCATTAGTAAATAATCATAAAGACGAGGAGTTCCCGTGAAGAATTATCATAAAGTGCCGGATTGGTGATGACATTTTGGTTCCGTTGCCGACCATTCCTCGTTGGTGGATTTTCGGAGAGATATTCCCACTTAGTCAAAAATCAATCGAGGGTAACCTTGTTTTTACTCGTGCATAGTAGTTACCATGGTAAAGTCATTTTTGCCATGAATAGTAGTTACCATGGTAAAGTCATTCTTTTTGGGAATAGTATTTACCGCATTAAAGTCACTTTTTTTTGTGAATAATATTTACCGCAAAGAACTTCACTTTTTACCATGAATAGTATTTATGCAGTAATTTCACTTTTACCGTGAATAGTGTTTACCACAAGAAAGTCCGGTTTTTACCATAGTAAGTCAAGTTTTACCATAGTTACCGTGGTCATTTCTATTTTAATGTAGAAAGGTGTAAAGTCACTTTATTACATAGTGATTCCAATTATTTGTGCACATAAGTCTTGTTGATCAGACTTGTGGGTTGGTATTTCACGGTGGTTACTTTTGAAAATGGGAAAGATTCCTGTTTTTTCAGCTCAATCTAATGAAGATGCTTCTTCTTTCATTCAAGAGTTTAAACGATCTTGTATTTGTAATGGCCTCATAAGAAGGGAACAATGGACTGAATTTTTTCCTACCTTTTGGATGGTTCAAAGACTTAGGTGGTTTCAAACACTAGGTGATAATGTGAAAAATTCATGAGATTTATTAATCGAAAGTTTTCTTGAAGAATTTGGTGAACAACAGAGATATGCAGATCTCATGATCGATATCACAAAGCTAACCCAAGGAGAGAAGGAGAAGATAAGGGATTATCATGCTCGTGTTCTAGAGCTAAGGAGGAAGCTCGACGCCCAGATCCGGAAGGAAGGATTAGCGGATGGGTTGATGAATGGCGTGGATAATCTCCTATGTAAGCACTTCATTCTTGGGATGAAGCCAGAGATCAGACAACGAGTGAAGTATGACCATCCCAGCTACCATTGAACAAGCAAAGGATATTGCAAGAAGGCAAGAAGAAAGCATGGAAGAGGAGCCCAAAGAAATTGTTGCTAAAGTAGAGCCTACACCAGCACCTTTGGTCCATAATCCACAACCACTCCGGTGAGCACAAATATTTCTCCTAGTACATCTACTGAGTATGAAGATTTGCTCAAAAAGATGGGTCAGTTAACTATTAATCTTCTTCAAGGAAAGGAATTTAGTTCTCAGGGAGGAGATAGAGGTCCAAAAAGAAATATTTCTGAAGTTGTATGTTATGGTTGTTATAAAAAGGGTCATTATAAGTATAATTGTCCAGATAGAGCTTCTACATCTGGTACAAGAGATAATGATAAAGGAAAAGCACCTGTGAATTCTCTTGATGTAGTAGATAAGAGTAGAAATAATGAAGTAGATGTGTTTCAGAATAAAAAGAAAGAAAGAAAAAGATAATCAAGATGGAAATGATCCTAAGAAGATGAAAGGAGAAACTAGTAAGAAACATAGGAGAAGAAAGTTGGGTGTGCAGGATTTTCTGATTTCACAGGGGCAAGGACCATACTCCATCTTGGAAGATCTGTCCAAAAGGCCTGCAAATATTACATATGGTCAACTCTTGGCTATGTCTTCCGAGAAGAGGCGGAGTCATGAGGTGGACTCAATGCTCGAAGAAGGAAGGAGGTTGAGGTCCCCGCTTTAGAGGAGGCAGAGGCAGATCCCTATGCTCCACAAGCCGAGGTATTATGTAATGGTATTTTAATTCATGATGTCTTAGTTGATGGAGGTGCTGCAGCTTAATGTAATGACCGAGTCTCAGTAATGAATATGTTGGGTTTAAAATTGATCGCCCTTCAACACTTATGTTAAGGTCATTAAATAAGGGAAAACTAAACCGTAAGGTGTAGTTTCAAATGTGGCAATATCTCATATGGGTGTTGTATGTGTGGTAGACTTTCAGTGATGAAAATGGTATCTGCTAGGCACCCAATGCCGGGCCGGGAAGACCATGGCTAAGGAGAGTTCATGCAAGAAACTACCTGGAATGAAGGTTTCATGACACTGGACGTGGTAGAGAGAGGGTGAAGATAAACGTGATCCTCGACATCATAAAGTGAACCTCGTGGATTCAAGTGATGAAACCGATGATCGACATCCTCTCGATTACTCTAGTACCAAGTGAAGTGGACACCGAAGATGAAGAAAGCGAGGTGGATGTTTCACCATGGATATCCTGCCACACACCAACTCATGACCCCATAAAATTATCTGAAGAAGAAGTTGATGATCGTCTCCAACAAATAAAGATTGGTGATGCTGTGATGGAGAGTGAGAAGGAATCCTACCTCCAGCTCTTTCGAAGGTACATACACCTATTCACTTTTGATTACAAGGAACTCCGTCAAGTAAGTTGGGTAGAACATTCTATTGAGCTGGTAGATGGTGCTAAGCCCATAAAGCAAATGCCATATAGAATGAATCCTAATTTTTCCAAGACTGTAAACGAAGAAATAGATATGTTGCTTGATGCAGATTCATATTTGCTGTGGAGAATTCAGAATGGGTTTCTCCCATTGTGATCTCAATAAAAAAGAATGGGAAGCTACGCATTTGTGTTGATTACAGGAAGCTCAATAAGGCAACAAAGAAGGATCATTACCCTCTTCCATTTTCATATCAGATCTTGGACGAAGTAAATGCTGGCCAGAGTGCTATAGTTTTTTGATGGATATGGGCTACAACCAAGTTCGTATAGCAGAGAAAGATCAGCTGAAGACCATGTTCACCACTCCTTGGGGAACGTTTGCTTATAGAGTTATGCCTTTTGGGTTGTGTAATGCTCCAGCAACATTCCAGTGTTTGATGAATAGGGTGTTCGAACCCTACATTGGGACCTTCATCAGAGTATTTCTGGATGATTTTTGCATCTATGGGAGCAAGTTGGACCACCTACACCAAATGGAGATAGCATTTCAAAGGTTAGATGAAGCACAAGCCTCACTAAACCCTACAAAGTGTGTCTTTGGATGTTCTAAAGGCGTTTTGTTAGGGCATGTTATATCTAGAGATGGTATTGGTACTGATCCTGATAAAGTTTCAAAAATCAAAGATTTACCATTTCCTATGAATAGAAGTAAGTTGAGATCATTTTTAGGCCATGTGGGTTACTATAGAAGGTTCATCAAGAATTTCTCAAAGATTGCATGACCCACTAACCCAGCTTTCAAGAAGGATGTTACTTATGAACTAGGAAATAAGGCGCATGAAGCTTTTGGACAATCAAGGAAGCCCCGGTGTCTTCACTGTTTTGAAGAATCCAGAATGGAGCAAGCCATTCATTGTGTACAATGATGCCTCGATGCAGCACTAGGAAGTACTTTGAGCCAAAAGGATGAAAATGGGAATGAACATCCAATTTACTTTGGGAGAAGACAAATGAGCAAAGTTTGAGGTAAATTATATCAGAATCAAAAAGAGGCTCGCTATCATTTTTGTTGTAAAGAAGTTTAGAAATTACTTGCTAGGGCAAAAATTTCTAGTCAGAATGATCATCAAGCTCTAAAATATATTGTAAATAAGCCTAACCCATCGGGAGGATAGCAAGATGGATAATTTTGCTACAAGAATTTGAATTTGATATTATAGATAGGCCAGAAAGAAGCATGTCAACGCAGATGCACTCTCTCGAGCCTATGATGGTTTAGGATCATCTTGTGATGATGATGATTTCCCCGATGCAAAGCATTGTTATCCTCGACACAATCCCTAGTGAATACATAGACATTTGGAATTATCTCGAATGAATTCAAGTTTCCTGATGGTGCCAATGCAAAGACTAAGAGAAAGATTACTCAAGCCAGTCGTCCATATTCTATTCTGCATGGAGTATTATTTCGAATAGGACCTGATGGACAATACAAGAGGGCAGTTGGACGTGATCAAGGGAAGGAACTGCTAGAAGAATTCCACAATGGTACATGTGGAGGGAACTTCTCTGGACAACTTACAACAAGAAGGATCTTGGATGCAGGTTATCACTGGCCCACTCTTTTTAAAGATTGTTATAATTATTGTAAGACATGTGATATTTGTCAAACACATGGTAACCGTAAGACTTCATCAGCTCCATTATGCCCTATTCTTCCACTTGGTCCCTTTGAAAAGTGGGGAATAGACATTGTAGGTCCACTTCCAACTACCTCACGCCAAAATAAGTATATTGTAGTTGCCACAGATTATTTGACCAAGTGGGTTGAAGCTAGGCCATTGAAAACAACTTCCATGGATGAAGTGGCAAGGTTCATATATGAACGCATTGTCACCAGATTTGGTTGTCCATTAGAAATTGTAACAGATCAAGGAAGCCACTTCATTAATGAGGTGGTAGAAGCCCTAGTCAATAAGTTTTCTATTAAGCATAGGAAGGCAACAACATACAAACCAAGCACAAATGGACAGGTGGAACGAACAAATTTTGTGTTGTGTCAAATTCTAGCAAAAGATGCAGCCTTGCAGGTACATAAATGGGATAAGAGGATTCATGCAGCATTGTGGGCATATAGGGCAACATCAAAGTCAGCAACAGGATACTCTCCATTTCAGTTGGCCTATGGCATTGATCCAGTTCTTCCTATTGAGTTTGATATTCCCACTGTGAGAGTTATGAAAAATGAAAGGATGAATGAAAGTGATTCAATAAAAGAAAGGTTGGTACATCTTCATTTGCTAGAGGAAATGAGGGAAATAGCAAAGGATACAAGCCATAAGAAGAAAATGAAGCAGAAGGAATACTTTGATCAAAAGATCCTTTGGTCTCCATTTCAGGTGAATGACTTGGTTCTAGTATATGATTCCAGATACAAAAAAAGAAGACAGAGGAAATTTCTTCCAAAATGGATGGGGCCCTACAAAATAGCAGAAATCAGGTGGCATGAAAATGGTACGTACCGACTGGAGGAATTGGATGGCACTCCCATTACGAAATGGGTCAACCACGACAAGTTGAAGATTTTCCACGCACCAGAAGAGTCTACTCCGAGGACGGAGTAGAAGCTAGGAAGGGGGAAGATGTCGACACTAAAATTTTCCTCCATAATTTCTATTTCATTAATGTATGTATTAGGAATAGGATGTTGTTAAGTGTAATTAGTAGTAGCGTCTGATAGAAGATAACGGTCGCTGCCAGTACGGTGCCGCCAATAATGTGGAGTACGGTAATAGTCAAAGTACAATAGGAATGTTGTAAAAAGTAAATATTTGTCGTAAGTGGTCCGATAATGTTAAAATGTCAAAGTTTGGGTAATTAGAGAAGTAGGGTCTACATGATTAGGAATTAAAAATATTATATTGGTAATAAGGACAAGGAGTGAGGTCATAAATATTTTGTGTATTTTATTTGTAAAAAGTCTAAAAATGTGGAACCCATGTAAAATGATAAGGTTTATCTTATCTTAAGAGATAAGCTTACATGTACAGATAAGAGTTAAGGTATGGAATATGATTCGTCAGAGTGGATTTCTTATCCTATCTTAGAGATAAGATGGATAAGCCTGTAAGTTCTATAAATAGAGAGGCTACCCCCCTCATTTAGCATAGAAAGAAGTAGTGAGAAATATTGTAGGAAGTGTGCAAAGGAAGCCATCAGTTAAAGGTGTGTTGAAGAAGCCATCGAGAGGTGTAATTGTAAAGTTTCTCCCATAGTCTTGTTGAAGTACCTCATGGGTGAGATTGTAACAATTTCATGTTAATATTATAATTTACTTTGATATTTCAGATTTTTCATCATTCCGTCTTATCATAGTCGATGGTATTTTTGTGTTATGTTGTTGTTTTGTTTCAGATTACATCCACCAAACTAAAGGTGTGCATTAGTAAATAATCATATCACGAGGATTTCCCGGTGAAGAATTATCATAGTGCCGGATTGGTGATGACAGCCTATCTTCCATAATCTTTCCAAATGCTAGATTGGTTTTTTGTTTCAATTGGTGGAAGATGATTTTAAGAATTATAGGTGCAAATGGTTATGGGGAATGCCTTCATGGATCTAAAGAATTTAATGATTTATTTTTATCCCAAAACTAAAGTTTCTAGGAGGCTACCTATTTGGGTGAAGATACATGGTTTTCCTATGGAATTGTGACCATAACAATTAGGATATTATGAGAGAGATTAATGGACTAGGGGTGATATTTGTGTTGTGTGGTTTGGGGTGTTGGTAAGAGTACATGGATCAATTTAACCACTTATAAATTAGATTGGAATTCCATAGCTTTTAAAACTTAGATGGATAGTTAATCTTGAAGATGTACATGAATTATGTAAGAAAATGCCTATCACAAATATAATTTCATGGAATTCGATGATAACATGACATGTAAAAATTGTGTTTTTAACTAGGTTATAATTAATAAATGTTTCCACGAGATGTGGACTACATGATTGCATGATATATGTAGTAAATTTTACATTCATAGCTTAACTTTGGATACTTTTAAGAAAAAGTGACACTAAGTCATAAATCTAGATTCCATAATATTTTGCAAAGTAACATATTAACATGTGTTAAATCAAGGTTTCACAAAGCATATTAGAATGATATTTTTGTGAGATGTTTTAGCTATAATTTTTTTCTTAGATTTGTGTAAATAATATGAAAACATAAATATAACATCTGAACTTTTTAACAAAAGTCTCAATATTCAAGGAACTAAAAGTAAATTGTAATCTTCATCAATACTTTATGAATCTTTACTTGTGAAAATGCGAGCAAGAAATTGTTTATTATTAATGACCTTTAAATGTATTATTGTGATAATATTTCTATTTTATGGAGCGAGGACCATATTTAAGAACAAATATTTATCATGAAAATGATTCATTATTTATTTTTACCAATAAAAGTGTGCTGTCGGCCTCCGAAAAACACCTATAGATGACGTTGCTAGTATAATAACTTGTATAGAAAAATTCCATAATTACTAAAAAGGGTATTTTCCTTATACGAATAAGTGAAATGACAAAGAATTTACTAAATAATAAATTAGTAAATCTCGTAGAAACACACTACAAGAATATTCACATGCGATGAAATTGTAAGCCTATGATTATTAGATTAACAATAATTCCATTGCAGAGATATTTTGAGTTCAATCATGTAAATTAAAAATATTGTTGCATGTATATACTCATAAGTCACATGTAAACAATCAAGAAAACATATCTTTTGTGGAATATAGTAAACATAGTCTTTAGAATTTTTTAAAGATACACAATGTATCTTTAAAGTGGAATTTTGTAAAGATATCCTATGGAATTTTGAAACATAGAATTTTAGAAAGATATTAAATGAGATTAAACTCGGTATAGCATTCCTACAAATATATCAGCCTTGGCATATAGAATGTCCACTTATTGATAACATATGCAGTTATGATATAAATGAGATCACGAAGAAGACACACATTAAGTAGGATTAGTACATCCGGAAGAGTGGGAGTTTTTCATTGATTATGCCCCACGGGACCCTCAACATTAATTATCTATAACTTATTAGTAAACATAATTTTGATCTTAACTGAGCTTTTGGCCACAAACTATAACTAGCAAGAAATTATAAGAATTACACCCAAATGTCATAGGAATGACCCATATCACCAATAATATCGGTTCCACCATGCATATATCTACTAAAGATGTCTCCATCTTATTTATTGAGAAAAGTGGAGCATTGTTAATAATCACAATACATGCATCTGCAAGCCTAGGTTTACCACCCTTTTTATATGATAATCTAAGGAACATATGGCACATGAAAACCATACCTAATACGAAAGATTATAGACAACCTCAATATGTTACCAAATTCACATGAAACCTGATTACTTATTTTATCTACCACGGAATATTAGTGACAACCATATCATAAGTTACACCATGCCAAGCATAGATACTTTCTACTTTATAGGAAGATATGTTAAATGTGGATTATACTTGATTGATCAAATGATATTTGGAAAAATTGTTAATCCATTCAAGTAATCACCTACAAATGAAATTCCCCACTTGTAAATGATATTTATTTTGGGGCCGCTACCATACTTCTTGGTGACCTAAAATAATTACCCTAAATTAAGGATACTCCCTTATACATTAGTGAAACCTATGATGATATGATATGGTTACAATTTAGAATGGTCATAATATTAACTCGCCAACATTCGAAATTAATGCCACTTATCTCATTTTCAAAAACCTATTATTTAATATTAAAAATGCAATTTCCACAAAAGAAGATTGGAACCATTTTATGTCTAAAACCTTGCATGCATTTTCCCCATAGAACAAGATCCTTTGAAAGATGCAACACACCTATACTCAATGAATTTGAAATAGAAACATTACATAATGAACACAAACTATGGTCCCTTTACATGCCTTTCCAAAGAAGATCAGCTATAATAACAAATATGAAACTCAAAAGTACACTTCTCATTTGTGTGGGTGAAGAATCCATGCTTATCAAGAAAGACGTAAAAGTAATCTTATTCCATTACATGTACCACTCGTAGATTATCGATTCCATAATCAAATGTTTGACCAACACACTTTTAAAAAAAAAAAAATTTAGAACTTCGTGTGAAACCCAAAAATAATATAGTTATACATGTTATAAATTCGTATTCATGATCACTAGATCTATGAAAATAAAAGTGGCGTTCCTACCAATTTGTTTTTACATTTTTATAATTGAGAGCTGGACATATGAAGCCATTGGGAGGGGTCAAATTTATTTGGGATCCTACTTCAAAAATTGGAATATTGAATTCAAACGCGCGTTGCATTAGGTAAGTGATGCTAGATAGATATTAATGAGGTTATTTCCCAAGGGTAAGATTTGAATTTTGGCATAGAGGATAATAATGTATAAATAACTTTAATATGATCCTAAAGGATGTATTTAAATAATCAAAGTCTTGTCTCTTAGATTCAGAAATTGTTTTGAAGCCTTTAGACATGAGTTCTAATGTCTTCCTCATACTTCTTTGTAGACCTTCTCTATATAGTAAAAAATAAATTAAAATTAGCAAACATCACCTTGTTGCTTTCCATCCTACACAAACCACTTCCAACAATTCCCATCGCATCCACTCCCTTCTTGGTGTAGACTTGTTCCTAAAGGAGCAACCATTAATAATAATATATTTAAACAAAATTATTTTACTACAAGGAATATGTCGCACGAGTGAACATTAGTAAAGTTGGGAGACACCTTGTGATCCAAAATCATAAGGAAATTGAAACACATTCACCAAAAAAATTATTTAGATGTTGATTTTTTGAATGGATTTAAACATTAAGGCATTTCTATATTTTTAATTATTTTTAAAAAATCTATGAGCTCTATGGTTATCATAGAAAAACCATAAATAAAATTACAAGATAATGACACCATCCATGATAATGGAGTTCTCCGTTAACACCTATGTCTTTGAGTCCATTTTAATGGGACCAATCTATTAAAATAACATAAAGTAACACTTACAAAGGTGTATCAATGATTCATACCTCAAAGTAATTTCCATAGTTTTCACCTTGAAAAATAAACGCCTACTTCGTTTGGTCGCTTGCAAATTTTCTCTAATAATGCTCCTAACTCCCATAATAAGCCTCTAAATATACACAAAGTGTTTTTAGATTCCAATTTAAATATAAGATAGCTCTTTTTATAACATTCTACCACCTTTTGGTGGAATGGCCAAGCTTATCTTTTTGGATGGGGTTTGTTATAAGTTGTAAAACCCCTTATCCCCTCTTGTCAGGTCATGTTTTCCTTTGTGGGATAAATCCAACAAGAAAAGGGAGGTTTGTCATTTTGATGTTTAAATCGATTTGGTGGCATTTGTTTTCCGGCTTAAAATCCTATTTTTTTCATTTTGACTCATCGGTTGGTGTAACGCACGCTAAAAATGCCCACATGAACCCCAAGAACCACCTAGAGCAAGCTAAAAAAATTATGGAATAATTTTTTTGAAAAGCGTGCCCACAAAAAGTTTCGAAAATAACAGTTGCACATTAATATTTCTAAGTCAATTATATTTAATAATAAAATTTTCCCCATTAACAAAATATTGAAACCCACATTTAAACTTTAATACCTTTAATTTGACTAAGCATGTTAATCTCCCCCTAAGTATTATTTTAATAAACAATTTAATTCCTACTATAGTGAAATATTTCATATTTAAATTTAGAGGGTTAAAGGGGCCAAAATAAATAAATACCCAAGGTATTTAATTCCACAAGGTTTAAACAATTAACAAGGTCCCCATTTGTCATGGGGTTAAAAATAATAACATTCCATTACCCCATAAAGGGTACTTTTAAAAAATCAACCCATGCATTTTTAATTTAAAACATTTAAATTAAAAGACAAATTTCCACTAACCCACTCTCCACCTACTTTTTGTAGGAATGAATCTCATCCCTTGGATGAATTCATTTGGGGCCATTAGATGAGGGGGAAACAACTAACCCTAAAGTATGCTTAAGAAAACTACTTTCTCCTTTCTTGTATAACCTTATTGTTTCTTTTTTAATTTTGCAGTTCTCGGAGGAGGATGAAGAAACCATTAGAGGCCATCTCATGTTCAATCTTCAGCTCAATGTCCATCAAATTCAAAAAATTAATCGTAATCAAACAAAATAGAAGTGGGAAAACGAAAATGAACCGATACAAACCGAAAGAATAAATGTTTAGTCATTTCACCGGGTAATTTCATGGAAATGGGGGTCAAAGGGGGTGTTAAATGGACACTTTTTTCTAAAAATAAAAATCTTCAACTTCGACGAGTTATTTGAAATACTTACACTCATAATTGGAATATGTTATAAGAACATGAATCGTAGCAATTTGAGTCCAGCTTTCAAAGCTACTCATTTTTAAAAAATGGATATGTATAATTGGTTTAGAGATATAAAATACAAATAGGTGATCTTATTTTTGTTAAAAAAACATAGGTGATGTGACAGTCCGTGGCCCCTCATATTTTGAGCACTATTTAGTATTCTTTAGAACTCTTAGGTAGAAAGACAAATATGAGCATATAGTTTGTGATAGAATTTTTAAAAAAATTTAGTGAGTGTTTAATGTTCTATGATTTTTAAAGTACAAATATTTTAAAATTTGAAAAATAAGGGATAGTTGATCAGTGGGCCCCGTAATTACCTAAAAAACATCAAAACTTTACAATTAGTCCTAGTTTGTGAATGCATAGTTTTTAATTGAATTTAGATGAGTGAATAAAAAGGTACACAATTAATGATAGATATGTATAAATTCAAAAAAAAAGCTATAAAACTAAATAGTTACAAAATAAAAAGTATGGAAACCTTATACTAGTAAAAAGTTTGAAAAATCATATATTTAGAAAGAAGAAAGTTTATTTGACGTTGTAGTCAATTTTTTTATAGATGTGTTGATCAATTTTATAGGATTTATCATTGATAAAGATTAATTTTATCATTTTTGTTGAAAACATGCATTTTGTTATGTTTTAGCCGTTCCATGCCTCGGGTTTGGGGATCCAAATAGGATTTAAGGAAAATATTTGGGCCTTGAATATTGGAGAAAGGAAACATGACCCTACTTCCTTTTTTATACATCCCATGTACGCCAACAACCTTTTCCACCTATTTCTTTGTATTTATGCCCCACTTTGTCTTCTCTACACATTCCTGCACAAATTTAGAGTAGTTTAGGTTTTCCCATACCCCACTATCTATATATTTCTAATCATGGGGATAAAATCCAAAGTAATGACATGAATATGGTCAAGAACAAGACACTAGAGATAATACAAGGGTGTCACCAAATTGAAGAGATATAGTAAAAAGAAGAATAGGTTCTCGTAATCATGAAGTGAATGCAAAACATTTCTGGATATGACTAAAATACTACTTTTCTCTAAGTTTAAGAATAAAATACCAAAAATTAACATTAGCCAAAGTTTATTTTTATTGAACAAATCATTTCATGTGAAAATCAATCACTCACATACCACCAAGTGCTTTATAGGAATCATGTTCAATTTGCAATGCAATACGATTTTTTTCAACTATGTTTTATTTTACAAAATGACATCATGTCGCATGAGTGTGGATTAAATTTCCCACCAAAATATGTAAGGGAAATTATTCGTACGATATTTTCTCAAAGGTCAATGGGTAAGTTTTTTTCCAACAAATAATGTTTGGATAGAATGTGAAATGAATATAGTAGTTTTCCATAACAAAAAGGATTTATCCGTGACCAAAGTTAAAATTCAATAAGAAAAGAGTTATTCAGCTTTCTGCAAATATAAGTCTATGCCATATATATATAAAGATGGAAAATAATCTAACATGTGTGAGCTTGTTACAGAACAATTATGTGTATTAGAATATATGGTCAAATTCATAGGGGAAATTGTTTATGAGTATGCTAGGAACACACATAGAGCTCGATGGTTGGATGAACAATTGAAGTTAATAAATGACACATTTCCAATTGGTACTATTGTTTTATTAGTTTAATTTGTATATAATTACTCATTATAGCCACAAATGAAGCTTCAATCATAATATTATAACTCAAAGTGTAAGTTGCTATTTTCTTGCATATAACATTCATGCACTCTCCAAAAGAACTAAGAATGATTACAAAATATTAAGATAATGTAGACACAAAATAATGCACTTTGGGTAATAATATAGTCTTGATCAGATTATAATATTCATTTGATTCCTAAGTAATAACAATACTAATTAACACATGTCTTTTGCCACCTTTCTTTGTTTTTTTTTGCTACTTTCTGCTTTTACATCTTTTCTCGCATACAGTCTCCACTTTTACTCTTTAGCATTTTTTTATCTTAAACACTAAAGCACTAAGCTAAGACGCCAACACTAGGCGTCCTCATCCCATCACATTTTTAGTCACACATTTCAGGTCCTTTTTAGCCATTTGAGCATCTTATCTTTTTGGTAGTCATTCTTTTCTAGGGTTAATTATAAAATTAAAGCAAGGGAATCATACACATATAAATTTTTGTGATCATAACAAAGGGAAAAGAAATAAGCATGTACTATCTTCACCTAAGTTTTCATTCATCAAGGCATATAAGGTCCCCATAGCATCCGTCTAGCTCTAGCACAAGGGAAAAAGATTTGTTCATCTCGCATAAAATTCATAAGACGGAAGTTAATTTTATTCCATGCACACATTTACTACATTTATTTACATATATTTAATTTCTCACTATCCACGCGACTAAAAAGATAAACCTAGGGCATAATTTTCACGCGCATGCACACACGCACGCGCGCACGCGCACACACACACAAAAAAAAAAAAAAAAACCGTACACACACACACACAAAGAGAACTATATTGGGTTTGATATGTAGTTCACCTCTCATTGTAAGTCCACCATCATTGTGGCATATGAGCACAATCCAACCCCTCATTCTTCATCTTTATTTTTAATATTCGATGTCTATTTGATGGTTTTATAGTTTTATTCTTCATTACAGTTTCCAATGAATCCAATGATCATTGTGAGAATCAGAGTGACAAAAGGTGAGCATTAGTAAATATCTTGTGACCCTGAGAATTTTGGGTCTTTAGCATTTAAATACACCCAGTGTCAAGAATCAATACATATGCACCGTGGGCACCTTTGTCCCTCTCTGACACCCCTATCCACCCTTTTCTTCCGGTTCTACTATTTTCTAAGCTCCAAAGAGGGAAATTCAATGCTTCAAATTTCTCTATCTTCCAACTTTGTGCACTTTCTAGAAGTTGGAAAATTAGCTAAGGCATATTACCCTTCTTTATATATAAGGGTTTCATTATTTATTGCTTAGTTTGCTTTAGTATATTTATGTATTTCATTACTATCCATTTATTAATTTTGTAGCATTCAAGTTAGGCTTGTGTATTTACATTTTATCTTAATCGTTTTGGTGAAACTCGACATGAAAATCATAAGATCAAAATATTTACTAATCTTTTCGAAGACACGAAAAGAACTCGGATGACACCTCACTAATCATACATATCTAGTTGTTAATACTAAGATGTACCCTCGAGTCGATTCTTTCTCTAACCATGATTGTAATGCAACATTTTCTTCTAATCACTTAAACATTAGTGCCTCTATTGGATCTTCCTCTATAAATAATACCAAGGTGGATCCATCGCGGCCCATCGCTGCATGTTCTATTCCACTTCCTACTTTGTTTGGCTATCCTCTTTAAAAAAATTCATATCCAATGAACAATTCCTATGGTGTTTTTAAGCTTCATGTTACAATAGGTACCATTACTATGTTAGTTACCTTCCTTGTGCAACAAGTAGTTGACATGTGTGACATGCACTTAAGCCTAAATTAGATTTGTAGGTGTAAGTGTATCATCTCCACGAATTATTTATGCCTAAAATTCATTCACAAAAATAAATTCATTTTCATGAATGGTGTACCTCTATCTACTCCATGCTCATCATATCCTCTCACGGTTGTAAGTCCATCACCTATTCCATCTAGTGTGTCATACCCTATAGAACTTAAAGCACAACCTCTCCTAGCTCACCTACTCACACACAACCTATGTTTTTTCACCACTCTGCTAGTCTAGTACATCATTGTAGGAACATTACTAAGAGCGGTTCCTACGTCTATATGCAAGTCACCACCTTGATTTATTCCACGCGTTGTCCATCATGGCCATGTTATTATTCGCATAGGTCTCTATCACCTACATATTTTCTTACCTCAATATTCCCACAAGATATGCATCAATTACATGCATATATAATTCACTCACCTACCCAACGTTTATGTCATATACCACCACTCTTAGAGCATGGTCACACGTATTCATCACCGCCAACATCGGGTAGAAGACATCATAATATACTCCTATCATATAGCTCATTCATCCACGTAAACTTGGGGGAATTACATTTCTTCTCCCCAATAATCAACAAATGTCTTACATTCACCTTATCACTTACCTCACTTATATCATCTACATCTTATGAAATTCTCGTATCATTACTACCTTAAAATTTACTCTTGTGCTATGGTTAAAACTTGAGTGTAGAGGGAATACTATAGACAAGAACCTCACACACTCCATAGTAAACACTACACATTACACATCCTCACACATTCTACACTTTTATATATACGCATCCTTTTCCTATTATATCTATTATGCATCTTTCACATTATGTTCTTTATACACCTATACATCATACACATTCTCCACTATACTTATACATTATAAATCATTCACATTTATATAATCTACACATATTACATGGCACACTACACATTTTACATTACAGACATTACCTACCATACACATCACATGGAATTTTCTCACCACCACAACTATTACACATTTTACTCATCTCCCTTCAAACACTACTCTTAGTTCCCGATGACACACTTTATTCAATCGGTCCATACTCGAATGATGAGGTTTTTAAATCAAATGGACCCCATCGTGCTTACATATTTCCACACCTTGACATTCACAATCAATGAATTTTCTCATCTCATCTACACATCTCATGATATATGCTTTTGATACATCATCATGTTTTCTATAACCTCATCTCTTCATTTCATGATATAGGCATTGTGTTACATCATCACATTTTATATCGTATCATCAAAAAATTTCATGATATACACTTTGTGCTCCATCATCATGTTTTCTATCATCTCATCTATACATTTTATGATATGCTCTTTTGTGCTACATCATCAATTTTTCTATCATCTCGTCTCTACACTTTGTCATATATACTTTGTTCTACATCATCATGTTTTTATATTATCTCATCCATAAATTTTGTGATATATTCTTTAGAATAAAGCATAAAAAAATTATACCACCTCATCACTTTTCCTTGTCACATTAAATCCTCAACATCACATGATAATTAACATCATTCTTACACACACATTTCAGACCACTTCCCGATGATGCACTCTCGTTTATAGATCATTATTAACTACGAGGTGGCATAAATAAATGGACCTCAATGGATACATACACATCCAATCAAGGGGAATGTTTCTCCTACCATTCATCCAAGTATTCCATTCCATACCATCCACAACATACTACATATCTTTCCTTTATTTATTCTTTCTTACATTTACTTGTTACATGTTCATCTTTCTACACATGCTAGATATATATCTTGTATGTAATTATCTTTACCATACACACATGGGCATTTACTTCCCTTTCTAGTTGTAATTGCAGACTATATAGATCTATTACAGAAACATCGATGCTTGGCATGGTACCTTTTACCATCCCACAAGCAACTCCTCATGGCATGCACATTCACGTACTACGTGTTCTATTGTTTCATTTTATAATTAGAAATTTAAATCATCGATTATAAAAGCTTTGAAATAATTTTTATTTTTCAAGCATGCTAATGGGTGCTTCATGTAAAACATTTGTTATGTAGGACTATATTTTTCCTTGATTGTTTGTTACATTACTTACCATATTTTTCCGATCGTATGCTTTTTTTTTATGGGCTTTTCCCTTTGTCTAGTGTCCACACTTGTCTTCTTACAAGATTTATGGCCTTGATTTTCTTACGACATCATGATTTTTGTCCCATATTTTTAACCCACTTTCTACAAAGTATACATTTTCTTCTTACGTATTTACATTCTTGCACCTAAGTTTACACATTGTCTTCTTAGCGTAAAAATTATCTTTTACTTTCATGTTTTCTTGTACTAAAAATTGTCTCCTAGCCACTTGTTTGTGTTATCCTTGGTTTTTATAAAGCACATTCCCTCCCCCTACATGAAATAGTTACACCACAATGGTCATTCCTATTTTGGGATGTATACTCCTTGAGAGATGTCGCATGAACCATAAATGAGGGGGCATCATATGGGTAAATTAATCACCCCATATAGAGTTATACATAACATTGTAATGGTACAACACATTTTTTACATTTATACGGGGCTCAAAATAAGACTTGGGTCCTTAGTAAAGTGTCCTTTCCTTGATGCCCTGAAAGTAGGGAGCAATACATGTTAGCTTAATTAATACATCCTACACGCATACGGTTACTCCTTAACTATCCCCGCCTTGTGTAGCCATTATGGGGCTTTATATTTCTTTGTGTCGCTATTTTTACACACATTTAATAAATCATTCTTATCTCTCGCCATAATTGGTATCAGAGCTCCATTTCTTGATCAGAGAAAAGTGGTGGAAGAGGCCTGCATGGAAGTTTTTCCTATGCAGTTTGGAAACTTGTTTGTTTTTGGTGCAACAAGTTCCTTGGGCATATTCTTGTTTTGTCTCTTACCCTGCATTGGAGGAGTGGACGCATTAAAGGAGTGAACATGTTAGATTGGCATTTTGTTTTTCTCCTTGGCTGGAGCCACTTGTTTGGTGTCCTGATCAAATAATGTAGCACAACAAATGAACCTGTTCCCTGTCTAGAGGAGAGGACGTGCTGAAATCTGGTCTAAAACGTGGCAGCATCAACTTGGAGAATTTATAGACCTATAGTTGAGCATGGAGATCCACTCTTTGAAGCTATTTTGACCAGCAAAGAAAGCACATGGTTTACCTTGGCATTTTGGCGTGTGAAGATCAAGTTCCATTAACCAACGTGGAGCGTATTATACTGACCTATGTGGCTATTGAAGAACATCTCAATCCCTTCATACAAAACCATAAACCAACATTGCGTGAAAGCAACGAGGAGGCTGGAGACCATGTGAGACTTGCAGCATGAAGAGCTTGGTGAGAGAGGCTAATCTAGATTACCTCGCCACGTACATGTCGCACATTTCTGATGCCGAGAGTGTTACGAGAAACCCTTCCACTGGGTCGCCTCTGAGAGCCCAAGAGGACACCACCAGCATCTATTTTGCCTTGCTCAATGAATTGCTAAATACTGGCAATGTATTATTTGACGAATTGGTGTGTCAAGGATTGTTTGACTATTTTTGGTTCAACATGTGTTGTCAAGTGCACCAAATCCATGAAGAATGGAACGCGGCTATGATGTAGATGATGAACGCGGAGTAGTAACACCCACAAGAGTGTCGCATCTCACTGCACGAGCTTATAGAGCCCATATTCATGATAGGTTCCTTTAGTAAGAATTTGTAACCATTTTTGAACAATCAATAAATAAAATACAATTTTGAGTTTTTGAAAATTTCTGCACCTCACATTTTGTTGTCAAATGCCCAGTTGCTAAAAGGGCCAAATTTCACCACATGGAAAACCAAGATGCGGATGATTCTTCAGTTTGAAGATATTTGGGGGATTATTTCTGGCACGGATGCCCCTCCCACAGACGTTGATCTGTTGGCTAAGTATGAAAATGTCGATGCAAAAGCATTAATGCTTATCACTCTGAGCCTTTCTAATGAGGTTCAACCTCACATTCGGGAAGCAACCACTTCCTCTACGAGAATGGGCCACATTGTGTACTATCTATGAAGCCAAGAATCTAACGATGATGCTTCATCTTTAGAAAAATCTTCACATGATGAGTATGCATGATGGTGAATCAGTCGAAGCCTTCTTATGGCGTGTGGCCAAGTTACGCGCAGAACTTTATGCTCTCGGTGAACCGGTGGATGACAAGTTGCTAGTCCCGCTTACCTTGTGAGCTCTTCCTTCCGGTTTCGAAATCTGATCACCACATTGACCATCACTCAATAGGAGGTGAGTTTTGTCAAATTGGTGGATTATCTCTATGGGGAAAAATCCATTCAAAATGTTCAAGAAGCCTTTGAAGACAAGGCTCTCATCATGAGGCAAAAGCATAGCAACAAGCCTGGAAAGGGAAATCATCCCCGCAGAATCAAAAGTAGAATCCACACAGAAAGAACCTCCACAACGGCCACCCTAGAAGTAGCAGAACAATAAGGCAGATCGATGGTGCCACATTTTCTTCATGAATACGCACACGATTGCGAACTATTATTACAACAAAATACAAACATGGCAACTCGCGAAGAGAGCACTCCGGCCAATGATATTCCAAGAAATCCCAATGGCGTGCTCATAATCGTGAGGCGTAGGGTCATATTGCTACGCTTAGTAGGATGCCTCCTCTAATTCTAGATGCAACTCATCCAGACATTTTCCTAGTCTCGCAGACTTCGTAGCCGTCAGAAAGTGTCTGGTTTATTGATTCGGGTGCCAGCAAACACATGAATGGCAATAAGAAGTTGTTCCATACCCTGAGTGATCGCCCACTGGAGATCAGATCACCATTGTAGATAATCAGGACTATATTGTGGCAGGGATTGGTGATGTCATCATTCCTCCTGGGACACGAAGATGTACACACATGAAGGTGCTATATGTTCCAAGTTTGACCTCAAATCTCTTTTCTCGCGAGTTAGCTTCTTAATCATCGAATGTAGGTTGAATTCTTTGTTGAGAAAGTGGTCAAGTCTCGCATCATTTCGTGGAGACTCGGTTATTGCTCGAGCATAAAAAATTTATGAAGGGCCGTCTCTTTTGACCGGATGAAGTCACTTCATCTAACTTTAATTTCTCTACTTCAACGGTGGAGTCCACTACACTATGGCACTTTTGATATGGTCATCTTTCAACGGGGGCTCTGCATCAGCTCAATGCCAAGGAAATGGTAAGAGGGCTTCCTCCACTCTCCCATTCCTTACTTGTTTTCTTGGGATGTCTTGTGGGAAAACAACACAGAGGTCCATTCAAATAGAGCTCTTATCATTCTACGGAGCATCTTTAGGTTGTACACATTGATCTATGTGTACCCCCCGCTAGCCTAGCTTCCAAGGTTTTGAATAATTCTAGCTCATCATTAATGATTACTCACAAAAATGTGGATATATTTCTCCGGAAGAAGAGTGAGGCGTTTAACAATTTCCAAACCTTTACCAAAGCAAGCCACCAGGGAAACGGGAAGCCTCTCCTTCTCCTCCGCTCGAGATCGAGTGGGGAATTTATATCGAAGAAGTTCTAGCATACTGAAGCAACATGGTGTTCAAAAACATTTGATCGCACCCTACACGCCTGCAATGTAATGGGATTTCGAGTGACACAATAGAATTTCACATGGAGATGGCTCATTTTATGCTCTCCACCGCCAAGTTGGAGGATCAGTTTTGGGTAGAAGTAGTCTAGACAGTAGTGTATCTACTCAATCGGGCACCCATGAAGATCTTGTAGAACAAGACACCATAAGAGGTATGGACTAGTCATAAAACTTCTATCTATCATTTGAGAGTTTTGGTTTTACTGCATATATGCATGTTCCAGATAAGAAAAGGAAGAAGATTGATCCAAAGACACTACCATGTCTTTTCTTGGGGTATAGTACTACCTCAAAGGCATATCGTCTCATGGATCCTGAGATGAAGAAAATATATGAGAGTCGAGATGTGGTGTGTGATGAGTCATCCTTTGACTCCCTACCACACAATGGAGATCTAGTACCGACCTCATCACATAGATTGCTCACACATCCAAATGATGGGCAAGATGATTCTTCTCAAAGAGAAGAAGAGCTGAGTGGAGACTTATTCGTTGATCTAGGCACACTAGAAAACACATCTTCACATCAGCAGCAACAACACCAACGTCCTAAATGGGTCCAGAATACTATTAGGGATGCTTGAGAGCACATAACCAGATTATACAATGAATACACAGCTTATAAAAATTCAATATATTATTTGATAGAATAATATTCTTCACACACTCAATGTTCGAGATACATGTGGCTATTATATAGCCATATACATACCAAAACAACCTCCTACAAAATAGGAGGTGTTACAACAATTATATTTATTTAGTTGTGATTGTTACTCCGTAACAATACACAACTCAATACTAATAATATATTATTGTTTATATAACAACAATATATTAATAATACATTAAACTATATAATAATAAATTAAAGCATGTAATTATTATTTTACACAATGTAAATACTAATTCCTAACATTCCCCCTTAGTGTTTACATGGTAGAAAACATCCACATGCTCAATCTGCAGATGCTCACCCCGTGGCATGTCTAACTCGTGACTCATGACCTTGATCCAAAAGAAAGGCTCGCTCCTTCCATGGTTTTAAACAAAGCTTACCACAAACCTTGAAGTGACAGAACCTCATCAATCTGCCGACCTCGTGTGGTTTTCTGGATCCTCCCACAAACCCTTTCAAGATCCATGAACTGACTTACTCTGGTGCTACTGTTCACCACTATGCTTATACATCAGGGAATTATGTAGGAAACACAACATGCATATCTCAAAACTACACAATAGAAGATATACTAAAAAAATTTCACATTACTTCCTATAAGAATCGTAATGTTCTTAATTGTAGTCTCTGTCTTTGATCGCTGCCACTCAATCTCGAACAACATAGAAAACTGCCACTGCCACTGGAAGCTTTCCTTGACTAAGTCGTTTTGGGTACAGAATGGGAATGGAACATTGGTATGTATTCCCCCCCACAATGTGAAATTCCACTCAAATAGATACTGAGAAGCAAAATGCATCGAAGAACATACTCCTGAATGGATCTTGCTAGTTAGGTCTTGCTGCACATGGTCACTGATGCTAGTGAACGTATTCTTCTAGCTGACCATCTTCCAACGAAGTACGGCAGTCAGAGGACCAAGTCAGTCAGAGGATCACTGACAGTCATCTGCGCTCCAACACAACTTTCTTTCCAACATCCATCAAATACCAAACAAAACAGGAACTCTGAAAAAGAATCACACCAAGCTGAAACTGGAACACTGCAAAACTCAAAAACAAGTACTCACACCGCACACCCGTGCCACAAAATCATTCTGCGTGCGGCCCGTCATTGGTGGATCGACGAGAGGTCGTTGTCGACCTCCAGCCTCACGATGCCTCCATCCTCCATTATTCTCTGCTACTTACTTAAGCGGATATGGAAATGAGGCTCATTTACAACCACTTTGGGTGTCGGTTCCACCGAAAATGCACCCCTCCACTTGGACGTCACATACAAGCGATAATGCGTCCAATAGTTGAAATGTGGGCAATTTTTTATTTTTATTTTTCGAACTTTGGAAGATGACACTTTTTACAATAGTAATGACCCACAATGAACTTTTGACGACTAAACAAAAATCGACTCTTGATTTTTTGAAAATAGACACAAAAATGACTATTTTATCATATATACATATCATGACACTTTACGACAAACACACTAATGGTGCTATATAAGACACTTATACTGTTAACGACATGAATTTTTACAATTTTGAAGAGCCACACGAGACAATACTACTTATTCTCGAGACCACCTAATAGCTAAATCGAGTCTATAGAATTGACCGACTTTTACTTGTACACACTTTAGAGAGACTAGACTAAATAAAACGTGTATTATATAAATGACTACCATCAACTTTAGTGGACCAAAATAACTAAAGACTGCTACAAAACACAATATTAAAAAAATAGACCCATGCAACTTTTACTTGATCTCGAGAGATACTAGCCGACTATTTAGTGAACTGAGTATGCATGAACAACTAGATGGCAATTTGAACTGAGCATAGATGTTTGAAAAACACATACATACCACGAAAATCTGCCACAACACACAATCATCAATTTGCGCAGACCAGTTTGCTAATGAACCGTGGTTGTATTTAGATCAAATGAAGATGGATTAGTCAGCTTTAATCCGCTTCTCAAGGTTCTTTGGTTGTTGAATGCAGCGTGGGTTATTCAAACTTTTAATCTCGCTAATAGAGGTGCGCAGCGTTGAAACCACGACTCAGGTGTGTGGACATTGAGGAGACCGACTAAATTCCAAATCGATAATACACATTATCAAATCGTTTTTATTAATACCTTTTATCAGTCCATTGCAAAGTTGTCTCATCAATGTTCACGTTTTTATCAATGCATAGTGAATGACCTGTCTCTATTCAAACCGAGCACTCTCCTTGTTGGATATTTGGAATGTTGGTAGAATGTGTGGAAGAGAGAATGCAAGGTGAGGCAGAGAGAATCTAATGTTTTGAGCTCATCAAGAACAATCAGTATTAGTGGGAAACACGGCTCGACACAAAGCTCGATTTAAATCTACTACAATACTGATCCGAGCACCGTACAGAGTTTGCTACCATTCCTCACTTCATTGAGACGTCGATCCCTTTATCAAAGCATAAGAAAATATCTTCTAATACTATGTCCACCGATTTTCACAGAAATATAACTATCTAAACTCTGCAAAATAATCTTCTCTCGAGTCTCATCTACAAGGGCAGCATGTGATCAAATTGACCACCCACCAATCCTCAAGATTCCATATCCTGCTCCGATACCAAATGAGAGCACATAACCAGATTATACAATGAATACACAGCTTATAAAACTTCAATATATTATTTGATAGAATAATATTCTTCACACACTTAATGTTCAGATACATGTGGCTATTATATAGCCATATACATAGCCAAAACAACCTCCTACAAAATAGGAGGTGTTACAACGATTATACTTATTTAGTTGTGATTGTTACTCCGTAACAATACACAACTCAATACTAATAATATATTATTGTTTATATAACAACAATATATTAATAATACATTAAACTATATAATAATAATTACCAAAGGTAATTATTATTTTACACAATGTAAATACTAATTCCTAACAATGTTCACCCGAACTCACTTCGTGTACTTCTATGGGAGTTAGAACACGAAGTCAAGCCGGACATGAGGTAAATTTTGCACTCATGAGTTCGGGTTGTTGATAGCACCAAACCCGACACTGCTCATGAGGAATTAGACCAACCACAAAGGGAAACAAAGCTATGAATGCTTTGAATATGATTCCCTACTTCGGGAATCGATGTGGAACTAGTCGATCCGCCTTCAGTAAGAAATCCATTGGTTGAAAATGAATTTTCAAAACAAAATATAAGGTAGATGGTTCAATCAACAAACACAAAGCATGACTTTTTACGAAGGGTTATGCTTAGCAAGAAGGAATTGACTATGATGAGACCTTTACACCCATAGCGAAGATCAAAATCATTAGAGTTGTCTATGCATTAAAGACAAAATGGATGGAAAATTCAGCAGATGGATTTCAAGAGTGCTTTTACGAATGGTGATCTTAAAGAAGAAGTATACATGGCCTAACTCGAAGGGTTTCTAGATGATCATAAACCACACAAGGTATGTCGTCTGATAAAGTCACTTTATGGACTCAAACAAGAACTTAGGGCATGGTATATAGAAATTGATGATCACCTATTACAAAGCATGAATTCACTCATAGCCCCTCGATACAAATTTGTATATCAAAAAGGTAGGAATAGAGATTGTTATTTTGGTTTTGTGCGTAGATGATCTTGTGATCACGGGAAGTTCGATAATCTTATGGATGATGTAAAGAACGATGTGAAGAAATCCTTTGACATGACTGATTTGGGGCTACTTCACTACCTGCCTTGGCTTAGAGATATGGCGTAAGAAGAATCATGTCTTCGTCTCCTAGATGAAATATGCCAAGACTCTCCGGAGAAGTATGGAATGTCAGATTGTAAACCAATGTCCACACCTATGGAAAAAGGTTTGTAATTATCTAGATTCCAAGATTCACCATAGGTAGATGGCACTCACTATAGGAAGCTTGTGGGGAGTCTAATTTACTTGACTTATACCAGCCAGATCTTTGCTTTTCAGTGAGCTATCTCACTAGATTTATGTAGGAGCCGAAGAAATGTTATTGGATAGCATCAAAGCATGTGTTGAGATATGTCCAAGGTATAGTTGACTTTGGTCTAGAGTATGTAGGATCCGTTGATGAAAGGAAATCCACTTTAGCGTATGTTTTTCATCTCAGATCTAGACCTATCTCATGGATTAGCAAGAATCAAATTGTTGTTGCTCTCATCCACTGAGGCTAAATACCGCACCGCACGAGGAGACATGTGTGAAGTGATTTGGTTACGTCGCATTCTTGTAGATATAGGGATTCCTGAAGAGAAACCTCCCATCATTCACTGCGACAATCAAGGTGTTTGAAGCTTGTGAAGAATCCTGTTTTCCATGAATAAACAAAGCATATTGAGGTCGAATGTCACTACATTCATGAACAGGTCTTGAACCACCAAATTCAACTCCAATACTGCCCTACTGATTTTCAGGTTGCAAATATTCTCACCAAGCCTCTCGGTAAGGTGAAGTTTGATTTGTTATATTTCTTCTTGTCTGTTATTTTACGCACACATTGAATAAATCATTCTTGTCTCTACCATCAATATAATGGTCTTCCCTAGAATGCAAGTAACCAGGGAAAATTACGAGAGATAAGTCACATTTCATAGAGGATTTTGACAGGGTAAAAATTCCTTTAGCACTAGGTAGTTAAATTTGTACAAAACATCTAGAGTGGTATTCTATATTTTAGGAAGCAGTTAAAGGTTAGAGGATGACACTCGAATTTTATCTCGTACACTAATTCTACTATGGGGTTGGATTAACCAAAAACCAAACAATACAAAGATCTCTACAATTTTGGGAAGCGGTTAAAGGTTGGAGGATAAATCAAAATTTCCTCCCTACGCTTATTTGGCCATGTAATGAGATCACTCTAAAAACTCACATGTTGACATCATCTTTAGGATCCTTTCTACACCATTTTTCTCATCAAGGATCAGGTATACATGTTCCTTTTTCACATTTACAGACTTTAGATACCTTCTTTATGCAAATTTATTTATTTTGATCATATACCTACGTATTTGACTACTTGTCACCTCTCTTTTGCATACTTTTCCATATGGGAAATGGTATAGTACATCACAAACACCAACAACAACATGAACAAAAAACACATAGTGACACCTACACGTGTTCCATCTAGGCTCATTCACCTCACTTTTTACTCTTTTTTCCTCATTAGCATCCATGTTTCACATTTTTCTATCACTCCACACTTTATTCTCTCAACACGTTTTCTACATCAATCTAGATGGATATCAGCTACGCATCTCTATCTACTTCATGTTACCAAGCTTTCCGCTCACCAAACTAAAGTGGGGAAAATTTAGACATAAAAACATGTACTTTGGGTAATTATAAAGTCCGATTACATACTACTATTCATATGATTCCTAAGTAAGAATGATACTAATTAACAAATTTCTTTGGACACCATTCCTTTCTTTCTATTCCTACTTTAAGTTTTACACATCCGCTTTCTCGTCTACATTTTTACTCTTCATCATTTTCCATCCTAGAGACTAGACCCAACCAAGACCTTAGCATCAGCGCCCTCATCCACTATGGGTGCCCCTGTCCTCTTTGTACTTTAATCACACTTTTCGTGTCCTTTCTAGACATTTGAAAATTTTATATTTTTGGTAGTTAGCCTTTTTAGGGATAATTACGAAATTAAAGTAAGGGAATCGCAAAAATATAAAGTTATGTGATTATAATAAAGGACATTGAACTAAGAATATACTATCTCCACCTAAGGTTGCATCCATAAAGGCATGTAAGAGCTCCCTTTACATCCTTATATCTCGCATCACAAGTGAAGTAAGCGATGGTTCATCTTCATACACTTCATAGGAGGGAATTTTATTTTATTCCATGCACACAATTAGTACATTTATTTACATCTAACTACTTTCTCACTATCCATGTGTGACTATCACAAGAGCAACCTAAGGGTATATTTTTGCACACACACACACACACAAAATATATACATTGGTTCCGAGATGTAGTGCATTTCTCATTTGTTAGTATGCCATTGTGGCTGACTTGTGACTATCGACCCTCATTCTCGAATCTTTGTTTTTAGAATTTGATGTCTATTTGAGGGTTTTACAGTTTATTCTTCATTGCAATTTTTTCATGACTCCAACACTCATTTTGTAAATCCATAACAATAAAATTAAATCATCAATGAACATCTTGTAACCCCGAGAATTCATGTTTCTAATTATTTTCATGAGACTCCCTGGTGCTCAAAATTAGTTCCTAAGAACTCGTGGTCACTCTTATCCCTCTCAAGCCACCCTTGTCAAGCATTTTCCTGCAGTTCTAATATTTTCTACGCTCCATTATGATGGTCAATTATTCACATTTCTCTTTCATCCAGATCTTTGCACTTTACAAAACTTGACAGATCAACTAAGGCATCTTACCATTCTTTTCATATTGTGGTTTCATTATTCACCACTTAGTTTGTATTTTTATATTTCTATTTTTCATTATTTTCCATTTATTATTATTATAGCATTCACGTTAGGCTTGTGTATTTAAATTTTATCTTAATCGAGAGTATCATTTCCACATCAATGAAGATTAGACACATTCTCCATAATATGTATACATGTGTTTTAAGTTTTTTTATGCGAATTTGGCTAAGAGGAACATTGCTTTCCATCAATATTACATTTGGTCATACAACTTCACATCACAATTCAAGAATATACGAATGTGTTATTGGTTAAGAAGGATGCACATAACAATACATGTACAACATATCTAGAGTATTACTAAGGTGGGACATGGGAAAGGAGAGGATGATGGTGCAAGAGTATGTATGAAAAGAGCCCTTATAAGAGAAGAATTAAAATTCAAAGTTGGTGCTAAATTTATAGTTACATCAAGTATTATTGATTGGTGTAATAATAACATGTGTCATGAATCTCAAGTGAGTTCAATAGTTTGTACATATTTCTAGGTGATAGAGGAACAACATTTGGAAAAATATGAGTATTTTATGATAGTTACATGATTAACTTATATGCACTAATTCTATATCTCTAATGCAATTTCATGTACTATTTATACTAGTTGTATGGAATGTTTTTTTATATCTTCCATTGATTTTATGTTGAAATAATGTGATTCATAGCCATGGGTGGATGAATGGACATGTAGACCTCTAATCCCACTTGACACATATCAAAGTTCCATGAGCATTACAAGTTACAATGTCTTTAGATCATATGAAAACATCACCTAAATTTGGCCAAGTATTTGATTTAGTGTAGCATAAGGTACATACATGCCATATTATAAATTTATATATTATGAAATGATAAAATATTAATGTGTTTTAAATTCAAATTGAGTTTTACTTTGTGTTGCCATAAGCCATGTTTTGTGAGTTAATGTGACATAGTTTAAGGAAGAGAGAAAAAATACTTCTTATCTTTCGTGTATAGGGAAAATAATACTTGAATTCCATGATTGTTGATGGTGAAAACCTTGAGTATACCACCTTTGGGTAAGTGGTACTCACCGGGAATTTTCTTCGATGATATCCTATAAAAAAATAAAATACTTGGTTGTTTGCAGAATATCAAATACATAGAAAGATACTTCACTATTCACATTTGGGTGTCACAACCAATATTCATTTGATCAAATATCAAAGTAGGAAATCAAATAATAACATGTGGAAGATTTGTGAATAAGATCATGAAGCAATTCTTGCATGTCAAGAGTTGATTTGATCCTTGTGGTTCATTGGATTGAATTTCCAAATGTATGTTAACTTAATATTTATTTTATATATATATATATATATATATATATATATATATATCTATGTGTGTGTGTGTGTGTGCACATTAATTAAATTTGAATATTTACTTTATTCATTTTGTTTAAAATTGGTATGTTTAGAAAACCTATTTGATTATTTACTAACATGTTTACATAGGTCATTGGTTCCAAATATTCTTCCACCTTCACATCATTGACAATTTTATTAGGTACTTTATTATTCTTGAAGCTAAGAGAAGCTAAGGAAAATTAAATATTGGAAACTAACAAGAAGTATAAATTTTCATTTCACAACCTATATTGTATTGAAAAACACTTTTTCAAATTCTCATTTCACAACCTAAATTATATGAAAAATATCTTCTTAACATGTTTCCTTGTACTTGTTTCACATCAAAGGATTTTCACCACAAAAATAAGCCTTTCCCAACATTTACCAGGAGCCACCCACGACAGATGGGAATAGTCGTTTTTGTGCCATGAGAGTCTATTTGCAAAATATTGCGTTGGAAAACCTTACACTGACTCACATTGCAATATTGAACATGATTACAAACAATAGGAAAACATGAGGACTGATTTGAGAAGGAGAAAACTGAGACAAAATTTCATGAGGATACTAATGTGAAGGTGTAAGATTAGAGGATGCCTTTAAATTTTCCACGAAGAGCGATAAATCACCCATCGAACTTATAGGATTTTATTCTCTCATCGCTCTTAAGGGACTATGACCAACAAACATAGTTGAGAAGCATATGAATTATTCGGAACCAAAAAAATCCTCACCAAACATTTATCGAGGCCACCCCGATGTTTGGTTCAATGATTTTGTTGAAAGGATTATTTGTTTCAAAAATATTGCATTAGACATGCTTACATTGACTCACACAACAATATTCGCCCACAGTTCCAAAAAATAAGAAAATGAGAGGACGGAATTGAGATGGAGAAAACTAAGATATGATTTTTAATAGAGTGCGAATGTAGAGGTGTTGTATCGGGTGAGACATTTCAAGGTTCCATGAAGATCGAAGAATCACCCGATGAACTTATATCATTTATTACTCTCAAGGATTTAAAGGGACTACGCCGGATGACGCACCTTCGAAGCACTTGACATCATTAGACACAAAAATATGCCTCTCCGACTTTTAACATGCCACCCAAATATGTAGTTTTGGTTAGTTGAGTACCACGATCTTATGTTTGCAAAATATTACATCAAGGGTAGCCTTACATCGACTCGCATTGTTGTATTAGGCATTGTTGCAAACAATAGGACAATGAGAAGACCAAATTGAGATGGATAAAATGAAGATAGGATTTAAAATAGGGTCCCAATCTATATGTTTTGGAAGAAAGGAGACCTTAAAAGGTGACATGTAGACTTAGAAATCACACAGTGAACTTATACCCTTTCTTTCTCTTTGCGCTATTAAGAGACTACACTCGACCAAAGTAGCCGAAAGCAACAAAACCATTTGGAACAATAAAGAATCCACACCCAAAATTTACATGGACACCCCAATGCGTGGGAATAGTCGATTTGATGTAATGAACCTACATTTACAAAATATTGTGTTGGACAACCTACAAGAGGATCAAATTGGAATGGAGAAAACCAAGAAAATACTTCATATAGGGTCACAAATTGGAGGTGTAGGATCGGAGAATAAATTGTAAGATGCCACAAAGATCGAGAAATAACCCATTGAACTTATTATCTAACATAATTCCAGCCTTGTGAGGATTACAAATTTTAGTCTCCTTTCTCCTCACTTCTATAGATATACAATGGAAACACCTCATAGGCTGTGGGTATCCCAAAAGTTGAGGTGAATCTCTATATTTGAAGGGTTGGTTCCCTTTAGTATATCCCTAACTAGATTTGACTAGGGGTAAGGGTTAGAATGAAAAATGTAAAAGGAGGTGACATACCATATATTTGTGAGATTGTTGAAATGGAGGTGTGCACGAATTTATAAGGAAAAAATTAAAATTGCACAAACCATAGGGAGTTGAGTGATATTTTTAGGAATAATATTAGAAATTTTTTAAGCGATGGATCACAATACACGCTTTTGATTTGCATGCACACTAAAAAGACACACAAAACACTATTTATTATAATAAGGGCATATGGGATAAGTAATTAA
Source organism: Taxus wallichiana var. yunnanensis (assembly GCA_018340775.1). Classification (NCBI taxonomy): domain Eukaryota; kingdom Viridiplantae; phylum Streptophyta; class Pinopsida; order Cupressales; family Taxaceae; genus Taxus; species Taxus wallichiana. The sequence goes on along the minus strand of CM031237.1, from coordinate 665,067,254 downwards.
CTTAACAAATACAAGGATAAATCACAACATAAAACTATCTATGTGCACAATATTGCAAAGAATTTTAGGAAACTCCCATATCTATCTAATTAATTAACTTATAGAAGATGCCTAAAGATCTATGTTTTTGTTTATAGAAACTACCAAATTCGCCTCGTGATTGAATTTTTATTTTTTGAGAGTTTCAGATCCCTCCACACCATTTTCATTACTTCAATGCAAGGTGTAGATGGAGTAACCTAGAAATTTTGTATTTTCATTCTTCTATGTGAGTTTAAGAAACAAATTTTTCCAAATTTTTAGTTCAAATCTAGAGATTTTGGCTTAATGTTTGAGGTTTAATTTGGAGCTCTGTATACCTACTTCATTTTTATGGTTGTTTTCATGAGTTTTCTTGTTTATGAGATTTGTGCTTGATTCATTATGGCTTAATTGTTATGCTCTTTGATTTTCTATCTATTTTATTGAGCTTGATGATTTGTTGTTGATTTATGCATTTGTGATATGTCTTGTATAAGCTTTGGGTTTAACTCACTTATCTTTTTGCAATGCATTTATACTTTGTGATTGACCTAGATTTGGGTTTTACATTTTCTCTCCACTTTTACATCTAATAGATGCTCGATTGGGATTTCATATGTGAGCTCTATATTTTTAACCCTTATGGATCACTAATTTGTACATTTCTAAAGATCCCATGTTTTTTTGGAGATCTTATCCCATTTTTGTTTTAGCTAGCTCTCGGTTTCATTTGATTCTATGGCCATGGGGTATTTTGAGTTTTACTTATAACTAACATGATCCTTGATTTTCAAAATGAGTTACTTATTTTCTCAAGAAAGCGTTTTGGTTCGATCTCCTTTGACCAATATCTTATTTTTGTGCTTTTTTCCATCAGAGTCGACCAACTGCATTTCTTAGTAAACTTTATTAGCTTGGCCATACTTATCTTAGGATCATCACTCTTTTTTATTTTCTTTCAACTCGACGGAACTTGCCTATTCATCTCATGCTCATATCTAAGCTCATTACACATTTGAAAGCTGTTTAAAGGGATTTTGTGAAATATTACCTTATAGATGATTGTAATTTGATCCAGTGGAAATTGAGATCTAAAATCCATTTTAATCAAAGAAATATGATTGGTATTTATCTAGAAATGTATATTTGTTATGTTTGTTTAAATATTCTATATTACCACTTCATTCTTGAGGACCGATAAACCTCATGTAAATGTAAATTTGAGTTATCATTTTTACCTTATGAATGATATTAATGTTATGATGAGATCTTTGTTTAGTTTAATTTGTTGGCATTGCACCTTGATCTATTTTGAAATGCATGGATCAATCTTAGAAGGTGATCCAATTCGACCAAGTTGGTTTTCTTACAACTTACCTAACTTGTATTGATGAACTTGCAATATTGAATATTGGAATAAGATGTTGCAATATTTTCCATAAAATATTCAATCATGTGAAATCGAGATTATTTTAAAATATTGATGAATGGGTAGTAATTTCTTGTTTGAAAAACTATTATTATATGATGAAACAATTGTGTCTTTGAAATACAAATGTTTCACTTGTCATTATTTCTCATTATTACTCATTTCCATAGAATTATACCCTACTTGAAATTGTATGGTCAGTAGATGAGATTTGATTTCGTGAACATCACTATTTTTGTAATCTTAGACACTCATCTATTCATCTTTTGAAAAACATCACTTTGTAACTATATGGCTTCCATTTTACTTATTTCTCAAACTATATTCTAAAACATGTTTCCTTATGTAAACATATAGTTGAAAAAGTAGGAAAACCATTTTTAATTTTATATGTGTCTTGCAAATGTTTTTAGATTTTATTTCTATATGACTAGGAACTCCTCCCTAGTTGTGATTGAGGCTATGTTGGAACTTGAAATCTAAATCATGCACAAATAAGTTTTAAACATTGTTTCTAATCTCTTTGATAGATTTCATAACAAATATGTACTTGAAGCATATTATCTTGTAAATATAAAAACTACACTTTTAACTATATTTGATACTCACGAAGTTCCTTTTTTCTACAACATTGAATGCATGCTTACTTGAAGTTCGAAATATATAGAGAGGAGCACCATTATCTTTAACCATATTTTTTCTCTTCTTTCGAGAACGTGAAACAACTTGATGTAGGACCATTGGAGCAAGTACCTTAAAGGAATAAAATAACATCACATGAAATGTTGGGTGTAACACGAAAAATTTGACACACAAATACAACAATAAAATAACAAAAAATTTGTTTATTTTTTTAACTTTAAAATTTGTTTATTTTTTATATAATTATATATTTCAATGTTTCTTTGATGGAAGGCTATGTTTTATTCCAACACTACCACACTCAAGTGCCAACACTATCAAACTCGGTTCAATGCTACCAAAGTCGGTCTCACCAAGTTAAATGGAGTGCCCAATGGAGAAGAATGAGAAAGAACAAACAAAGGGTTCCATGAGGAGTAAGGGAGAGGATAAATATTACAAAGAAACACACGAGATAGTAGGAAAAGGGAACTTTCTAGGCCTTAAATAAAACTACTACTTGAAATAATAGATAAAGAGCGAGAAGAAGTGAAGTGGTAGTCATTTCTACACGAAGTTGATGTTGCACGTTATTGTGCACGTAACACATATAATCAAAAGCATACGAGGGTAAATCTATAGAGATCGGACATTATTCCCTAAAATAACCACTTCGCTAGTTCTATTCTAAGTTGTATGTTCATTTGGATTTACAATTTATCTAGTTGCAACAAGAAGGTTCACATGGAACAAAGGATGTTTATTAGTTCAAAGGTAAATAGGTCACATGTTCCTTTCATAATAACATTTATGCACTATAGTTACACTAATTTTCTTTAAGTTATTACAACTAACAGTATATTCTAACTACTTCCCTTAGATACTTAGCTTGCATTGATCATGATACACAGTAGAGGATTTTCCTTGAGTCAAAAGGGTCAATCCTCAAGTTTCATTTTTCTTAATTTTGGTCATTTAATAATCTTTTTAAAATAATGTTGAGGGTGTGGTGATTATGTTCATCCCTTACATATCACAAGTTTCCCATTTACTAGGTTAAAAGATCAATCAGGAGACATTATCTTAATTTTTATTTGTTATAAAAATCATCTTAGTCGTCTTAGAAAGTTGACATCATTCAAGTGTATGCGACATTTAATAACAGTTCCAAAATTATCCTCTCATGTTCCTATAATCCCTTACATCATTACATTGACTTCATAGTGACTTCTTGTTAAAACAACTAAGGTGCATATAATATTTGTCCTTTACTAAGTCATGAGGGATCCTAAGGGGTAGGATTTCACACTTAACCAAGCTTGGATTATTGCTGGGTAATTTAAGTATTAGATGTGTATTACAAGGTGATATGCAATTATAATTTTATACACCCTATGATATTCTAGTGACTACCCTTTTCACCGCACAAAAATATATTAATGTGTAATTCACCTTAATTCTCATTAGAAGTCCATTTGTCACAAAAAATCGCACCCTCCGATTTGTCATTGCCAGTGTGAGTGAGCATCCAATGTTTTTGGGTAACATTGGACCATCCCTCAAGTTGTGGGACTTTCTACTTGAGATGGACCTCCAGAGAAGGCTGGTTCCTCTACCAAATCCTAGCACTAAACTACTTCTAAAGAAGGAAATTTGACTATCTACTCCTAATCTAACAATTACAAGGGACCAAGGAGAGAGAGAGAGAGAGAGAGAGAGAGAGAGAGAGAGAGAGCATGAAAACTAATAAATCCTACACTAAAGAGGTGATAACACCAAGAAAAGGGGGTGAATTATCCTTCTTAGAGAGAATACAGTAAAGAAAATGGAGTTGAGAGAGGCCAGACCAATGTGACACAGACCCAAATCTTCATTTACCACTAAATATCCATGAAACACAACATCCTACACCTGCAAATGAGACATACATGCACAAAAAACAACACAAAAATAGAGGGGCAAGGAGATACAACAAAACAATGCAAGGGTTGAAAGAACACCACGAACACAATTTTATTGCTCTTAGAATATGCATAGTCCATTACATTGTTGAAATAGAGGCAAAAATACACTTTCTAGGCCCATGAGAGGGTTTGCAACTCAATGGTTTCGAGAAAAAAACTTTACAGAGTTTTCCCACATCCCAGAATATCTCCCTCCTCAAATGAGAAGTGTTTACAATATATAGAAAATGAATGAGAGAAAGAGAAAGAGTGAAACTCGGATTTCTTCTCTCACCAACCAACAACTACAATTAAATGGTCTAAAAATGGCATGGGCACCCTTAAAAATCATCTTACATATGTACTTTAGCTTCTAGAAGAAGAAATGGGGTACCATACTTCATTAATTACGGTGGTTGGGCGAAAATTGTGTATTTCTGTGCTGGAGACGTTTTCCAATTTTTTCACATCTAACCTCAATAAAATTAAGAAATCGTAGAGGACGTTGTGCCCATTTTGGAAAGTCAAATTTTATGAAAATCAGAGCTCTGGATCAAAATTTATGGCCTTTTGAAGTTCGGGATTGGGCGCAAGGCATAGAAGGGAAACAAAGAGAAGGCACGTGCATAGGTGCGCACAAGGGAGGAAGGCATACCTATAGAAGGCATGGGAACAAGACACGTAGGCATTTATCTCGAAGGATGGTGTGCGAGGAAGAACATAAAGCAAGGCGCGTGAGGAGGTGGTGAGGGGATAAGGAAGAAGGCGAGTGCACGGGAAGAAGGTGCAAAGGGGAGATGGAAGGAAAGCAAAATGCAAAGGGAGAAGCAAGAAGGCACGCATGGGTGCACGGAAGAAAAGAGGGCATGTGAAAAAATGGGTCCTGTAAGAACATAAGAAGAATTCAAGGGTCTTAGCCATGTCGGAAGGTAAGTCTTCGAGAGGAGCGTGCAAGGAGTGCACAACATGATAAGGAGAAAGTGGGTGCATAGAAGGAAAGCGCAAAGAAAAAATGAAAAGGGATAGCAGACTACAGAGGAAAGGGAGCAGGGAGGCATGAAGGAAGAAAATGGCAAGGGGTGCGTGGAATAACTATAGCCTATGCAAAATTCCAAGTGACAATCCTTCAGAACACAACTTGAAATGTGAAGCATCATAGTCAGAATGAAGATATAAGTTATCCAAAATAACTAGGAGAGTTATTTGGATAACATGTCCACATTTGATTAATTTCCATCAACTCCTAAAGGAGTCTACACAAAACTAATAGGAAAAACATAGGGAAATAATTATTCCTACCTTGAAACATATACACGCCTAGAGGTGTTCCTTGCAAGGTAACACACCTATTTGTGAAGAGAAGAAATATTCAAACTCAAAGGTTTTATACACAAGTATCTTATGACATGGGTTCCACTCATGGTTCAAACCCTCATTTCATAAGTACATAACATGCTTATCACTAATTCCAAGGAACAACTTGATGTTTTTTCTTTAATTTAGGTTCAACACCCCATTAGGACCAAATCTAGAGGTTTATGCTAGATATGTGATTTGCAAAGCAAAACACAAGGGCACAACTCATCATCACAAGATCCTTCCGAAGCATGACACACAAGAGTAGAAATATTAGTTTGTAAATTATAACACTCGTAATTAGGATGGTCATGATAAGAGTGGGGATCACTCAATATTGTATAAATATCAAGTTTTTCTCAACTATATAGTGTCAAATCTTAGTTGTTAGTCATGTAATAATCGAGGGAAGATGACTAATTAAAAGTGTATAAAGAAAAAAGTTATTTTTATTTACAAAGAGATACTTCTATCTACCATACATGATGTAAGTTTCACAACATAGCTATAAATGAAGTCAAGAAGAGCATTAAATAATATTTGGATAATTCTTTAAACTCGATGACAAAGAACAATTACAAGTTTATCACAACTCCATACATGACAAGGAAAATATTTTATTTGATAGCAATAGGAAGATGAAACTTTACTGTAAACATTGTAATAGATATTTTTTCCATTAACATATATATATATATATATATATATATATATATATATATATATAAATTACAATAATACATAATGAATTACAACCATGCCATTTCACCATCTTATCTACTTCCTGCAAAACCATGTTGCACGAGTCATCGAAAATCATTGGCATGTCATCCCCATGTCTAGCATAAATATGGTCTTTTTATTTTTCCATTTAGATAATAAAAATAGTACACACAAGATAAGAGAGGCTTAGGGATATGTTATTCATTTCATTTCTTAAGGGGGAGAGAGATTTAGATAGGTAAGAAAGAGAATAGAGAGACACACTTTTTTTCAAAAGTCACATTTCACACAACAAGCCACAAGGGAGAGTTTCATACAGTTATTTATAAGTTTTAATAAGTTTTTGCAATGGTTTTTGTCTTGACTAAGGTCATAATTTCATTATTTTACTTTCACCTACTTGTTATGAATATGTCTAATTTTAGTGCAGAGGCTAAGGAATCACATTTTAAAAAATTGAATGGGAAAATGCACAATGGTTAAGTTCCTTCTTGTACTTCTATATACTAAGGCTTTATAGGATCTAACAGAAATCAAAATTTTTGAATGGTTTACCATTTATTGCTAGTTCTCTGATGTCATCAGTCATAATTTTCCTAGTTGCAAAATGACCCCAATTTTAGCTCGAGGATTATAAATCCACCTCCAAAATTGAGGTTTGTTGGATGATTGCACACCAGAAAATTCTTGGAAGTTCTCCTATATATGGAGAATTAACCAGAGTGGACGGAACTAAGAACAAGAAAATGGATTACAAATGGTGAAGTGTTTTGTGGAGCCACCACTCCTAATTGGTCCAATTTGACCTAGTCAAATTGTGACCAAAGGTCTACAAAACCCCTTTTAAAAATATCTAGAAATTTGTTTTCCCCAAACTGAATGTTGTATGTAATTTTATAGTAGAAACACTAGAGGTTTTGTGAAGGTGGAAAAATGTTCCTTCGCTTAGGGTCCAAATAGTGATGCGAAATAAAAACCAACTTTTCATTTTTAACAACTCCCTAAGACTTGAGAATGCGGTAAAATGGATTCTAGAGGGGCAAAAAAGAGAGGATAATGGTCAATTGAGGTTGATCTAATGCTTGATGTGACTCTCTACATAACAAGGAACACATACAATGCTTGACATCTCTTTTATGGGGCTCATAATGTTGTTTTACAAATTTGAGAATGTGGTGTTTTTCTAACTTTATAAGTAAACGAAAAAGGTTGTTTTAGTTGGCAACTCAAACTATCACTAGTGTCAGTAGACATGAGAAACTAATTGTCATACCCTAGTTAGAAACCTATAAGGTTGTTGTGGAAACACAAAAGATGATCAAGTTGTATGTGAGTAACATAAATCACAAGGTGGAGTTTTATTGTTTTCACTAACAGTCTGGTTAAAATATCCAATTGTTTAAGTATCTAATGGTTTAATATTTCTATTATATTGTAAATGAAGAACCAAATTATATGAAAATTTTAAAAGATTAAGGTAAGGAGGCCATGCCTAGGAATAAAAACATTCACCATTGTAAATTTGTGTAATACACTTGCTAGTTGCACTTTGATTTGTGAGATTTCCATTTCTTTTCAAAAATCCAATTTGTGCGTGACTTGCCACCAAAAAAATCAATGAGAGGATGTATCTTCTAGGCATCTGATCGAATAGTTTAAATGTTTTTTCCTTTATTCCCAACAACCACTAAGGTCACAAAACCCTCGGCATTTTATCAAGCTGTTTAAATTCTTCTGAAATATTCCCTTTCTTTTGCATTACAGAATTCCACACTGTTCTCAATCTCCTACTTGCAAAGATAAGGAGGGTTCTCACTATTGTAAGGGAAATATATGTGCACAAACTTTGCATTTTCTTAAAGGATTCTAAAAATTTTACTAACACTTCTAACGTCTCTTTCCACACACATTTATTTCAATAAAAGGCCTCTTTAACGAATACATTTTCTGTATAAAAACCATCAATACGTTTCAAGAGACCATATATCTTTAATGCATTTTGCCAACTTATCATGTTCCTTTGTGCTTACTTCTACTTTTTCATACTTTTCTATCAGGAATCCCATAATACATTAGAAATATAAATATGTAGATAATTATATATTTCCATGTTTCTTTCTTGGAAGGCTACGTATTATTCCAACACCACCACACTCGGTGCCACACTATCAAACTCGGTTCAATGCCACCAAACTTAGTCTCACCAAGTTAAACGGAGTGCCCAATAGAGAAGAATGAGAAAGAAAAAAAAATAAAGGGTTCCATGAGGAGTAAGGGAGAGGAAAAATATTGCAAAGACGCACCGAGACAAAAGAGGAAAAGGGAACTTTCTAGGCCTTAAACAAAAAAACTACTACTTTAAATAATAGATAAAGAGAAGAAGAAGTGAAGTGATAGTCGTTTCTACCGAGGTTGATGTTGCGAGGTTATTGTGCTTGTAACTGGTACTGAAGTAGAAGAGGTAAATCTATACTGAGATCAAACATTATGCCCTAAAAAGAAGCACCACTAATTGTAAATCTACTTTTTTTCATATAATAATGAAAACAACTGCAGAAGTAGCTCCTTCCTCTTAGAGACATTAAACCTACTTCAAATACGGATGCAAATGCAGCAACTCTGAATAAATTAATATGAGGTGGTATTTGGGATTTCACGTTATCTTGTGCGCATGGCTGATTTAGACTCGATTAGAATGATTTAGGATGGCTATTAGATAGACCGTCATTTAACACAATTTTCTCGTCACTTTGTGTTTATTTAATAATGAGAGTACAGAAAAATACTTTTTCATTTTTATTAAGCGAAAGCTCGACTTCTGCATAGGTGCGAATATTCAATTACTCCTAATTTTACAATATTAGCTTAGGTTTCACCATCGTTAAGACTTTGGATCTCAAATATAGTGCTTGTATTATTATGCAAGGAAATGACAGGTCTGAAAAGGAATTTAGGATGTGTCACTCTCCACACTGCTAAGGTTGAAACATTTGGTGCTCCTCCGAACAAACCATTGTACTACTTCCACTCCTTAAATTCTCAAAAATGCATTACATCTTTTACTTTTTTTTTAGTTTTGTTGGGCACTATATAATGTTATTTTCTCTTTACATTTTCATCTTTTTATTTTCATGAATTCTTTTACCTTTGATAGTCATATAACATGGCTTATATGGGATCATTGTACACTTTCTTTATGAATAAATGAAAATTACTTAATGCAATGATTTGTACATGTTTCCTTTTCATTTATTTTCATTAATATAATGTTAAAGGAATCCTTTGCAATTCAGCACACTAAGTTAATTTCACATAATCATAATCGAATGAATTATTTGTAGCTTGATTTACTAATCTAGAACACAAATAAACACAAATGATGCAAACTAAATTTTCTTAACTCTGTAGAAAATCATCTCAATCTACTGCTTCAAAATATAATTTCTAGTATATGCCATCCTTCCCACATACATCAAGGTCCTACAATAGTTGTTAGTGGTTGTTGTATAGTTTTCCTTAAGATGACATCTCGGAGGGGTTGTATATGTGAGGCATTGCATCTTGGAACAACACATAATGTTGTTGGTTTTCATACATACCATCCATTAACATGTCCAAAACTAAGCAATTGATATTTTTGTACCCCTTCAATTATTAACTGAAAAAAGTCAACTTTAGGTCCTTCAAATTAACCCCTCTAATCTAAGAAACAAAATTTTTGAGTTTACCTCTCACTCATCATGGTTGATATCGATAAATGTCAACATTTCTTGGAATTTTCAACATAACTTAATTCCTTTTTTATCTCAATGCTCTTATGGAACTACACCCACCGACTTATCCGGAAGCACAAAAAGAATTGGACACAAAAATAATCCTCTCTAAGTGTTTCGCTCGGAATGTTTCGAAAGCCACTGGGAATAGAGTTGCTTCTATCCTTTCATTCCTTTTAGAAACAAATAAGGTTAGGGCTAGGAGGAATACTGTTGAATGTCGAGATGGTGTGCGCGTACCATAGAGAAAGATCAAAGTTATTTGTGAAGAACTCCTTTTGTCTTGGAAGGACTACTGCAAATAAGAACACAAGACCACAAGATTTTGATTAGACAATAAATGAGGAAACTGCCTTGGGCCCAGTGAAATATAAAACTTCCTTTCAAAGGTGGTGGTTCCCTACTAACATGAATTAACACAAAAAGAGCGTAAAATATCAATTAAATTACTTCGTTGAAATGGGTAGGGGAAAGGCTGATTTGGTTATAGTCGGGGATAACCGATACTAGGTTATGGTAATCGATATCGGTATGGTGCAGGATCTGTAAGTTGGTTGTTTTGTGGGGTGGTTGTGTTGTAGGGTAACGGTGTTGTTTATAAGGCTGGTATATGGGTGATATTAGGTAATAAGGTGATGAGAGGTAGATGAATGATAGTTAGATGCAATGGCACGCTGGGTAGTGGATCTAGGAATGGATTTGTGAGGACTGTGATTCAAAAAGTCTAAGAAATGTTATAAAAGAGGACATGCAAGATGTGACTTACTGGTTATTGACAAAGATGCAAGTTGATCTCCTTTGCTGCAAACTCTTCTGGTTTCTTCACTCGTCTCTGCTCGGTCAAGTGAAGATCTGGACTCTCTTGATCGCTCCCAATGATCTCTGTTGATTCCAAAATCCTTCGACCTTTGATTCTGGTTCGGGGAGCCCATTTATAGGGAACCGATGGCGGTTACGTAACCGATGGTGGTTGAGTAGGAACCGCATCGGTAAGGAAAAAGTAGGCTATTTTTAGTAAAATAGCCCACCTTCCCTGCTTTTCTCCTGAGGGATTAGTTGCGGGCTTGGTCAAGTGACTAGAAGGTCGGTTTTGGGTGCGAGAAAGGGGTCATTAGTCATGGGTGTAGATGTGGACCAAGTTATAGGTCTTAATTAGGTTAGTTTAGGGTTAGGGCTAGGTCATGATGAAGTGGCAAAATGAGGTGGCAGGTAAGGTGATGTGGATTTATCAATTACAAGGTAATTAATAAATAATTGTGTAAGGTTTAGGTGATGAGGTTAGGTTGCAAAATGAGATGCGGCCACTGAGGGTCGTAAGACACAAATTTGGTGTCTACATTAGCCCCTTATTGTCGTGTAGCTTGTTTTGTAAAGCTGCATGACAATAATATGAAGTGGTTTCTCCTGTTAAGGGTATAGGTAATCCCCCTCAAATCTATCACAGATTGAGAGAACGTGAAATCAGGGATAGGGTTGATAAAGGGTAAATGGTGTAGAGAGGATGGTGAGATGGTGGGGTAGGTCCGAGGAAGCACGAGACACATGTTGAAAGGCAATAGTGCGACTAGGGTACATGATTTGACGAGCAAACCAACAATGCATAGGCAAAGGTCGATAGTTTATCCAAACAAGGGTGCGATAATCGTGGCATCAAGGCATAGGAAGTAGCTCCGGGGTATATAACGGGTAAAGGTGCAGGAACTTTTAGGCATTTTAAGCGTGCAAATGGTTGGTTTGGTTGAGATAAACGTCACGGTCTAGGTCTAGGCAAATTTGGTCGGACAGATCAAGTCAAGGACCCTAATCATGCTAAAATATGAACAGGTGAGCTCGATTGAACAAAAAACTACATGATGGGTGGATAAGAGTGTATGGTGTTGATGTTGGGTAAGGTATTGAAGTGGTATGGCCGTGGGTCGGGCCAGGTTGTTGGGTTGCGGCCTTGGGTCGGACCGGAAAGGTAGAGTGAGGCCTTGGGTTGGGCGGATGGGTAGGGTGAGGCCGTAGTTCGGGCCAAATGGGTAGGGTGAGGCCTTGGGTCGAGCAGATGGGTAGGGTTACGGCCATGGGTCGGGCCGGATGGGTAGGGTGAGGCCTTGGGTTGGGCCAAATGGGTAGGGTTGTGGCCTTGGGTCGGGCCGGATGGGTAGGGTGAGGCCTTGGGTTGGGCCAAATGGGTAGGGTGAGGCCTTGGGTCGGGCCGGATGGGTAGGGTGAGGCCATGAGTCGAGGCCAAATGGGTAGGGTGAGGCCTTTGGTCAGCCGAATGGGTATGGTTGCGGCCTTGGGTTGGACCAGGATGGGTAGGGTGAGGCCTTGGGTTGGGCCAAATGGGTAGGGTTGCGGCCTTAGGTCGGGACGGATGGGTAGGGTGAGGCCTTGGGTTGGGCCAAATGGGTAGGGTGAGGCCTTGGGTCGGGCCGGATGGGTAGGGTGAGGCCTTGGGTCGGGCCAAATGGTTAGGGTTGCGGCCTTGGGTCGGGCCAAATGGGTAGGGTGAGGCCTTGGGTCGGGCCAAATGGTTAGGGTTGCGGCCTTGGGTCGGGCCAGATGGGTAGGGTGAGGCCTTGGGTCGGGCCGGATAGGTGAACAAATGGTGTTCGAAAAAGGTGGATATAGGCGATGTGGTAAATAGGAAATGTGGTGGGAAAGGGAAAGTAGTGAATAAGGGCAAAAAGTTGGGTAAAAAAGGACAAAACCGATATCGGTTATCTATGACCGGTACCGGTTAGATAACCGACGCCGGTTCCTTAGGGCACGATAAAAGCGATATCGGTGAGGGCAAAAAACCTATAAAAAGAAAAAATACGACCGGTCATTGTCACTTTTGCAATTTGAAAATCGATTTGAGTTGTCGACGTGGAGAGTGGAGATTGGAACATTTGTTACGTGAGGTGGCGTTATTTGTTGGAGGAGTGAGTTTCAGCGGGCCCGGGTGAGGAGGAGGCGTAGTTGATTGGTTGAGGACCCGAGAAGAGGACATTTGGAGCCATGGCACGGCCAGAGGAGCAAGAGGAGCTGGACCGGTGGACCACCACCACCCATCCCACCACGACGACGTGTCGTAAATGCCGTAGGTTCGAAACCCCTCATTGTGTTTATTTGATGTTATTAAGCTAGATGGGGGGTTTGGGTAGGAATTTACATGTTTTAGGAAATAATTAGAAAATGGAAATAATTCGAAAAAGGGAGAGGGTAGATAGGTGAAATAAGCCAAGGCGGCTGGGTGGGTAGATTTTTAGGGTGTTTGGGTGGGTATGTAGGTAGAAAGATGAAAAAATGGAGGTGGGGGGGCGCGCAAGTTAAGATCCGGAAGCAAAATACAACGACCGATGTCGGTTGCTAAGCGACCGGCATCGGTCGCAAAATTTGTGGGCAGGGTGCTTTGTGCTTGACCGGCGTCGGTCGTATATCGGCCGGCGTCGGTGGGTGTTGTGTGTTGTTTTGTTTTGTTTGTGTTTTTGTTTTTGTTTGTTTGTTTTGCTTGTTTTTGTTTTTGTTTTTGAGGTGTTGGTTGCGGGGTTTGGGTTTGGGTGTGAAGAGGGAGGGGGATAGTGGAGAAGATGGGTGGGTAGAGGGGTGTGTTAGAGAGTCGGGGTGTGGAGAAGATAGGTGGGTAGAAGGGTGGGTTAGAGAGTCGGGGTGTGGTGAAGATAGGTGGGTAGAGGGGTGGGGTAGAGAGTCGGGGTGTGGTGAAGATAGATGGGTAGAGGGGTGGGTTAGAGAGTCGGGGTGTGGTCGGGGAGATAGAGGGTATAAGTAGATGTCGTGATAAAGAGTAGGGCTAAGGTTGTGGGTTGGTTTTGCAGCACGTCGGCGGTGATGATGTGGGATAGGATGCCCCCACTGTTGAGTCTGGATACGACCACACGTGTCCGCAACACACCTTTGAAGCGATCATGCGCGAGGTGGAACTCGAGCGAGAGTCCAGCGATATAGAGCTATCGGCAGGGATCATAGTTTGATGGTTGCCCTCGTCGAGAGATGGGATCAGCGACCAATGTGTTCCATCTCCCAACCGGGAGATGACTATCACATTGGAGGATGTGTATCGCATCCTTCGACTGCCGATCGAGGGAGAGGCAGTCTTCCAGGTAGATTCGAAAGCGGCCATGGATAGCATCCTACGAGTTTTGGAGATGTAGCCACGCTTATTGACCTATCACAAATGCGTGCAGTATCGGGTATGGGGATATATGTACCGTGCGCACCGACATGAGACACGGCTTGTCGTGTTGATGATGATCGGATCACCCGCTTCACCTTCCTGCACTCGCAGAGGGAGGCCGCTTTCCATGGGCATTGATGGGGGTGCTACATGAGATGGTGGGGGAGCACACCTGTTACGCTTGGGCACCAAAGATACCCAGTGCGATTATACCTGAGGAGTTTGTGGGGCTATCGCCGGATGAGGCGATTCGGGATTTGTTCGGACGTTTTTATTTCACTATTGGGAATATGAGCACATCATATGCATAAGACCAAAGTGAGGGTTGCCCCAACAGCCAGGGCCATAGGTCATTTACGATACAACTTTTAGAGGTGGTTGGGGGTCGTGGGGCAGCCACGGCGGTTCTTGCAGTCGGGGACGTTGCTTATTATAGATATTTGTTAAAGGGCGGCGGTAGATATTGTATGGAGACCTTACAGAGGTCATCACCTCGCAAAGGAGCCCGAGCAATTACACCGGATCCAGTACACTTTCTGGATAGCAGACGGAGGCCGAGAAGAGCATGAGAGGATACCCCGGAGAGGGTGCACGCGAGCGAGATGGGGCTGCGACATGGACGAGCCACCTCCCTTCCCTCAAGACAGAGGGATGATGTAGAGGCCCCACCACCGCACCACAGCCCTTTGACCTAGATTGGATTGCGAAGAGGCCAGCGAGATGACACGGTAGATGATCTTTGGTTATGACGGGAGCATACATGGTTTGGTGGGTTGGTTAGAGAGTTATTAGATAAGATCACTGCACTGCACCAGCACTGGGCAAAGAGTGATAGCAGAGCGAGATTAGCTCAGGGGCAGTGCAATTACTACTGAGGGGCGGTGGCTGCTGCGAGCAGCACGAATAGGTGTCCTACAGGCAGCAGCTTAGCCCAGCGTAGTAGTACGAGCACGAGCACAGCACCACCACCAAGAAATGCCGCAAGCCACGGCCCGAGCACGAGCATGCAGTACCTCCATGGCCCACAGCACCACTAAGCGGCACAGAATGAGCTCGGGGGCATTGGTATTAGGTGCCAGGACCAGCCCGGCTCTACGGTGGCTCGAGAGCATTATATGGAGGTTAGAGCGGAGGCCCGATATTATCAAGATATTCTTGATAGTACCGGAGCTGATTATCAGCCCTATGCGGCACATAGAGCAAGAGACCTCTCGGAGCCGAGGTCTCGGGGGTGGTGCAGCCACGGCCGGTGTATCTCAATTACGAGGCATGAGGCGGGAGGTAGGATAGGGACCAGCAGCGAGCAGGCGAGGGAGGTGAGAGAGAGCCGAGGGGTCCCTACATATTTGTATATTGGACATAGGCACCTGGTGCTCGCGAACCGGTTGTGTTTATAGAGCCTGCGTGCCTACATATTATTCATTTATTGATTCATTCATTCATTATATACCGTCTGCGAGCGAGCACGGGTTGTGAGATTGATACCGGCTGCGAGCGAGTATATTTTGATATGAGGGACCAAACTGCTGCGAGCCGAGTCGAGATTTTTGATAGTTATTGTGGCCTGTGTGCCGGCTTTGTTGGATTATGAGATCACAGAGGCCCGGCGCAGGCACATATGATATTTGAAACTTTGTATATTGATATAGATATGATGATTTGACTCACATGCTGTGTTCAAAATGTTTTTAAGTATTTCGTCAATGGTTTGTGATATAGAATGTAAGATGAGTTTAATTGACCTGTTGATATATGGATGATGTTGATGTCTTTTGTTAATGGGATGTATGTATATATGGATGTCATGTTATATTATAAAATGTTGCATGTTTTGTTGCTGGTTTTGTGACATTGAATGTATGTATCTGATGAGTTGGATCCAAATGATGTATAGATTGATAGTTTTTGATATCCTTAGTTGATGGCTTGTTTGTTTTTGTAAAATAGATGATGTTAATGAAATTGTAATGATATGTGTGGTGGATGGAGAAATATGGATAATGGTGTTGTTATGCAGAAAAGAGGCGGGTGCGAAAAAAAATTAGGTGGAAAATGAAGAAAAGACTATGTTTGAAAAAGGCGGGTGTGTAACCGATATCGGTTAGGTAAGCGATGGCGATAGATGAAAGACCGATATCGGTTGACTAACCAATACCGTTATTTAGGTATAAGCTTTTCTAAAAATAGAAAAGCTAGGGTGGCAACTTAAGTTATATTTTTGAGAGCCATGAAGAAGTTAAATACGCGAATGCGACGCGTTTTGACGACCGAGAGGCGGAGTAATTGCATGAGAGGTTTGAGTGATAAGGTGAAAAGAGACAGGATTTGTATGAGAGATTTGGGTGATAAGAAAAGAGACGGGGAAAGTGAATGCGATCCGAGATTCGTAAGGTAGAAAGGTGAATTTGAAAAGAGTGGTGATCATGGCAGCACGAGGAGAAGCATCCAAAGCGAGGGGACGAGAGGAAGACAAGTGCCACCTCAAGCTGCTGCAGCCCAAGAGGTAAACGGTTTGGGTGTGATTTGATTTTTGCATGTTGTGTGAATAGGATGGGGGAGATTAAGTGGGTAGATATGAGAAAGAAAACATGATAACAAGGGTTATAGATGAGGTGAGTGTTACGGGGTAGGTAATCAGGGGTTTCGGGTATGTTTGTGTATACAGAGAGGAATAAACGATCAATTTATTGTCGTAGGTGGTGTGTTTTGGCAAGGCTGTATGTAATTAACAGTGACCGATAGCGGTTAGAGAGAACCGGTATCGGTCACCGAACCGGTAGCGGTTAGCTATAACCGATACCGGTACCTGTAGGCATTTCCAGAATGTGAGAAAAAACCCGTGGGGATTTGATGGATTGAATGGTTGTTTGTTGTTTTGATGTATGCAGGCAGAGGCAGAGTTGAGATGAATGATAGTGTGCCGTCGTCTTGTTGTCACGAACTGGCAGATGTAACACCGGTGAGTGGACATTGATAAATCGTTTGGGGTTAAGTGGAATCCGCTATTATTCACGAATTGCCCGTAACCATGCTATCCGCAAGTGTTGATCGAGAGATGGAATCTCGAGAAAAATACCTTCTATCGCCAACTTGGGGAGATGCAAAGTGACATTGGAAGATGTGTTCCGTATTTTGAGACTCCCCATTATAGGAACACTAGTATATCGGCAATGCCGAGCGTGGGGCGGGCAGCGATAACAACAAGATTTGGTCCATACGCACAAGATTTGACACGCAATGAGGTTTAACATTTACGTATGGGATAATGTATGCAGCACACCTTGAGGAGACAAGGTTAGTAGTGATATTAATGATAGCGGTAGGGTATTATGCATTTTCGAGGGCGGATGGGGGAAGATTTCCAAAAGCATTGATGTGTGTTATTTGGGAGATGATAGAAAGGAACGTGACTTTTGCATGGGCACCGCATATTAGCGAGCTATACGAGGGTTTATGGGCTTGTAGGTGAAATCACGGGACGACACCGGATGGTTCATACTTATTACACTTGTTGGGCCTATGAGCACATTGTTTGTGTGCGACCAACAGGCCGACCCATCCAATCGGAGAGAGACCGAGTACTGAGAGGTTAGGATTTAGACGATGGGTCCAGATGCAGAACAAGAGGCAAGATCTCGAGCCGTGACGGGTGACATTGAGTATTACGGGCAGGTATGGGAGAGCGTGATGATTGCGGATATCGTTGGAGGCCTTATGGGAACTATATGGTAACAGAGAACATAGGCGAGGAGTTGAGGGGTGTAGAGCGGTTGAGGTGGATCGCGAGGCACAAAGCCAAAGTTAGTATGAGAGGATTCCCCAGATCGCGTGCGGCGACAATTTGGATTTGTCAGGGACATACCGCAGCTTATAGACCATATATGAGGATCGACGCCGAGGCGGCATTTTTCACCTCCCGGCCAACACCTCCAAAAGGTCCGAAGAGGTAGTAAGAAATCATCACTGGGTGGTAATGGATGCGAGGAAGCAGAGGCCTATAGATTATGGTGGGTAGTAGAAGCGTGAGGTGTACGTGATCATCGACATAGCTATGATTACAACGGAGAGAGATCGTTTGCAGTGTTTAGTTCAGCAGCTCCAAACGCAGGTGAATGAGACAAGAGGATTGTTAGCGGTTGCAGGAGTCACGGGTGGAGAGACTAGAGGCTGGATTCCTCCATGCGAGAGGGCGTATTCATATGTTACAGGAGAGATTGGTAGATCAGTGGGAAGTACCAATAATTGTGGTACCTTTGAGGACGAGAGAGGCTCGGCGAGAGGGTCGACGATCACGATCATCACCTGGTTCGGGATGAGGCGTGAGGGTCTAAATAAATGTTAGCAAGTTATACGAATAAATAAGGATGCCGACCTACGTGTCGATGATAGAGAAGATGTATTTGTTTAACATCTAAATAAAGCTGGATATGTATGTTGATTCGAGTTATGATAATAATAAGAATTTTTCGCTTTGACTTTTGGTGTTTTGAAAAAGGATAAAGAGGAATGTGATTAAATAGAAATACACAAAAATATTTATATTTACCACACATGATAGGTTATGGTAAGGGGATGGTCGAGCTAACCTTGGGAGACCCCATGTCTCCGAAGTGCTGCCTACATAGCCCATTGCACAAAGCAAGGAGGGGCCTCAGACCGATGTAGTTCTCCCTTAGGACCAGGGAGAGGTGAATTTAGGCAATTTAGGTATGGTTAGGCAATTTGTTGGTTGGTAAAAATGTTGATATTAATATTGGTAAGGTAAGGTTGAGGGTGTTGGTAATGATATGGTGATGTTGTAAAAGGTATAAGGAAGCGAAAGTTAGCCTACCCAAGTGGTAGGAAACCATGTCCCGATTAAGATCAACACATAATTCTAGATGCGAGGCACGAGAGGAAAGATTTCTCCGTAGGTGAAAAGAGTGAAACAAACAACACAACGTAGAACAAGCTTCAAGCCCTAGGTACTGCAGTGCATAGACGAGAAGTCAATAGGTGAAAAGAGTTGTATGATCACAACTTATCGGTGTACGTCACGTCCCTTGAGTTGAAACAAATGGTGAGGCGAGGTGGATGGTATAGCTGAGGTACGGAGAACTTATTACAAAGTGAGTGTTCTGACGAAAGAGAACCTACCCTAAATAGACAAGTCCATGACTCAAAAGTTCTTTTGAATGAGGCTTTTATTTACTCGAATATAGGCGATCGATGCGGGAAGTCTACAAGGGATATTGATTGTATGATTCTTGAGGTCTTCATGAAGCTAATCAATGCGAGAAGCTTCGATAAAGGCTAAGCTTGTGTATAGCTGTGTCCTTCGAGGGAGCAGTCTATTTATAGTAGCAGATGTGATTTTAGTGCATAGCTGTCCTTCGGGGGAGCAGTCTATATATAATAGCAGCAATAGTTTGGCATATAGCTGTCCTTCGAGGGAGCAGTCTATATATAATTTAGATAGCTAGATGTCCTTTTGGCGCAGATCATCTAGTGTGGTAGGAAGTTTGACTCAAGAAAATCCCATAAGAAGGTGTTATTTTAATACTTTGAAGTCATGGAATAGACTAAAAAGGGAAGGCATTGCTAAGGTGAGGTGAGAAGTGAGCTTGATTTTATTGTGAGATGTAGGAAACAAAGTGTATGTAGCGGTAAATGAGCTCAAGGGATGAGCATGAGGTAGATAAGAAGTGATATAACACTAAATTCAACAAAGTATAATGGTCGAAGATGCAAGGCATTAAGGGGCTCGAGGCTCCGGCTTACCATTAAGTGAAGCTAAATGATAAGTGCCCGATCCATAAGTGTGAGTGATTATATAAGACCCAATCCAATTGGGAGAAAATTTTCCACGTTTTCTCTTTTCTAGTTTTGTTACATGTTGATTCTCTTTGAGGACAAGATCACCAACCTTAAAGGTACGCTCATGAAGTCACTTATCATAGCACGCTTGATATGTTTTGATAGATTTGAAGGTGATCGAGAGCTGTAAGACAGCGTTCGTCAAGAAGCTCCATTGGGCTAACCGCTCTTGGCGGAAATCATCGTTGGTGAGAATATCCTGAAGAGATATCCTGAGGGAGGGTATTTGTATTTCGAGAGGCAAGACAGCCTCGGTACCATATACCAAAGAAAAGGTGTGGCATTAGTAGAGGTATGAATGCTAATACGATAAGCCCAAAGGGCAAAGGGGATGTGAACGTGCAATTTCATCCGGACTCATTGAAAACTTTGATGAGGATTTTGGTTAGGGTTTTATTAGAGGATTCGGCTTGTCCATTTGCTTGTGGATAGTAGGGTGATGAGAAGCTGACTTTGATACCAAAGTTGTCACAAAGGTCTTGCAACAACTTATTTTTGAAAGATTTTCCATTATCTGTTATCAGGCGATGAGGAACACCAAAACGATAGATAATGTGGTGGTTAATGAACTCTACAATTTTTTCCTTTTTAGTTGAAATGAGTGGAATAGCCTCCACCCATTTTGTGTAATATTCGGTTGCTGTGATAATCCATCGGTGACGTTGCGAAGAGGATGGATGAATCTCACCAATAAGGTCTAAACCCCATTGTGAGAAAGGCCAAAGATCTCGGGCGACCTGTAGCGGGTGGCTTGGAGTATGTTGAAGATTGGCATGTTGTTGACACATAACACAACGCATAACATATTCGTAGCAATCGTTATTGAGAGTAGGCCAATAATAACCTAGGCGAAGGATTCATTTGGCCATGGCAAGGCCGCTAAAATGTCCGCCACAAATACCGTCATGGACTTGTTGGATGGTATGGGTGACCTCCGCGCCGGTGAGACATCGAAGGAGGATTCCATCAAAGCCATGTTTATAAAGGAGTCCCCCCATAACTACATAACGAGAAATGCATTTAAGAAAAGTGCGTTTGCCGGTACTAGTAAGGTCATTAGGAGGACAGAGGTTGTAAGGTAGTCATGGAATTGGTGATACCAAGTATCTCTGCGAATTGCAGAATATGTATTTATCGTACAAACAACCGGGGCTGAATAAGATGGGGCAAAGAGTTGTTGGACCAAGACGAAAAATGTCAGAGTCAGTTGATGAAGCTGGAATTTTCAAGGCTAAGCAAGCCATAGTATCCGCAAATTTGTTAGTGGAGCGGGGAATGGTTTGGATAGAATAGTGAGTAAATAAGGCTAGAAGTGAATCCACGTAGTGTTTGTACTTTTGAAGTTCCTCATTTTTGCATTGGTAGATGCCCATAACTTGATTGACTACCAATTGAAAGTCGCAAAAATATTGATAGATTTGATACCTAAGTGCGCGCTTGAACACTGGAGACCCAAAAAAAGGGCCTCGTATTCCGCTGTATTATTAGTGCAAGGGAAATCGAGTCGAATGAAAGAGGCATAGGCTCAGCGTCGAGAGGAATGAGAACAATGCCGGCTCCTCTCGCCACGTTGGCATTTGGATCCATCGAAGAAGAGGGTCATTGGATATGACTCCTCCTTGAGTGAAAGAGTAGCGATGAGTTCGTCGGGGAATGTAAAATTGGTAAATTGTTCCCCAGGTAAAGGGGCTTCCGCAAGTTGGTCTGCGATGGTTTGTCCTTTGATTGATTTCTGGTGGACAAACTCAAGGTCGAGGTCAGCGAGGAGCATGAGCCATCTGGCGATGCGTTGGTTTAGATGAGGTTTGGCATACATGTAATGGATGGGGTCCGTGTTGGTGATGACGAAAGTTTTGTGATTCAGAAGGTAGTGTCGGAGTTTGGTGGCCACGAATGATAGGGCTAGGCACAACTTTTCTACATGTGTATACCTAGTCTCATAGTCCACCAAAGTACGACTTATATAATAAACGGCTTGTTCTCGATTCTCAGAGTCACGATGTGCAAGCATGGCCCCTACAGCGTGGTCGGTGGCGGAAAGGTAAAGGTAGAAAGGGCGGTCGTCTTGAGGTGGGATAAGCACGGGTGGCTGCAAGAGATAAGCTTTGAGAGCTTCAAAGGCTTGGTGGCACTCTTTGCTCCATTGAAAATCAATGTCCTTCTTAAGGAGGTGATGGAAAGGTTGACATCGATTCGAGAGTTGGGAGATGAAACGTCGGATAGATTGGAGCTTACCTTGTAAACTACGCAATTGTTTGAGATTGGTAGGTGGGGGCATTTCTAGGATAGCTTTGACTTTAGATGGGTCGACCTCAATGCCACGCAAAGAGACGATAAAGCCAAGAAGTTTTCTCGAAAGGACACCAAAGACACATTTCTTTGGTTGAAGACGGATAGAATATTGTAACAAGCGATCAAAAATAATGGTTAAAACATCGAGATGTTCACTACGATGTTTAGATTTGCCAAGAAGATCGTCGACGTAATCTTCAAGGATAGTGTGCATAATGTCATGAAAAATGTAGGTCATAGCCCGCTGATAGGTTGCACCAACATTCTTAAGGCCAAATGGCATTACACGATAACAGAAGGTTCCCCAAGGAGTTATGAAGGCAGTTTTATGTTGATCGGCAGGGGCAACCAAAATTTGGTTATATCCTGAAAAGCCATCCATGAGAGAGAGCATCTCATGGCCTGCAGTGAGATCAACAAGTTGGTCAATACTAGGTAGGGGAAGTCATCCTTAGGGCAAGCGAGGTTAAGATCCCGGAAATCCGTGCATATCCGAAGTCCCCCATCGCTTTAGTGACAGGTACGATGTTAGAAATCCATTGAGGATAGTCAATAGGAAAAATGAAGGAAACAGAAAGGAGTCGTTGAAGCTCCTCTTTGACCAAGAGGGCAATGCGTGGATGCATTTTTCTCAATTTCTGTTTAATTGGCTTGGAATCGGGTTTCAGTGTAATGTTATGGACAGCAATGTCAGGATCAATTCCTGGCATGTCAGCGTAGGACCAAGCGAAAGCTTGGTTGCGAGCACGGAGAAAGGTAGTAAAGGTGACTTGTTCTGATGCGTTAAGGGATTGTCCGATCTTCACAATGTGAGGATCCTCCTCCGTGTGGATGTTGATTTCTATAGTAGACTCGTTCAGCATGGTTTGAGTTTCAGATGGTAAGGCGCGTTGAATATAAGAGTCATCCGCACCAAGGTAAGTGAGGATGGAGTCATCATCCTGGCACTCAACAACGTTAATTGAAGGTGAGTCCTCTTCAATCATGTCTGGATATAGAAGGGGAATAGAAGAGGGGTCCTCATTATCGCGTTGATAAGTGAGAGGACCTAGGAAGATAGCATTTATGAAAAAAAAAAGTTAGGAGGGATAGATTCGGGATCTATCGACCACGTGGTGACGAAGGCAAAGTGGGTGGTGATGATTCGGTAGTAGGGTAACGTCGTCGTCTTCTAAAAGACAACTGACACGAGGTTCCTTCGATGTAAGTGTTCCCGAAATCCGAGACCACTACGATCATTGTGCTTGCGTGTAGTAACGGGAATAATTGTGTGTCGGCCTTGTTCATAAAGCCCAAAACCAAAGCCTTTCTAAGCAAATGAGTCAAGAAGGTGAGGGCGAAACGATGATTGGTAAGGTATTGAAAATTGGATTAGAAAGGAACCACACCAAGAGGAGGCTCAGGGGGCAATGGAAGATGCGTCGACACCCCCATATGTTAAGTTAGTGCGGCAAAGTGCGGTGGTCCGTAGGGATTACTTCCCCACACGACGGTCATACGTAGGATGGGCATGTACTGTCCGTACTCGTGGGGTATGGAAAGAACTAACGTTATATAGGTGATACTCCCCCAGCGTAAGGCGTTGAAAAACATCTACTAAGGGCTCTGCGGTTGGGATGTTAGCTGCGGGAAGGGAAGTGGTTTTGCGGCAGTATTTTCATTAGTTCAAGGCGGAGGTGTGGTTGAGGTGGATGGTTGAGGCACATTTGAATAGGATGGTTGAGTTAAATGAATGGGTGTCTTGATTGGTACAAGCACATCATTGGAGGCGGTATAACATATTGCGAGGTTTTGAAGGGGAGGATCAGCTTTACGGTGTAGGACTTCCCTTCGTACTCAAATTTTATGCATCTATGTAATGTTGAGGGAACGCATCCCATAGCCCGGATCCAAGGGCGACCTAATAATATATTGTATTGGAACTCTCCCTCAAGGACATAGAAGAGTTCAGGTAAAGTACGTGGTCCTACCCGAATGTTGAGGATCACGGTGCCTAAGGTAGAGGTAATAGCGTCATTGAATGACCGCAACATGATGGGATTGGCACACATGTAGCTAGAAGGGATATTCATTTGTTGGAAGGATTTTGAAGAGATGATGTTTAGGCTAGCACCCCGTCAATCATAACACGACGTACCCGAATGTCCGGACGTAGTCGAGATGAAAAGGGCAGGTGGGATCTTACATCAGACCGCAGCTTGTTGTGCTGACAGAGAGTAAGTGGCTAGGATAGTGGGTTGTTTGGTGAGAGAAGCAACGTGATTGGGTGTTAGAATGGAGGCAACGGGTAGGGTTTCATTAGGTAAGACCTCGATCCCTTGAAGAATTTCAACGAGAGCTTGTCGATGAGATTCAGAAGTCTGAATGAGATCATATAGTGTCATTTTTACGGGTGATTGGTGAAGCTGTTTGATCATGGCTCGATGGGCAGCTCCATTAGAGATGGGGTAAGCGGGTCCACAAATAACCACTTTGGGTGGTGGTGCAATCGGGATGGTGGACGGAGAAAGAGAGGACGCAGGTGTGCTTTCTTTCGCTTTCTCATTGTTTTTACGTGATCGAGTAGCAACACTAATCATATTAATCTCGTAGACTGAGATGAGTGAGGAAGATGGTTGGGATAAATCATGGTTTTCAAGAGGTGGGGTTGTAATAATGATAGATCTTGGTGAGGCAGGACGGATGGTACAGAGAGGGAATGGAAGCTAAAGGTCTCTCCCTTCATAAGTTATCTTTCTTAACCTTTCTATCCGGGAGAGGTGACTGACGAAGGATGGTTTTAAAGCTTTGCATCCCTCCACATCATGTCTGGTGTGCGGTGATAAGCGCAAATTTTAGACTCATCATAACCTATAGGTCGAGGTTTAGACGGGTCATAGGGTCTAAGTGGTGGTAGGGAAATGGTCGCATTTTCCACCAACATAGCAAGGATTTTGGCGTAAGATCCTTTGAGTGGGTCAAAATCGGAGGAGGATGAGGGTATTGATTATGCGGGTTTTGGTAATGTTTGGGCATGGTTGGTTCGTGACGGGTGGTGGTTTAGCCAAGGGGTGTTGACACGTGGTTTTCACTAAACATGGTTTCTTTGGTGCAGGAGCTACATTGGTGGTTAGATGATGAGGCAACAGTGACGTGGTAGCGAGGAAATAACCACGGAGAAAGGGAGTGACAGAAAATAAATCCTTTGATGATGGAGTTTGTTTAGGGTTGATGGGTGGACAGGATACATGGGGTGATAGTGTTGATATACCTTAGATCTCTCCGTATGGGGCGGAAGGCGTAGGTCATTTTAAAGAAAACGCAGGAGGTATGATATATTGATGCAAGGTGGAAGGATGAGGTCCCAATATGGAAGGTAGGTGTGACGATGATGGCTTTGATTGTGGTAGAGGCACGGATTGAGTTTGTCTCCTAGGTGGTGGGCGGCTTTATTTTTGGATAAATCTAGTCGCTTAGGCGGTGTGTGTTAGGACTGGTATTGGTGAGGTCCCAAGTGTAGGGGAAGATTTGGTTAGGTTAATAGAGGTGGATGGGATACTTGATATAGATACGGGGTGAGAATAAGGACATAGGCATTTTGAGTTTCTGTAAACACTTAGGGTATATGGTAGAGGTGTCGGGATTGGTCATCTGCATTTGAGTAGAATAAGGGGTACTCAAACGTTCCCATAGGATTCGTCTATCTTCTGGAGAATGACAGTCTTCAGGTGTGAATTGTAAATTTTGTATGAAAGAAAGGTGGGTTGTGATTCCAGTCCACTGTGGGTGTGATAGGGGGGTAAATGAGGCACTCGTATCAATAGGTGTTAAGAGGTCAACCGTCATCGCTGAAAATATTTAGGCGATGAAGAACTAATAGGTAAGAGGGCATGTTCGAGAGGATCCGTCATGGTTAAAGAATTTGGTGATGTCGGTGCAAGAGATTTCTCGTCTAAGGATGTCAAAAGGAGTGGCGTGCCTTCCTCTTGTGCAGCAAGAGTGGTAGAAGGGGACGTTTGGGAAATAGATAGGTTAGATAACATCCGTTCGCAGATCTGTAGGGATGTGGTATAAGAAGACTCATTGATGATAAGAGAAGTGCAGGCGATTAACTCCTTTATGGGTAAAGGAATGATTTCACTTTGGCTTGATGGTGGTGAAGGAGGTTCGGACTCTGTGTCAGTGAAGAGGCTTGATTCAAAATTTTCTCGATAGAGGCTTTTGGCTGGGAGTCGAAGACTGCATGGATCTCATGAACACTCTCCTCGGCTAAGATATCCTGGTTTACGTTACTGTTAGAAGAGTGATTTGGGAATGGTTTGTTGAAGATTTTCAAATTTCGGTTGGCAGGGGCATTAGGATTATCGAGGGTTATATCCCTGCATCAACCATTTCCTGCACTATGTTTTTCAACATCTTGCAGTTTTCATGACTATGTCCTTTTACGTGGTGAAAGTTACAGAAGTCATTTTCTTTGTACCAAGAAGGTATAGCGCAGGTGGAGTCAAACCCGGAGTGAGGTTTAATAGGAGGCAAGGTGATAGCTCCGGCTTTGAGCAATTTTTCCAAGATGACACCATAAGTTTCTCCCAGGGGAGTGTAATTGATGGGCTCTGCTTTGTACTTATAGGTGGTTTTGGTGGAGTATTAGGACGGTGCTTGAGATTTGACCATCACCACGTGGACAGCTCCCTTTGATTTGAAGAAGTGGAGGTGTGAGGAGTGGCGGTGTTTGGTTTATTGGTAGAATGCGGAGTTCGAAATTAGGGTTTTTGTTGTGCAACGGCAATTTCTCTTCTTCTAAGGCTCGAATTTCTAGTTTCCGAGCCATGGTAAAGGCCTCATCAAATGTGCGGAAAGTTTGAATTTGAAGAGTAAAGAGAAATGTGCTTAGCACATGCCCGCGTAAAAGTTTGATAAGTTCAGCACTGAGGCAAGGCATATGTAAGTTGGTTGATAAGGCCACGCCATTGTCCAACGAAATCTATAATAGATTCATCTTGAATTGTCGGATGGCATAGAAGATTCGGTGATAGATACTTTCTTGGCAATGTTAATGGAGAAATGATCCAAGAAAGATTGGGCGATTGGTTAAAAGAGAAGATTGATATTTGCAAGGTTAAAGCAGCCGTACCACTCCAAGGCGGGTCTGATAAGGACATGGGAAAGGTGCGGAGTAACAAGGCATCATCATGAGCAATCAAATAACACGCATGTCTAAATGATCTCAAGTGTTGTTGAGGATCCTCTTTACTATTAAAGCGAGTAAATTTGTGCAATTCCCATTGAGGAGGATATGAATGAAGGGGGACGATGAAGGGTGAATAGGCTCAGAAAAACTTGCTCGTATGTCAAGGTGCTACGACTTCCCGACACGAAGCCTCCAGATTTTGCATTTTGTCCATCATTTGTTTGATGAAATCGTGGTTGGATGAGATAATGGTGCAATTGTGGTAAACGGAGGCAAATTGGACCAAGGGCCTCCACCCAGAGGACAATGGTGGGGTTAAGTGTTGACAAGGTATGGAGGATGAAAATGTTGAGGCGGCGAATAGGGATGTCCCATATAGGATGTTGAGGTCACTTTGGATACGTGTATGGGAATGAAAAGGTAGGTGGAGCTTGAGAAGGAAAGCTAGTGTGAATAGGTGGCGTAGAGCAAGTCATGAGCGGAGCGATGCAAGAGTGATGAGGTAGGAGCGATCGGTGGCAATGATATGTGGGGTCAAGATTAGCCAAAGGAAAGCCAATCTGTGTCGTATGAACCTCGAAGCCATTAGGTGGGAGACGGGGATAAAGATGCGGGAAGCAAGGCGGTGTTATCGAGCGGAGTGGGAGCTAAATGAGCAGCTCTACTAATAGGCATACCAACAAGGAGCGACCATCGAGGCATACAGTCGTGGGGTATGAGACAAATAGTATTATCTGACACTAGGATTAGCATCCAGAAACTTGGCAAATTCCTTATCTCCTACAGGAATTTTGGGGATCTCACTATTGTCAGTAGGGTTCCCTACGAGAATGTGACGGGGGTGATTCGGGAAAAGGCACGAAGCGAGGCATGTGAAACCATGGCGGCGGCTTGCTTCCAAGTGATAACAACCATGGACAAGAGCACACAGTAAGGTTTCAATCTATCAAGAACAGAAGCAAAGCTCGAATGGTGAAATTGGCAGTTCTTGGTTTGTCGGTGCTTAAGAGACAAGAATGGCGATATCGTCCTAATAATCGGCGTCGGTCGAGAAATGTACGCGGCGTCGGTCGATTAACCGATCTTTGGTGTAAGAAGTCTGGGATAACAAGATATAAAAGGCTGCTAATTTGATTTTTAACAACGTTTAGTATACTTGTCAAATTATTGATCACAGAAGACAAAGTATGACAGAGAAAACAGAACTGAAAACAAGCAAGATGCACACGCAAATCCAGAGACTAACCCTAGGGTTAATTTTAATTATCGTGGGCTTATGCCTTTAGACGTAGAATGATGTCAGAATCCTAAACAAAAGACTTAGGGGAAATGTCAAGTTTGTTTTGGCTTATAAGGTTACCTCAATCGGGCGGAGGAATACCGCGGAAAAGGGGGGATGTTTGAGCTGTTGTGTTAATTGTGAAGTGATTCGGTATGTGTTGTGCAGTGAAAGTAAGATTAATTTCTTGTCAATACCATGGATATCACCCCCACATGTACGACCTGTTACTTAATCTATGTTCACTAGAATTGAAAACAACAAGCAGGAATGCAATGCACGTGTTTTAAACCCAAATCGAAAATGATATTCGATGAAGCAAAAGAAATGACTTTCACTAATGCAAGATGAGGAAGAAAGACAAATTCTTTTACCAAAATAATAAAAAGCCTTGTGAATATCTTTAGAAGAATAAAACAGCAAGTATGCTCCCTATATGAAAGCAAGCAAGAAAGAAAGAAACCCAAAATGGGTCCCACTTCAGTGCTGTGCAAAATGTTTCGCTCGGAATGTTTAGAAGCCTGGGAATAGAGTTTCTTCTATCCTTTCATTCCTTTTAGAAACAGAGATAAGGTTAGGGCTAGGAGGAATACCTATTGAATGTCAAGATGGTGTGCGCGTACCGTAGAGAAAGATCGGGTTTGTGCGAAGAACTCCTTTTGTCTTCAAAGGACTACCTACAAATAAGAACACAAGACCACAAGATTTTGATTAGACAATAAATGAGAAGCGCCTTGGGCCGGGGAAATATAAAACTTCCTTTCGAAGGTGGTCAGTTTCCACCGCTAACATGAATTAACACAAAAGACTCGTAAAATATCAATTAAATTACTTCGTTGAAAGCTTGGTAGGGAAAGGCTGATTTTGGTTATAGTCGGGATAACCGATACGAGTTCTTGGTAATCCGATATCGGTATGGTCTGGGGATCCGTAAGTTGGTTGTTTTGTGGGTTGGTTGTGTTGTAGGTAACGTGTTGTTGTTTGTAAAAGGTGGTATATGGGTGATATTAGGTAATAAGGTGATGAGAGGTAGATGAATGATAGTTAGATGCAATGGCATCTTGGGTAGTGGATCTAGGAATGGATTTGTGAGGACTGTGATTCAAAAAGTCTAAGAAATGTTATAAAAGAGGACATGCAAGATGTGACTTATCTTATTGACAAAGATGCAAGTTGATCTCCTTTCTTTGCAAACTCTCGGTTTCTTCACTCGTCCGCCAGGTTAAGTGAAGATCTGGACTCTCTTGATCGCTCCCAATGATCTCTGTTGATTCCAAAATCCTTCAACCTTTGATTAAGTTCGGGAGCCCATTTACAGAGGAACCGATGGCGGTTACGTAACCGACGGCGGTCGAGTAGGAACCGGCATCGGTAAGGAAAAAGTAGGCTATTTTTAGTAAAATAGCCCACCTTCCCTACTTTTCTCCCGAGGGATTAGTTGCGGGCTTGGTCAAGTGACTAGAAGGTCAGTTTTGGGTGCGAAAGGGGTCTTTAGTCATGGGTGTAGATGTGGACCAAGTTATAGGTCTTAATTAGGTTAGTTTAGGGTTAGGGCTAGGTCATGATGAAGTGGCAAAATGAGGTGGCAGGTAAGGTGATGTGGATTTATCAATTACAAGGTAATTAATAAATAATTGTGTAAGGTTTAGGTGATGAGGTTAGGTTGCGAAATGAGATGCGGGCCTACTGAGGGGTCGTAAGACACAAATTTGGTGTCTACACTAAGCATTTAATAGGCCACAACAACACATGGGTGTATTCGGTTTGGTGCCATGAGCTTTTATTTGCAAAAATTGCATTGGATAGCCTTGCGTTGAATCAAAATCAACTATTCAACATTGTTGTAAACAAGAGGACAAGGAGAGGACCGAATTGAGATGGGGAAAACCAAGACATGTTTTTTTACGAGAGGGTCCATACATGGAGGTGTAGGAAAAGATGAAACCTTTCAAGGTGCCATGGAGACTAAGAAATCACCTTGATTAACCTATAACTTTGTTTCCTCTCATGGATATTAAGGGATTACACCCGATCGATGTATTTTTGAAGCACAAGAAGTGTTGGGAACCAAAACTAATCCTCAAGAATTTCTTGTAACACCATGATTTTTTTATGCATTCGGTTTAGTACCATGAGCTTCCATTTATAAAATATTTCACCTGGATAACCTTATCTTGACTCAAAATGGACTATTCAACATGGTTGCAAACAATACAAGAGCAAGAAGATTGAATTTAGATGGAGAAAACTGAGATAGGATTTCATAGAGGATTCAAATATGGAGGTATAAGATCATATGATACCTTTAAAGGTTCCTGATGAATGAGAAATCACCCTATGAACTTACGAGTTTTTTCTCTAAAAGTCTCTTAAGGGACTACACTTAACCAACGTATTTGAAAAATGCTGGCACCTTTGGGCACCCTAAAAATTCTCCCTAAGAATTTAATAGGCCACATAAATGCATGTGATCATATATTTATGTGGCATGAGCTTTTTTCTTTTACAATGACTCAAACTTGACTATTCGACATGGTTATAAATAATAGGACAAAGAGAGGACTCGAGTTGAGATGGAGAAAAAAATAGTCTTTTTGGAAATTCCCAAATGGAGTTGTAGGAACAAAAGGGACCTTTCGAGGGTGCCACGAAGGCGAGAAATAACCTAGCTAACTTATATCATTTTTTTTCTCTTAGGGATCTTAAGGGACTATGCTTGGTGATGAATCTTGGAAGCAAGAAACTATTGGAAACAAAAAAAAATACTCCACATGATTTTATGAGGCCACCCCAACATGTGGGAATAGTTAGTTCGAGTTCCATGATCTTGTTTGTAAAATGTTTCATTGGATAAGCTTTTACTCACTCAAAGTGGACTATTCGGGATGGTTGCAAACAATAGGACAATGATAGGAGTGAATTGAGATGGTTAAAAAAGAGGTAGGATTTCGTATAGGGTTCCCATGTGGAGGTGAAGGAATATATGATACCTTTCAAGAGTGCCACATAGGACCGATAAATCACCCAACAAACTTATAGCATTTTTTTTTCTCTTAGGGATCTTAAGGGACTATGTGCAACACCCACAAAAATGACGTTAGAAACATGATGAAACCCTAAACACTTATCCACGAAAGTTACTGACTAATTACCTTTTGTTTAAGTTATAAGAAGGTTACAAGGTGAAAACCCCTATAGTACATTAAATCTACTTACACCAATGTTCTCAACCTTACGATAGGGGAACTAGGTCTAGTTCAAAGATTAAATATTTTTAATTTATCTCTAAAGTCAATTAATTAACATTAAATGCAGGAAGGTACCATAATTTACTTTGCTTGGTTAAATTATTTCTTTTCTTTAATCAATGATTAATCCCAACATGGTCAACCTTATACTTAGTCATTTTGTTTCATTATCCTATTAGCTTTAATATCCCACATTTCATTAATTTACTAAAACATACTAGGAACTAGGAAAAAGACTTGCACACTAAGGTAATTAAATGGCCCCATTCATTCATCTACACATACCCTTAAATTTTATTTAAACATTTATAAAATATATTCCTACCAAACAAAAGTAGGGTTGATCCTCAACCCTTAGATAAACCAATCTTGGCCATTAGATCCTAGGGTTCCAAACTAAACCTAGAATCCTTATGAATTCTTATTAAAACCTTTTTTTATTCATTTCTTCACATTTGATCTATTTTATTTTGAAAAAAATTACACGTTCGAGAGAGAGAAGCCATGGGAATAAGAGAGGAAGAACTATGGTGGATTTTCTTCAGGAGATCAAGTATAGATTGGTTTAGATTGTATTTTTATTGTTTTTATTACTATTTCATTCAAGTATGAAGGAGGTATTTCCTTTCCTAATCTGATTTTATTTCAATCCATTTGTATTTGGGGTTTTTAATTTGGGGCAAACCCTATCCCTCATTGTTATAATGAAAAAAATGTTTTAAATTCCACCATTTTGAGATTTTAATATTTAAAATACAAGATTTTCTCATATTTACTTGCTGGAGGAGTTATTAGTTAAATTTACAACTTATAAATTAATATAACACAAGTTAAAATTTTTGCATAGGTGTGGAACTAGAAATTTGTCGTAAGTGATAGGAACGCCAACCTAGAGAAGGTAGGTGGTCCTGGGACCGCACATCGAATCGGGTGACAAACCATGGACCTCCTACCCCTATTGAGAAGTAGTTTTGAGACCTGACTAGCCTTAGTGGTGGTTATGAGACCACCCTTAAGTGGTGGCGGTCCTATTTTTGAAAGCAGAACCATCAAACCCAATATTTTTCAAAAACAAAATTTACAAGGGTATTAAAAATGGAAATACATTCCAGAACTTACATTTTATATGCCTAGATTTTCATTAGTAAGGTTTAAATTCATTTACTCATTTATTTTAAATTTACTCATTTTAAAATTTCAATTTGATAAAAACACAAAACATCTAAAATCATTTCCATTTTATTTCAAACTAATTTATTCAAAGCAAACTATGAACAACTTGTCTTCAATAACTTTTTCCTATGCATGTTTTTTAACATCAATGGAATATACAATTTTCTATTCCTCTTTCAACTCAATTTCAATCATTCTACACCAATTTCACAATGAAATTAAGTTTTGAAATGAAAGTTATTTTTCCATGGAATGTAAGTTCATATCATTTTTGACAAATGGAAAACTACTTTTCTCATAAGTTACAACTTTTAACTAAACCTTTACAAAATCTTTCCCAATTTGATTCTTTTCTTTCCATACTATAATTTAATGAGAAGGGAGTTTTACAATTTTCAAGAAAATTTTCAAAGAACATAACAACTTACAAAACTACATCTCCTTTACAACAAAATACAATATTACACATCTTCCACCTTGCAAGGAATAAAAAGAAGACTTAATTCCAAGGAAGGATTTCTTGAAGGCGCCAACAAAGCTCAAACTTTCACACACCAGCTCCATATGCTTCTTTCGATCACAACAAAAAAAAGGGGAGAGGCAACACTCTCCACCCAACCAAGAATTCTAATGAGGAGGAGAATCCATCCTCCTCATTGGCCCCGAGCCCCAACCACAATGCAATGGAAAATGGATTCAAATCATGGAAACAAACAAGGTTCAAAACACAACATTTGTTTCATAACCATTCCAACCACATTTCACTCATCAACAACACACAAATGAAAAACAACTAAAAAAATTAAACAAGGCTTGAAAATGAAAGCCACAAGAGCAAGACCTATGGGAGGCCACTTATGCCTCATAATGGGAATGTGTTCCCAACTTAAAACCTCCAATGCATATCTCAAATCCCCTAACTATTATGCCTCCCTCAACCCCTCTTACCTCCCCATACTCTTATGCCTCCATAAATCTCTTATGCCTCCCTCATAAAAGAAAACAAGTAAATGCAAGCATTCTTATTCAAGGTTGGGCACCCAACCCTCTTCCTCAAACATGAAATTAAACTCTTATGCCTCCCACATGAAATCTCCCCATAGTCCCCTCCTACACCACACTTAGGCAATCTACCCAAGCACCCAACAAGCATTCCAAAACACTCAAAACAAGCACATATGCATAAAAATAAAAGAAATATTTTAACAAGAGTTTATCTCCTACCTTTCCATGGTAGAGCTTGATCCAAGAGCATACACCAAGCTTCTTCAAGCCTAAAAAAACACCAAGAAGCTCCAACAAATCCACAAACACTTCCCAAAATCCTCCAACTCCAAAAATGCAAGAGCACAAAAGAATGAAGTAACCCCCAATCAAGAAAAAGAACTTGATTAAATAGAAAAGGGAGAGAGGAGGGTGAGGTGGCTCCATGTAGGATGCCACATCACTCATCCTCAACTCCACCTCAAAATTCAAACTTCAAACTCCAAAGCACAATTAATAAGTGGGTGAAGAAATGACATATTACTTGCACACACAAACCAAGCCCACACCTCCTAAGGACAAAATTAATTACATGAAAGAAAAAGTGCACAAATTTTTACCTTTTTTTATCTTCCCAAAACACCTAATGGGGTCTAATTTTGACCCCCAACCCATAGGTAGGGTTGGCATAGAAATTTAAGAGGTGTGGGACAAGTTTGACTTGTCCCACAAGCTTCCAAAATTGGCCTCTAAGGCCAAATTCGAATTTCCATGAAGGGGTAGAGTGTACAACACTCAAGATCCCCAAGTACTCAACTTTCAACACAAAATCCAAGAGAAAATCTAGTCTAATAAATGAATTCATTTGGTCACATCTATAATTAGTTTAGGACAAGATTAATTTAGCTTTAATTAAGACACTACAACCCATTAATAATAAAGGTTAAAATACATACCCCAAATTCCAAATAATTAATAGAATGAATTACATTACTAAAATCACATACTAACATAACTTAAAGGAAAAAAATAAATAAAAGACAAAACATCACCCCTTGGTCACAATTTCCCCTAACAAATAATTCCAACACACACACACAAATACATGTTGCCATGGTGACCCTTGTTGAATTCACCTAGAATTCCAATGTGGTTGGTCTCCAATCCCCGTAGTTTGTCGTGATATATTTTCCAAAACACACAATACCCCTCTGGCCTCATGGCCATATTAACGATGTCAAAGTAATAAAACACTTACATCTAACTATCAATTTTAAACATCAAAAATCATAACTACTATAGCTAAGACCAAGTAATTTAACAATTATTCCCATTTTCAACATTTTGATTCTACTCATACATCAGTTTGCAACTAAGATCAAAGACCAACTGGATCATTAGATTAAAGCAATACTTTCACTCATTCACAATTTCACCAATCTCCAATATCAATTAAATCACAAAAATAACTTTGAACATCATAATAAAAACCAATAAAAAATGATTGAAATATCAACATATATTTATCTTGACAACACATCATTTTCTTCCATTCGAAAGTCTATCAAAAGTTAATCAGTTTAGTTACAATAACATCTATCCTTCAATTTCCCTAACACAATGTGTTAATGTTTTTTCTATTAACATATTTTGGTAATAAAGCACAATAGTGTCTATGTGTCCAGTCACAGAGATAAACCAAATACAACAAAACAATATCGAAGAGTAATGCTATCACAATCAAATTACGACAATGCAACCATTCTAGCTAATTGTTTTATCCTTAAATTCCCATCAGGGTCCATAATACGACATATAGTTAAAATAATAATAATCAAAACACAAAGGAGTCATGATGCCCCACACATCTCATTAGTATGCTAATTAGAATAAAGCAGCAAGGTTTATGATTATAATAATTGGAAAGATAATCATGTTTCATTTAGTGTTGAAGAGAAGTGGGCATTACATCCCCCTCCTCTTAGATTTGACTTCCTCCGGAAGTCATGGAGAAAGAGTTAGGAAACAAATAAAAGAAATAGGATCACATCCTTTGTGGAATTCCTTTGCTTCAACAAGTGTGGGTCTACAGAACTCAAGTTTGGTTTAATGCAATTTACCAAGAAGAAGGAGATTGAAAGGGATGAGTTCCTAAACTTTCTTTAAGTAAGGTTGCAAACATATAATTCTATAGAGTAATCTTGTGGTCAACCAAGTTCCGACATATAGCCTCAAAACATTAAAATGTCAAGGATTCTCAAAGATAACCACCAAGAAAAGGAAGGACCGGAGAATTTTGTGAACTCGAAATGACCATATAGTCTCCCATGGATCCCACATACTGCAACAACACAAGTTAAGGCTTACACTAAGGTTAAGTTATGCTTTCAAAGTTTGTTATTTAGACAAGGCTAGCACATATCAACCATGACTATAAATTATATGAGAAAACATGTCTACTCAAAGGTCTCACAATTTTGAGATCACACAAGATGAGGTTTAACAACAAGGAAGGACACTTAAGTTAGCCAACACATTTACCATCAAGAAGACTATTCATGGAAAGCACTTCTACAACCCAAGAGGGTACAATAATATTTTCATGGAAATACTAAGGAAAACATGACCTTAAGGTTTTATATAACTTGATTTTACATTCAAGAACGAACACACAACACTAACCTAATTTAGAAATGTCAAACATTTAGAAGGAATTTACACTAGAACTAACATATCAATACAATAGGCACCACTCACTCTACACAACACAAAGGGATTTATTTATCTTAAACCTTGCTCAAGTTTTAAAATACCATAAGAGAGCACATGCATAAGTCATAACATCAAAGAGTACTCAAGGGAGCTAGAGAGTAGAAACAAGTAATGAGAGGGGGTCCAACTGCATCCCAGAAGAGCATCATACCAAAAGCAAATAAAAACCTTATAGAAATAACATGCACTTTCCTTCTCGATAGTAAAAAGGAAACAACCACAAGGTGACTTAAGAAAAATAAGAAAGAGGTTTTCTCAAAGTTATCTCATATCCTTAACATATGTTTCCTTAAAATTACAATGACCTATGTCCCCAAGGACTAAATCAACACACAAGGAGGTTGTTTTCTTAAAAACAAGAGATAAGACCCAATCCTAAAGGCCACAACTCACACTCATCAAGATATGAGGCAACAAGGTTACGATAAACCAAACTCCTACAAGGGAAAGGCACATACATCCATGAACAAGGGAGTACTATGAAATTTGAACACATCACTATCAACAAGGTGTTTCACAATTCCAAGTAGGCAGACAGAACTAAAGGTTCAACTATACATTGCACTCAATACATAAATCTTAGTTGTTTTATAAATTGACTTATTAATTCCAAAGTTCTTGTTTTCTTGATTAAAACTTCCTTTTATTATGACATCACAAGTTTGTGTTATAAAGAGCACCACTAAGGTGGCATGATATCTCGCCATTGGAATAGGTAGGAAAAACGTTTATTTTACTTCTAAGGAAGGTAAAATGAGAAAATTTTCCTTTCTATTTTCTTTCCACATAGTTTGATTTATTTTATTAATCTACCAAGATTATATCAAGAAAACATCTCCTTTTCCTAATGTTCCATTTTGTTTATTTACTTTTGTCTCAAAATCCAAGTTCCTCAATTAGGGTCTCGTTATGATCAATTAATCATTTTACCAAATAGATTTTAATGAGAAGGAAGAGGAAACCAAATCACATTATTACTTTCATGGGAGAGAGAGATGAATCAACACATCACATTTTTAATTCTATAGGAACAAGAGGCATTCAACATAGCAAACACATCATTAATTTCATAAGAACTAGGAATCTATCATTCAACATGTACCACACCAATATTTCAAGGGTTTACCAAATAATTACAAGCATCATTAAACATTTCTAGTGGGTCTCTACAAATTTCAAAAGAAGTTACAAGGAAGACTCATTAAAGAGGCATATTTACTTTTACGAATTTATGAGGTTTAACAATGTTTGTTGTTTAGGTTCAAACATTTTACTTGCATAATAAGACAAGAAAGTTTTCAAATCAACACCCATATTTCCACAAGATACTACCAGCCAAGCAAC
Organism: Taxus wallichiana var. yunnanensis; assembly: GCA_018340775.1. Taxonomy (NCBI): domain Eukaryota; kingdom Viridiplantae; phylum Streptophyta; class Pinopsida; order Cupressales; family Taxaceae; genus Taxus; species Taxus wallichiana. The sequence continues at coordinate 665,029,102 of CM031237.1, read as the reverse complement.
AAGATGACTATGCAAATTTTACTCCAAGGACACCACATTCCATTAGAAAACATCAAATACAAGAGAACAATCAATTAATCTATCCAAACATGGACTCTATGACCAAGAGTTATAGTTTTAAAAGAAGAAGCACAAGATAAGCACCACTAAATTAAAAAATATTAAGATCTACCAAACTAACATCTCTAAGAGAAAGGTTCAAAAGACCCAACAACATTCATAAGTGTCTCCATGTAATCCAAAGATTAATAGGTCATAAAGGTTTTACTCATAACAATCTAAAGGGTTAAGACAAGGGTAACCTTATTCATAGGTCAATGAGAGAAAAACAAGCACACTTAATTAAACACACTTCCGAATGGGCTTAAATCTAACCATAACTACCGAAATGCATACAATCCACAAGTCAATACTTTCCATAAATAAAATAAGGAAACAATGATAAAACTTAGCATGCCATCATGGAACATCACTACCAAACAAACATTTATCCACTAGAATATAGAGTCCATCCAACCTCACACAAACCATAAGCTCATAACCAAACACATCTACTCTGAAGAGGAGGAAAGCTCTTACCGAGTTCTAAGAGAATCACCACCACAACTATCAAACTGCCAAAAAGACACACTACACCATGAAATCTCTCTCTAGGAAGACTGAGTAATGAAAGAGTCACTCCAAGATCCTAGGCACACTCAGGTTTTTGTCTTTCCAAAAAAGACATAACTTAAATCATGTAAGAAGACATTCAAGGATCCTATGGTGTACCCCCATATGACAGAATGTCACAATACAAATAGCATAGAACCAGCTCAACAACATGTAAGAAAGAGTCACGTAACATTTAGCTAAGTAGCCAATAGATAAACAAGCTCGAGTCACCAATCAAAGTAAAATCCAAGAAATATTGGAAATCAAGGAAAGTGGCTAAGTAGCCGCATTGCAATGTCTGAAAATTCTCATAAAAATATAAATAACTAAAAGAGTCTCAGAGCTTCTCAATCCAATCATAAAATAAGGTGTTGGTCCTTGATAAAATAACACAATTTTACGAATATAAAAATACAGAAGTCCACATCACAGTCACTTCATCCCTCCTTGGCCACTAATAGGGGTACTATACCTCGAGCTCAGTTATAAGAATGCATACGCAAGGCTGGATCAAAAGTGACACCAAGACCTAATATTCATTTACTCATATGGGGATTAAGTCACCAAAGCGGAAACCCAAACTAACTCATCCAACCACTTGAAAGGAAAGAGGGGAACTTTAGATGACTAAAAAATTCTATTTTACTCTTTCTGACCCTAAACACAACCACAAAAGCCAAACCACAAGACTCACACCATACAATTTATCATTCCAACAAGGAATATTCTACAAGGTTTATCACATCATACGACTAAAGAAAAAATGAGTACTCATCAAACATCATATTTGAAAGGAAAACAATTTCTTTTACATCAAAATTTCGTAAGAATATAAATTTAATTTTAACATTTTTAGTTATCCAGGTTCGACAAAATGCCACTAGGCGAGTTCAACAATTTGAACAATTTTATTATTTTATTATTATTTTAATCACGGAGGTTCAAGTCTTGCTAACTGGTTTTTTTTTCAATAGTTGGACTAAGGTCCAAGAGTTGAACCCATGGGTCGATACCAAGTGTAATGCCCATAAAGATGATGTCTAGAAACACACTGAAACCCTAAACACTTATCCCGAAAGTTACGACTATTTTTTTTTTTTAAGTTATAAGAAGGTTACAAGGGTGACAACCCCTAGGGTACATTAAATTAACTTACACCGATATTCTCAACCTTATGATAGGGGAACCAGGTCTAGTTCAAAGATTAAATATTTTAAATTTATCTCTAAAGTCAATTAATTAACATTCGTCTAGGAAGGTACCATAATTTAATTTTCTTGGTTAAATTCTTTCTTCTCTTTAATCAATGATTAATCCCAACATGGTCAACCTTATACTTAGTTATTTTGTTTCATTATCCTATTAGCTTTAATATCCCACATTTCATTAATTTACTAAAACATACTAGGAAGTTAGGAAAAAGACTTGCACACTAAGGTAATTAAATGGCCCCATTCATTCATTAACACATACCCTTAAATTTTATATAAAAATATTTATTAAAAAAATTATTCCTACCAACAAAGGTAGGGTTGATCCTCAACCCTTAGATCAAACCAATCTTGGCCATTAGATCATAGGGTTCCAAAATAACCCTAAAAATCCTTATGAGTTTTATTAAACTCTTTCTTTCTTCAAGTCTTCTCATTTGATCTATTTCCTTTGAGAAAAATTACGGGTTGGAGAGCGAAGGAAGCCATGGGAGAAAAGAGGAGGAAAACTATAGTTTTATAAGGATCAAGTATACATGGTTTAGTTTGTAGTTTATTTGTTGTTATTAATCATTTAAGGATGGGATGTATTTCCTTCACCAATATGATTTTATTTCAAGCCTATTTGTATTTGGGTTTTCTAATTTGGGGAAACCCTATCCCCATAAACATAAATGAAAAATAATGTTTTCAATCCACCACTTGGAGGTTTTTTTTTCCAAATCCAAGTGATTTACTCATTTTTTACTTTTTGGCAGTTATTAGTTCAATTTTACAACTTATAAATTAGTATAAACAAGTTAATTTTTTTACATGGAGCATATCCGAAGTTTTCGTAAGTGACAGACCACCACCTACAAAGTAGTCAGTGGCAGGTCTTAGGACCGCCACGATGCATAGGTGACAAACCATGGACCGCCACCCTACTGAGTGGTGGTTTGATGACCGCCGCATCATCCTTAGTGGTGGTTATGAGACCACCTCTCTACACTGCACAAGGTGGTGGTCCTATTTCTAAAAAAATAGAAACTAACCATCAAGAAGATTTTTCAAAAACAAAAGTTACAAGGGTAAAAATGGTCATTAAAAACTAACATTTATATGCACGTTATTCATTATGCCAAGGTTTAAATTCATTTACTCATTTCTTTGGTTCAATTTACTCAATTTAAAAATTTCTTATTTTAATAAATACAAGAACATCTAAAAGGGTCAATTTCTATTTTATTTCAAATCTCTTCAAAACAAACTAAAAAGGTAAGCTAACTTTTTCCTTTGCATGTTTTTCAATTAACATTCAATAGAATATACTATTTCTTTCCTCTTTCAACTCAAGTTTACTAATCATTTTCATCAACCAATTTTAACTAGGTTTTAAATAAGTTTTGAAATGAAAGTTACTAAATTTTCAATGGTCTATACACTTTCTTTGAAATGGAACAACTACCATGAAATAAATTATTACCCGTTTATAGATTCTTTTCTCATAATACAAATTTTAACTAAACCTTTACACAATATTTCCCATTTTGATTCTTTTCTTTTCATACTATAATTTTAATGAGTAGGGATTTTAAATCTTTTCAATGAACTTTTTCTAAGAATCTTTATAACTTACAAAGCTACATCTTCTTTAAATTAAAATACAATATTACACATCTTCCACCTTGAGTGGGAATAACAAGAAGACTTAATCCAAGGAAGGATTTCTTGAAGGCACCAAAAAAGCTCCAAATTTCATGAAACCAACAAGAGAGCTCCACCATGCTTCCTTTGATCACAACAAAAATGGGGAAGAGGTAAAACTCTCCACCCAACCAAGAATTCCAATGAGGAGGAGAAACCATCCTCATTATTGGCCCCCGAGCCCCAACCACAATGAAATGGAAAATGGATTCAACTCGTGGCAAAAAAAAATCTTCCACAACACAAAAACATTTCACAACCATTCCAACCACATTTCAACCATCAACAACGCAAGAAACAAATACAACTAAAAAAAAATTAACAAGGCTTAAAAATGAAAGCCACAAGAGCAAGACCTATGGGGAGGCCACTTATGCCTCCGAATGGGAATGGGTGCCCACCTTAAAACCTCCACTACATATCTCAAATCCCCTACATACTCTTATGTCTCCCTCAAGTGCCCCTTTTACCTCCCACATACTCTTATGCCTCTCTCAATCTCTTACCTCCTCAATCTCTTATGCCTCCCTCATAAAAGAAAACAAGTAAGAAATTCAATCATTCCTTATCCAATGTGGGACACCCAACCAAAACTCCAAAAAGAAGAAAGTAAACTCTTATGCCTCCCTACAAGAAATATAAACTCTTATGCCTCCAACATGAAATCACCCCATAGTCCCCTTCGACACACACTTAGGTAATCTACCCAAGCACCCAACAAGCATAGAAAAACACTTAAAACAACACATATGCATACAAAATAAAAAGAACTTTTAACAAGAGTTTATCTCCTACCTTTCCATGGTAGATCTTGATCCAAGATCCATACACCAAGATTCTTCAAGCCCAAAAAAACACCAAGAAGCTCCAAAAATCCACAAACACTTCTTAAAATCCTCTAACTCCCAAAATTCAAGAGCACAAAAGAAATGAAGTAACCCCAAATCAAGCAAAAGGACTTGAGTAAATAGAAAAGGCATAGAGAAGGGTGAGGTGGGTCCATGTAGGATGCCACATCACTCATCCTCAACTCCACCTCAAAATTCAAACTTCAAACTCCAAAGCACAATTAATAAGTGGGTGAAGAAATGACATATTACTTACACACACAAACCAAGCCCACACCTCCTAAGGACAAAATTAATTACATGAAAGAAAGTGCACTCAACATTTTACATTTTTGTATTCTCAAAACACCTAATGGGGTCTAATTTTGACCCCCCAACCCATAGGTGGGGTTGGCATAGAAATTTAAGAGGTGTGGGACAAGTTTGACTTATCCCACAAGCTTCCAAAATTGGCCTCCAAGGCCAACTTCGAATTTCCATCAAGGAGAAGAGTGTACAACACTCAAGATCCCAAAGTACTCAACTTTCAACACAAAATCCAAGAGAAAATATAGTCTAATAAATGAGTTCCTTTTTTCAAATCTATAATTAGTTTAGGACAAGATTAAATTAGCTCTAATTAAGACACTACAACCCATTAATAATAAAGGGTAAAATACATACCCCAAATTCCAAATAAATAATACAATGAATTACATTACTAAAATCACATACTAACATCACTTAAAGGAAAAAAATAAATAAAAGATAAAAAGTCACCCTTTTGGTCACAATTTCCCCTAACAAATAATTCCAACACACACACAAATACATGTTGCCATGGTGAGCCTCGTTGAATTCACCTATAATTCCAATGTGGTTGGTCTCCAATCCCCCATAGTTTGTCGTGATATGTTTTCCTACAAAACACACAATACCCCTCTGACCTCATGGCCATATTAACGATGTCAAAGTAATAAAACACTTACATCTAATTATCAATTTTAAACATCAAAAATCATAACTACTATTGCTAAGACCAAGTAACTTAAAAATATTCCCATTTTTAACATTTTGATTATACTCATACATAGTTTGCAAGTAAGATCAAAGACCAACTGGATCATTAGATTAAAGAAATACTTTCACTTGTTCACAATTTTTCCAATATCCAATATCAATTAAATCACAAAAATAACTTTGAACATCATCATAATAAAAACCAATACGAAAATGATTCAAAATATCAACATATATTTATCTTGATAACACATCATTTTCTTCCATACTGAAAGTCTATCAAAAATTAATTAGCTCAGTTACAATAATGTCTATCCTTCAATTTCTAACACAATGTGTAATGTTGTTTTTCTATTAACATCTTCGCTAATAAAGCACAATAGTGTGTATGTGTCCCATCACAGAGATAACCCAATACAACAAAACAATATGAAAGAGTAATGCTATCACAATGAAATTACGACCATGTAACCATTTTATCTAATTGTTTTACCCTTAAATGCCCATCAAGGGTCCATAAGACATATAGTTAAAATAATAATAATCAAACACAATGGAGTCATGATGCCCTGTGCACATCTCATTAGTATGCTAATTAGAATAAAGTAGCAAGGTTTAGGATTATAAAAATTAAAAAATATAATCATGTTTCATTTAGTGTCAAGACAAGTACACTATGCCCAACTAACGTATCTTCGAAGCACATGCAATAATGGGCACCTTCAAACAAAGCCTCCTGTGCTTAAGAAGCCACCACGATGCATGGGTATAGTCACATACATTCCCCGAGATTTTGTTCACTTAAAATGTTGAATTTTATAACCTTGTGTCTCATATGGTTTTTACCTTTGTTGTCTTCATGTTCTTAAGAGGCAATAACCAAACTAGATCTCGATATCGCGGGGTTTCTAGGATACCCGCAAATGTTGATAATGTTTTTGTTCACCATATTTAGAAACAATAAAAAAATATCTTTGTGAATGAGACTCCTGTAATCAAAGTTTCAATGTTATGTTAAAACAAATGTTATTGATCAAGATAAACACTCTGATCTTTATTTAATACATATATTTGTGTGTATATAAAATATTTCAAACAACATATGCTTATCACTTATTTAAATACATATATGATTTGGGGGTAATTAATGATTAAATCCAAAAGTTAGATTCTTGATCAGTATAGATATTTTTAGAGAAAAGGGAATGAGATTCAAAGCATAGTTGGTAGTCTCCTCCTCTTCTTCCCAGTCTGCGTTAGGAATGAAAATGTAATCCTCGGTAAAAAATTCTTAATCTTATTCCGGTGTCGTATTAGCTAGAAAACGTATACTCTATGCTTTGGGGATGTTGATGTGACTAATGGAATTGGATTCGAAGAAGTACAAAAATCCTCCTCTATATGTTCAAGACTAGTTTCATAGTGGCGTTAAAATTAGGTAATCTCTTTTGGCAGCCTCAAGGTCTCATCATAAGCATTCTAGAAGGTGTCGAGTAGCTTCATGGATGCATTGTGTGGAAGAAAATATGGATTCAAGATGATTAACAGGAGAATCCTAAATAGCACACAGCCCAAATATTTGATCAACTCGTATTCTTCCCAATAGAAAGGGTGGCGGATGCGAGGGAATGGATTAGTCTGTAGGAAAATTAGGACCTCCCGATGCTTTATCGAAATCAAGAAAATTGACAAAATATTAGTAGATAACAAGAAATATGTCTTTATTTTGATTAGATTGAGTGACAAATAGTTAAAAGGTAGAAAAAGTAGGAGTTTCTTGTGATTCAAGGAATTGCATGCGATTAAGGTAATTGATAGAGATTATGTGAAATTAGATTAGCTTTTAAAACAGAGTCATAATTTATGACCTAGTTTTCAATTTTACCAAAACCAAAGTGATTATGACATAAAAAGGATTCATAAGTAAGAACATACCGGTTATAGTGCTTTAAGATGAATAAAACAAAATATTTCACCGATTGATGTATGGTATAACCACTAGACATAGGACGCGTGATCAAGGGTGAGAACCAACAATTTGATGAAAATTTTGATGTTCTAAAAATAGGATGACATTGAAAAAGTGTGTTAATGTGGTGGTTTTCGATGCTTAGTGGATTGAGAAAATGGTAAAATGTACCTACAAATCCTATGGATTCATAATGCGAATGGTGTATGAAAAAATTCTCTCATAGATCACCATCGGTTGGGTAAATCACCAACGATTTTGATAAAATATTAGTTATACTATAAACCAAATGATTTCCTTCTATTTTTCATTTCAAAGGATGGGTTTTGAGTTTTTTTGATGTGGTGGAGGTTAAAAATAATGAGATGACTTATTTGGAGTGGGAAGGGGTTATATTTTTGTATATTTGATTAGTTAGAAAATAAGTAAATTTAGGAAGGTGTTTAGTGTGATTTTAGTAATTTGTTAAATGACTCAAGGCGAGGTGTTATGGAAAACTAGATGAGGTGTGAAAGTGAGGTGTGAGGGGATAATATCCATTCATATATTTTAATCACTTAAATAATTATTTTAGAATTTAGAAATATGATGGGTTAAATTAATTATCATAGGGGGTGATAATAAAAAGGTCATAAGTGCATCATTTTTAGTCATGACCTTGTGTAAGCTTAGTGGGGTACAAATTTTCAATGTATACATTTTCCCCTTTATGTCCTGGAAAATTTTCGTCCAAATTGCTATACACAAATGATGAGAGAAAACTTTTTTGGTATGGGTGAATTCACTACAAGCTATGCAATACAATGAGCACCAGTGTGTTTGTGTTTGAGAAAGGCTTGCCCTAATCAGAAAGGGTACAAAGTGTGATGTTGGGGAATCAAGTGTCAAGGTGGCCAAGGGGCTTAACTCATGTTGACGTATGATTCGTGCACTCGCATAAATAGGGTAAAGAACAATGATGGGGGCCAAAGGGCTCCTCCCATAGACATATGGAAAATCCCAATGTTGTGCTTATGTTGTTTTGACTAAAGGTTTCCATGGGCTAAGGTCCATTTTAGGGGCATGACACACTTATCTCGTGTTTTGTTTTTTGGTGTGCTTTTGGTTTTGTTTTTGTTGGATAGGGAAGACCATAATGGTGCTTAATTTAATCTCGCCTGTTTGTTCGAATATCTCGCCGCATGGTTTGAAATTTTTCTCTATCTCCCTATTTAGATTCATGAAAGATTTCTCCTTTGTTTGGTTTCCATGTTTAGTCCCGTCCTTTGGTCAAGGATCACATTGAGTCCAGATATTGTTTATTGTTTCTCTGTCCATGAGAAATAATTTGTAGTTTGGGCATAAATTTGGGGTCTTCCCTTCCCACTTATTTTTTCATAGTCACGTTTTCCTTTCAAATTTTGTCCAAACATCCATGGAAACATGGTCCTTTCTCGATAGATGTGGCCCGATGGGTATTTTGAAAAACTTGTAATTTTTTACCAAATTGGCCCCATGGCCCCACTCATATCTAATTGGTTATTTACAAAATATGAAGTGGCATGGCAAAAGTCTTACTTTGACCTCAAGAAGGAAACATGGCCATTTTTCAAAATAAAGGTGGGGAAGCGGTCAAAGAAAGCATTTTGAATTTTTTGGCTTGTCTCATCTCAAAAAAATTCCACATGGAAGGCTCACACTCATTCGAGGATCATGCTCGTGGTCCTACCTTAGAGCTTTCGCCAAGGAGACATGTGGAGGTTTCCCACGGCCTTGCCCATACTTAGACTTTTCTTCAAGCAGCCAATGTAACTTTATCATACCATGGACACATGGGTGGATTGTTTCATTTAAGGATCATCCTCTCGGGTCCTACCTTCACGTAGTTATGCCAAGGACATGTGGAGGCTTCGCTGGTTCTCTTTATACTTAAACTTTTCAAGTGTCTCGATGCAACTCGTAGGACCCATGAACACGAATGGAGGAAGCATGTGCTTGTTTGAGGACCTGCCCTAAATTTTATTTTTTGGAAAGAGCTCCAGGAGACACAAGGAAAATTTCTCGCATTTGAAGACGTGGCACCTTCCGCCGGTCCCTAATTTCTTTCAATAATTTTAATGGGATGAGACATGTCAAACAAGTGAGCCCACACTTATTTGGGGTCTCCATTTTTGGGATCCATATCAAAAGAGCGTCAAGGGACATATGGAGGTCTTCGATCACCGTCCATACTTAGAATTTTCTAGTGGAAGATGCAACCATATCAGGTTCTTAACACGTGATGGGGCATGCGCTTGTTTGAGGATCCTCCTCTTGGTCCCACCTTCACAAAGTGCGCTAAAAGACATGTGGAGGCTTCCATCGCTCCTCTCATAATTAAAATTATCAAGAAAACTTTTAAGGCACGGGATATGCGGAGGCCCACACCCCTATTTGGGTACCGCCTAAACTTTACCTTTCAAAGAGCATCAAGAGACACATGGAGGTTTCTACTAGATCTTCCATTACTTAGAATTTTTCAAAGGCCAAGGCTATTTTTCTTGGCCTAGGGCACGTGGTGAGATCTGCAGCTGTTTGAGGTCCCGCCTCTAAAATTCATCTTTGAAGTTACATCGAACATGACACGTGGAAGCTTCTACTGGGCCTTCCCATACTCTAAATTTTCAACGACAATTCGATCTCTATAGTTTTGAACATGTGGAGGGCTTGCACTCATTCAAAAACTTGCCTCTAGACTTCACCTTTGCACTTGTGCACCAAGGAAACACTTGGAGGCTTCCTCTAGATCCTCTTTGTACTTGGACGACTCTAACTCACATCGCGAGATATATGATATAATCCATGCGGGGAACTCATTTCGTGAGGCACGAATGTGGATATACATGCAGGGGCACTCAATTTTTAAGGTGTATTCTTGAGGGTGAAAAATGGTTACTTGTCAAATCCAACAATATGGGGCCTCCTGAAAATGATCAAAAAGGGAATTTCTTGAGCACAAGAGAATTAAAGAATGATCATAAAGACTATCAAAACATCATGATACAACATCCAGACATAGTAGAGGGATCGAGAAATGTGATCAATTCATGATTCATCCATATGGAATCTTCGGGTGTAAACTTGTTAAACATCAATTTCTGAGACAAATTTGTAACAAGCAAAGGATTCCTCAAATATTATTCTTTTTGGGGGCAAATTTGGGATGAGTGAGTGAATAAATTGTATAACTACAATGAGATTACTCTTGCAAAAGAGAGAGGTTAACTTTTCTAAGAAAGTCTGAGAGAAACCATTTTCTCGAGAGGTTGTTTGAGAGACCAGTTCATTTCCCTGTGTTGTTTAGATTCAATCACATCAAGGTGGTTGAAAGTGTATAACCATTGACAGGATCTAAGATTGTTTGAGAAAATTTCCCCTGTTGATGAATCTGATGAACTTTGAATGACTCTTTGTTGATCATGTGTATTATTATTGTGTCTTCTTTGCTTTTAGAATGTTTTCAAATAGTTTTTCTTGTTCCTATTGAAATATTCTATTAAAGTATCTCTGAGTCACACAAGATCTTGTCCATGTGTTAGTATTTTGTCATTTGTAATTTTATTATGAGAAGAGCCTTCATCCTGTAATGAAATAAATATTTTAAAAAAATCACTATGTTGATAAATATTGTTTATAATCGTATGAATGTATCTTAGGCATGACAAACCAGGGGTTGTTAATGTTTAATTAAGTCTTTAGCTCAAGCCTTCATGTTGAATTCTTAAAGATTGTGTGAAACCATGTAGATCTAGGCCTCCATTGATGCACACCTTCTAGTTAAAGGAATATTTTGGCTATAGAGCATTCTTTCTCGTGAGTTTTCCGATTTCTATGAGGCTCTCAAATATTTGGTATAATCAACTTTATCCTTCTTAACTTCAAACCAATAAATTTCAAATAACTATGAATCCTACCCAAGTACCCCTATTTGTGTTGTGTATCCACAAATGAACAAATACTACCAGAAATATAGAGAAGCAAGCAAGTTTTAAGTGTCTTTAGTAACCTAAACTTTGTTGAGAAAATATCTCCATTCTTTAGAAGTGAAAACTCGTGAGAGTTAAATTGTGGTGTAGTGATCATATTTTCTCAAGGTTCCCTGAAAATTGTGCAAAGAAGGATCTCTTCATGTCCTTCACCGACATGGGTCAAAAAATGGGTCCTCTCACCCGGTTCAAGGCCAACCTAAAGTAATGGGGCATATCAAACCCTCAATGAGGTTTATCCATTTCTCCAACGCCAAAGTGACAAAGAGTTAGAAAAATCCCATCCCAGCTATAAAAACAACTCATATCATGGTTCATCCGTCCCTAAGCACTCCACCGGTCTCGTGATGTTGCTCGGCCCCCAGGAGAATCAATTTGGATACCAACACGAATTGGTATCAATGGCGTCGTAAAGGCATTTTTATATTGACCTTGGTAATGTTTCTTACATGATCTAAGTGCAAATACGTTGTTTAAACGTCATCCTTTGTTGATATTTGTAAGAATTGTGTAAAGTTACAAGTTCTTTGTGTAATATTTCCAATTTCTAGTGGTTATTGCACTAAATTTATATCATCGGTGATAAATACTAGTAAAGGAAGGTCAGATCTGCTAATCTTTGTAGGATTTAAGCGTTGATAACTATTTGACAAGTTATTTATAATGCATTTACACAACTAAGGTGAAAATCCTTAGTGGCTACTCTGTGTTGATTTAAATTTTGATAAATACCAATGTCTTAACCTGTATTAAGTGAAATCTATCACTAATCTTTGCAAAGCTGGAAGGAAGAATATCTTTCTTCACTAAAGACCCTACCAGAAAGTTGTTTCCAGAACTGGGAAAGACAAATTCAAAAGGAAAAGAGTTTGGAAAATAGTTGGAGATCAGGAATCAAGAAAAGAGTTATCCATTGTGAAAAGTGATCAACTTGTAGTTGAGGATTACCATTCTTCTTCAAGTGATTCTAAATCAAGTAATTTTCATATAGATCTAAATTCTCCAACTGGAGAGGGGCCTTCATTTGTGTTTGATAAGTGTGCTTCTTAGTCTGTCCTTGTATTTTCCAAATTTGATAGGGTTTTCCATGAAACAAGGTCTTTAGAGGATATTCATTTTGAAATTTATACTCATGTGTTCAAAGACCCCTTATCCCTCATCATTTTGTTCTCCTGTAAGATCACCCCTCAAGGAAATATGGCCCAACCTCCACCTAGACCTCCATTTGTTGTGAATACTTTTGGTCCTATAAATTTTAGAGGTATGGATGGATATCCAAATATAGTGCCACAAGATGTTAGAAATAGATTGCCTAAATTTCAAGGGAATAATGCTATCATTGTGATCAAAATTTAAAACTTTTTTCAATATGATGGAAGACTTTGAGATTGAATTTGAGGATGTGTATATAAAATTGTTTATTCATACTCTTGAGGAGGATGCACATGATTGGTATAAGTCTTTTCCAGATAACTCAATAGATTCATGGATAGAAATGAAAAATGATTTTAGATTGCAATATGGGGATAACATAGATCCCATGTTTTCTCTATCTGAATTTGAAAATATAAAGAAAAATCCAAATGAATTTGTTCATGATTTCAATACTTGGTTTAACAAGACCTTGAATAGGCTACCTGTAATCCTAAGGCCAAGTGATGTTTCTTGTTTAATAAAATATTCTGATGCTTTTGACAAAAAGGTTCCTATTATTTAAGGGAAAAAAACCAAGAAATTTGAGGCAAGCCTTCACCATGGCTTTACAGATTGAAAACAATAACAAAGTAGTTAGAAAGCCTCCTAAGAGGGAAGGTATCAAGCTGATTAATCTAGAGAAGCCTCAGTCAAGTAAGTCTGTGGATCTAGAAGAGGTTGTAAAAACTTTGGTCGTAGTTGTTAAGGAAATATCCTATAAATTGGCCAGAGTAGAGAAGGGGATTAGACAAGGTTCCCAAGGTTAGCACAAGCCACACAGAGAAGGAGAAGTTTGGAAATTATCCCAAAGGTGATCAAAACAGGATGATAGAGGGAAAGGACCCATGGGATTAAGAAATAAAAAACCCAACCCGAGGAAAACAGATCGGCCTTGATCCTTTGGCTGCCATAGTTGATACTGTGGAAGAGGTCCATGATATGGAGTGGTGTGATAAATATTTCTTGCACCATTTACCCATGTGATGAAGACAAATAAGTTGAAAAAGTTGAAGTTGATGATGATGATGCATGCATGATGGATTTCTCTGCAAGTTCACAAAGCAGGAGCAACCTCAACCGAACTAATAAGGGCCGGAATCTGTTGTTGATTTCTAGGATTGCATTCACTAGGTATTACCTCTTCCTCCCACTCATACTTTTGAAATTGATATGGTACAATATTTTTAGTTGCCTAATAATGATTTTGAGTACTTAAGAGCATTAATGATTAAAACTTATGATGGAGGAATTCCTTCATAAGAGGACAAATAGTTGTTAATGAATGCATTAGTTGCCCAAGAAAAAGAATACAATACAAGAAGCAAAGTTTTCAAAGGGGTAGGGCCTCAGGCCAAACCAAAAATTCCATTGCTTACCAATATCCCTAAGGAAACCCTAAAAAGATGCATCTAGAAAAGGCTTGGTCACCCCAAACAAAACTTGTGTTCCTCCCCATGCTCAAGGGATATGAAAATTATCATGCCATCAAATGAATTTGTAAACCTTCCTCCTAATACTTCCTTACCCAAATATGTTCCTTGTGACATAGCCCAAATCTTGAGTCAGATCAAGATTATTGTTCCTATTGTTGAATTGCTTAGAATTCTTGAGCATAAGAAGAGGGCGTTTGAGTATTTGGGGCTTAAGGAAGAAAAGGTCACCCAGGGTAAAAATGTGAACAATGTAGAGGTTCCTCCTATCATTACTGAATTAGAAAAACCACAAGCATTGGAGGAACTGGGGGAAATACCTGAGGTTTATTTGGAAATATCTTTGGTTGAGTCTCAGCTAAATTTGAATTCATTTTTCACTACTCTGATTATTAAAGATAGGTTGTTACATAACTACATCTTTGACTCAGGAGCTTCATGTAATGTAATGCCTCTTGAGGTCATGAATGAGTTGAATATCAAAGTAACAATAGCTTATGGAAATGTAATTCCATGGATTTAAGAGAGGTGTCAGTATTTGGATGTGTCAAAGGCTTAGTAGTGCAATTGGCACCTTATTCAGGTAAGTACTTAACCTTGAATGTGGTCATTGTGGATTGCCCTGCTAAATGGGGGATGTTGTTATCCAGAAAGTGGGAAGCTAGTGAAGGTGGAAGTGTGCAAATGGACATGTCTTATGCCACCATACCAGTTGAGGGAATCCTTGTGAAGTTATATGGTGAGAATAAAATGTTACATTTCATTGAGGACCCTAATAATGATAATATGAAGTATTGTACACAAATGTTGATGCTGATAACCTTGTAGGATATGTTGATTGTAAGGAGCATAAAATTGATGAGTGCAAATATCCTAAGAAGGTTGGTTCTCCTTGGAACCTGATGTTTGATGGGGCTTGTTCTAGATCTGGAAATGGCATTGGTGTTGTTTTGATATCTCCAAGCCAAGAGGAGTTTAAATTTTCCTTTAAACTCAATTTTTAGTGCACAAATTAACATTTCCAGCAGTGTGAAACGCTGCTCTTGGGTTTGAGGATTACATGGAAAGATGGTTTTAAGGACATTTTTGTTAAAGGAGATTCAGAGTTGATAATCAAACAAGTCAAAAATTTGTATGCTATGAAAAATCAAAGAATGAAACAATATAAGCATGCAGTTTGGGACTTCATTGAAATGTTTGACTCTTTCAATATAATACATCATGATAGGAGCTATAATATTGTAGTAGAAAAATTGGTAGTATTGGGATCAAAGTTTGAAAATTATACAATGTCTCCCTATTGTGAATATGATGTTGAAATATTGACCAGGCCATCTGTCCTTGACAATATCAAGCACTGGCAGGTATTTGAAGATGATGCTTAGGTCCAAAGGTTTTTGCAAAATAAAGGAGAATTTTCCAATCAAAGTATAGATTGGGAACCAATGGTTTGTGCAGCTGAAGGAAAGGAGACTTTATTTGGTAAGGACATTATTCAATTGAAGACTAATACTATTCCTAAAGGGTTGGTTGCACTAGAATCAAATTTTGATAATGTTGATTGCATTGTCAATAGACACATGTTAGCCTCGAGAGATGTTGAAGAATATAACCTGGGCACAAAGGATAAACCTAGGAGAATATGGATAGGTAAGTAACTTGAACAAGAGAAGAAAAGAAGTCATATGTCCAATTGCTAAAAAATTACCACTACTGCTTGGCTTGGTCATTGAGATTCAAGGCATATAGGAGGATCTCTTTCAGCATGAAATACCCCTATAAGCTAATGTCGACCTTTTAGAAAAAAAGAAAATTAATCCTCCTTTACTACAAAATGAAAGAAGAGTTGAAGAAGTTAAGGGATGGAGGAATTATATAGCGCCTACAAGATACTCCTCATGGTAGTAAAACTTGCACTAAGTTAAAAACAAGAATGAGGACATAAGGTTATGTGTGGACTTTAGAAACTTAAATAAGGCATCAATCAAGGATAAATATCCCTTGCCAAATATGGATAACATGTTAGCTTAGTTCATAGGTTCAAAACTACTATCTACTTTGGATGGTTTTTCTGGGTATAACCAGGTAGTTGTGAAGCAATCAAAAAGAATCAAAACTACTTTCACTACCCCATGGGGTACTTATGTGTATGTAAGGATGTCGTTTGGCCTGATGAATGATGGAGATACTTTTCAAAGAGAAATGGATGTAGCATTCTTAGGATATATAGATGACTTCATTGTTGTGTATCAGGATGATGTGATAGTCTTCTCAAGGAAGAGGAGTGATCACCTACAACATTTAGAAAAGATGTTATTAAGATGTAGGAAATATGGTATATCGTTGAACCCTAAGAAGTGTTAGTTTGGGGTTCAAAAGGAAAATTTTCTTGGACATATAGTGTCAAAAGAAGGGTCATGATTGATCTGAGAGAGATTGGAAGCCATTAGCAAATTTCCTATTCCAAGAACCAAAAAGGAATTCAATCCTTTTTAGGAAAATAAATTTTATTAGGAGGTTTATTTCAACTTTGTTGAATTGACTATCCCAATCACTAATATGTTAAAGAAGGATCAGAGTATAAAATGGGAAGAAGAAGTTGTTCAAGCCTTTATTGGGATTAAGGAATCATTGAATAATGCCCCTGTTTTAGCAACTCCTGATTATAAGAAGGCTTTCCAAATTTTTTCCTTTGCTTCATAAGAATACCATTGCATTTATCCTATTACAAAAGGATAATGAAGAAGCTGAAAGGCCAATTTATTTCTTTAGTAAAGCACTACAAGGGGAGGACTAAGGTATACTATCATGGAGAAACATGATTTTTCTTTGGTCGTGAGCCACAAAAATCTTCAGCCCTATATTTTGACTTTAAAATCATTGTTATGTTCCCCATACCATGGTTAAAGATATCATGTCGTAAATGGACACTTCAAGTAAAATATGTCGATGGGTAAATAAGTTGTAAGAATATGACATAGATATTCAAACTAAAAATTGTTTAGAGGTTTGGGCCTAACAAAGCTTATGGAAGAGAGAAACCTATAAATTGTTGAGGTAAATTAAGATTAAGAAGAAAGGTTGAATATCCTTAAAATTTTGATAAATTTTGAATGGTACAAGGATATTATTTTTTATCTCAAACATCTACAACACCCCGAGTATTTAAATAAGAATATAAAAAGAGCACTTAAGTTAGCCTACCGTAAAATACACCATCACCGATTATGGGTTAGCTTAGAAAGAACCCCGAGGGAGTTCTTTTGAGATGTATCACTAAAGATGAATCCCCAAAAATAATTGATGATTTCCATGTAGGATTTTGTGGGGGACATTTTGCAGGAAGAGTCAAACTCATGAAATCTTAAGGTGATGGTTCTTGTGGCCAACTATTTTTAAAGACACAACTCTACTTGGTAAAAGGTGTGAGAGTTATCAACATTTTTAGGAAGATTGAAAGCTTTAGGCTCCCTCCCTTTGCAGCCTGTATCAATTGAAGCCCCATTTAAGCAGTGGGGAATGGACTTCATTGGTGAGATTTCAAATCCTTCAAGTGCAGGTCACAAGTGGATACTAGTGGCCACTGATTACTTCACCAAGTGGGTGGAGGCAATCCCTACCAAGAAAGCAACTCACCAAATTTTCATGGACTTCATTTTAAATCATATAATCTACAGGTTTGGAGTACCTACTAAGATAGTTACTGACAATGCTATGAGCTTTCGAGCTAAACCTTTGGTAGCCATGTGTCATGAATATGGGATCAATTTAGCATATGCTTCCAATTACAATCCCTAAGGAAATGGACAAGCATAATCAAGTAATAAGAATTTTTTGAAGATAATCAGAGAACCTTGGAGTTAAACAAATGAAAGTGGGGTGAGAAATTGAAATTCATATTTGTTGATCAAATCATTGTTAAAAGGGATACTGGAAAACTCATTTGAATTGGTATATGGAACTCAATATCTACTTCCCCTACATATGCAATTATCTTCTTACCAATTTATCCAACAATTAGAGGACCAAGAGGTCAATCCCTATGATGCTCATATAAATAAAATTGTGGAATTGGATGAGAAGAGAAGAGATTCCCACCAAAGACATGTGAAGTTCAGGGAGAAATTGAAGAAGCTATTTGATAAAAAGGTGAATCCAAGAGCTTTCAGTGTGGGAGATCTGGTGCTACTATGGGATAATGAGACATGAGGATAAGGGAAAGCATGGAAATTTTGATGCATTATGGATGGGCCCTTACTCTATTGACTTTTGGATTGAAAGATCACACTTTTTTCCTAAAAGATTTAGATGGGGAATTGCTAGAGTTTCTTGTTAATGGTAGGAATCTGGAAACACTTCCTAGGTGATTTCTCGATTAATCATAATCAACACCACCTATTATACAAAGTGTATAGATCTTTTGGTTTCATCCTACTTTCATGTTTTTATGTTTTGGTTTTTCCTGGTCCCTGGTGACCAGTTTTTGTTGGTTTCTCAGTTCATGTTGGGGATTTGGTTATTGTATTTCTACTTTGCATGCTTGTTTCTGACTGCATTTCCCAATGGAATTTTGGCACATGGTATTCTTTGTTCATGTGGTACTCACAGGAGTTCCATCCCGATTCGGAGCCGATGTTGGTGCTCAATTTAATCTCCCTATTTCTTCGAATGACTCGGTACACATAGGTTTGAAAGTTTTCTTCTCCCTATTCGATGCATGAAAGATGTCTCCTTCATTTGGTTACCATGGTCATTCCCCGTCCTTTAGTTGAGGATCACATTGAGTCCAGATATTGTTTATTGTTTCTCTATCCATGAGAAAGAATTTGTAGTTTAGGCGTAAATTTAAGGTTTCCCTTCCTTCTTATTTTTCATGTCATGTTTTCCTATCATATTTTTTGCCAACATTCATGGAAACATGGTCCTTTCTTATGGATGTGGCCTGGTGGGTGTTTTTGGCAAAAATGTCATTTTTAAAAAATACCAAATTGGCCTCATGGCCCCTTGTATCTAGTTAATTATTTAGAAAATATGAAGTGGCAGAAAAAAATTCTTTCTTTGACCTCAAAGAAGGACACGTGTGGCCATTTTTAAAGACAAAGGTGGGGAAGTGAGGTTGGTAGAGCATTTTGAAGTTTTTTCCATCTCGCCTCAAAATATTAGGCACGTGAAGAGTTTACACACTCATTTGAAAATTCAACCTCGGTTTGACCTTGGCGAGTTGCGCTAAGGAGACACATGGAGGTTCTACGGCCTTCCCATACTTAGACTTTTCTTCAATGACCAATGCAGCCTTTATCAAACCATGGACATGTGGGGGCCCTACGCTCATTTAAGGATCAATCTCTGGGTCCTACCTTCAAATTTACACCTAAAGAGACATGTAGAGGCTTCCTCCGGCTCCTCTTTATACTTAGACATTTTCAAGTGTCTCGATGCAACTTGTCAGGACCTAGGAGATGTGGTGGGACCGGGCTTATTTAAGGGGTCTCTAAATTTTGGGACATATCAAAAGAGTGCCAGGAGACACATGGAAGTCTTATGCTCACTATGCCCATACTTAAAAAAGGGGCGGATTCAACTGCCGATTCCTGGATACGAAAACTTTTCGAGGATCCACCTGTGTGGAACCTTCCATAGTTGCGCCAAGGAGACATGTGGAGGCTTTCGTTCTTTCAATAATTTAGACTTCTCGAGAGAGACACGTGGTGAGCCCGGGCTTGTTTAGGGTTTCCATTTTGGGCTCCATTTTATCAAAAGAGCACTAAAGGGACACGTGGAAGTATCCACTCACTCTGTCCATACATATAATTTTTATGGCCAATGCATCTTTCTCAAGTTCTAGAAATGTGGGCACCTACGCTAGTCCCCAAATTCTTTTGATATATTTCCTAAGACACGTGGTCCCACCTTGTTTGGGGTCTCCGCTTTTGGGCTCCATATCAAAAGAAGACACATGGAGGCTTCGGTTGGCTCCTCCTTCCATACTTAAATTTTTAAGAAAACTTTATAAGGCATGGGACACGTGGAAGGCTCGCGCTTTTGGGGACCGCCCTAAACTTTACCTTTAAAAGAGCCCAAAGGGACACATGGAAGTTTCGCTAGATCTTCCCATACTTATAGTTTTCAAAGGCCGAGGCAAAGTTTTTCTTGGGCCCAGGGAACATGGTGAGCCTACGCTCGTTTGAGGTCCCACCTCTAAAATTCATCTTTGAAGTTTCGTTGAACAAACACGTGGAAGATTCTACTGGGCCTTCCCATACCTTGACTTTTTAGCAATCGGTGTGACTCCTATGATTCTAACACGTGTTGGTCCTGCGCTCATTTGGAAACCTACATCTAGACTTCCCTTTACAGTTGTGCCAAGGAAACACATGGAGGATTCCGCAGGTATCCTCTTTTACTTGGCCAACTCGAATCACATCGTAAATATATGATATAACCCATGTAGGGAACTCATTTATGAGAGGTATGATGTAGATATCCATGGGGAACTTATTTTTTAAGGTGTATTCTCGAGGGTGTAAAGGATCGTTTGTTAGATCTAGCCATATGGGGCCACCTAAAAATGATCAAAAAGGGAATTTCGACACATGAAAAATAAAGAATGATCGAAGGACTATCAAAAGTTATGATACGACATCCTAGTCATAGTAAAGAGTCCGAGAAACATGATCAATTCATGATTCATCCACCTGGAAGCTTTGGTATGTCATTTGTTAAACATCACTTTCTAATACAAATTTTAACAAGCAAAGGATGCCTTGAATATTTTTGTTTTTGGGGGAAAATTTGGGATGAGTGAGTGATTAAATTGTAAAATAAAATGAAATTACTCTTTCATAAGAGGGAGGTTAACTTTTTAGAGAAATTCTGAGAGAAACCATTTTCCCGAGAGGTTGTCTTGAGAGACCAGTTCATTTCCTATGTTGTTTAGATTCAATCACGTCAAGGTGGTTGCAAGTGTACAACCATTGACAAGCTTTGAGATTGTTTGAGAAAATTTCCCCTGCTGATGAATCTGATGAAATTTGAATGAATCTATGTGTTGATCATGTGCATTATTGTGTCTTCTTTGCTTTTAGAATGTTTTCAAATAGTTTTTCTTGTTCCTATTGCAATCTTATGTTAAAATCTCTCTGAGTCACACAAGATCTCGTCGTGTGTCAATAGTATTGTGGCATTTGCAATTTCATTATGAGAAGAGCCTTCATCTGGTAATGAAATAAATAGTTTAAAATCACTTTACTCTCACTATGTTGATAAAGATTATTTGTAAGCCTATGAATGTATCTTAAAGTGACAAAAGGGGTTGTTAATGTTTAATTTAAGTATTTAGCTCGCACTTTCGTGTTGAATTCTTAAAGATTGTATGAAACCATGTAGATCTGGGCCTCCATTGACACACACCTTCTGGTTAAAGGAATATTTTGGCTATTTTGAAGCATTCTATCTTGTGAGTTTTCCAATTTTTATAAAGGCTCTCAAAGATTTGGTATAATCAACTTTATCCGCTTAACTTCCAACCAATAGATTTCAAATAACCATGAATCCTACCTAAAGTACCATTATTTAAGTTGTGTATCACAAATCAACAAACTTCTACCGCCAAAATATATAGAAGCAAGCAAGTTTTAAGTGTCTTTAGTAACTAAACTTGTTTTGAAAATATCTCCATTCTTTATAAGTGACAACTCGTGAGATTTAAAATGTGGTGTATTGATCATATTTTCTCAACGCTCCCCTTAAAATTGTGCAAAGAAGGATCTCTTCATGTCCTTCAACGACGTGGGTTACAAAGTGGGTCTTCTCACCCTGGTCAATGCATGGCCTAAAGTAGTGGGGGTAGATCAAACCCTCAGTGAGGTGTTATCCACTTCTCCAATGCCCGAGTGACAAAGAGTCAGACGAATCCCATCCCCGGCTACAAAATGACTCATATAGTGGTCCATTTGTCCCTAAGCATTCCGCTGATCTCCCGATGTTGCTTGATCCCATGGGAGAATCAATTTTGATACCAATAGACCACCCGTATAAAAATCCCAAAATAGGCTAATCGTCAAGATTTTACCCAATCGTTTGTGATTACAATGATCTCTAGCGATTGGGTTGGGAAGAAAATTGGGGGTATAAATATCCCAAATGGTGTGCTTATTATTTTTTATTTATTTTGTATTGTACATGACAATGACCCATTAGAAGAAAAAACCAAGGTTCATTCGGGAGAAGCGAGATGATAAAATGGAGGTGGAAAATCCCTGGTGAATATACATGGATCAACTTTCGCGTAAATGTTAATTTTAAATTATTTTGAGAACTGAAATTTCACCTACTATTTTTTTAAGGAGAGGGACTTCATAGTGCAAAAATGGGAAAATTTCTTCAGCGCTAATGCCTTCGACGATGCATGTTAGGAAGCCTTCTCGACATGTGTTAGAAGGGAGTCAAACCCCTATTTTTTCTTATAAATACCCTCCCACCGGTCATTTTCATGTTTACACTCTCTGGCTCCCGAAATTTCTCATTTACAGGAATCAATTTCAGGTACAATCAAGCTCAAGGAAAAGTAAAATGGTGACTCCAAGTGTAATCCACGGCCAATCTGAAGACCAAAATCAATCAAAAAATCTAGTTAACCCACAAGCCCTATCCAAGGGCAAGATACTCTACAGGAACTTGTTTTGCCCTCACATTCGGACAGATTTACAAATGAATTTGGAATACAAGGATTTGGTCGATGCATGTGATTTTGATGGGCTCGTTAAAATGCCCCAGTTTGAAATAGATCAAGATATTATGAATTACCTACTCTCCTCTTACAATACAGAGGACAATATGTTTACTGTTACTATGGACGATGGTCGTATGTTTCAATTCGGTGTCAATCTAGTTGATATTCATCACTTAACAGGCCTTCCATACAAAAATTTACCCATTGTCACAATGAAAACAACCCTTGTCGAAACCAATAAGTACCTTGAATCTACTTTTGGTTTCCATGTTGATTGTATGTATAAACTGTTTCAATTTTCATTTTATATTTTCAGTTTTCAATATTAATCTGTAATCTGTAATCTGTAATCTATAATCTGTAATCTATAATTTGTAATCTGTAATCTGTAATCTGTAATCTGTAATCTATAATCTGTAATCTATAATCTATAACTGTAACTGTAATCAGAATCTGTAATCTATAATCATAAATCAGAATCTGTAACTGTAATTTGTAATTTGTAATCTGTAATCTATTTTTCATATTATTTACAATGAATATTACTTTTTCATCTCATATCAATAAATCAAGACATGGTGTGCATACACAAGGAATTCCACACTACTTTCTTATTCGCTATGATTTCTTTCTTTCAAGCTAGAAATGTTTTGTAGAGTCAAAACACATATACCAAACTAGGCTATGCATACATTATCAGTAGGTATAAGAAACAAAAATTTTGATTGGTGCACATTTTTATCTAATAAAATAAAGACTGACATTACAAATGCATCGCTTTTCAAAAACTAGTCATTCACTCTACAAAGTATATCCTTGGCGTTTATTATGGGGCTCTTATAAATTTAAAAGACAAACCAATTTCTACTTGCACGGATGAGACAAGGAAGAATTTTTTGATTCCATTTGAAGAACAACATGTATAAGTTTGTATTTAGACATTAGACAAACATTATGTTCATCCGGAACTGATTAAATATTAAATGTTTGCTTAAAATATATTTGGAGGTCCTTCCACAAAAAAAAGTCGCATCAAGAGGAAGAGGCCAACAACACACCGAGGCATTAGTAGATTCACAATCTAAATTCGAAGTTCACTCATCTTTGAACCACCAAACATTTGAATCTGTAAACACCAGAGATGTAATACCCTAACATTTACTATTTACAATTTTCCATTTTGTATTTTCAATCTACCATTTACCATATTTAATTGATATACAACCGATCGTTGTTGATATTGCAGGAACTTTGGACAATAACCGTGCTTCTCAAAATTAACTATCTTCACTAACTCACTCAATTCGGTCATATGAAATTCTTTGTTCTCAATAACCTACACAACAAATTACTACTCCAACATGGCCACCTCAAGCTCCGTGAGACGTTTACCATAAACACGGATGATTTTATTGCTTTAATACAAGTTTTTAATATTTTAATAGTTTTTCATATGATTTTTTTACACTTTTCAGCACATTGGAGTCCTTCAAATTATCTACAAATAGCAGAACTTCCTCCACCAATACGATTCCGAATGCTAACCAGAAGTTTAGGGAAAAAGAACATGGTAAAGGCATGCATTTTCCTCCAACCCTCAGTAGGACACTAAAAATTACCTCCTCATTTCAAATTCCATCCCTCTCTCTCGTGGTTTTCCCAAAGACAATGGGCATGCTAGTTTTAAATAATATAAATTTAGATGAAGATTACTTGGGCATTGATAACAATGACCCATCAGGATTTTTTAATACACGTGAGATGATTCAAGGCTAGCAGGTATACTTCAATTTCAAATTTCATTACTTTTCATTTTAGATTTATTTATTTGAATATTGATTTATTTTATCGCAAATAGGATCAAGCCACCCAAAGGTAGAAATAGGTAGCAGTTGATGATCAACCAAAAATCCCCCATACCTCTCCAGCTACATCATCTTCTTCAGATATAAATGGTGAACAATTGCTACCATTTCCTTTAGAGAACTTAATTGGTAATGATTTTCAATCCCATGTCACAGATTTTATTGTACCTCATATCAGTCAACTTATAGAATGGGAGAGACATGAAAAGTACTAATCAATGAAATAATAAGTTGTTATGAAAATTATTGGCAAAGGGAAAGTTTATACACTGCAGTCCAAAAATCAACCTTCAAGATTGATTCCTTACTTACCCAAGTAAGAGGTGGGACTGTCATGTATAACAACAACTATAAAGACAATATTTTGGATAAATCATTAAACAAATTGGAAAATATTAGTGTTGAAGCCGAGCTTATTTTTAACAAATTGTATAAGGACAAGGATCTAGAAAGAATCGCAAATGTCGAGAGAGATAGAGCGGTTGAAGTATTATCACTTTGAAACAATATTTTTGTTAAATTGAACTTTTCTTATTTTAGTAATATGTTTAATTGAGATCAATTTTTTTGTGCAAGGTTGAAATATGAAAATTTGAAGAGTCAAGCAAAGGTGTTCCAAGTTCACTTAGAAACTGCACAAGAACAGGCTTATATTTGCAACAAAGAATTTGAAATAAAATAGTGTTTTAGTTAAAAACCAAAACAATACAATAGAGCAAATAATTAAAGAGCATGGCTTCTAATTCCGAAATTTTATTCAAATCCAAGGAAGCTGCAGATCCCAATTTGCTATCCCATGGAGATGCAACAAGGGAAGAATAAAGTATCATAAAGAATCTAGACAAGTCTTTGTGGAAGATCTGATTGGTTCTGATATTATTCAAGCCATGGGGAAAGGGGCACAGGAGGAGAAGCCATTGGGGAAAGGAGTACAACTACAGGAGTGGCAGCAATTGGGGAAAGGGGCAGTAAAATTGAGGATTGAAAATTTCATGATTGAGGGTCAAACTTTAAAAATTGAAACTTTAAATTTGAAAGTTTAAAATACTTTATAATCTATATTCAAAATTGAAATTTGACTTTGATGGTCATGATGTTTGAAAATTTGAAATAATTTATTATCCGGATTTTAAATTTGAAACTTGAATGTGATAGCGTTTGAAAATTTGAAATTGGAATTTTAGACATTGTTATATATTATGTATAGAATTTCTAGATACATTCATTTGAATGTGATGGCGTTATGATAATGGTTAATTATTTGTTTTAAGAAAATCTGGAATGTGGTATGACAGAGGCATCTTAATACTTGTAATGATGATTGCATAGATGTGGATGATGACATTAGAATAGAATCATAGATATGGATTATCATTAGTTGTATGTGGATGTAGATTTAGCTTCAAGCACGATCATGGAATCGGATGATGATAATGTATAATTGTTGTAAGAAAATTTGGAATGTAAACCTTCTCAAAATCATCTAATGAATATGATATGATTACATTAGAATGGATATAGATAGTGATGAAGTATGATAATGGATAATTGTTTTAGGAAAAATTGGAATGTTAAAATAGATATGGACGATGATGAATTATGTGGACTTACATTTAGCTTCATGCACAATCATGGATGATGATAATGGATAAATAATTATTTTTGGAATAATTAGACCGTGTTAGGAGTCCAGACTTATGTCTTCTTATCTCTACTTATCAATTGAACTCTTCAAGAATGATCATGGATGATGATAATGGATAATTTTTTTTAAGAACTTTGTACTTGTAAACTTAGAACTCGTATGAGGTCTACATATAAAATTCTCAAAATATTCTTCTCTCTACTTGTAATGAATTAATGATATGATGACATTAGATGTGGATGATGACATTATACGAGTATGATCGTGGATGATCAATTGTATAATGGATAATTGTTTTAAGATTAGCTTCTACTTTTAGCTTCTACGTACATTAGCTTCTACTTTTAAAATTTGAATGTGTGATTTTATCCCACTAAGTTTAAAAATTTAACAAAGCATTTTGAAAATACAAAAATAAATTAAACATAATTGTAAAAACTCAAGCAATGTCATATGAAAGAGTTTAAGTTACCTCTCATCTTTTAGATGGTTATGACAAAACATATGGAAGGAAAATAAGAAATCATCCTTCATAAGCGTGTTCGTGATATAATATATTTTATTCAAGAAACTCAAAACGAGAAATAGATTAGTATATAGATGGGAAAGTTGCCGAAATTGTTAGTCTTGAGAAGTGGAGCTTCCTAGGATGGATGTCAACCCACGCTTTAAAAATAAAATAAAATAATGATTGATCAAATTAACAAAGAAATAAGATATTAAATAAAAATGCAAATGATATCCTATACATGTATAGACAAGAGAATTCTAGAAGAGTATAAAAATGGAATAATATGCAGATCTAAACTATGAATGTCTTCCAAATTTGTATGCAACAAATGCATGTAACAAACAAATTTTTAAAACAAAATTTCGTATTCAAAAAATAAAAAATACTAATTATATAAAATAGATTTTTCATAAATAATTGTATTTAAATAAATGTAAATATATTTACCTCTAACATATTTAGTGATAACAAGAGCTGAAACAAAATTTGATAAAAAGCCTTCTACTAATATTTTCATCTCAGAGAGTTAATATGAAATTGAATAAATAACCATAGTCAATATTTTCATCTCAGAGTTAATAATTGAATAAATAACAACAAATAAACAATAAAAGTAAGGTCAATGAGATACCTATTTAAAGCTGAAACAATTCGTTACAAATAGCTTCTTCAAATTCGATGTTCTCTTTTCAGTAGAGTGTAATGACACACCAATTCTGGTCTCATCGTTGGGAATAGTTGTACTTGTAGCTATATTATTTATACCTCTTATTTCGGAAAGGGAATTCCAATGCGCAATTACTCGTCGAAAGTAAATTTTTCCAGGAGTAGTGAGAAACATAACACCTCATGCAACTTTAAGATTTTTATCCAACCTATTTCTAAGTTTTGATTTTATTAATGAGAAAGTACCTGAAAAACCTTTCATCCTCCATAGAAAAAAAAATCATTCTTTGGCATAACTCATATAATCTGAAATATTCACCGATGTCTTCGTAAGAAGGTACTTTTATAGATTCCTTTCTAAAGCCTTGTAATAGCACCACTCTTCAAGGTTCGTCTAATTTTTATATTGGTTCCTCATGTTGTTGCAAAATTTGTTGATTGAGATTTTAATGAATCAAAATTTAGTATACCTTTGATTTCCATACCCTTGACCTCTGAAGTCTTTATGAAATGTTCCATTATTGTACCCATGGATTTATGGAAATTCTTTCTCAAAAAAATTTGCACGAGCACATTCAAGATTCCAAAATCGATTCGTGACACCCATCGCTTCAAAAATTTTATCTTTGCAAAAATGTTCGTAGTTTCGATAAGTTTTCTAAATTTTTTTAAGCTTTATTCTTGTTTGAAATATGACAGACTCAAAGAGATTACATGTCACACGAACATCTTCTCATTTCGATCCCGTAGTATCTTGATGTTTTTTTCAAAATGTGCAGTGGTATGTACCTACCATTAATAAAGTGATGCAAAGGTGATCGTGGATATTAAATATCTAATAGTTATAGGGATTTTTAAGATATAATAAATCTTTCCAATTCTCAATAACATGTGTATGAAAACTATCTTGGGAACATTACAAGACATCAAGACTTTGACATACCATTTTTCTTATCCATATAAAATACACAATATAGATTAATCTCCCTGTGCATGCTTCATGAGTGTATTTATCTCCTGAAACATTGGAAAAATACCAACCAATGTAAGTAATGTCTCAAAATTAGTTAAACAAAAAAAGTCCCTTGCCCTTTTAATTTCATGACGATATTTGTTCATGAAACCAACCAACGAAGGATACTCCTCACTTAACTGCGTACATGCATATTCATACAAATAAATCCATCTCATCTCAACATCCTTCAGAATTTTTTTGCCATCTATAATTTCAATTGTGAATTTCTAGAAGTTAAGAAATCACTTTGGGATACTTTCCATATAGGCATTAAGTTCTCTTAGAAGGTCTTCTACTTTAGAAATTTTTTTGTAGTTGCTTACCATTTTATACACTAAAGTCATTATGTGAGCCATACAAATGAATCGCTAAAGCATATAAGGGACCACTATTGTTTTCAATCTAACAAACCTGCTCTATATGGTGACCCTACATAACCGATGCACCATATGCTCGACGCATACCAACTTCATAGGTATTTCTTAATTAGTCATTCTAACCATATCTTTCAAATGAGAAACAACTATTTTATGAAGGTTTTCGGCGTACAAGCAATTAAATTCAACCATTTTCATAACACCTCACAGATGATGTGTCCTTATATGATTTTCTAAAGTATAGACATGGATACATACCCATGTAGTGTTTTCACTATTGTCACTTCATCAATTCAAAGACATATAAACTTATAGTTTTTTACATTCTGTTTCAAATCTTCCTTCTCTATCATCAAAGGAATTTTTCCATTTTCCATGCACTATTGTGACCAATGAGACCGAGGTACATTGGGAATTCCATTATATTGAAAAAAATATTGAAATCAAGGAAATTGGAAATCAATCTGCATTTCTTTAGTATGTGAAATAAAGTAGAGAATTATATGAGTTATGCATGCAAATTTGTTTGATTCATCTTACCAATTTGCGATGTGATCGCTCCTCTCTTTTCTATGAGAAGTCTACATTTTTTCTTTTTCGCTTCATACTTTGTTGCGTATTTAACATGCATACATTATTTTTTAATTTTCCACCTTGTGTGTTTTTATTTTCTAGCCATCCTCCCCCATTAGAGTCTAGTATTGTTTTCCAAAATGTTTTTCTATAGTGCCCAGCCTTTCGAGTTTCATTTTTTGTTGCTTTACCAATTTCCATGTATATATTGTAGATGTACATTCGATGGGATTTCTTCTAAATTAGATGACTGTATTGAAGTTCAATAAATAGAAATTTTGCATCCCAATCGAACTTGTAAGTCCTCCCAATTGTCCACATATTCTTGTTTGTTTTCAATGTTTTAATTTTTAAAGTAGAATTCTCAAAGCAATATGAAAATCACTTGGTTTCCTCTTTCATGAACTAGAATTTGAATTTGAATTTTGTGTTCTATTTTGTTTAGAATTTTTATGTGTGATATGTGGATGCACTCCTAGTTTCACCCCGACAAGAAGAATATCTTTAGGACCTGGAATCTCAACAGTATATCTTCAAGATCGGCATGGTATCATCATAGGTGTCATTGGGTCGATACTATGCCAAATACATGTCCACCTTAATATTACATTCCACAGAGTAAGTACTTTGATTCATTCCAAAGTGATGTATATATGGGTTATAGAGGTTACAAAGATTCGTAGCAACAGAGTTTCCAAAATACTTAAATAGGTACTTTTGAGATTTCTTAGTTACTTTTGGGTCTTACCATTCGAGCACTAAGACCTTCCATTATTATGAATCGAGTCATGCGTCAGAAAAGCATAAATTTGTATGACAAAAAAATTGAGTTGCGCAAGCAAGGCCAATAAAAAAAGATGAGTCCTGCATCGGAGTGTACTTGAGCCCAAGGCCAACAAACACAATGAGTCATGTGTCGAAAAACCTATGTCATACATCACCAAAAATAAGTCCCGTGTCGAGAAACCAATGCCACACATTAGAGAAACCTATATCGCTAGTCAACAAAAACTAATTCACGCATCAACAAACTAAGTCCCGTCATGTGTCAAGAAATGTAATGAGTCACGCGTTAATGAATATCCTTCTCACTCATCAACAACAAACCCTTTCATCACCCATCAGCAATATCTCCTTGTCTCCATTCCATAAAAACATTCATCGCGTGTCAAAAATAACATATGTCACTCGAGTCCCGACTGGAAATCTACTAAGTAATCAAATGATAAATATGTATTGTGTTCTTGTTCGAAAGTATGCAAGTTCATAACTTCACAATATTGGTAAGGTAATTGGTGGTAAGATACTACCCAATCGAATCACCTATGTTTTCATAGGAGATGTTTTCAAATATAGGTGAAGCCAACCCCAAAAAAATGTATAATGTAAATTTTAGAAAAACAGGATAGTGACTCGCTCTCCGAAAAAATTGTCTTTCAAATTTTCCTAAAATGGAATTTTTGCATATTATGAATATTCACCAATAAAATTATCCCTAGGAAAAACATGTTTTTTTGAGCAAAAAGGCGTGAAATGGCCGCGTGCCTAGGTGAAAACGAAGCCTTCCTTGTTGAGGCAGCATCACAACTATGTTTTGGTTTAGTTTTTTTGTAATTTTGTGGATTTTGGTTTTGTATGGGATTTGGGGCTATTTTGGTGCCCTAGGGAAAAATTGCAAGAATTGCTAGTGATTCACCTATAATGCAAATGCTTTGTGTTTGGTGTTGAAAAAATGTGATTTTTGAGAAATGTGTCTAACTTTTTTGGATGTTTAGAATAATATTTCTCATGTTTTCTTGTTAGTTTCACGTTTTATGAGAATAATTTATAGTTGTGAGTGTTTTATTATTATCTACATCTTTATTAATGTTTGTTTTTGTTTTTTTCTTCCACCGGTAGATGCCCAATTAAACATACGATACTACATCCAAGTGGATGTTGGATGAGGTGAGAGAGGATCTAACTGATTATGATTGGGCACATCTAGAGGTCATGGGGTTTGGTGGCATGAGATATTATAGGAGAGTGCACAGATGTTGTAGTTTGATTCTTGCATTGTTGGAGAGGTGGAATCCTTCCACCAACACTTTTTGGTTACCCATAGGAGAGATGACCATCACACTTGAGGATGTTCATCATATTATGAGTATGCCAGGTGGGGAGAGCTAGTTTATTACATTTCAGATATAGAGAGAGCTGATACTATGCAACATTTATATGGAGGTGATGTTGTGGGTGTTAGATATACTTCAATGATTTTCACTATCACGATTTATATGACACCGGTAGAGATGGTTGTATGCAAATGACCATGATGATGATAGGGATTTCATGTTTTTTGTTACTAGATTCAAGGGGAGGCTGATTCCCATGGATGATGACCAGAGTGGTTGTAGAGATGATGAAGCACCATATTGTCTTTGAGTGGACTCGTGACTTTATGGCATAGACATATAGAGATCTATGGGCTGGATGACCCACAAATGATATGGGATCGATGTCGGTTTCCTACTACAGTGTTGGGCACATGAGCATATTGTTATTGCTTGTCCATTCAAATTACCTAGTGTCATTGAGGCAATAGATACAGGATTCATGAGGTGGAGCAAGATTTTATATCGTACTGGAAGGCCAAGGGGCCTACTTATTACAGAGATCTGATTTTAGGATTACATGTGGGGAGGTGATTTACGTCCATATGTTGACGTTCATGATTGGCCACATTTTTTGGAGATTTATCTAGTTTGCATTAGGATACTTGAGTACAGAGCTACACGGTTGGAGAGGATGAGCTTATATGTTTTAGTTGATTGCGGTGATAGTTTGGGTTGACGGGGTATACTCGAGGAGCCGGTTTTGTACAAATGTGTTCACAGGGAAATTGAGACCCCATATGAAGTTTCTACTATGCCAGCAGTACCGTTGATGAGCTAGGGTGATTTTTGTAGATGAGGATGGCATGAGGGTACCGATTGATGATGTGGGGTGACTTGTGATTTTAATGTTTGGTGGTTTCATTCATTATGGGGATTTGAGAGGATGAGGACTGCAGAGAGGGAATCCTAATATGTTAGATGTGTACGAGCTCGATTAGAGGGAGGAGGTGAGAGAGTATTGAGGTTGAGGAGGAGATTATAGATGGTTATGTATCCATTTCTCTAGATGTTGCTACTATGACGGCCAAGAATGCCGTGGTGGAGACCAAGAAAGATGTTACTTGTAGAGAGTGAGATGTCTTGAAAGAAGCACAAGATACTCTCATTGGAGAGAGGGATGCTTTGATGGTATAGTGGGACGGGCTTAAGGCTCAACTTG
This sequence comes from Taxus wallichiana var. yunnanensis, assembly GCA_018340775.1. Classification (NCBI taxonomy): domain Eukaryota; kingdom Viridiplantae; phylum Streptophyta; class Pinopsida; order Cupressales; family Taxaceae; genus Taxus; species Taxus wallichiana. The sequence continues at coordinate 664,996,409 of CM031237.1, read as the reverse complement.
TACAGTGTTTCTTCGAGAGAGAGACTGGTACAAGATCCAGTGAGACACTTTTAGGAATGCTTTGGGATCGCAGGCCTTGCATTTATGGGAAAGAATTATCAGCATTGGTCGAGAGAGAGGCCCATCTGCAGGATCTTCTGGCATGATCACAGTATCTCATTATGAAGCGGTGAAGACAGAGTAGGACTATTATGTAGACATTATCATCAAGAACTACCCCAACACTATATTTTATTTTGAATACATAACAACCCAAGGGGGAACCACAACATCATGGATATCAAGAGATAGTGCGGCGAGTGTGGGGCAGCCACCTCGAGGACCGGCACGAGAGGATGATGGGACATGAGGAGTCGGGGGTGCAGTTATGGGAGGGACTCGGGTCCTAGTCTAGTGGATTTTTCTTGTTTGATTGTAGATTCATAGAATCCATTTTTCTATGTATGACATTATATTGATTATGTGGACATTTGGACTTTGATATATATGTATATGATGGTGTTGATTTCTAGTTCCATATTAGATTCTTGATTTTGCATGGATGATGTAGTTATACATTTTATCAAATGTGATGATGATTATATGATTACATGATTTTGTATATGATGATGATGATTATGATGATGATGATGAATATGATTCTTTATGAGTTGTTATTATGTTCACGATATCCTATGTGTTGCATGAAATATTTGTCAAGTGTGTTTATGTTTATGTTTATGTTTTGATTATGTGGTTAAAAATGTGAATCAAATGTAACCTAAAATAAAATGAAGTAAAAATGGAAAGGGAAAATTCCCCATTGAATAATATACTTGCAATGGGTTTTGATAATGCTTGCACTTGTAGCCATTTAAAATGTTAAATGATACTATCAGTGGGTTAATACTGATTATGGTGGACTTGGATGAAGTGGACGAAAGAAAAATATGTATACATGCTTTCTATTGGGAAAAAGGGTTCTCTTTTTTGAAAAAATTAAAGGGAATCAATGCCCTAGCTCTTTATGATAAGAAATTTTGTGAAGAAAACTGATCAATGTGGGAAGCTTTCTTATGGGAAAGCTGATCAATGTAGGAGGATTTCCAATATGCTATAATATTTTGATATATTGGTAGACGCGATCAAGGTAGGAAGCCTTTTTCTTGGGTATCCATCCTTCAAGGGTATGGTCTAAGGTTTATATTTTTATTTGAATGGTCATCCTTCAAGGAATCGGTTCATGAATTTTTATAATGGTAGTTATCCATCAAGGAATCAATCTACGTTTCTTTCATGAATATTATAGTTTTCCTTCGTGGGATCATATATATATATATATATATATATATATATATATATATATATTGATTGTAATAAGAGGCATCTACATGTATTTTTTTCACTTTTTTGAGTTGAGAGAAACACCCCAATAAATTATCCATTAAGGAGGGAGAAATGTATGAGAAAAATGTATTCATTGTCCATGTATAAATGCAAAGGTTCTATAGGAAAATGGTGTTTGTCTATTATGGTGAAATGATAAGGTTTAACCAACACTTTCGTCATGATAATCAATCACTTAATAGTAGAAAAGCTGAAAGTGCTATACATTTAAAGGATCATGTTTAGTATCCCCATTAAGATAAGCAAGATGATATTCTCTTGACCCATAGTTGTGAGTAATAATGTAGGGACCAAAACGATTAGGGGTGAACATCCCACGTTTACTTCATTCTAATTTGGGCATATTTTTATTTTCCTTAAGTACTAAGTCATCAATTTTGAAGTCGCATTGTTTGACATTTTTTTATAAGCTCTACAAATGTGTTTTTGACAAACTTGGTGATGTTCAAGGGTTGTTAAGTGCTTTTCATCCAACAATTCTAGTTGTGCAAGATGATTTTGGTGGTATTCTTCATTAGGGATGAAATCCTTTAAAGATACATGGAGTGATGGAATTTGAATTTCTAAGGGTATGATGGCTTCAAATAGATAAACAAAATAATAAGGAATAACATCGTGGGTGTACGGATACTAGTTTGATAATCCCAAAGGGCAAATGGAATTTGAATGTGCCAATTCCTTCCTGCGTCATTTACAATTTTCATGAGGATTTTGTTAAGTGTTTTGTTGGAAGCCTCCACTTGTCCATTTTCCTGAGGATAGTATGGTGATGAGAAGCTTAGTTTAATATTGAAAGTATCACAGAGATTTTTAACCTCCTTATTTTTAAAGGATTTACCATTGTCTGTGATAAGCTTATGTGGAATGCCAAAACAACATATGATGTTTTGATATATGAAATTGATGATGGGTCTAGACTTTTTTGAGGTCAAAGGAATTGCTTCAACCCATTTAGTGAAGTATTTAGTTGCAGTGATGATTGAATGATGTTGTTGAGATGATTTTGGATTGATTTCACCAATGAGGTCTAACCCCCATTGAGAGAAAGGCCATAATTCTTGAGCTGGTTGCAATGCTTGACTCGGGATGTGAATGAGATCAGAATGGAGTTGACATTTAACATACTTTTTCACATATGCGCAACAATATTTGGTAATAGTAGGTAAGAATAACCTATCAAGTATAATATGCTTTGCAATGGTATTATCACTTAAATGACCTCCGTAAATTCCATCATGGAATTCTTTGATTGTGTTAGTTGATTCACATGACTTGAGACAATGTAGTAATACACCATCAAAACTACATTTGTAAAGGATTCCCCCTATGACCACGAAGTGAGTGACACATTGAAGGAAGGATCATTTAGTGCCTTGTGATAAGTTTGGTGGGATTTTAGATTCAGTAAGATAATCAAATATTTGGGTATACCATAAATCCAATGGGTTTTCATCAATAATGTTTATGGAAGGTAGCTCATTTTGATGTGAAGGATGATCTAATCGTTGAATGACTATGAAAATTTTAGTTTTATCCTTTGATTTCTCCATTTTGAAAGGGATAAGAGATCCTAAAGAATCCATAGTGTCTGTAAACCTGTTAGAGGACCATGGAATGGTTTGGATAGTATAATGATCAAATGCGCCAAGGAGAAAATTGACAACGACTTTATATTTTTGAAGTATTTCATTTTTACATTGGTACTCTCCTTTAACTTGACTGATGACGAGTTGTGAATCTCTGTAGATTTCCAAGACATGGATACCTAAGAGAATAGTAGTTTGCAAACCCATGATTAAAGCTTCATATTTTTCCATGTTATTAGTACACTCAAAATTGAGTTTGAATGATAATGGGATGGGAATGTTCTAGGGTGGTATGAAAACAACATTGGATCCTCCTCCTTCTTGGATTTTAGCACCATCAAAGAAGAGGGTCATTTTGATAGGGACGAAATATAATTAACAATCATCAAATTCAACGATATTGTTAATGGATTCATCTAGAAAGCATTTGTGAGGTGGTTTTTTGTCGAAAGTGGTGCCTTTGTGAGTTGATCAGCTATGGCCTGACCTTTGATAGATTTTTGTGGTATAATTTCTAAGTCAAACTCAGTCATTAACATGAGCCATCGGGTTATGCAGTCATTATGATAAGGTTTAACATGCATGGATTTAAGTGGATTAAAACTAGTGATGACATATGTTTTGTGATTAAGAAGATAATGTCATAGTTTGGAGGTGGAAAAATATAATGCACAACACAACTTTTCATCTTTAGAGTAACGTGTTTCATATTCATGGAGTGTGTGACTAATGTAGTATATGGCATGTTCATGACCTTGACTATCATGGTGGGCAAGCATGGCTCCTAGGGCATGCTCCAAAGTGGATATATATAGGTAAAATGGTTCCCCATCATGAGGTGGAGTGAGGACAGTGGTGATAATAGATAATGTTTGATTTCATCAAAGGATTTCGACAATCAGAATCCCATTGAAATACTATATCTTTACGGAGTAAATGGTGGAATGGTTGACAACAATCGAGAGCTATGATATGAAACATCGTATGGATTGTAACTTTCCTTGTAGGCTATGTAGTTGTTTGATATTAGTAGGTGGAGGCATATCGATGATTTCTTTGACTTTTTGGGATTGACTTCAATTCCACGAAGAGATACAATGAATCCTAAAATATTTCTGGTGAGGACACCGAAGAAAAAGACATTCGATTCAAGCGGAGACAAAATTGAATGAGATGGGTGAAGATTGATTCAAGAACATCAAGATGATTTTTGTGAAATTTATATTTTCCAAGGAGGTCATCGATGTAATCCTCAAAAATTTTGTGAATGAGGTCATGGAAGATATATGCCATAACACGTTGATATGTTTCCCCTATGTTTTTAATCCCAAAAGGCATGACACGATAATAAAAGGTTCCCAAGGGTGATAAAGGATGTTTTATGTTGATCATTAGGTGCAATAATGATTTGGTTATAACCTGAAAAACCATCCATAAGGGAAAGAATTTCATGGCCTACTATGAGATCTACAAGTTGGTCTATGTTTGGAAGAGGAAATCATCTTTGGGACAAGCAAGATTAAGATCTCTAAAATCGGTGCAGATGCAAATTTTTCTTGAAGCTTTGGTTACTGGGACAATGTTAGAGACCCATTGTGGATAATCAATGGGTATGATGAAATTGACAGATAAGAGATGTTACAACTCTTCTTTAACAAGGAGAGCTATATGAGGGTGCATTTTGCGAAGTTTTTGTTTGACTGGTTTTGCATTATGATTTGTGACAACATTATGTATGATCGTGTTGGGATCAATTCGGGCATATCACCATATGACCAAGCGAAGGCCTAATGATATTTAGTTAAAAATGAGGTGAAGTCATGTAATTCTTGTGGATTGATACTTTTACCGACTTTGACTATACGTGGATCCTATGAGGTTTGCAAGTTAACATTTATAGTGGATTTGTTTAGAATATTTGATGTACGGTGTGACAAATAGTTCTAAAGAAATCATTCTTCCACTCCCATGCGAGAGAGAATGTATTGATCATACCGAAACTAAAGGATATATATGTTAGGTCAATCTTCTTCAATCACATCTGGTGAAACAAGTGGTAATGATTTGATAGAGTTTCCTGATTGATATGTGAGTGGTCCTAAGGATATAATGTTGACTAAAAAAATTGGGTGGGATAGATACAGTGTCATCTATGTCTGTGGAATTCTTAAATTTAGTGGTTGATGATGATTCTGATCCGAAAATGGGTATGGTGGTTTTTGCTTAGATGAAGGAGCTTCAATAGTTTCAGGGGTAAATTTTCTATAACCTAGGCCATTTTTCTCATATGGCTTGAGGGTGTGTAAGATGGGTTGATCATGTATTCCTTGTTCGTAATGCCCAAGGCCAAATCCTTTCCATGCACAATGGTGAAGGTACATATGGGAAAATTTGGGATTATCAAGGGATTTGAGATTTGACTTGAATGGTGTTGCATGGTGTAATTCAGTTGATTGGGATGGTGGTTTATCAAACTCAGCGTAAACAAGATTTTCGTAAGGTATGTTGGCTCATAAGAGATAAAATCTCCCACATGGGTTGTTTATCATGTCAACCATACACTTTTGGTGATGGAATAGAGTTAAGCATAAGAAGGTGATATTCCCCAAGAGTGATACATTTCACAGCTTCTTTAACAGAGGAATCATCTGGTAGTTTAGAAGAAGGTACTGATGTGCTAGTGGATGCTTGATCATAAGACTCAGATATGGATTTAGGTACTAATACATTGTTTAGATGATACATCATATAGTAGCAAGCTAATGGATTCGGTCAATGGGAAATGTGTAATTTTGTCCCTCATGTTCGTATTTAAGGTAACGATGGTGAGTTGAAGGAACATAACACAAGGTGCATATTCAAGGGCATCCTAATAACATGTTATATTGGAACTCTCCTTCTATGATGTAGAAGAGTTATGGTAGGGTTTTGACACCAACTTTAATTGGTAAGATGACAGTTCCTAGTGTGGGTGTGATTGTGTCATTAAATGAGAATAATAGGACTAGGGTTAGAGACATAACCATGTTGTGTAGTGAAACCGCTCAATGGCTAGGAAGGATATAGTTTTGATAGTGTCACCACTACTAATCATGACTCTTTCGATAGAGATATCAATGACTTGAGTAGTGCTAATAAGTGGTAGGTCATGGTTTTTTAGTCTAATAGTAGGTATTTCGAGATGTTTCAAAGGAAATTGTAATGGGTGATTTCAAATCACATACAAATTTATTAAAAGTGGCTAATTCATTGGATGAGATAGTAATAGATTTGATTTCCTCTATCATGGCTTGATTGTAAGGTAGCAATTATGAATGATTTCATAGAGCGACATTTTGACAGGGATTGGTGTAATTGTTTAGTGGCTACTTTCTGCAATGTGGTGAGAGGAAGAGGGGTGGTTTTTATCAAAAAATTTCTTTAAGTGATGATAATTGATTAGGACCTTTGGGAGCTAGTGAAATTGAGATGTGAGGTTTATTAGATGATGTTGATGATTCTAGTGGTTGGGATATAGTGATAGTGTTATTTTCTTGTTTGAATTCAAAGGATTTGTTGTCATAGTTTTGTGAACATGTGGTGATGTACACAACATTGATTTGATGGTCAGATGATTTAGGATCATACTCGGTTGATGGTGTTGAGGTTGAAGCTGGAGTTGGATGGGAAGGAAGAAAGAGAAAATTTCCCATCTTATGTATCTTCTGATAGAAGGCTTTATAGTCTTCTATTATATGACCCTAGGTTCTATGATAAAAAAAGGCATAAAAATCATTCCAGAAGGCTTCCTCTCCCGATGATTTGATGACTTAACAGGGGGTAATGTGATTAGTGATTCCTGTAATATATTATCTAAAATCGTAGTATATCGCCCTTTCGGGATGAATGCCACTAGGGATTTATTTATGACATGGATAGGTGAAACAGTCGCTTGGTGAAAGTTAGTTTAATGGTGATCATGGAGGTCTCATAACTTCTCCAATGAATGGGAGATAAGGGTCTTGTATAGGTGGTGGTTGTAAGGGATACTTGGATTGTATGGGGATAAATAAAAGATGGGTAGATGTGTAGTGTCCATTATCGATAGTGGATGTAGCATAAGGGATCACTGTAGGAACATGATGAGTGGATTTTTCCCCTATAATAATGGGGTGGTTAATGGGTATAAGGAAGGAAGGATCGTATGAGGATTATTTTTAGGATTTTGGAAAATATTTTGTTTGAAAGATCCTACGGGTCTCGGTTTTGACAAGACAAAGGGTTCTTCGAAAGGAGGCATGCCCATGGATATAGAGGTGATGGAGGCGCACATAAACGATAAGTTTCATCATAATGAAGAATTTTAAAAATTAGACAACATTCTCGTTAATTGGTCCCTTCAAGTCTTGGATGAGCTCGATGTATTTTTTAACGTTGATGCTAATAAATGAAGAGGAGTTTGAACAATATTGTTAATATAGTCCACATGATTTTTAGGATTATTGATTTTTGTAGGTTTTTGATGACTGAGATTCTTGGTGGATTTAGATGGGGGTGACTGAGCTAAAAATGTTTCTAATGGTACCATTGTTATGTTTGTAAATATGGGAGAACGTATAGGTGCAGTAGTATTCATTGATGTAGGCAAGGATCCCCAAAAAATATCAAGTAAAGTGTGGGAAGCAAATTAGTAGCAAGTGGAAGTTCAATGACTGTGGATTTATCAGATGTTGGTATCAATTCGGTAGGTATCGAATCAACAACTAACAAGGATATGGGAGTAGTTTTTATGTTGATTGGAGAGGGGGAGAGTTATGTAGTTACGATTGCATGTTCGTTGGCCTCTCGTAAGGATTTTGTAGATTTTTTTAATAGGAAATAAAACGTATGGAGAAACAAGTTCAATTTTTATTATTGTGTTAATGGTGTGGACAACATTATCTTGTGGTGATTCAAGTGGATAAGGGATGATTTGGGAAGGGTTGTTTGAATATATCAAGGTTTTGGTTTGGAGGTGCATTTGGATTATCTAAATGGAGGTCACCCTTTGTCAATCAAATCCTAAAGGACATTGCGAAAAGTGCAACATCTCTCTATGTCATGACCATTTACTCGATGGAATTTGCAATAATCATTATCACGGTACCAAATGGGCTTTGATACTGATATGTCAATAGGTTGAATGGGTGGTAATGATATGATATTAGAAGTGAGTAATTTTTCAAAAACCACACTGTAAGTTTCTGTTATGGGTGTGTAATTACATTGTTGATGAACTCATTCAACAACAATATTTTCTTTGGGAGCAGATTTGACCACAATGGCATTAGTGGATGCTTTAGTTTTTCTAGACTAGATGTTGATTTAGATGGGAAATCTACTTTTGATTTCTTGGGGTGAAGCTTCACCCATCCATCTTCTAGAGCTCACAATTCCAACTTACGGGCCATGGTGAAGGCTTCATCAAAGGTGTGGAATGATTGGATTTGTAAAGTGGATGAAATATGCTTAGCACAAGCATGACAAAAAATATCAATCAATTATTTTAGGAATAATGTGAAGGATAAATAATTGGTTACATACCTCCAACGGGCAACAAAACCAGTGATGGATAAATAATTTTACAAGCTATGTTAATTAAAAATGATCTATAAATAGATAAACGAATTCGCGAGAAAGGAAAATAAAGAATGTTGTGAAATGTTATTGTACTAGTCCAAGAAAGGACTAGCAAGAGACAAAGGGAACTTCCTTATCATGGGATATCAAATAGCAGGCATGGCATAAAGCATGAATATTTTATTGAGGGTCCTGTTTCTTTGTAGAACTTGATAAACTTAGAAATCTCATAGTGCGGGGATATAATTTCTTTGGCGTAGATAGATGACTAGGTTCGTTGTAGATTTGTTCATAAGAGAGGGTTTTCGGACAAGGATGAAGCAACTTCTAGATTAGATATGTGCCTTAGGAGATACTAGAGAGGGTCTTAATGTCTTATCGATAAGGAATGTTTGTTTGGTATGTTCTACCGATAAGAGAGGTTAGGTTGATAAGGTTATGACGTGTATTGCAAGGTGAGATGTGTAATGGAAATAACACTGGTGTTAATCATTGGTGTTTTTAAAGGGATAAACATGGGAATTTTTTGAATAGGAAAAATATTTTGTTGGGATAATACAAAATTAGAAAGAGAAACAAAACTTAATGATGTTGATACCTATGAGGAGACCGAAAGATCTGTCGTAGAGGAAATGGTACTACTTTGGGGAGGTATAGACCCTGTAGAGGGACTTGATGAAGACATTACGTTTTTGGTAGACACATTTTGTGTTGAGATAATATGGAGATCATAGACATATGTTGAGGAAACATTAGATGCTTTGGGTTGACTTGCAAAAGGTTTCTCATCCAATGTGTCAAATGGATTGGTAGAGCTAGTAGCATTCTAGGATTTATTTTCTTGGATTGGTGATGAATAACGATTTCTTGGAATTTCTTAATGAGTTGTGCAATGACGGGTAAAGGGTTGTGAGTGTGAGTAAAAAATTATGGTATGAGTGATTGCATCGAATATTTATATCTCTCAATTATACATTAAGATCAAAAGGATTCAAATCTAACATCTCTTTAAAAATGGATCTCCCATGTTATAAAATGGGAGTTCGAGTAAATTGGGAGAAAATAAATGTTACGATTCTCGTCATGTAAAGAATTCATCCATGGTATTGTTGTGGAGAATGAAAGGATTGTTGTCCAGTTTCATTGTTATAACTAGTCCCTACTTCATTCCATGTTTGTGTGTCAGAAAAGGGATTGGATGTGTTCATTTGATAAATCAATTCTTGTGGCCTCATAGGTGAAGAAATTGTTACTGGGAGTGGTGTAGTGTGAAGTGGGGCTTGAAGTTGAAATGTAGGTGTTGAGGTAGACATGTTTTCAAATGATTGATTATGTGCTTGTTGTCTAGTAAGTACCATAATAAAAAAACATACACAAAATAAATAGAAAAATGATTAATGATTAAATGTGTTGATTAACAAACAACAAAAAAAGGAAAGTACAAAGTGTTATTTTATTCTTGTTTTGTTTAATTATGAAAGGTGAAATGTGTAAAATGGTCAACGAGGGTCCTAAGAAGTGGTTATCTAAGGCTGGTTTTAGGTTTGTTCAGAGATGGAGAACTCGATATACCTGAAGGTACATGAGGCACAATTATATACCGTTATCGCACATACGTGGTATTGGGGCCTATCCCTAGATTCAAGATCCCTGTTGAGAAAAAGGAGGCAGTGCTTTGAGCCAAAATATCTTTGACAAATGAGATGTTTATATTCAACCGAGGATATCGCATTGGATTCCCTATTGGATGTTGAAATCACAATCAATTTCACCCAGATTATAGTTTTTTAAATGCATTTTTGATGTCGAAGTGGTTTGGTTGTGTGTGTGGGGAAGAAATAAGTGAATGCAAAAATTCCCTTCCTAGTTAGACTATGTGATCAAGAAGTATGTATCAATTCATTTTAAATCCCAAAATGAGATGTTGATTTCGATGAGGACAAACAATCAATGATGCAATATGGAAAGGAAAAGGAAAAATGTTGTGGACTCACCATTAGATTGCTCAATATTTTTTAAAAAAATTTCCTTTTTAGTGATTTTAAGTGATTTATTTAGAAAAGCTTCAAGATAAATAGAAGGAAAAAATATTTTAAATTGATGAAATTTGTTAGAGAAGATTAAACAAAGAGAATCGCTAGCAATTCAAAGGAATCATAGGAGATCAAGCCAATCACTACCAATTAGTAGTAAGTCGAACATAGTCTTCGAATGATGATGAAATGAAAATTTTACAAGGGATTGGTCCCACCGAGCATGCAAGAATGTCTCGCTTATTTTTTTCCTTAGTTGACTTGACATTCTCAAGAGGCAATAACCAAACTTGACCTCGATATGGTGCGGTTTCTAGGATAATCGTGGATGTTGATTATGTTATTGTGCACCGTATTCGGAAACAACAAAACAATTCTATCTTATGAACGAGAATCTTGTAATAAATATTGAGATTTTAGGTTGAAACTAATGTTATTGATCAATATAAACACTATGATAATTCATAAATTTGTGTCTATATAAAACATTATGAAACAACATATGTTTATCACTTATTTAAATACATATATGATTTGGGGGTAATTAATGATTAAATCCACAAGTCGATTCTCGATCAGTATAGATATTTTCAGAGAAAATGGAATGATATTTAGCTGAGTTGGTAGTCTCCTCCTCTTCTTCAGTCAGGTCCAAGTCAAGGACCGAAATGTAATCCTCAATGAAGAAGTCTGAATCTTCTTCTTGGTGTCATATTGGCACTAGAGGGTGAATTCCAGTTGGAGAAGTTGATGTGACTGATGGAATTACACTCGAAGCACTACGTAATCCTCTTCCAAATGTTCAAGACCCATTTCGTAGTAGTGTTCAAATTAGGAAATATCTTCTCACACCTCAATGTCTCATCATAAGCATTCTAGAAAGTGTCAGTAGCTTCACAAATGCACTTTATGGAAGCGAATATGGATTCAAGATGCTCAAGTGGGGCATCCTAAATGACACATAGTTCCAAATCATTGATCAACTCCTACTGTTCCTAATAGAAAGGGTGGCGGATGTGAGGGAATGAATCAGCTGTAGGAAAATTAGGACCTCCTAATGCCATCTGAAATCATGAAACTTGAAAAATATTAGTAGATAACAAGAAATATGTCTTCATTTTGATCAAATTGAGTGATAAAGGGAATCACAAGAGATTAGGGTAATCATTAGCGATTCATTGTGAAATTAGATTAGTTTTTAAAACAGAGTCACAATTTATGATCTAGCTTTCAATTTTACCAAAAACAAAGTGATTGTAACATAAAAAGGAATCATAAGCAAGAATATACCTGGTTATAGTACTTTAAGATGAATAAAACAAAATATTTTACCTTGTTGGATGTATGGTATAACCACTAAATGGAGACGAGTGATTGAAGGGTGAGAACAAGAAAATTTGAAGACGATTATGATGTTGTAGTGTGTTGATGTGGAGGTATTGAATGCCTGGTGGATTGAGAAAATGGAAGAATGTACCTGTAAATCATGTGGATTCATGATGTAAATGGGATATGAAAACTTTATCCTATACATTTTCAGCATTTCGTAAATCGTCGATGATCTCGGTGAAATCTTGGTTATACTACAAACAAAATGATGTCCTATTTTTTCATTTCAAAGGATGGGTTTCTAGTTTTTTTATGTGATGGAGGTTAGAAATGCACGTGATGACTTATTTGGAGTTGGGAAGGGGTTAGATTTTGGTATATTTGATTATTTAGAAAATAAGTTAATTTAGGAAGGTGTTTAGTCTGATTTTAGTAATTTTTTAAATGAATCAGTGAGGTGTCATGGCGAACTAGATGAGGTGTTAAACTGAGGTGTGAGGGGATAATATCCATTCGTATATTTTAATCACGTAAATAATTATTTTCAAATTTAGAAATATGATGGGTTAAATTAATTATTATAGCATGGTGATATAACAAAGGTCACAAGTGCGTCATTTTTACTCATGACCTTGTGTAAGCTTAAGGGTGCAAACTTTTCAAAGTGTCTCACACCTTGCACCGACTCAAACTAGACTATTAAGTGTTATTGCAAACAATAGGACAATGAGATGACCTAATTGAGATGGAGAAAACCAAGACATGATTTTGTAGAGGGTTTCAATGCACAAGTGTAGGATAAGAAAGTACCTTTGAAGTTTCCATGGAGACCGATAAATCATCACGGTAAATTTATAGCCTTTTTTTCTATGAGGGATATTTAGGGACTATGCCCAAACAACATATTTTGAAGTACTAGAACTATTATAAAATGAAACTTATCCTCTCTAAAATTTACCATGCCACCCCAATGTGTGTGCATAGTTGGTTTTGTGTCATGAGTTTCCTTTTGCAAGATATTACATGAGAAAACCTTACACCGACTCATACTACATTATTGGACACGATTGGAAACAATAGGACAACAAGAGGAAAAAAATGTACATGAGGAAACTATAGACAGGATTTCAAAGAGGGTCCTAACGAGGAGGTATAGGATCATATGAGACCTTTTAGGGTGCCTCTAAGAATGAGAAATAATATAGAAAAATTATTACATTTTTTTCTCTCACGTCTCTTAAGGGGATATGCCCAAAAACGTAACCCATAACTAATGGCACCATTGGCAACCGAAACAAATCCTCTCAAATATTTTACCAAGACATCTTGATGCTAGTAGTGTATAATATCACTCTCTCTCTCTCTCATATCTGTCTCTATCAAAATTTCTTTGTCTTTCTTTCTATCATTCTCCGTCTCACTCGTTCTCATTTTTTCTCATTCTATCTTTGTCTCTCTTTTCTCGTATCGTTCTAATTTACTCTCTTTCTCTCTCTCTCTCTCGCTCTCACTTCCTCTCACTCTCACTCTTTCTATGTTCCTTTTTTAGTCTCACATAATATCTTTATCTCTCTCTCCCACTCTCTCTGCCTCTATCTCTCTCGCACACACACATTATCTCTTGCTCTTGTTATCATTATCGGTATCTCTTTTTCTATTTATCTCTCTCTCTCTCTCTCGTGCTCTCTCTTTCACTCACTCTCAATATCTTTTCCTCTCATACTATCACTAACTCTTCCTCTATCTCTCACTTTTTCTATGTCTTTCTCTTTTGTTTTGTCTTTGTATCTCTTTTTCCTCTCTCTCGACACCCTTTCTCTCTATTTGTTTCTCTCACTCTCTATTTGTTTCTCTCTACCATTTTTTATCTCTCTCTATATCATGCTCCCTCTCTCTGTCACTCTCTTTTCCTCTCAAATTGTCTCTAGAATTTTCTTTATCTCTCATTTTGTCTCTCTTTCTTACTTTCTCTCTTTTTCTCTCTCTCTCATTCCATTTCTCTCTCTTTATTTTTCTCATTCTCTCATTTTATCTCTCTAATGTGATTTATTTATCTCTCTTAGTATCTCTCTCTCACTCTATCTCTCCCACTCTCTCTCTTTGTCACTCTAACTCTCACACTTAATCTCTCTTTTATTACACTCTCACTCTCTCTTTATCTTTCTCTTACTCTCACATTATCTTTCTCTTTATCTTTGTATTTACATTTTTAATTATTATTATTAATGTAATATTACATTGTCTTCTTACATATGTTTCATTTGAATTATTGATATTCTAATAAGTGGATGACATTAAAATCGACATTATATTATTATAATTGATGACATTGAATGAATATAGTAGTGGATAAATTGTAAATAACTTACATATATATATATTTATTATTGGAAAATAGTTTTTTGAAAGGGACTATACCCTTGTTTACAAAAGAAGGCCTAGAAGCTAGAATAAGCAAGAGAACCGAGAGAAAGGATCGGAATCCAAATGTGACAATGAAGTTCAAAGTAGCCAAAAACGACTACCAAGTCGAGACAAAACAAGCAAAACTACTGCAAACAAGTAGTAAAGGGTCCGCAAAAAATAGCAAAAAAACATACAAGGACATGAAGCATCTACAACTACTTTTTAGCAGCTTTATCAATGCTGGTTTTGATATTCTTATAGGAATTGAACATACCCAAAGTTGTCATGTGGGTGGCGTCATTATAATCCAGCTACTCCAGGGTCTTCTTGCTTTCCTTTTCATTACCCCAAATTGTTGCCGGAACTCCGCTTAGGATGGAGACACTTTTGACGTGTTGCTCAATGAACTCCTCAATCGCCCTAAAGATGGCCATGTTGTAATCATGTCGAGTTTTGGCCTTCCCTAAATGGGAGTCTAAGGAGTGTAGTTTCTTGTAGATATCATCAATTTTGCTGCTGTCAATATCCTCCTCCTCCTCCATCTTCCTCTTTCCTTTCTGTTTTGCCAAGTTTTTAACTTCATCCTTCAACAATATCATATCAGCCTTTAAGGCTTCCGGCCTTTTGAAGAGCTTTCCAAGTGCACTTCCGAAATTTGTGCCGCTGATATTTAGGAGGTTATGAGAAATTTCAAATTCATGAGAACCCTTCTCCACAAAGAAGAGTCTCAAGGTTAAGCTTCCTAGAAGCCACAGTAGCCGGTCTTTGTGAGGTAGAGGCTAAGTGGGGCGGGAGAAACGAGGAAGGGGAATGGGAGAAGAAGCCAGCGAATGGCGGGGGGGGTGACAGTAGCGGTGGCGGGGCGGAGAGAAAGGAGAAAAGGGCTGGCAAGTGGGAGCCGGCAGAGGGGAACCGAGCTAGGGGAGGATGGGAAACAAGGAAACTTGAGAGACATCACTTGTGCAACAACAAAATGAGCCCTTGGTGTAAAGGAACCGCCTGGGAATGCTTTTGAAACTCCAGAATGGAGCGTTCAAGAGAGTTCAGCAAGTAATGGGGGAAACAAACCAAACGATCCCTACGGAAGTGGTTAAGAAAAATAAGGTGTTTCGCAGGAACAGTGACAAACCTTCCTTCCAAGGAGATGAACCGTATCATCATGCGGGTTACTTCATCATATGGCAGAGGGATCGAGCTAACAAGTAGGCCCGCTGTTATGTAGGTCAGCTTCTCCTCTCCCTCTACAAATCTCCTCTCTTCAACATCTCTATCGACCCTTTTGTTGAAGAATCGGAAGCCCTCCAAGCCAAGGCCGGTCGCTTCAGCAATAAGTTCTTCATTTACTAAGACCTTCTTCCCCATACTCCACTGTCCTCTCCTTCCAATCCTTTGCAAAACGCACAGAGATGCTCTGATCATGCCCCTGAACCTTTTCCATGAAGTTTGTTATGCCACCCTTGCTAAGAATGCTCCACAGCTCAATATTATCTTTCCAGTCTGGGTCCACACTAGGCTCAATTTGACAAGGAGGACCCCCCATCTTCTCTGCTCTGAACTGATTGCAACAAATTCCTAACTGATCGCTAAAGCCAGTCCACTTTTTGCTATAGTAATCCGCACAATATTGGAAATGAGAGCCGTTGCTTTTCCCACGATCGGCTGCGTGTCTGCTGATCTGAGCCTGCTGAAAAATGCATGTGAGAATAGCCCGCTCCCTGTCATCAATCACTTTATCACCGCCGGTTTTCGTGGAGGTTTGAATCCGCCTTTTAACAGTCACAATGCAGCCCGCATGCGCGATTTTCAAAACCGTGTATCTCCACTTGAAATTCCCCATATGATTCACACTATCTTGATTATTAGACATGATTTGCATAAACCAATACTTTAAATCAACACGTGTGGGAGTATTTTTGAAGTTGATCCACACCCAAAATCATAACTCATTTCTAGATATTGCTTGCGTATGGAGATCCGCCTGAATGTTGTTTTGAAGCTATTTAGGGATGTTATTATTGTCCCAAACTGTAAGGTTAACATTAATGCCATAATTTGCCAGCACATCCACCAATTTATTACCCTCCCTGTAGGTATGCATGATCCTGATGTTATTGAAAGTATGACTAATACTTATGGACTCTGCAATAAAATCCTTGATGCTCCAGCTTGGAGATGAGCACTGTTTAAGAAGATTAATGATATTTAGGGAGTCTCCTTCAATAATGAGGTTCTGAATATTTTGTGTCTGGGAAATTCTCAGACCCCAAAGAGCAGATAAAGCTTCGGCAAAATGATTAGTTTGAATTCCCATTTTACCAGCATACGCAGCAATTAGATTGCCTTTATGATCCCGTATCGCTCCTCCCCCTACCGCAATCCCAGGGTTTCCCTTAGAAGCCCCATCAAAGTTCAACTTATACCAATTTAGATCAGGAGGATGCCATTTAATCAAAGATCTATCAATGTTATTCCGGGATTGTTCCAACTATTAATTGATCCTATCTGCCAGTTGGAAAGAATGTATTCTTCATTTTCTGGATATCTCTTGTTCTTGGGGGGTTTAAATCCAGCAATATTCTCTTTGATACCATTAGAAATTTTCCCAATACTAAGTTTGTAGTTTTGCTTTTCATTTCTGAAGATAATATCATTTCTATCCTTCCATATTCTCCAGTTAAATGAGGGATAACCGACTTCAGATCCTTTTAACAACACAATTCCTAAAGGGTGGGTTCCATTGAGTCCATAGATGATTGAAATCCTTCGGCAACACCCAGAGAGCTTCAAATTTAGAAAGGGCAAAACTCCATATTTTAGTGGCATACTCACATGCATGCATTAATGGTGGCTGATATCCTCAGAATCTTTCTTACAAAGATGACACCTATTAGGGATTATAAATCCTCTTCTCATCAGATTGTCAGTGGTAAGAATCCTACCTCTGATAGCCAACCACAGGAAAAAATTAATTTTGGGAGTTAATCAGACATCCAAATCTGTTCCAATTGAATTCTATTTGATTACTATGAAAGAAGTTATTGTATCCAGCTTTTGTGAGAGTAATTCCCATCATTGGAGTTATTCCATACTAGCTCATCCTTGGAATCCATCTGACTTAATGGAATAAGATCTAATTGATCTTGAAGGGAGGAAGTAATTTGTTTCAGATCATTTCTCTCCACAGTAAGTTTTTTCCACTTCTTTCTGGTACCATTTTCCTCAATATAGTCCTTGATTTTGATGCCATACTTGTTTATAAGACTGTCCTTGGCCATCCCAAAACTCTCCATGAGATTGCCATTAAACCAATTATCCTCCCAGAAGTTTATGTCCCTACCATCCCCCACTTTCCATTTACTGCCCTGCTGATGAAATTTCTGCTTTTGACCAAATTGTTCCAAAAAATGGAACCATAGGGGAGTTGTTCATCTTGTAGAAAAGAGTACATAGATTGATGATTTAGATATTTTGCTTTAATTAAATCTATCCAGGGTTGTTTCTCAGTCAGCATTCTCCAGCCCATTTTAGCAATGAGGGCCTCATTCATTTTCTCAATATCTTTTATACCCAGACCTCCCATAAACTTCGGGGTGCAAACCTTATCCCAAGCCACTAAGTGAAATTTGAATTTCTCATCCATGCCTTGCCATAAAATTTTTTTGGATCCTTTCAATCTTATCCCTGAAAGAAGAGGGGATCTTGTAGAGCGACATGATATAAATTGGTAGATTTTGGAGAGTACTTTTGATGAGCAGGCACTTACCAGCACTAGATAAAATGGCTCCTTTCCAACCAGCCATTTTTTTTTGGAATCTCTCCAATAAATCATCCCACACCTTGCAAGAGACTTTCCTAGTGCCGAGAGGAAGCCCCAGGTAAGTGGCTGGAAGCTCACTTATTTTACAGCCCAGAATTTTAGCTATTTTAAGTTGTCTTTCCTCAGGAGTGTTGAAGAAGAAGATGGTGCTTTTGTCATAATTGATCTCCTGCCCAGAAGTAGATTCAGTAGAGCCGCAGCAAGGCCTTGGTAGCCTTGGCTTCAATGACAGAAGCTAGAAGAAGGATAGTGTCATCCGCAAATTGCTGATGGGAGACAACTTGACTGATGGAGGTGGGCTTAGAGCCACTTAAAATCCCATCATTCACCGCTTTACCAATTGTTCTACTGAGGCTGTCAGCCAAGAGAATGAATAGTAAGGGGGAGATAGGGTCTCCTTGTCTCAGTCCCCTGCTGCTAGTGAAAAAACCCACTGGCTCACCATTAACAACCACAGAAAATCTGGCCGTAGATATACAAGCCTTAATAATTCTTCTAAATTTTTCCGGAAACCCGAATTTTGTTAAGACTTTGTCAAGGAAAACCCAAGAGACCTTGTCAAAAGCTTTATTCATATCAAGCTTGAGGACCATACTTACCTTTTTATTATTTTCCATTGAATGTATGGTCTCGTGAACCATAATCACTCCGTCTTGTATAATCCTACCTTTGATGAAGCCACTCTGCTGCCTTGAGATAAGTTCATTCAAAATGAGCTGGAGCCTAGTAGCAATAATTTTGGTAAAAATTCTATAGATGGCATTCACAAGGCTGATAGGTCTGAAGTCCTTGAAATCTTTAGCATCCATTTTTTTTGGGGCCAGCACAATGTGAGTGTTATTAAGTTCTTTTAAAAGATTTCCCATTCTATAGAACTCATTCACCACTCTGAGAAGATCCGTCGAACAGATTTCCCAAAATTTCTAGAAAAAATTTATGGAAAATCCATCCGGCCCAGGAGCCTTGTCACCCTCTAAAGCAAAAACAACTTTCTGCAGCTCTTCAAGTGTAACCGCTTTGTGGATATCTCTGAAATTTTGTTCCTCAATTTTATTTTGGGGGATGGCCTCCAACATAAAAGAAATAGCTTCAGAGTTGTTGATATTCCCCTCCTCAAGAAGTTTCTTATAAAATCAAGTGCTTCTTTCTTGATGCTATTGGGATCTTTATGATATTTCCATTGTTTTTAGAAACTTCTAAGATCCTATTACCAGACACATGCTTCTAGAAAAAGTGGTCATACGAAAGAACTTCGTATTCATGTCTCCCTCTTTAAGCCAAATATCTCTAGATTTAAGTCTCCATAAAGATTCCTCTCTACTTGAGATCGTATGCAACTCGAAAGAATATTCTTTTCATTGACTTCATCTTCAACCGTTTCTCCCCATAAGTATCCATTTTTAATTCCATCTCTGAAGTTTTTGCTTTAACTTTTTTTTTTTGTTCTCAAAAAAATTACCAAAACGCTTTTGTTCAGATTTTGACTTAATTTTTTACATTTTTGAGCTTTTGGACCAATCTATATGAGCTTTTGCCTTCTCCATTCCATTCCCACCATTCTTTTATCTTGTCATATATATTGTCATGCTCCATCCACATCTTTTAAATTTGAATGAGCTTCTGGTGGGTTTAGTCCAATTAAGAAGATTTAAAGCAATCGAATTGTGATCCGATCCGACTGGGCAAGGAGGAGAGGTGGAAGTCTTGACTAAGAATCCAACTCGGGGAAGAAATAAATTGCCCTATCCAATCTTAGAATAAACTCTTTTCCCAACCTTCTATTATTCTAAGGTGTACTTATTCCCATGAAGATCCACATCTAAGAGGTTATGCTTTGCTATAAAATCAAAAATCCTCCATACCATTAGAAAAGGAATGGAGGTACCTCCATACTTTTCACCCGGGTTTTAGTAGAGAGTTGAAGTCCCCCATAATAATTTAATTTAGAACAATGCTGGTTTCTAAAAGTTTTAAGGTCAGCCAAAGATTCCTTCTACCACTAACCGTATTAGGGCATAAATGTTAGAAAGGATCCATTCACCATTATTCTCAAAAGCAACAAATTTGATTGCGAGATGATTAATACTAGCATTAAGAACCATACCATTACAATGTCTTTATCCTAAAGTAGCTAGCCCTCCAATTAAGCTCCACGGGAGTCAACAACCACCATTTCGTAGAGATAATTAAAACTCTTTTTAATAGTTTCAAGGGTCATAGCTTTCATCTTAGTTTCTTGAATGAATCAAAATATTAGGATTACTAGAAACCCTTAACTCCTTGATGATTCTCTCTGCTTGGAGTTTCCATTTAGGCCTCGAATATTCCATGAAATAATCTTCATTTTGAATATTTGGTGGTTGGAATGCATTCGATGGTTCAAACGGCATTTTGAACTCCATCTGTAATGTCCCCTCCATTCTCTTAGATCTAAGAGCCTTTTTTAGAGGGTCTTCTCTTTTTGTATTTCCTCCAAAGTCCACTATTCGCGTTTAGCAGAAGATCTAGTTGTTTCGGATGTGGAGGTGTCCCGATTATCTTTATTTTTTTCTTATCACCGTAAAGTGATTAGGATCAATTCAAAACCTTTCATTATCTTTTTTTTTTTTTGAAATAACCATATCTTGTGAATCCCGAATCTAGATCCTCCTCATCCAAGATGGGCATAACTTCTCCCTCTTCACATTCTTTTTAGAATCTTTTCGATGTGTGTATATCAGCTATTGACTGAAGCAAGCAGTGAATCTCGATGATATACACCTAAACAAGGAAGTAAATCTTCTAAAGAATTACCATCTCCTAGGAGAGCTTTTTTTTGCAAAGGTTCATTTAGTAGTAGTATATTCCTTGTTCAAAGTTTCCTCATCCTAATACTACGTTGATTATCTATCTCGAATTCCAAATTGCTATAAGATTGCTGGTAGGGACTATATTAACCTTCACAGAGCCTTCTTGCTCATTCACCACCATGGATACCTTCACGAGGATTTAAATTTTGAATGACATATTTCTTTACTTATGCTTACTCAGAAAGTGTTATGGACTTTGGGACGTTGAAATGCTTCCTTATTTGAGTTCTAATTTTTTGTTTTTTTCCCCTTTCTCTTTAATTCCAACTCCTTCGACTAGGAGATTTCTTTTCATTCCAACTATCCGTGCTAGGAATCCTGCAATGTTTATCCTTATTCAAAACCGAGCCCTCCATGGGTTGTCACCCTTCCATAGCCTTCTTCTTGGAACAACCTTTAGAGTGCCCAATGCTATGAGTACTTGTTACACCTCAAAGTTTCAACCTCAATTTTTGGGTCCAAATCCCAAATCTAGATTTCAAGATTATGTGTTCAAATGAAACTCCTGATCCATTGTAATTAATTATACGAGAAACTTAGCCAAAGCAAGTCGGATCTGTTTCTCATGGGTCCATCTAGCCCGATAGGGCACTAAGGATTTTGTAATATTTAGCAGAATTTCATCATCCCAAAAATGCAATGGTAGTCAGTAACCTACATTTACCATTGGGATGGTGTTTATATTCTCAATATTAGGTCAAATCCAGGATACCATTTTTTCAAAAAAAGCCCCATATTACCCAGCCACCAAGATCCTCCCAAAAGCACCGATTCCAAATCCTCTTGCTGATTAAATTTTGCAGAAAAAAGCCTTTTGGCATGATGGTAATGCTCAGGGCTCCCTTAGGTTTCCACTTTCTCAAAGCCCATTTTCTAATGAAATCAATATTAGGTCTAGAGCCAAGAAACTTACCAATGAGGGAGAGATTCACTTTGCTTAATGCTCTATCAACTCAACCATCTCGGGACCCTCAAGTAGGCAATAAGACCCTCTTTGTCCTTTTCCCACGTGATCTCTGCATCCAGCTATTTTCGGACCCACCTTGGTGCTAGGGCTGAAAAGCAACTTATTCCATGCCAAAGGGGTGGATTTAGGCATTTCCACCGTTTCATTTGAAGCCCTCCGATTTTGGTGAGAGATCTGCCTCCTAAGCACTTTTAGCTTTAGTGCGTAGACTTTCGCGCGCATGCTGAATGTGTGAAATAGCAGCATGCGTGTGTATCTTGTTCTCAATGCTTTTCTTT
Source organism: Taxus wallichiana var. yunnanensis (assembly GCA_018340775.1). Lineage (NCBI taxonomy): Eukaryota > Viridiplantae > Streptophyta > Pinopsida > Cupressales > Taxaceae > Taxus > Taxus wallichiana. The sequence continues at coordinate 664,974,160 of CM031237.1, read as the reverse complement.
CATTACATTTTCGTGCTTTAATCGACCGATGTTGTCTCATTACATCAGCCTTTCCCTAGAATATTAAGCTCAATTTGGAGACATTTACGGCATTATAATTATAATTGCATCACCATAGATTTTCTCCATCGCATATAATTTTTTCTCCACTTACATATATATTTTAATTCCCATGTTTAAAACATAAATTAATAAGAATAATAATACATATTAACGCAACATACATATGAAAGCATATAAATCCACTTTGATATATGTATAAAGAATATTTCATCCACTATACAAGATTTAAAACAATTTTTCATTATCGTACATTATATTGATTCAAAAATCCTTGATAAAATAAAAATTTGATCAAAATAAATGTCTTAACAAATCCATGTAGGCATATACAATTCAATACATCGAAAAATATAAATCTAGTCCAATATGCCACGAAGGCGTAAAAAATCCATATACATATAAACTATGGGGTTTTATGAAGAAATATAATTCTCTTTGGCATCCGGGAAGATGACCTAGACATATTAGTGGAATGTTCCTTCTTCCGATCAGACCTCCTATGCTCGAAGGATTCTTTTAGATCCATCTATAATACAAATAATAAACATATCCATTATTACACAATTAAAGAAATATAATATCACACTATTTATAAATAAATACTTACTTCAATTTGATGATCACTCGCAATCATCCTCTTCCTTTGAATATCATGAACAACATCAGTAGGAGGTCAACAAAATTTATTTTTCAGCTCCTCATGTGGAAACCGTGATGATTAAAAATAAAATACAAATTAATATCATTTAATTACACTACGGGATGTTATTTAAGACAATTAATTCATACGTATGTAAAAGGTGCAGCAAAAGCTATGCCCATAACAACTCAAATATCTAATGATCGTCAAATCTCGACAGGAGACTATAATGATGTCATCAACTAAAAAAGGAAAAAGGTAACACACATACAAGTTACATGACATTATCTTCATACGTTAACTATAGTTCATTCTCTTCATGTATATGATGAATAAAAATAATAAAAATCACGTTAGTAAATTCACCAACATGTGAAATCATACCAACATTCACCTATTCAACATCAAATTGTAATTTTAGGATAACATCTTTATATGGAAAACAAAATTACACAATAAATTTATTAATTTATTACCAATTTATACATGAGGGTTGATGTGCCCACCAAAAAAATGTGGACAAGGGAATGTGAAAACGGATGTATATTTTGAACCTAGAATTTTATATAAATACACACGGGACTTAGTACATTTCATTCATAATTGATTGAAATTGTTTATTATAATTTTTTTAGAAAATATATATCAAATTGTCACTAACTTCATGTAAAATGACCTATTGGTCAATACCAAAGGTCTAATCTATTAGAATATAAGTGATGATGATATTTTCTAACATATAATCACGATGTTCCTCCTCTAATCTAACACCTTTCTCACTCTGTAGAGGATCCTCATTAAGTTATGGAACTACCTTGCGAGATAGTGGATTTATCTCATTGAGTTTTGGAGATGCATCGTTAACCACGTAGGTGCCTATATTCCCACAAACATTAAAAGTTATGTTATATGATGTATGGTGCCTAAAAGGACTAGCCTCATCACCTCGGGAGAGACTAGCGTCATGCTAAAGTAATGAACATGCAAATAACCTAATAGAATCAAGATTCCAAACCTCCACTATTTCCTTCAAAATAGAAGGAACCTGAAACACGGTGAATAGATGGGTGAGAAATGGGTCTATATGGGAAAGTCTAAAAATTTTGTGCCCCCACTCTATCCTATGCACACTCCATGCTTCTACCTTGATAATATCGAATGTCAAGTTAGTTTTTTATTTCATTGAAGATGAACTCACAATAGAGTTTCCTCAAGAAATATTGTGGCACCAAAAAAATTTTAAAGGTCATTGCTCAAAAACCATCCACCACCTATCCCAAAAATTATTTTTTATCCCCTCATGATTACACTAGTTGATGGGGAGTATTTTACAACTCAACAAAAGTAGTAGTGAAATAGTGTTAGGATTGGTAAAAATGCACACAATTTGTCTTTTGTGATTTTTTTATTCTTCACTCCATCACAAGACAACTTGTCTACATGAAAATTGTGACAATTAGTATTAAAACTCTCCCATGTGTTGATTTCACCAACCAAATTATCGATATTATATAATAATTATTCTAATGATGTAGCGAGGTTTTGACAATGTGGATTTGTTACATTGGGATTTCTTAGGTTTCTCTTCAACCCTTAATTTGAATTTTTATTTTTAATCTCCACTGAAATGTTTTTCGTGGTGTTTGGAGAATGTCTTTCGACTAAAATGGTTATTTCTGAATTTTTCTTTTTCATCTTTTTCATGGGTAAATGAGATATTTGAATCAAGGTATTAAAACCTCTAAAAATTGAAATAAAAAAAAATCAACAAAAATGGAAAAAGATTAGATTAATAAACCAAATTAACCTAAAATCCACAAGAAATGAACTTCATGATCTTGATTTCATACTCAATTTGAGGTGTCAAAGGATTTATATGCCACAAAATGCATTCTTACTTTTCCTCGCTCGCGTTTCATCTTCTAAACTTCTTTTTTACCTTTCGGAATGAAATTGAGCTATCGATTTCGACTATGTTTTAGCTCGGTTGAAACAATCTTACGTTATAACATGCTCGGGTTATAACACGTGGTCTAGTAAATCTGAACCGTAACTTTTTCTCATTATAATGTGACCTAAATTTTTCTCTTTCGCGTTATAACGCGACCAAGTCATAACATGTGATTATGGAAAAAATGACCAAAAAGTGAATTTATTTCCACTTTTGGCCACCCATCTTTATACTCTTACCAAATTAGTTATTTGTTTAGTAGAAGGAATAAAATAACACATTTTTCTATATATGTTCACAACCACATATAAATAGTCATGTTTCCTTCATGAGATGGGAAAACCTCATAGAAAATCCATGGAAATACTTCACTATGGACATGTAGGGGTGGGAAGAGGAGTGTATAGTCCTCACTTCCTATTGTTAGGATTTCTCATGACACAATGTACACATCCTTTTGTATACCTAGAAATATGCTCTCACATTCTATTCAAATAACAATACATGTTTAAATGTGCATCTATTTTAATAACACCAAAATGACCAGATATAAGATAAGTGTGAGCTTCCCTAATTATATGCATTGTTTTTTCATCCTGTGGAATGAAAATTTCACTTGATTGATATGGGATTCCATCATTCACATGATAATCCAATTCTCGTACTTTTACACTCATTAAATCTTCATACATTTATTTAAATTTAGAATCATAAACATATGATTCTTTATAACTATCATGAGCCAAGGGTAAGTGCATTAAAATAGGGGACCAAAAGGGGGTCAAAAGTGGACACATTTTTCTTGAAATCATTAAAACTTGAACTTAATCTAAAAATTATGCATGCATATGCTCAAAATTTGACAAAGTGATAAGAATAAGTATAGTAGATATCGGAATCTATAGTGAAAAGATAAGAACCAATGTGTGTGTGCCTTTGCTTTTGAGTTCTATAAATTATTTTTCAAATCCTTTTTGTAAAAAATTAGGTAATTCCATACAGAGGTACCACTTATGTTTCATAATTTTTCGGATGAATAGATAATATTTTACTAATTTTAAAAGTGCATACATCCACGAAAATGAAATATTTCTATATACACCCTCAGTAACATTGAGAAAAATAATTGATATTTTTTTAAAATGTGTGTAAAATGAAGTTTAGATGATTTTTTTTTTAGTTGGATGAAAGAAACATAAATTTTTCACCAAATCATATTAATATGTTTTATCAAGAAAATACAACACTAGTAAAAGAAATTATGGATGAAAGCCTTAAACTAATACGATTTTAGAAAAAGTATATCATCACCAAGGAAAACTAAGATTGATGTCGTAGTATATATTTTTTGGATTATTATCTAATAACACATGATATATTCGGTTTACATAAAGTGATATTTTGATGTTTATTTTTTAAAATACAAATTTATTTATGGATTACACATACCAAACCTTAGGGTTGGATATCCTAGGACAATCAAAGCTTATTGATTGGAAATTTTAAACCCATAGAAGATGAAACAAGCTCACACTATAACACACTCACATTCCTTTTTTCAATGTGGTATATGTTTTTATGGAGGGATATATTTACTAATATAAATGGTTTAAGTATATGTTTTTCATTTATTAATCTTTATAATTTTTTATTTCTTATAATTTATGATAAAGTATAAAGATTAATAAATGGAAAACTTATAATTTAAATTTGTGTTAGTATGTATAAGAAATTAGATCACTTCGAACCTTATAGAACTATTCTCACAACTCCATCAATCACGGTTTAGAAGATATCTTTTCATAATCTAATCTAGTTGGTACATAAGTATTTTTAAGGATTTCCACATTCATCCTAGAGCTTCTAGGTTTAAATTTTATAATCAATTTCTATTTTGGGAAAGAATATAGTTATTGTTTAGGTTTTGGGGCCTTTTGGATTTTTACTAAATTTTTATGAGTGTTAGATGTTTGTAATTAGAATTTACAAATCTCACAACTCATAATGGTATAATAATACTATGGATGAGTACATACTTTACAATCTTAGGGAACACAACTTTAAGAGGACCACTTGAGCGATCCTCATAATCAATAATGTAAGGGAGTGACCTTGGTTTCCATGTTGGCATGTATATAATGCTTTTCGAGATATCCTTTTGTGTTTTTTCAAGAAACCCTAGAAATAATATCATATAAGGACAAGATACAAATGAAATAATTTCATGCATTACAAAAAACGACGTTGGCGAAATTTGTAATAGGGTGTTGTAATGAAAATGTATGACGTAAAAAATTGAAACTTTGAGCATGATAACTAAACCCATCGTTGAATATTTCATTTTTAATTCACCGACATGTCCTTCCTCTAGCTGAATTTATTAGTACCACCCTCAATCTAGCTTAAAATATATTATTAATAATTTTTTTGACTTTGTTTCTATGTGTAGTGATGATTTAATATGATGATTGTTGATTCATTCGACTTGATGGAATCTAACTTCCTAGAGGCCTACAAAGGCCATTATGAGGTAATCAAACACCCTTTGGGAGAGTTAAAGAAATATATTAATCATCCAAAGGTGATATCGGAAATTTTGGAATTGTTTGAGTTGATTTAGGAAATGATTTCTCATTCAAGGGTAACTAGTTAAAAATAGGTTTTCTATCTGTGGGAACAAACACAAGGAAATCGTGAAACTTGGCTTCTCCTGGATTATTTTGTGAATTAAGTAAAAATTTAGGAGGAAAAAAATAGGCACTGAAAATATATGTGAATCCTATACATATTGGTAACATCCATTTTTCAATAATACTTTAAGGTTTCATGAAGAAGTTCAAAATAGTGTGGCTACCCCTATCGACTCTATACAAAAAAAAAGGCCCTAAATTTGCGAGATCTAGAGAGATGGTCACCACATGGTTATAGGTGAATATCTATAAATTTTGGTAAGTAATTATTAGAATTAGTACTATCATGAATATACTATTGTTTACCATGGGATAGGATCTCATGAGGATGGGGCTAACATTTGTGAGTTGAAAACATCTTCCAAACACTTGCAGTTGTGTTTTTGAGTGTTGAAACTTCTAACATGAAAAAGTGTTCAAAAATGAGTTACAATGAGTTGAAAGCATGTCTTTAAAACATTGTTATGCAATATACAATATACATTGTGATGCAATATACATTGTGATGGGAATAAGATGCTCCTTATAATTACAAGGCAAGAGTAAGGGTCACGTGCATTACTCTTCTAGGCCTCCACAATTAACCCTAGTGATCACAAATCAACTCCATGATGCTCAAACCATTTTATGATTTTCTATCACTTACTCAAATAGGTATTCACCATGTAGATGGAAGGATTTATCATGAATGAGATTTTTGTCATGTGGCTACCTATTGGACTAAAATGAGGTGGTTGCAATGTACTTCCTCATTTTAAGTGTGATCACATTACAATGTTTGAATGAGTGTTTAAGAATAGTACCAAGTGAGTGACATCAAGTGAAATTCAGACTATTTCTCATTCTTGCATACATGGTTCTCTATATGAATTTCATCCTCTTACCCCTCTTGGATTCATAATTCTCCTCTTATGGAATCAATTTTAGGATGTTTGTACACCTATTTGGTCATATTCCTCTGATATAGATATATGATGTCTCAATCCTTCACACATGATGGTCCTCAATGCCTCAGTAGATTAACTAACACATCTTGTCTTGTTTCTTAAAGAGGTTTGGACATGACGGTAAAGTCAAGATATGATGATCTCGTAACTAACTCCATGAGCATACCATTTCACCTTTGAGCATGATGATACCTTTTTACCTTCATAATTGAATTCCCTTATAAATATGTCACATGAGTGGAAACATGATTATAGTATCAATACACATCTTCACTTGATTTTTCCTTATGGAAATAGGTGTCCTCCTCTATATGGAAGGATTGATACTTGACTGAGACTTGAACGAATTTATGAGGGTGATGTCCATCTTCTTGAACACCAACTACATTGAAGAACTATGAAATATGCTCCCTAAATTCCAAGATGTGAGCACATCATCAAGTATTGATTAGGTGTTTAGAAACAATCTCAAGAGATATGCACCATTTGTGAGCTTGAGATGGTTACCTTCACCATTAATTTTGATTCTTTCTCATCATAATCATGATGATCATTCCCTTGATGAATTTAATTTTAATAAGGTTATTTATGTTTCATATCTTTCACATAACTTAGAATTCTCCTAATTACACCCGTTGTCCAAGTGGTTGTCTATTACACATTTTTATGCATAGTTTTTCACTCTAAAATCATTCGGGAACTCCCAAAATATTCAATAGAAAATAACATTCATTGTTGAGTCACTCATTCCCTACACGCTAAATAAATTTTGTTGAAAAGACAGACCTTTAATGATATTTTGTTTCCTAAATTTTCCCAAATTACTTTAAACACCATCAATTATCTTCAAAACCACCTCAAATTCTGTAGATATTCCTTGAACATTCACAAAGTGTGTTTACCAGCTACAAAATGGCTAAAATTTCCTTATTATGCATCTAGAGGAAGTTATCTTAAACTTAATCTTACTAAATTAATTTATCACCTTGTGTAATCATCCTTGCATACTAAAATAATTTAAAATCCTTGTTAGGAGTTTCCTAAGCTAGGGTGAAGTTTGAACTGAATTAAAACTAGTAAGAATAAGTGTGCACAATGACTAGAAAGATACACATATTGATGTCTATCAATAAAGCAAAGGATAAAATTTTGCTATGCCCTTAGTCCTATAGTTATAATTACATATTGTGATCATTTATCTACATTTGGTGTTCTATTGTTGTTGATATTTAAATATATCTAAGTAATTTCATTACAAATATATAGTGGGAGTTCATGACATCTATCATTTGCATCCAACCTTGACTATTTTTACTTAACTCTGAAAAAGTTTCTCACCCAAATCTTAATCTTGGGATAATATCAAGTGTCCACAAATATGGGTTATAAAATAATGAACTTGAGTTTAATCCTCCTAAAGGTTATTCAATAGGTAAATGTTTCAAGAAGGGTGTGTATGATAAGAAATATAAATTTTCTCTCTAACAAGTTATCTAAAACCTTATTTTAGGGTTACAACAATAAAAATTTAATATCTTAGTTGAGAAGGATTGTTCAACTTAGGAGTCTCAGCGAGTCACACCATTATGGAAAGACTCGATACCATTGTGGAGAACACCCTTATGTTGAATTTTATCCACATAGAATTAGCACTTGAATTTGAATCACATGTTCAGGACCTCCACAATTTATTTAGCTCATTACAAATCACTAATTAAGTGTTTTTAAACACTCTTAGTAGGTATGCATTGTTTAGTAAGTATGAGATGACTTCTAAGCATCAACTTTAGTGGCCTTAGATCAAACCGAATGCTCCCACAATATAAATAATTATTCAAGACTTGCAGTTCCTAATTTTTTCCTCCTAACTCATTACAGAGCTCCCTAATCAGATTTAGAAGTTACAGTTCACATCTTGACTACTCATCCCTTACACATGAAAACGTGTTGTTGAACATATTATCTGTGAATGATCAAAACTTTCCTAAATATTCCTAAAATTATTCGAACACATTAAAAACTTTAAAATACCACGTTTGGATATTTAATATGTTTTCATAACCCTCCTATACGATGTATATTGACTCATAAATGGCCAAAAATGCCTTTCTAGGCTTCCAGAGAATTAATCCTTTCGTACTTCAATGACTGGAATAATGGACCTTATTAAATATTTTTCTAAACTTATACATATTTACCAATGCATTAGGAATAGCTTCAAGGAGAATGTGATCATGAAACAAGATGCAATTTGTCTAGGAGATTGATTTAAGAATATTTGGGAGCAATATTTCACATTGTGGCTTGGTTTTCATAATTTAAGTTTTGAATTTTGGGTTTGTCAATTCACATGAAAATATATCCATATGAAGATCATTTTCTTACCCTTCTAGGCTTAAAAATAATCCTTAAATGGAATAAAATTTAGGATACTCATATACTTATTTCTCATATCCCTCTCATCGGGATAGGCGACTTCTTGATCCTTCACACATGATGGTCCTAGATACCTCAGTAGTATGACTAGCTCATTTTCATTTTCTTGTTGAATATATTTACACAAAAGGGTAGAGTCAAGATATGATGATCATCAATTAATTCTTGATCCTCACATTTCATTTTTAAACATGATGATCTCTTCTTAATCTCACAATTCACCTCCCTAACCAAGATGTCACATGAGTGGAAGCATGCTTATGATGTCTAGACACCCTCTTTCTTAATTGCTCCTCATGGAAATAGCTTTCCTCCTCTTGATATAAGAATTGATCCTGAATGAAACTTGGAGGAATGTATGAGAATGAATTCCATATTATTGACCTCCAAAATGTACTGAAAACATTGAAAATTCCACCTCCACGAGTCAGTTAATATGTGATTTCATTACAAGCATTGACTAAGTGTTTAGAAACATCTCATTAATTATGCATTTTTTTATCCACGAGATGATCTCCACATTCACTAATCGTGAGTATCTCGTATCATATTCTTAATGAACATATTAATGATTTGAGCCTCGATGAAGCTCTTGATGTTTTAGATCCTTCACAGACCTCATGATTTTCCCTAATTCACCCATTTTCCTCATGATGTTTTAGATCCTTCACAAACCTCTTGATGAAAATTCCTTGATTATTTGAATCAATAAAAACATAAATATGTGTTTTTATTTCTTATGTGTTATAAGGAAATTACATGAGTCCATATATCCAAGAAATTGTTGCTACCTTTTCGAGTTGTTAGCTTTATAAAATATAGTTTTGACACATCTAAAAATCCTAAAAATGTCAATAGCCAATCAAAACCTCAGAAAAACCTAAAAATTGTTATATTATTTCACAAATCATATATCAATTGTAGAATTCAAACCCTAAAATATTCATGATGAATGTTGAAATTCTTAAAATTACGTAAATACTTACTGAATAGAATATAGAACATTATCTTCTAAACCCGAGTGATGGATCGTGAGAATTGTTCCATAAGGTGAAAAGTGACCCTAATTTATTATATTTACTAAAATAAATTTAAATTATAATAAATATATTCCTCTCGACAAGCACATATACCACATTACAAACAAGAATGTGAGCATATTATACCACACTCACATTATAAAAATAGAGTTATAACATGAGTGTATTACAACGTTATTAAATTTTAGGATATGTAATTACTAATCCTAATAACTAATAACATGACTATACTTTCAAAAATGCAATTGTGTTTCACTTAAAATAAAAATGTACCTGATTCTTGGTCCGCCATATTCATGCACTTTCCCAAAGAAATGTGTTTGTAAAAGAACAAATGTAACAACAATTCGAGGTCTATATATAATCAACAACCCTTTTGTATACCTTTATTATACTTGATTGGAAGGTGGAAGCTGTTAATAATCCCATCCAATGGAATTGTTTGGATTGTAGTAGTTTGGTTTTTGTTTGAAGGTACTAGAGGGGATGATGATCTATATGAATTACTATTTCCATTCCCATAAGATAATGTATCCATTTTTTCCACTATGAACCAAAGCATATAGCTATTTATCATAGGTTGGATAGTTTGTTTCTACACTTGTGAAGGTCTTGGAGTAGTGACAAATAGGTTTTCTATGCTGCATCAACACAACCCCCATTGCATATTCATTGACATTTGTCTCAATCTCAAAAGATTGATGTAAATCTGTAAGTGGTAAGAAATGAGATTTATTTTTAGTGTATATAAATATCTTTGATGTTTTCTCGCCGCACTAATACTCATGTTTAATATTAGTCAAAGAATTCAAAGGAGATGCAATAAACTATAAGTTGGCAATAAATTTTATCCATTATTGAATTTCACCCAAAAAGCTTCTAAATTTTATTATATTCTTGAGTTTAGGATCATTAACAATGACCTCAACATTTGTACAATCAATTTTCAATTTACCATGTCCCATAATATAACCCAAATAAACCAATGATGTTTTCAAAATTCATATTTATACATCTTCGTAAATATTGTTTCCTTTCTCAAAGCATTCAATACTTTTGGAATATGAATAATATGATCATCCCATGATTTAAAAAAAATCCACTATAAGAAAATCTTGGTAGACTATAAAAATCATCAATGAATCCCCTAGAAACACCATTCATCACATGCATGAATGTATCCAGTTCCTTGTACAATCCAAAAGGTATAACAATTCATTCAAAAACCTGTTTTCATTTAAATATAGTTTTAAAAATATCACATTCACTTATTCCTATTTGATGATATCCACTTCTTAAGTCTAACTTATTGAAATAAACATAATTTTTGAAATGATCCAAGAAATCATCAATGCACTCAAGAGGGTAATGACTTTTCACCGTGATTTTTTTTTTTTTAAAAATCAACACACATCTACCATGTCCCATATTTCATAGGAATAAAAATGATAGGGAAACCATGAGGATATTAACTTGGTCGATAATTCCTTTTCCAGGAGTTCCATCATTTTTTTCTTGATTTTCTCATTTTAAACCATGGATAATCTATACGTACCAATGTTATGAAGAGGTGTATCCTACAAAAATGTATCTCATGTTCAAACCCTATTTTTGGAGGTAGACCCTATGGATAGTGCAAACCATCATCATAGTTAAAAACAATATTAATCAATACACAATGATATTTAGGATCACAATCCTAAAAAAATTTGCATGATGTTTTTCTTTGGCTTTGAACACCATGAGTAAAATATTTTTCTTGAATTTACAAGCCTATTCATCCTCCTTGCAATAACAAAAGAAATACATGTCTTCACACGATGAGTTCTAACAATATATTCAATACCATATTTAACAAGTATTTCTTATCTTCCTATAGATTATTGCTTTAATTTCATATAGATAAGGAGTTCTTAAAACCACAAAAAAATTTATAAAGGAACAACATCCAAATCAAACTCATCAATAAAATTATATGTAATGGAAAATTTGAATCTAAATATTTTTTACCTATAATTTTGCATCATCACAAACCCGCCCAAAGGATGAGGCTTAGGATTCCACTTTATTTTTGTAATTTCAAAAATAGGGATGGTAGCCTATGGTTTATATTAATGTGAAATCAACCATTTACATTTGTATGAGCTGCAATACTTATAGGCATCGTACATCCGAATACATACATGCAGTATATGTTACATAGGTGAAAAAATAAACTATTTAAGACAAGATTCAAATAAAGTAATGGGAAGCATAACTAATATAAAATAGAACCAAAAAATTATAGTGTTAAAAATGTAACAACACCCATATTGTTTGAATACAAACAATAAGATGGATATAATTAAATATAGCCATATAAACAATAAATACTCTAATTATTATAGAATGCATAATTAATATAATAATTAACCTAAAATTCCCCCCTTAATTGTGCATTGTCTCAAGGGATGAGGAGAGGAATTCTCTGAACAACTCGAACTTGTCACGTGTAAGTGACTTTGTGAAGATATCTTCCGTTGTTAAGATCTTTGGCAAAATTGAAGCCGGAGGTTGTGCTTCAAAACATGGTCGCGTATGAAATGAACTCGTACCTCAATGTGTTTTATTATTTCATGAAACATTGGATTGTGAACAAGTTTGAGAACACCTTCATTCTCAACATACATTGTGGTCGGTTTGTCTGTGGTATTCCAAGTCCTTCTTGTATGAGATATATCCTAATCGCTTCACATACAACTTCTTCTACAAAACGATAGTATGATTCTATGGAAGATTGAGAAAAAAGTGTTGTTTCTTACTTCCCATGATATTGGTCCAGATCCCATAAAGAATACAATCCGTAGTGGATTTTCTATCATCAATGTTACTTGCATGATCTAAATCCGAATATCCATTCAAAAAGAAGTTGTCATTCTTCTTGTATTCTAGACCAAGATACATTGATCGTTTGAGCTATGTCAAGATGCACCTTGTTACTTTCCAATGAAAAACTTTGGGTTCCTGCATGAACTTGGATAGATAGCTTACTGCAAATTTGATATCTCGTCTAGTGTAGGTTAGGTAAATGAGACTCCCAATCAATTGCCGATAGAGAGTGGCACTTACCTCAAGAGATGGATCTGAACGAGATAACTGCAATATATTCTCGTATAGGTTTAGAAATTGGTGTGCAATCGATGTTCTTGAATTTCTTGAGCATTTTCTTGGTATATTTTGTTTGAGAAAAAAATGTTATTCTCTTTCGCCATACTTCCAATCCAAGACAATAATGCATTAGCTCGAGATTGGTCATGTCAAACAATCAATTAAGATCTTTCTTCATTGCATTGATCATCTTCACTAAACTCGATAGTGATGACTAGATCATCGACATAGACAACAGAATCAAAACCTCCTCCTTGCTTTTTGAGGTAGAGATTGGGATTGTATGGATTTCTAACAAATCCTTGTTGTATGTGATGTTCATCAATTTTGATGTACCATAATCGTGGTGCCTGTTTGAGACCATACAAAGAGATTTCCCGAGTCCACATACCTTTATTCTTGACCAGTGTACATCATATCCCCAAGTTGAGTCATATAGACTTATTCTTATAAATATCCATTCAAGAAGGCACTTTTACATCCATCGATGGACTTTCTAGCCAAACTATGCAGCTAGAGAAAATATCATCTTGATCGTCTTGATCTTAGTTGTGGGAGAAAATGTCTCCTCGTAGTCAATGCCTTATTTTTGTGCATACCCATTTTGCTACTAGTCTTGCTTTATACTTTTCCACTGTCCCATCTACTTTGTACTTCATTTTGAATATCCATCTGCATCCAATGGGTTTCTTCCCTGGTGGAAGATTGAAAAGCTTCCAAGTGTTATTTTTCATCATTGATTGATATTCAGAGTCCATGGAATCTTTCCAAGATTTTGACTATATGGATTCTTGGACTATAGAGGGCTCATCATACCGAATAACTCTACTCATCAAAGCAAAGTTAACTTATTCTCTTGCATCCTTACGAGTATGTTGTCTAGGGGTGGATGTATCCAAAGTGGAGCATCCATTATTTCATCTTGTAGTGTGCTAGTACACCACTTGGTAATATGTTTAATCTGTTCTCGTGGGTCATGGTTCTATCATATCAACACCATCATCATCACAACATCTGTGGGAACATCAGCTTCAATTTTTACAACTAGTGAAGAGTATACATATGGTGAGTCCGGAGGAGGAGACTCTACTTCCTTCTTCTCGAAAAACTCAACATCTCTCGCTAGTGTAGAATTTTTTTGGTCTTTAGATCCATCAATATGTACCCAAGAGTATCTTCATTGTACCCAATTAAGATGAGTTTCTATGACTTCATGTCCAATTTCTTTCTGCTTGCTTGGGTATGTGCAAACTTTATTTGCACCCAAATACTCGAGATTTGTAATATATGGTTTCCATTTTAACCATGCTTCTTGTGGTGTTACTCCATTAAGAGCAACTATGGGCACTCTGTTCAACAAATATAATGTAATTTTTACTACTTCTACCTAGAATTTCTTTTCAAGTCCTAAGTCATCGATCATGCATCACACCATTTCCATGATAGTATGATTTCTTCTCTCAACAACACTATTCTATTGTGGTGTGTGTGGAGGAGGCATTTGTAGATGAATCTTGTGAGTTTTTAGGTATTCTTTGAACTGGTTAGTGGTGAATTCCCCCTCAATCTCGGCGGAGAGTTTCGATTTGATGACCAAAGTTGTCATTCTCAACTACTACTTTGAACTTCTTGAAAGTTTCAAAAGCTTCACTTTTCTTACAAAGAAAAAAATCCACTTTTTCCTTAAATATTCATCAACACATAGAATGAAGTATTGAAATACAGAAATACTTGGTTGCATTGGACCGAAAAGATCGGTATGAACTAGATCAAGCTGACCATGAGCTTGATATGTAATCTTCTGGAATGAAAGTCTATGTTGTTTTCCTATTAAAAGTGATGATGAAACGTTATGTATCCTTCTCAAGAGATGGTAGCCCATGTACCATATTGCCGGCAAAGTGTCTTGAGATACTTGAAACTTACATGACCAAGTCTTTGATGCAATAACCGAGCTAAGGTATAGTTCTTAGCCATAAGTGATTGATCGTCTCTATGAACTACATCAAGTGGAACACGCATCCCACATTGGAGGCTTTTGCAATTATTTTCAAGCCTCATGATTTATCTTTAATCAAACATGTTTTCTTAAATCAAACATGTTTTCTTATCGGAATGACTATCAAAGTCAATATTCAAGTTATGAACTAGGAGTTGACGAAAAGAAGATTCCTTGTCAACCTAGGGACATATAATACATCAAATAGTCTATATTTGTGTGAGCCAAGGGGTAAAGAGATGTTCCAAATCCCCTTAATTTTATTTCAAGAATCATCTCCAAATGAAACATGATTTTTCTTTGTCGTTTCCCTCATGGAAGTAAACCACTCTTTGTTCGGTCATGTGTTGAGTGGTTCCCGAATCAATATACCAAACATCACGAGATGACGTGGATGGTTAACTTAATCGAACATTGTTAAAGAAGTCTTCATTATCCGAATGTTCTTCTTGCTCAAGAATATTTCCTCGCAGATGGGGTCTTCTTTTCTAGTTCCCCTTTTATTCCCTTCATTGTAGTTAGAATGTCCCTTGTGAGATTTTTGTGGAGGTCCAAAGTTGTTTGATGAACTTTTCTTGTAAGTATTGTACCAACAATCTTTTAGGTCATGTCCTCTTGGACATTACTTCTTCTATTTTTGTCCCCTTGATAATGATTTTGACTTTGGGACTTTTGATAGGAATTAGGTTTTCCTTTACCTTTTCCTTTCCATTTTTGATGTGAAGAAATTTCCTACTTCTCTTCATCATCCTTATTGTGCATTGCTTCCTCTTATTACAATAGGTTTACCAATTTGTCGAAACTAATCGTCAGATTCGACAAGTTTAGTGTTGTTACAAAAATATGGTATGAAGAAGGGAGTGCTCTCAAAACAATGGGAATGAGAGCATCATCTTTGACCACTTCTCCTAGGGCTAGAAGTGAAGCCCTCAATTCTACAACTCTTCTTAAGAAAGATTTGATTTTCTCATTTTTTAAACTTCAGTGTGTGTAATTGAATCTACAAATTCAGAATGACATTCTTGTTTTTGGCCTCATACACCATGCTCAATTTATCCCACACTTCTTTATCTGTTGTGGCATCACAAATGTGGGGTTGCACATCATCGGACACTCCAAACAAGATGATGAGTTTGGATTTTGATCTTCTTTATCAAATCACATGTTGTGTTGAGTTGATCTCATCATAGTACCTAGTCACAATAGACTAGATCTCTTCAAACTCAAGTTATTTATTGATTTTTTTCTTCCATACATCATATTTTTTTCCTTTGCGTAGTTGTGAATTTGGAAGAAAAAATTTGGGGGTATTAGTGCCCATTTTGCAGAGAAAATATCGACAGTGGTTTGGCTCTTATCACTCTAGCTATAAGGTCTCCCAATCTATATACCATCAGTATGATATACCAAACCTTTCTATATACGTTTCCTTTTGATATTCTTGGTGGTACGCGGAAGAAGCTTTCCTTTCTATAAAACTCATGCAGACGTGAAAGATGCATTAACATACATGAAAGAATTCGATACGTGGTACCAAGACAATAATAAAAGGGGTTTGTGTGATTATTTACACCGGATCAAATAAATATCCTCATACATGCACGTAACTTCGTTATACAAGTGGATAATTTCTCACCCGGATTTATGTCGTGCAATCGCTCACAGATGGATGGGATGGCTCATAATGTGTGCACCGTGACCTTATTACTCCCATCGATTTAAAGAGTCGATGCCCGTGATGATGTTGTTGTAGCTATATTAGGTGTTAAGTGTAGTATTCATAATGGATTTACCCATAAGCACTTCCCAGAGGCACCATATAACTAAATGTTACGAATGAGATCTAGGATCTCGTGAGTGTTACAAAACCAATTTTTAGTATTTTGTATTACAATATTCTATCATTTTCTCGAGTAGTTATAAAATTTATGGTTGACTATGAAAGCGTAAAAAAATTAGTACAATATGATGAAGCATGCAATTACATTCAAAAATTTAGAAAAAAATTAATGGTAGGCAAATTTTTTTGTTTTCATAGGGCCCGGTGGCCTCTAGAGCCCAAAATGACCCACTACGCTAAATAATTGTGAAAATATAGCTGAAAATGAAATTTTTGGATAGGCCTCCTTCGTAAAAAGTTATCGGATTCAAAAAATATTCATATTGAGGAAAACAATTGCCCCTAAAATAGGGTTTTTCTCACTAAATTTAGTTAGTTATAACTAAATTTTAATTTTATGCTAAAGTTAGCGGTTGCAATAAATTTCCGCCAAATTTGGTAGTGGGTGAGGTAGGGGATTTGACCCTTGGCCTCTCTTAATGCTAAATGTCTTACAAAATTTATGCTAGCCACTTGGGCGGCTAAGCTAAACAACTATACATAAAGAGAAAATTGTAATTAAACACTTTCAAACCTGTAAAACCATACCTCTTTAAAAACCTTGGTTTGGGAAAGGTGGTTTTGACAAAAAAATCCAGTAAAGAGAAAAAATGAAAGGAGGTTTTGAGTGTGTATGGTGCCTTAGATCAATTTTCTTCCTTTCTTTGAACTTGTAAGCCCTTCCTTGGTGTATTCAATCCTCATCAACCTTCATTGCAATGAATAAAGGTGTTTTTGATGATTTTGATGGTGGTTTTGAGGAATTTGATGATGGTATTGCATGGGATGGGGCTGGGAAGTTGTAGAGGCAACTATGGCTCTCCTTTTCTTACACAAGCTTCTCTAATGCTCCTCAAACTCTACTGCAATCCTCCAATATCCTTCAACCTACTCTGACACCAAATGTAATTTCACAAAACAGGGATGGTAGCCTGTGAATTATATTAATGTGAAATCAACCATTTACATTTGTATGAGCTGCAATACTTATAGGCATTGTACAACTGAATACATACATGGAGATATGTTGCACAGGTGCAACAATAAACTATTTCACACAAGCTTCCAAAAAGTAATGGGAAGCATAACTAATATAAAATACAACCAAACAATTATATTGTTAAAACAATATAACAACACCCGTATTGTTTGAATACAAACAATAAGATGGTTATAATTAAATATAACCATATAAACAATAAATACTCTAATTATTATGCAATGCATAATTAATATAATAATTAACCTAACAATTTGAGTCCTAGTTTCTTTAAAACCTCCTCGAAATTATATTATCTCGAGACCCATTGTCAATAGAGTGTCTATTTTTATATCTTTAGATACAAGTATAAGGTGGAAAAAATCATTTCTTCTCTTTTCATCATGTATAGGTTTTTTAGAAGAAGATGCAACAAGTAGATGAACTAGTTCTAGAAGAAGAGGTAGAATTACAACATTGAAAAATCATTTCGTGATCTCGCTTTCATCTCTTTAATAAGATCCATGATTATGCACCACAATATCTATTTTGTTCTATTTTCCTTTTTTTTGTTAAACAAATTATGATTTATTTTTGGATGTAACTTCCAACACTTAAATTCATCATGATTCTTATTACAATGATTACAAAATTGTTTTTCATCTTCGTCATAATAGTACAATTATTATTTTTCTTACCTTTTCCTTTACCTTGTTCTTTCAAACCTTTTTGCTTGCCTTTGAATTTCTTGTTATTTTATTTTGAGGAGGAAGACTCCTTATCTCTTACTTCGAAATGAATAGCTTAAACACACATCACATCAATATTAGTAGGATTAAGAACAAGAATCATATGTCTTAAATAACTATGTAATCCACCAATATATTTTAGTAGTGTTTATTGTGTATGGAAAGAAATTCCAAGAGTAAGACACCTTTTCTAAACTAATGTGTATGATCCTAAACACTTTTTCCTATATCTTGACTCAATTTTTTCCAATACATCATTTCTTGTTGCATATAACCCAAAGGATAAAATTGTTGTCTTAGATTAGAAACAAAACCAATCTAACAAGAGATTGCTTTACGTTTTTCTCATTTTATTCCTAAATATTTCTCTCCCACCACATGCATGTTGTGTCACCCATTTGAAGAGCTTGTAAATTAATTTTTTCTTTAGCCTCAACAATTTTCTTAATCATGCAATATACTTCAATATTCTTGATCCAATTGTTTAAATTATATGCATTAAGGTCCTCGTTATACATTGGAAATTTAAACATAATATATGTTTTTCATGAAAGAAGAACATCATTTTTTTAGTGCCTTTACCAACATATGAAATTTTCTTCTCACATTTGGGAGAATCAGAATCAGAATAAGAAGACCCATCTTTCTTTCTACCTTTCTTAGTGTGTTCAATTAAAAGTTCAAAAGTTATGGAATGAGGCAAAATAACCTCAAAGATTTGTGAACTCATTTATGGACCATAAGATTATAGATAAACAAGAAACTATCTATTTGCATGCATATATAAAGCTTGAAACAAACAATTAACCTCTAAACATGACTATATTAGTTCTCTACTCCATGAAAGCTATCTATAAGTGAACCTATTAAATCTCTAGAAATGAGTTAGATTTG
Source organism: Taxus wallichiana var. yunnanensis (assembly GCA_018340775.1). Classification (NCBI taxonomy): domain Eukaryota; kingdom Viridiplantae; phylum Streptophyta; class Pinopsida; order Cupressales; family Taxaceae; genus Taxus; species Taxus wallichiana. The sequence goes on along the minus strand of CM031237.1, from coordinate 664,954,746 downwards.
TTGTTTGCTTCAATTGAGATGAAGAGGTCTCTAAAATGGCTACAAGGCCAAGTTAAATACCCTCCTAATAACCTACTATGAAGGTATGGATGCAAGATGGAGCGACTTCAACAATGGAGGATAGCCAAGATCAAATGCCTTATTAGCTTGGCTAATGAAAATGAGGTCTAACGCTAGGATATCCAAATATGAGAGAGAAGGATTTTTAGTGAAGTTGTAAAATTGAAAAGGAGGGTGACCCTTCTATTTATAGATTTTGGTTTACTTAGATATTGGAATTTGGGTGCATGTGGGAAAAAGTCCAAAAATTCTTTTGGATTAGATTAGGATAAACATGCTTTAGGATTATTTAAGCTAGTATTAGGATAGTTCAGCTTGATTAGCAAGTGATCGTAGAGACTCGTTGAGAGTTGGGAGTTGTTTGGTTAATCATTTCTTACCGATAGATAGCCTACAAAGCCCGTAAAAGTGGTTTAGAGAGAACTAGGAGGTTCTCAATGGTTGAAAGGAGGAATGTTTAGCTAATAAGAGAGATATTAGCCCAATTAGATGATTATAGGAGGAATTATACTAAGAAGGTGTCATAAATGGGCATTCGAGAATGGAGCGAAGAGGGGTTGATTAACAAAATGTTGTTAATTGACCGAGTTGGAGGAAATGTTAAGCATAAGCATATTTTAGTTGTCTACATTTGCCTCTCTTTGGGTTGACATAAGTGATGTCACCGCAAAGATAGTAGACAAGCATAAACAAATAATTTTTTTGAAGGGATAGAAGAAAAAGTAGTATAATGAAGGATTCCCTCGATTGTTGATGGGGTGATTGAATAACTCAATCGATGATAAAAAAGATGAAGGAAATAAATAGAATACAAAGGGAAGAAAGGAAATATAGAATAAAAGGAGAATGAGGAAGGGGATTGAGATAACATCCATCTAATACCTTTTAAACAAATTTCTTTGTCATCATATTACTAGTGATCTTCATCTTTGGTCCTTATTAAGAAGAATGAAAAAAAGTGTAGTATGATGTGAAAATCCATATACAAACAAATGTTCATTGCTAAAAACACAACCTCCATACAACATTCAAAATTTCATTCAATACGATAAAGTAAAAGATGCCTAACTCCATGCAACATACAAAATATAATGAAATACGAGAAATTCAACGATGCCTCACTCCATGCAACATACATAATGCAATGCAATACGAGAAAGTAAAAGATGTCTAACTCCATGCAACATACATAACGTAATATAATACAAGAAAGTAAACAAGCTAACTATTGGTGACGAATCATAGCACCCCCGAATGTCTCGCAACTCGACGGGTTGAGAATCTCGGGTGATTGCATAACATGGAGCTTTTCCCAAGTGTGGGACCTTGCAAATTAGGAAAGCTCTCCGGATGAAGGTCGGTTCCTATTCCTCTGTTCAGATGCACACATAAAAATGTAGAGGGCTTACTCAAAAACCTAATCTAACTTGCCAAGGAGACAGGGTAAGAAGATGCATAAAAATAAACCTAAACTAACAAAGGTGATGCACCGAGGAATGAAGAAACATTTGTCTTGCCAATAAACACAAACCATTAAAATGTAATGCAAGATCATGCACAGATAACCAGATTTGCAGTGAAAGATCAGGAGGATGCAAATGAACACAGAGAGGGTTGAGAATCATCCACAGACATGCATTATTTTCTCCAAAGATTGATACAATACACTACAAAATGCTAGGAGGCAAAGTTGCACACAGCTTTAGATGGGAGGTTTGAACTCCACAAATTCACTTGCCAAAGAGAAGAAGGGAGGGAAAAACAAGAATGTCCAACCTTTAGAAAGAAGCCCCTCCTTATAATTTATAGGAATAATGAGAGAGGGAAGAGAGAGGAATCCCAAATCTACCCCAACCACCTCCAGTTGTATTTAATTTATCTCATTATGGCGGTAGGTGAGAACCCTGAAGCAAACCCAAAAATGGGTGAATTGTATTTTGAATTTTTGAGAACTTGTTCTCATCTAATTAAAGATATTCAATCATAGTTGGACAAAGAACCTTGTAAGCTTTCTGAAAATTCCAACCTTGTGTGAACCGAGCCCCCTGTGAAAGGTTATGGCCATTTGAATATCTGCGCAGGTGGTTTGCTTTCTGTCAGTTCTGTGGTGTCAACGCTCAAAATGTTGCGCCTCCTAAAGATGTGCCTCGTCACATCCATCCTCATGTCATCATACTCTTACGTGTGCCATAGGCACTGAAAATTCCATGTCGACACCTTCGCTATGCGCTCCAACCTCGCGCTAGGGCGCAACTTTTCCACATCAACACCTTCTTACTTGTGCTGGTGCATCCATTTTCATGTTGAAATTTTCTTACCTACGCCACGGTGTATCCATTTTCATGTCAAAATTTTCTTACCTATGCCAGGCTCAACTTTTGGTGCAAATAAATGTTGGGTTTTGAGTTTCTTTGATTTCCATGTTCTTCGCATTGTCTATATTTACCTGTGGAGGAGATATACATAACACTAACCTAACATAGAAATAAAAACAATGTTTTTGTTATCAAGATTCAGTTCCACCCTATTCAAATTAACGAGAAGGGCTAATGGCGGTGCCCTAGGCAAGGATACATGCAAGGGGAAAACGGAGGACACTTGGGTCCAATGAAAAACAATTGTGCACTACGACACAAGCACCAAGAAACTCATCAGTGCCCTAGAATACGTATGAAGTAAGAAGTCTACATTTGTTAATGAGGGTAGATAAAATTGATCCACGAGTCACGCACATGAACATGTGAGAATGAAAGAGTGAAGTTTTGTAGGATGATTTATATTGTTTTTGATGTTTCTTGAAAAATATTTGAATGTTTTTTTATTTTTCTAACATTTTTGAATTTTTTGATGATTTTTCTAACATATTTAAATATTTTTCATTTTTGAAATTTTTCTAAAAAACTATGTGCAAGAAGACAAAGGAGTGTGGAATCCTTAGCGATAGATGGGATGTACAAAGGAATAATTCCACGCGCATGTGCAAGAAATTGAAGATGCGAAAATGCCCCAATGTTAGGTGGGAGTACTTAAAAGGAAAACTCTTCATGCATAGAAGTGGGACCAAAGGCCATTATGGATAGGTTCAACATGATGATGAACATAAAGCAATGAAGTGTTGGGAAGAAGAAAGGATGCCCCAGCAGTAAGTTGGCCTAAAAGCACATGAGAGAAAGGAAGGAGCCGATTCTTTTTGTGAAAGGGGACAAAGGTGTCTCGAAAAAATGGAAACAAGGAAATATTATACACATGGATGTTCGAAAGAAGTAGAATAAAAATTAATGTTATGATCAGTATCTTGAAAGCCTTGCGATGAAGATGCAATTAGCCAAAGGAACAAATCATGAGATGAGATATGGACTAAAGAAAGAGTCTCAAAAAGGTCCAAAAAAAGACACTTGTTAACATACTAATCATGTTTACTCATAGATATCCAATGTGTGAGCACGTGGATTTTAATTACCTTTTCAAGGGAAGATTTAATAGGAAAAAAGTGAAGATACTAGCCAATGTGTAGGAATTATTGATTTTGAAAGGCAATTTTGTGGATGGATGGTGGAAGGATATATTTACATTTCTTTGCTACCAATCGACGTCCATAGCCCCAATGGAGGTGTATTTTATTATAATTGTAACATTTCTCTCCGCGATTAGAACCCATAGCCCCACTAGAGATTATTGGAAATACCCCAAGAGAGACTTATATATCAATTTGTTTTTGCTTTTAGCTTTTAGAATTTTATTTTTTATTGATTTTGATTCTTTTGCTTTTCAAAAATTATTTCATCTCTCTTATTTGACAAGGGGTTAAGAACCACAAATGGCTCGATGGAAGGATATGCAAGTGATCATGATGAATACATTGGCTAGCATCAACAAATATGTCAAAATTTTCTTCACAACATGTTTATTAGATGTTGAATGTGATAGAATCTATAAAAGGTTAGTCGTTCTTTAATTTACCAAGGTGATGAAAGGATAAGGTCAAACAGATACCATAAAGATAAATGATGCAAAATGTATGTGAATAAGCTAACCAAAATATCACCGAAGGGATGAAAATGGTAGGAAGAATTGTAAAATAATAGCAAGGAATGACAAAAATAAACATCCATGTGTACCCAAGACCTAATTGCAGTTTGTGATCCTTGTACCTTTGTTTTTCTATGTTTTCTCATGTTTTTGTATTACGAATGGTTTTTATTTTTAAGTTTTTGATAGTTTTGGAAAGGTTGGACTAACAAAGTTCATTGGGCATGATAATATCCAACAATAATGTTAGAAACTTCCTTGATAAGGGAGATTAAACATGCTTTTCTATCAAGAGTCATATTTTCCCGATCACGATGATCGTGGTGACCTTATACTCAACAAATGACTACGATTTATCCTAAAACATGGATTTCGTATGCAGGAGCTTGAGTTCCCTATCCATAAGGCGTTTGCACTTTTCTCTATACTTGATGGTTATGTTGATGTACATTTTTGAATCATGTTTGATTTTTAACCCTATGGTTGTTTGACTTGTTGGGAGTCAGAGATCATGGGATGTGTAACCTAAGCTTAATGAAGAATTCGTTTGGGCTTCTTATGTATGACTATGTGACCTGTCTGATCCCGAGAAGTGGGTGATGAAAGAGAACGTTTATGATTAATGATATGAACGATATAAATGATGGTGGGATTGCTCGGTAATCGGGTAAAAGGATGAAAAGGATACGGTCCAATAATTGAAGAGGATGGGCTACTAGGAGGTGAGCCACTAATAGAAGATGATGAAGGGCTTTAGAATATGGCCCTAAGATTGAATAAATTGGGATATGAAGACATAGCCCAAGAATAGAATATGATGGTGTCCCATAGATTGAAGAGGATGAATGGCTACTAGCATGTGGCCCAAGAATAGAAGGTAATGGGCTACCGGGAGGTGACCCACCGATAGAAGATGACAAAGGGATGTTAGAATATGGCCCAAATATGGAAGAAATCAGGCTATGAGGACATGGCCCATACGTAGAAAATGGAGGACTACCTGTGGGTGGCTCTAGGATGAAGAAGACGATGGGTTACTAGGTGTGGCACAAGGAAATATTTTGATTGAGGAATGATGATAGATAAGGAATGATTTGTAAATGAGAAGATAGGCCATGGGTCAATGCTAGACCCTAGCATCTCATTATGTTCAGAGAAAGGCAACGATGGAATAAATGAAGAAGAATCAAATTACATGACCTTAGGATCTTCCTTTATGTTCCGACAAAATGGATCAATTTCTTCACTCTAATACGTGAGCATATCAAGTTCAAGAAAGAACCCTTTTTTGTAATCCTCTAGAGGGATATTATCATATAGTCCGATTGCTCCTTCATTCGAGAGAGATCAATCAGCCAGAGGTCATTGTATACCATAGGAGGTTAACTAGAAGAAACGTGTCCAACAAGAAGGGAATATTGATTGATAGAAGAAGATGAAGATTTTTGATGATGTAGACAAGGGGAAGGCTTGACCTTATAACTCCCATGAAGAGTTTTGATAGTTCTTTGAAAAGATATCTTAGCACATGGATTCTTTCTAATGGTTTGACGTGGTCGCAGACATTGATCTTTAGAAGATGGATGAGGAAATGGTATGATATGGTTGAAAGGGATCAAGGGCCGAAGAGGGATTGAAGTTGGATTGATAGAAGAAGATGACTCAAGAGACGATGTAGGCTTGGTGGTAGGTGTCTCATGAATGGATGGTTTAGATTTGGACTTAGATCATTTTTCTAAAAGACGACCTAGTGTGGGTGAAAAATAGGATCACATAGCCATCCTGTTAAGTTCGCAATGTAGGATTCGAATTATATGATTCACTAGAGAGAATCGATTCATGGAACTCTTCGATAGAGGAAGGGGTCATCAAGGAAACCGATGAAGGTCATCTTGTGAATAAAGGGAGGACCGCGACTCAAGAACCGAATCACATGAGTCTTGGAGTCACATGAGTCTTCAAAGGAGGAAGCCATCATTAACATGAATTGGAATCAATTTCGTGTGAAGAAAGGGAGGACCGTGATTTAAGACTTGATCTAGGGGTATCCAAACAATAGTTGGGATCCAAATCTTTAGAAGAAGCATGGGAATCTGAATGGTAGTTTGGATCCGAATCAAAAGAAGACCGGGGGAACCGAATAATAATTTGGATCAAAATCATCTAAACAATACCACGACTATGAGCTGAAGGTGGGGAATAGGGTACCCGTATGGTCCTTCTAACATGAAGAACAAAACGAGGTTTAGTCAAAATGGGAATATTTTGATTTGAATTCCTAAACCTAGGTTATGTATTTTTGTATATATGAGAAACCCGGTGATATTCAAATCATTGTTTGCATCATTTTAGTTAAAAATGTCCAGACCTAGATAATGTGATCAAAATTCTTCAAAGTGAAGAAGGCTTCATGTCAATTTGGGAAGCAAAATTGCAGCCAACTAGACATTTAGTAAGTATGGAGATGCGTGCATGATTTTCCGAAGAAGGTATAAGGAAAATAGACATCATGATGACACAATATCTATGAGATCAAAAGGATTTTCCTAGAAAACAAGTTTTCCAGATGAATGATCACAAGGAACAATCATGCAAGTGTGAAACACAAAGCCAATCAATAAGGAAATACTCCCTATGTAAAATGTGTGTGCAAAATGATAGTTCGATGCAAAGATGATCAACACAATGTCAATACTTACGTCAAGCTCCAAATGAAGAAGGCGTAAATATTAACAAAGGGTAGATGTGACTCCCAATCAAAGGATACCACAATGAGTTTAGCAACCAACAAGGCCTAAATGTTAAAGGGTGAGGTTTACAAATGTAAGCCATGTAACCACGCCAATTGGAAATGTCCGTAAGGCTTCGTTGAGAAGCGATATATTAGTGTCAAAGTGGTATCGAAACAACGAAAAAAATTAAGCAACACTCTTCAATATTTTGGACAATGTTTGAATTAAAAATGAGTCAAAGTATACTAAAGATGTGTTAAAATGTGGGCAGCGTAACACCATAATGAAGACACTTAGATTGCATTTACGAGAAACATAACATAAGTATCTTAATTGTGTCAGGCAATGCAAACAAGGTAACACATCAAAGAGAGATCAAATGATGAACTAATACTAACTATAATGATGATCTTGAAACCAAGATCAAGGGACTATCAAAGATATGAAAACATACTTGCACACTTTAGACATTTAACAACCAAGCCGCAAACATGGATGGGCATAAAAGGATAAAAAATTGGTGAATACCATCTTTTATAAGACACGAGGTATGCCTCTTCACCCAAAAAATGGGTGGTGAGAATGCAAGGGTATAGATCAAAAGATGAAAATAAACTACGAACCACTTCACGTAGAGCTTCGCCTTGTCCGAAGGCAAGAAAAAGACAAGATAATTGATACATCATTTAATTTCATGGTAAAAGACACTTACATCCAACTTAAGTGGATTCTTTGCCTTTTTGAAAAGCAAGGTTTAAACTCCAAGTAAGTCGTCACTTCATGATGGCTCGACGTGACAATGGACTAGCAAAGTGGGCTCTAAGACGAATGGATCCCCTTATAATATTTCTCAACTAGGTGTCAAAATTTGTCTAGGAGTGAGGTCAATTTACCCAAAGAGTTGCAATGAGTTATTTGGGAGTATCTCAGCTTTATTTTACCCCCTTCTAATATAATGAGCAACTAGGGTGTTCAGTTGTACCGTCACTAGGGTCACGATATAAACAACTTTGACTCTAACTTGTAGTGTAAATCTAGTCAAGTGGGTAAGAAGAGCGCTTCTTGTTTCATCAACAAGGCTCTTTGTTATCCAAAATTCACCCCGCAAGGTAATTTCGATAACTTACACAATTTATTTAGGCAGGTGATCATAAATGATTTGAGGCCCAAAATCAGTTTTGAGGGTCACTTGGCTATCCAAAGAAACTCCAAAGAGATAGAAAAAATTGTTAAAATTCTGAAAAAATGAAGTCAAAGGCATTCTTTAGTGCTAATCGGGTGTGAGATTTCCATATAGAACTAGTGCGGGTCAAATCTTGGGTCTGGCCATACCAACTCGGGGTAAAAATTCTAAGGAAATAGTGTAATGCACTAAAAACATAAAAGTCTGTAGAAAAATCCATGTAACAAAGCCATAGAAAAGGCCACATATCAAATTCCATGGAAGCAAGCAGAAAAGTCCACAAAAATCTGTGGAAGCCATAGAAAAATCCATGGAATCAGATAACAAATCAGAAATTCCGTAGAAGCTATAGATAAGTCTCTGCAAAGCCACGAAATGTCCATATAAAAATCCACCTGAATCTGCAGAAAACCCACTAAGCCGTATAAAAGTCCACGCTGTAAAGCTCCATATACAAATTCCACGGAAAAAGATGTAGAAAAATCCACAAAGTAAATTCCACGGAAATCTACAAAAAAATTTTTTTGGGGATATTGCAGAAAATGGAAAATCTGCGGAACAAAGGAAACTCGACAAGTTTTTGCATGAAACTTCAAATGGGCATAACTTTTGATCTAGTGCTAAAAATTGGAAAATTTAATATCATTGCAAAGGTATTAACGTCCTCTATGTAATGGGAATCATATTTGTCAATTTTAATGAGGTTAGGTGGTTGAAAATAAAAGGAACATCTCTAGCTCTAAGGAATTAAATTCTCATCCGTGAAATGTAAAAATCTTTGCAAACCCAAAATAACTGCTCACACATAAAAGATCATAAATTTTTCATTTCTCAATGAAATCACAAAAGATTGCAATTTTTGGAATCATGGATTTGAGCCCGACACACACTAATCAAGAAATATAGAAATTGACATAGTTTTGATGATGATTTTGAGGAAAACGTTCCAAGTTTAGAACAATGCTTTAACCGGTAGTTGGGATGCATTTAATGAGGCATGGGAAGACATTTTTCACTATTGTAGCACATGGGACAGCATGGGGATCCTTTTACAAGAAACATACCATAAATTACATTCATTTATGACAACTTGCAAGTGGTTGAAAAGACAAATTTGGGATTGTAATTCTCTCTCTCCTTATCAATTCTATAAATTGTAATCCTAGGCTCATTTGTGAAGGAGTTGGTCATTTTTTCTCTCTGCCCCCTCTCTCTTTCTTCCCTAGGGTTGAATGTAGAGCTTAAGCCTCCTCTCTTTGCTTTGTAATGGAATTTTCTTACTTGTTTCCCACTAATGATGTATTGTGTGAACTCATGGAACAATAAAATTTGTTTTGTGATGCATTTTTCCATCCTTTGCTTATTTTATCATCTCTTCTTTCATGTCACTATGTAGGGTATATTGTGCATATATTTGATGTCTATCGCAAGTTTTGGAAGAAGTGTTTTGTGTGACTTTCATCTCTTGTTTTATGTGCAGCTTGTCCACCCTCTACATTTCTCACCCCTCTCCACTTCAGGTAGCTGAGATTGTGATCAACAACCTCCTTTTCTGGTGTATCACCGCTTTAGTGTAGGTTTTGTTTTCATGCACTCTCTCTCCCTAGTCCCTTGGAAAGTTAGATTAGGATTAGATAGTTTTCCTGCATTAGAGTAGATTGTGGCAGGTAGTTTAGGAGTAGGAATTATCCTTCTCTAGAGGATCATCTTAATCCCGCAAGTCCCACAACTTAGGAGATGATCCAACGGTACAAAAACTACACTGAATACCCCACTCAAATCTAAATCCATTTGAGGGTGTTCTATTTTTTTGATATCAGTTTTGGCACGCATGGTGCGAGAGTTTCAAGCACCTTACCACTTCATTTCATCAATTTGATGTGTTCTTGGTGAGATTCAACCTTTGGAGGCACATGAAAAGCACATCTGGCAACTCCATCTGGTCAACAACCCATTCTCTGAATTACAGAATTTCCTTCCATCCACTTCCACCCATTTTTCTTCCATCTCTTTCATTTTCTTCCATTCCATGAAGTTGTGCAATCATGAATTCATTTTCATCATCGAATTCACACTTGCAACAATAGTGTTATACAGATCCATCTCCAGGTTACTTCAACACACCTCCAGAAAAGGTTTCACAATGAAAATCAGCACTATGCATATCCAGATGATCCAGATTCAAATCAATTTGGTCATTTTCCAAACTATACAGTTGTTCAGAGCATGGATATACAGATTTTGGAGGTAGTTCCACACTGAAGAAGATAATTTTCAAAGGAAAACTCGAGGTGAGAATGGAAGAAAACATGGTGCAATCTAGGGCTACATCTCAGATGAAAGCATTTAGGATTGGTTTCAGGGAACCTTATCCATGGGTAGGCCCTTTTCCAAGACATTATAGCTTGCAGGAGAAGATTGACTTCATGGTTAAAATGTTTCCTCAACTTACACAATGGAATGAGGATATTAAGGCATATAGAAAAATTCAAGATGGCCTTTTCAATGGGTAAATCAACCACCCAGTCCCTTATGTTCAGTTTTCTTCATCCCATGCTTTATCATTTCAACGGTGTCAAGATTCAATCCTATTGTATGTTGCCCCAAGTCTTGATTTCCCTTCTCCATCTTCTAATATTCCATCTCATCTCAATTCTTTTGCCATTTTTCCTTCCAATCAGTCATGCCCTCCAAACAAACAAGAAGTTATATCACCTCCACCACTACAAACAATTGTAAAAATGGTGGAAATCCTGTCAATCCTCCTCTTGCCTTTCCAATTCCATTTCGGGAAGAAATTCCAAAAACGTGTCAAGGAGAGCATCGGAAGGAGAGCCAAAAGAGAAAAAATGATCAAAATGTTTATAATATTGGATCTTATATTTAGGATAAAAAAATCCCATTGATGGTTAAACCTTGAGAGGAGGCCAAGGTTAGACCACAAGTGGTGGAAGCTAAGTTTTCAGCAGAAGGAGAACAAGAAGAAGAGGATCAATAATATTTTTCTCTGAATACGAAGTGTCCATAATGGAAATTTATTTGAAGAGTATGTTGATCTAATCCAAGTTGCACAATCATTCAAGAGGGAGGAAGAACAATCAGCTCCAATTCCTATTGAAGAGGAGTAGCTGGAAGAGATCGAATTAGAGTTGAAGCCACTTGATGAAGAAAGCATTATTGAAGAATTTTTGCTTTCATTCAAAAGGCCTGATTTGATTAGTGAATCCATGATGGAGGAGAGCTATCAAGAAGACCTTTCTACCCCAAATAGTCCTCTAGAGAAGTGAATTGAAGATTTTGATTTGACAAATTTCATGCTAGAGGAAGAGGCTACCCAAGAGAAAGTTAGTCTTCAAGCAACAATGGAGGAACTCCAGAGCCAACAATGTGTTGCAAAAATTATAATGATGTAAAAGTAACTTCATTAGATGTTGCAATCAATAACAATGAGCTGCAGATTGGGGAGGAGTTCCATATTGCAATGAAGGAAGGAAAATAGAATCAAGATACCATCTCTTCCACACCATGCACACGGGGAAGGTCTGCAGGAAGATTCCATTTTGGATTTGAATTTCAAAGAAAAGGGAAAATGCATTAGATCATACCTTACCCTAATTAGGTACTTGGCTTCACTAGAGCCAAGAGTGGAGCCAACATCGGTTATGCTTATTCCTAAGCACGAGGATGATTTTTAGAGTACCAAGGATCGGATGCAATACCTCTTCAATCCAAATGCGAGTAACTAAAAGAGGTATTTGTCTTTTTGATGATTTTGGTGGAGGATCAACCTCTCACGCAGTTTTTCACTCATAATAATGTTGATGTTCAACTTCAAATCATATACATGGCTTCCTATTTTGAGAAAGGGAAGTTTTTACTCCCTGGAATTTATAGGCTTTATTTGATTTCCCTTTTCTTTCAGTTAGCGTAGAGTAGGTATGTTTTATTTTAGCAAAACCAAGTGTTTGTGCACACTCGCATGCTCTACTTAGGGCATGTATGATCTTTCTCCTTTTTACATATTGTGTTGTGGTGTTTTTTTTCTTATGTATATTCCATTAGATGTAGTGTTTGGTGAGATCAACTCCAATTCTAGTAATGTTTCAAGTGGCTCAAGGGCCAAATTTCAGAGATTTAGATTAGAATTGGGTTTATCGGTGCTTGACACCATGCCCAATGGATACTTCAAGGCCCGATCACTTCACCTAGTAGGAGGTGTGACCCTCGAGTCGCAAAATGTTATCTAAAATTCACCCCGTGGTAATTTCAATAAGTTACACAAATTCTTCAGATTGGGCAGCATAGAATATTTTAAGGCCCAAAATTAGTTTTTGAGGGGTCACTTAGCTATCCAAAGAAAATCCAAAGAGTTAGAAAAATTTGCCAAAATTATGAAAAATGAAATCAAAGGCCTTCTTGCTAATCGGGTTTGAGATCTATGGATGGAAACCAAGTGTGGGTCATACTAGGTCCATCATACCAAGTCCGGGGTCGAAATTCTAAGGAAATGGTGCAATGCAGTAAAACCTAAAAAGTTTAGTTAAAAATCTGCAGAACAAAGCCATGGAAAAGGACACACAAACAAAGTCCATGGAAGCCATAGAAAAGTTCACAAAAATTTCACGAAGTATTACGAAACATTCGTAGAAAAATTCATGGAAGCTGCATAAAATTCCATAGAAAAATCCATGGAAGCCGTATAAAAGTCTAGAGAAAAGTCCACTAAGCCGCAAAAAAGTCTACAAAAATGCATGGAAGCCACAAAAATTCCACAGAATCCACATAAAATTCCGTAGAAAAATCCACGGAAGCCGTAGAAAAGTTCGTGTAAGCTACAAAAATTCCACAGAAAAATCAGCAAAGCCATAGAAAAGTCCGTGGAAGCCACAAAAAGTCCGCAGACAAAGTCCACGGAAAAATCCGCAAAACAATCCCAGAGTAAAGTCTACGTAAATTCGTGAGAAAACCAAATCGTGGATATTGCAAAAAGATAGAAAATCCACGGAACAAAGGAAAATGACTATTTTTCACGTGAAACTTCCAATGGGCATAACTTTTGATCCGGTGCTCGAAATTTGGCAAATGTTATATCATTGGAAAGGTCTCAACATCCTATATGTAATGAGAATCATATTTATGTGTTTTTATGGGTTAGGTGGGTGAAAATAAAATTTAAATATCCCACTCTAAGGAATTAAATTTATAGTCCCTTAAAATGTGAGAAATCTCTCAGCAAACCCAAAATAATAGCTCACACTTAGAAGATCATAAATTTTGCATTTCTCAACAAAATCACACAAGGTTAGACTTTTTGGTATCATGGCTCCAATCTTGACGTACAACAATCAAGAAATGTAGAAATTTTCATAATTTTGATGATGATTTTTTCATAGTTTTGGCATAGAGGACATCTTTCCCATTCCAGAAAGTCAAATTTCATGAAAATCAGAGCTCGGGGTCAAAAGTTATGGCCGTTTGAAGTTCGGGAGGGTCAGACATTGAATTTTCCTTTGCATGTGGCTATTTCAGGTCTTGGTGTCCCGGATGTCCCTTGTGTGACTTGGGCTGAAAACCTCCGCTTCAATGCATCACCCTTGATCCACTTTGTAAATCGAGCATATTGGCTTTTGGTGTCCCGCTTGTCCCTTGTGTGACTTGGTCATGAGGGTCGTTGACCTCTGCATTCACCACATCTCCTTTGTAGTCATCTATTTCGGGATCTTTGAGCCCATGCATCCTAGTGTCCCAACTTTCTCGCATACCGCATGGAAAATTTCAATCTGATTTCACCGATTTACTCGTGGTGCGGTGATTTTGGCCTTTTGGTGAACTCGTTTCCCACCATCCCGCATGCCATTCGGGCCATGAATACCGACTTTACCGATTCCTCTACCGTGGTGATTTCAGCCATGCAGATCCCGGCTATCCCAACATCTCGTGGACCATCCTAGATAAAAATACCCAAATTTTCTGCAATACACTAAAAGAAGGCATTTCCAAATTTTTTTCCATTTTATCTAACTCCTTGAATTTTTTCCTTAGATGGGGAGGTAAGAAAAGAGCCAAAGGAACCATGAAAAGCTAATTTGTTATCCTTTTACAATTTTTACCGCTTGAGCCTCGAGGAAATTATGCAAATTACACAAATTACCTCGAGGGTGAATTTCGGATAATATATATGTCGGGATTGGATCCAAATTTAGTAGTGCATAACCTAGTAGTGCATGCAGATGTGAATCCCATCAAACAAAAGCTTAGAAAAATGCACGAACGAGTGGCTCTTTTAGATAAAGAAGAGCTAGAAATATTGCTAGTAGTGGGATTCATTAGACCTATTGATTACTCGAGTGGATATCAAACATATTCCCCATATAAAAGAAACCTTTCTCAATCGAATATGTATAGATTTTATAGACATTAATAAAGCATGTCCAAAAGATGTTTCCCATTGCCCAATATTGACATGATTGTTGATTCAACTGTAGGATATGAAATATTATCTCTTATGGATGGCTTTTCGTGCTACAATCTGATCGGATCAAAATTATAGATGAGGATCAACACAAGACGAACTTCAAAACCCCTAGGGAATGTTTTGTTATCGAGTGTAATTCCTTTGCCTTTAAAAACGTAGGTGCAACCTATCGAAGGAAATGACCATGATTTTGCATGATATGGTTCATGACATCATGGAAGACTATGTGCATGATATCCTCAGGAAATCCAAGACAAGAAAATATTACCCCGATATTTTTGGCATATCTTTGAACACCCTGCATGAATAAAAATTCACATTGAATCCAAAGAAGTGTTTGTTTCACGTATTTTTAGGAAAGTTTCTTGGATTCATTGTATCATGAAGAGGGATTGAGGTAGACCTAGCTAAAGTTACTACCATTACTAAAATTCCTCCTCCTAAAAACATCAAACAACTACACAACTTGCAAGGAAAGATACAAGTCATCCGCCACTTCATTTCCCAACTTGCTGACAAATGTCATTTATTTACCCATCTACTTAAAAAGGATGTTTCCTTTATTTGGAGACAAGAGCAACATCAGTCCTTCGCCTTTTCTTAAGAAGTACTTATCCAATCCACTTTTCCTCATGCCTCCAACTCCCACTCGACCCACTCATTTTGTATATTTATGCTACTCAATTCACTATTGGTGCATTTCTCGCCCAATATGACCTCGGTTAGAAAGGAAACATTTTGTTCTATCTTATTCATAATCTCATTTCTTATGAGCTCAATTACCCTCACATTGAAAAAGCTTGTTTGGCTATAGTTTTTACCTTCCAAAACTTTGCCATTACCTATTAAATACTAAAACAAAGCTTATATCCAAAGTTGACCCACTTAAGTACCTGTTGTCAAAACCTGCCCTTATAGGTAGAATGGATAATTGGATCATTATACTAAGTGAATTTGACATTGAGTATGTACATCAAAAGTTGATAAAAGGACAAGTACTCACAGATCGCTTAGCGTAAACACCGTTACTGTAATAGAGCCTCGTGAGTATGGATCTACCCGATGCTTCATTAATGTATATTGAGGTATCCATCATGTGGCAAGTGCACTTTGATGGATCTTTTACTTTTCACGGTTTAGGGGTAGGTGTGGTATTAATTACTCCTTTAGGTGACCCTATAACTCAAGATTTTTGCCTTGGTTTTCCTTGTACAAAAAATATTATGGAATATGAGGAACTCATCATGGGGATGAAGTTGACAATCAAATGGGATATCCATCATGTTAAGATCATTGGTGATTCACAATTGATCATCAAGCAAGTTAACGATGAATATAAAGTCAAGGTTGAGAAACTCATCCCCTATAAGAAAGCCGTGTGAAACTTTGAAAGAGTATTTTTGCATATTACATTCGGCGGATTCGAGAGCAAAAATAGATTTGTAGATATTATGACAATCGTAAGCTCTATGTTAAAAATTCGGCCAGCATAATAATGACATATCATTCTTTGTTAATAATCTATGCCATCTTTGTATGACATGCTAGAGTCATGTTTGGCTTGTGAAGTTGTTGGTCCCTATTCCCGTGGTATGCACACATATACACCTATCTTAAACACAAAACATTCCCTCCAGACATCTCCCATTCTAAAAACAAATCCTTATCTCGCCAAGTAGCCCGTTACACCCTCTTAGGAGATACGCCTATCACCATGGATCAATGGGAATCTTGTGTTGTCTAGATGTAGCAGAGTTGGTTCAAGAGATCAAAGAGGTACATGAAGTGGTATGTGGCGCCCATACAAATGGAATGGTTCTAGATAAGAAATTGCCGAGAGTAGGCTAGTATTGGCCTACTATGGAAATAGACTGCTACACCTATGTAAGGAAATGCGTACTATGTCAAAAGTATGGAAATTTCATGCATGCACCATCACAGTCATTGTAGCCAATCACAACCTCATGGCCATTCTCCAAATGGGGACTATATTTAATAGGAAAGCTCACCCCTACCTCATCTGATGGTCATACTCACATCATCATAGTTATGGAATATTTCAATAAGTGGGTGGAGGTTATTCCTTTGACTTATGTTATAGGAGCTCAGATTTCAATTTTTTTCATGAATCACCTTATCTATCGGTATGGAATTTCTGTAGCCATAGTTACTGACAATGGAAAATCATTCAAGAAAAAAATAGTGAAGGACCTTTGTCATCGATTTCAAATAAAATTGAAGTGGTCTACGCCATATTATCCACAAGGTAATGGGCAGGTTGAATCCACTAACAAAACATTGGTTCAAATCATGGAAAATATGGTGAGTAAGACAGGTCGCAATTGGCATTTACAAATTCACCTATCCCTTTGGGCTTATAGGACCTCCATTCACACTCCTACTAGTGCGACACCCTATTCCCTAGTATTTGGAACTGAATCTATCATCCCATTGGAAATCAAGCTTCCTTCCCGAAAATATCTCTTAGGGATTACCTAAACAAGGATGAAGATTACAGAGTGGCCAGGCTGGTAGAATTAGAACTAAATGATGAAAAATGCTTCCGCTCCCTTAACCATCTCAAAGTGTATCAGAATAGAGTCTCTAGAAATTACAACAAAAGGATCATACCTCATCAGTTTGAGGTTGGATATTTGGTCATGAAAGAAAATCAGTTCAACACAAGGGCAAAAAGAGAGAAGAAAGGAAAGTTCGAACCGCATTGGTTAGGACCTTATGTCATTGTGGCCAAATATGGTACGGGAGCATACAAACTTTCCCATCCCAATGGTGATGAGCTCCATAAACCTATGAATTCCATGCACCTTAAGTGGTTTTATGCTTAAACATGACACAAAAATTAGAAAAGAAAACCAAAAAAAGAGTAAAAATTATCAAAATACAAAAAAATTAAAATAAGAGAAAAAGAAAAAGAGAAAACAGGTCATCCATATGTGAAAACCATACAATTGTTGCATGTTGGATAGGTCCCTAGGTGAAAAATAGTTTCTAGTGCCTTTAGAGACTAAAAAATTTGTTGTTCACAAGAATCTTGCATCTAGAGAGTACTTATAATTATCCTAGGGCTACTTCCGCATTGCATCCGAGATTCCCTATGAACCTATCATGTCAAGCCTTGATCCGGATTTTTCTCCTCTTATAAATTGGTGAAGGGATGGTCTTTTTATATCCCACATCTAACGCTGGGGCACTTCTGCGACTTCACCTTCCTGTTTGTAAACACATGGTGCCTCCCTTGTATATTCTCTATCTAACACTAGGGGCATCCATGTTTCTCGGTTACTTGTGCATAGCTTCGGAAAATCTTAGAAAATCACAAAAACATTCAAAAATGTTAGAAAAACACAAAACAATAGAAATTTGTTTCACAAAAATCACAAAAACAATAGAAATTTGTTTCACAAAAGCACAAAAACAATAGAAAATTGTTTCACAAAAGCACAATAATAGTAGAAAAGTGTTTCGCAAAACAATCTTGCAAAAACATAACTTTAGTTTACTTACTTTATCTTGTTTCTTGCTTTGTTTATGTACATTGTTTGCTTGTATAGTTGTTTGTTTGTACGTTTGTATATTTTTGCTTAGACATACTTTGATAATATTCATATTTTTGTGCTTAGATTAGATTCATTCTTAATTTTACATATGCAAAGTGTGTTTTTACATGCTTGTAAATAATTGTACATAGTTGTGTTAATTCGTGGTAGTTGGCGCTGTGTATTTTACTAACATTTCATTATGTTTTCTTGTCGCATGTACATAGTTTTGTTATCACATCATCATATCTCCATAAATATCATCACATATAACATCATCTATACATCATATATAAATAAAATGCTACGTGTACATCATACATGTATGCTATGCTAATCATCACATATCGTATCATCAAATGGGGGCAAGAGGGATCACAAATATCAAAATCTATCCCCCCACACCAATATCATCATATCATCTCGTCCACTAATCTAGAGCATCACATATACAATATAATTGATATCATCTATGGATCTATCATATCAAAATCAAACACATGTGGTACAAACATCTCAACTATCATCATGATACATACAAAAGTGTGAAATCAAACCATATAACATCACACTCTAACTCTTCTTCTACTCGCCATGAATAGTTATTTTATTTAAATAATTATTTTCCTTACTTTTTCACCATGTTGGGGCATTATTTTCCATCTGGTACTCATTTCTTCTCACTAGGACAATTTTATTGCTCCTAGGTGATATCCCTTCTTCTACACACTCCATCGAATAATTATTTTTATTAAATAATTATTTTGTTAATCTTTTTGTTGTGTTGGGGCATTATTTTCTGCATGTTGTTTCTTTCTTCTCCTTAGGCATTTCTTTTGCTCCTAGGATATTATTTTTATTCTTCTAACTTCTCTATCCAAACCATCAAAAGTCTAAAAAAATCATAATTTTTTTTACAAACAAAATCAATTCAAAATACAAAAAAATTCAAAACTTATCATCAATCACAAAACATTTGGGGATCTTGACTTGATAACAAAATATTTGTACAACCATCTTGACCATTGTTGGTTGGAATATATGTGTTTGTACTTGTTTTTCCTATTAAATGATCTTGTTTCCTTCTCATATTGCATTTCTTTTCATATGATACATTGAGTGGGTGTTTCAAGAATGGATAATTGTTTGTAGTATTGCTTTTCATATCATCCTACTTTTTTGTATGCTTATATTTTTAATAAGGACTAATGACCTAGATCGTTGGCAATATGATGGAAATAAAGTTGGTTTAATACACTGGATGAAATCTTTCTCTTTATTTCCATATATCATTCCTCTTTGCATCATTCCCCTATCAACACTATTCTCCTTATTCACAGGGCATCCCGCTCTTTCCCATTCTTCTATTTCTTTTTATCACCATTTTCAATTGTCGATCACCTTCTCTCATCACCCCATCGACACTCGGGGGCATCTCTCACTTCTACTACTTTTTCTTCCACACCATCAAAATTTTATTCGTCTACTATCTTTGAAGTGGCGTCACTTATGCACCTCAAAGAGAGGAAAATGTAGACACCTATAATTTGGCTTGAGCAATTTAAATACTTAAATTGTCCCAATTATACCTTTTCCGTAAATTGACGACATATCGTCAATATCACACATTTTCTCTTCTATCATTGTTAATTAATTACATTACATTAGTTAATTAACTCTTCTATCCAACAATGATGCCAATTAATGACCTTCCGTTAATCAGCTCCCCTTTCTATCTATATTAATTAATTATTTATAATTAATTAAGCTCCCCTTTCTATCTAGATTAATTAATTATTTCTAATTAATTAAGCTCTCCTTTCTATCTAGATTAATTAATTAATACTCCTTTTCTATATAGATTAATTAATTATTCTTAATTAATTAATTACCTCTTCTATTTAAGCAATAAATTGTCACTTATTTGATTAAATCCTCTTATAGTATAAATCATACTAATTATTCATCTAAAAAGCTTCTATAAGCTTACACGCCTATTAATTAATCAATTTGGTTAATTAATAAATCCCCTCAAACCCCATAGGTCACTAAATGACAAACTAAACTCTCCTAAAGTTGACTCAACCTTTTCTAAACCTCCCTTAACCATAACTAACCCAACTTGTCCATTTATCCCACATGAAGAGGGATGTAGAGATTCTTCTATCCTTTGGGCTATATAAGGAACCCTCCTTCTACCCTTCTACTTACACCTACTCTCCTAAATGCGCATAGAGCATACACTATATCCATTTTATCATCTTTGAAGCATTCTTCCATTAGAAGAGCTAGCCTTATCCATTTATTACATTCATCCACCCATGTTTTTTAATTCATATGGAGATATGTCAAGTGGTCTTGTAGCCATGATTTGACAAGACTCCATTCTTATAAACCTTGGGATTTCAAGCACATAATATAATTTTTGATTGCTAGAGATCAACATAGGTTCAATCTCATCTTATTTTAGCATTCAATAAGAGATAGAAGTTAATTTTCTTAGCATATTAGCTTGAGATGTTTATTTCATGTTTAATGTAGAAATGTTGATAGGTTAGCTTGTATTAAGCTCTTAGCATGATGATGCATATGTTTATTTTAGCATTGTATTGAAGCTAATAGGTGTTAGTTTTAATTCTACTTACATAGGTAACTATTTCATGCATATAGTAACTCTTAAGAGGCAACAAGCTCAAAATTCTAGACCTTATCAACCTCAGTTCCAACCCAATAAACCTCCATATCAGCCAAAAAAAAACCACCTAGTCAAGATGATAACTTGAACAAAGGACAACCGAAGCTGCTAGCCATTCCAAGCATATAACCCTAATTCAATTTCAGCATCTAGGGCCTTGGTTCCAACTCAAAACAACATAGCACAAGAATATGAATGGTGTTTCCCATGTAGCCAACCGCACAATTAGGAAACCTTCTTCAATGGTGCTTTAAATCAAGCATTGATGGTGACTACGGTGGGTGTTCCTCAAGAACCAAACCAAGAAGAAATTCAAAAGAAGGTAGCTAATCAGGAAGCACCTCCAAACGAGACAACACTTGTGAATTGGAAAGTTGAGGATTTATATGGAATAAATAAGTCCTCTTCTTAAAGTTTGAATGTCAATACCATCTCTAAGAAAATGAATATAGAGGAAGGGAAGTCATCTAATCCAAGTACTTCTCATCCTTTTATCACACTTCGGGTATCAACAATCCAAGTGTAGCCCCAAACGTTCAAAATCAGCCCAAATTACCTTCTAAGTCAACCCAGGTATTGGTTGTAGTAGCCCATGTGTAGGAGAAAATCATGTCGAGTAAGGGGCAGCAGAAGGAGAATCAATCTCCTTTTAACATTATTGATCAAATGAAGAATACCAATGTAAGCATTTCTATGTGGGAATCATTGAAAATTCTGGGCACGAGGTATTTATTACAAGCATCCATGGAGAATTGGTCAAAGATCAAATGAGTTGTCTAAAATTCAAGAGAATGTTCTCACTAATGAAGCTCCAAAGATGGAGTTCATGGAGGTCGATAAGGTGAAAGTGTGAAGCCTCCTCCATTCTATATATATATATGGTTATTGGGAACAACCTTGTACACAATTGCATGATTGACTCAAAGTGGATAGATTTTTGGTAATAACGAAACAAATTGTATATCAGTTGGGCTTGAAATATGACTTGATTTCAAAAGGAGTGGTACAGTTAGATGGGACAACAGTGGGGAATTTTGGGATCATAAAAGGTTTAAACCTTACATTACACACATGTCCTAATGTCACAGTTTAGTAGGATATATCAGTGATTGACTTGCCACCACTCTTTGCAGTGTGCTTGTCAAGAGACTTCACCACCAAAATTGGAGGCTACTTATCAGCTGATTGGTCACATATGCTCTTCAAAACAAGGTATGGAGCTAAGGATACAATCTAGTCTGAACCTATTACAAATTTCCATATTGAGCCTCATGTACCAAGCCCAATCAACATAAATTGCTTAGCCTTTGATCAAGAGGATTTCCTAAACACTCAGGAAGCAGATACCAAATTTGGGGAAATCCCGGATTTGACTCTTGATGAATGGGAAAACAAAATACATGGATATGATCCATATAAGGAAATAGAAGAGGTTGAGTTGGGAGTTTATTGTTTGCATGAGGAAAACACACCTCTTCCTAGCCTCATCAAACCAGATGATAAGGGTGATAATGAAGTATGGAAGCTATTTTTTGATGGCTCAAGGAGTAGGTAAGGCACTAGAGGAGGAACAATGATTTTGTCACCACAAGGTATGAAGTACTACTCATCTTTCCGTTTTCAGTTTACTTGTTCAAACAATACGCTGAGTATGAAGCTTTGATACATGGATTGAATTGGGCAAGAAAGAGAGGTATACAAAACTTTCACGTGTTATGAATATTTGAGAGGGTTTAATCAAAAATGGCACAACACACCATTGAGCTAGATTTGGGAGCTAAACCCATTAGGAAGAAGCAAAGGCCAATCAATCCTCATATCAAGCCTCTCATGAAAAGGGAACTAAAAACTCATTGAAGCAAGCATCATATTTCCAATCAAGCACTCTTCATGGGTAGAAAATCTGGTGCCAGTTAGGAAAAAGAATGGGGAAATTAGGTTATGTGTGGATTTCCAAGACTTAAATAGGGCCTCTCTCAAGGACCACTATCCACTTCCTTCCATGGAGCAAATATTGCAAGTAGTAGCTAGATCAGAAAGGTTTTCACTTTTAGATGGCTACTTGGGATACAATCAAATCATGGTGAAGGAGGAAGATCAATTCAAGACAACCTTCACTACGAAGTGGGGCACATATGCTTATAGGAAGATTCCATTTGGACTATCAAATGACAGAGCCACATTTTAAAGGGTAATGGATATGGAATTCAAAGGGATGATCAATAAGATAGTTCTTGTGTATCTAGATGACATTACCCTATTCTCCAAAAATGCAACAAGTCACCTCTTTCACCTTAGACAAGTGTTCCAAAGATGCAAGAAGATTTAGAGCGTCTTTGAATACAAAAAAATTAAATTCTTATCTCATGAAGGAGATATCTTAGGCGACATCGTGTCTAAGGAAGGGTTTCTAATTGATCCAGAAAGGGTAGAATCTATTTGAGCATTTCCATTTCCAAGTCATAAGAAGGATCTCCAAAGATTTTTGGGGAAATTTAATTTCTTTAGGTGGTTTGTTCCTAACTTTTCCCATCTTGTCAAACCACTAATGATGATGTTGAAGAATACCATAGTTTTCAGATAGACTGCTGAAGGAAAAGAAAGATTTGAATCCATAAAGCAGGCCATTACACAGGCTCCAACCCTCATAAATCCATATTTCTCAAAGAACTTCATCTTATACGCTTTTGGAGGCACGGATGCAATATCCACCATACTGGTACAACCAAATCAAGAAGGACTAGAGTAACCTATCACATTCTTTAGCCAAAGCCTTTAAGATTATGAGGTGAGATATTCATTCATTGAGAAGCATGTCCTTACTTGTGATTAGAAGTTTAAATAAATTCAGACATCTAGTGTTAAACAAAAAATTCATCTATTAGTTTCACATGCTGGTGTAAAATATTTTCTTTTGAATAAGGACCTTAATGAAAAGAGATATGGTTGGATAACCAAGGTCATGGAGTATGATATTTATATATATATATATATATATATATATATATATATATATATATATATATATATATATATATATATATACATACATATATACATATATATATATACATATATATATATATACATATATATATATATACATATACATATATATACATATATATATATATACATATATACATATATATATATACATATATATATATATATATATATATACATACATATATATATATATATACATACATATATATATATACATACATACATATATATATATACATACATATATATATATATATACATACATATATATATATATATACATATATATATATATATATATATATATATATGAACAAATTAGTTAGAGGGAAAGGGTTGTGTGAGAAGCTAGCTTCTAACTAGCATGTTGAATCAAGAGAGGAGGTAGAAGTTGTTATGATGTTGCAAGATAATAAAAAATAGACCACATGTGGTATACCCATTCCTTGTTGGACTTAGGATATTGTACATTTCCTTCAAACAAGTCAAAATCCTCAAGGATTGAGTAAGTCCAAAAGGAGGTATTTCAGACTTCATTGCATCCCATATGTGCTTGTAGATAATATTTTGTTCAAAAGGGATGTGAATGGTGTCCTCTAAGGTGCATCAAGACAAATCAGATAGAGAGGGTATTGCACGAGTTTCATGATGGAGAGGCAGGTGGTCATTTTTCCCCAAAAGCAACAACTATTAGAATCATGAGGGTTGGTTATTACTGGCCTAATATTTTCAATGATTGCTACTCATGGATCAATAAATGCAAGAAGTGTGCCTTCTTCACAGGTAAAGAGAAGCTAACAACCCTCCCACTCTGTCCTATCTCAGTTGAGAAACCTTTCATGCAATGGGGGCTTGATTTTATTGGGATGATCAATCCAAGTTCCAGCCTAGGTCAAAAATGGATTCTTATAGCCACAGACTACTTCACTAAGTGGACAAAAGTAGTTGCACTTAAGGAAGAAAATGAAGCTAGCATTCTGAATTTCTATGAAGATATTACTACAAGGTTTGGTGTTCCTTAAACTATAATATCAGATAATGCATTAGCTTTCATTGGAACAAAGATATATAATTGGGCTATTAGAAATGGCATCTATTTGATCACTTCTTCTAACTACTACCCCCAAGGTAATGGGCAAGTAGAGTCCATGAACAAGAACTTGCTAAGAATCATAAGAAGAACCCTAGATGAGAATCAGAGGACTTGGCATACCAAATTGAAATCATCCTTGTGGGTTGATATAATCACTCCTAAGAATTCAATTGGTTATTACCCTTTCAATTTGGTTTATGAAAGGGAATAAAGGCTACCAATATCCCTTGAATTACCAAGCCTTGGAGCTTATCAAGTAGCTAGAGTTGTTTGAGTTTATATTTATGGAATTCATGTATGCAAAGCTCATGGAGCTAGAAGAGATAAGAAACCTGTGCCATGAAAAAAATCAAGGACCAATCTCAAATCAAGATGATTTTTGATGAAAGTCCAGAGATATAAATTTTCAAGGAGGAGACTGGTCCTAAATTATGATGCAGATAGAGCCAAACTAGGAAGGCACTCCAAGTTTGATGCAATATAGAGTGGCCCTTACTTGATTTTAGGGTGCAAAGAAAACAATGATTTCCAATTGAAAAAATTAGATGGAGAAGAATTACATATCCCAGTCAATGGCATCTATCTCAAGCATTATTACTGATGGGAGTATCTTTCTTGTACATATTAGCTTAGATTTTGTAATTCCTCCAAGTGCTTGCAGCACATTGTTCTATTGTAGCTAGGTTTTCTTTAGATAAGTTCTTGTGCACTCTCTACATGTTCCATTTTGGGATATGTATGATTTTGTTATTTGTACATGGTTGTGCTTTGTTGTTGTTGCACTTTCTAGTTTCAGGAAAGATCCGATGATGAAGTAATGTCTAAGAAGTGTTCCAGAGAAATAAGAGGTTTCGGTTATTAGACTAGTTTCAGCAATCGAATGACTCCATGCCCAATGGATGCAAAATCATTGGTCTTTCAGATTTAGCAGGAAGATCACCCCATAATTCACCAATTGTTGTCCAATTTTGGACTCCCCTTACAAAATGGATCAACCTACTGTGTCCTGGGAATTGATATTTAATGGGAGAAATTTGTACGATATCTCGCGGTGAGATTTCTCACCACGACAAAGGTCGGGATTAGGGTTTGTTCTATTGATCGATCTATAAAAATGTATGAATTTTAATCCCCTTGTCATGCATCAACTCCTCTTCTTATCTCATGACAACTAACCTCTTCTTGTCGCATGACAACCACTTCTTCCCCTTCGTCATGCGTCAATGCCTCTTCTTGTCACAAGACAACCTCTTGTTCTTATCATGCGTAAATACCTCTTATTTTAACACAACAACCACTTCATATTGTGCGTCAACACCACTTCTTGTCGTGTGACAACTTCTTCTTCCTATCATGTGTCAATGCCTCTTCTTTTCACGTGACAACCACTTCTTCTGTCACACATCAATGCCTCTTCTTATTGTGCGAAAACCACTTCTTCTTGTCATGCATCAATGCATCTTATTGTCACACGAAAACCACTTCTTCCTATTTTTTTCAACGACTTCTTGTCACATGACAATTTCTTCTTCCGTCATGCATCAACCATTTCTTCGACACGTGAAAACATACCTTCTTGTCATGCAATAAGATCCTCCTTAATGCGTGTAATTCTACCTTCCTCATCTCCATCATCCTCTTGTCGCACCTCAAAGACGCTTCTTGTCATGCATCAACCTCCTTTTTTCGACATGTGTTACCTCCCCTCACTATCATGTGACATATTTTCTTCTTTTCATGCAAAAGTTCTTTCCTTATCGGAGGTGACTCTTCCTTCTTATCATGTGTCACCTAGTTGTTTTCATCGGGTGATAGCAAAGAGTTTCATATACGGCCGGACATTAATGACACACCGGGGTAGCTCAACAATGCATTAATGAGGTATGGCACCCGTTCCTTTGTGTAAGTAAAGTACCATTGGAAGGAAAACCAACATTGTTACACATACCTTCATGCAGGAAATTAATGATGGATGTTGGTTGATATCTCTTTTTCTCTATATATATGTAAATTCCCTCATTTGAGAGAGAGCAATTTTGAAATTGTAAAGGAACTCTACCAAAATTGTTCTAGCAGTTTTGAGTAAAGCAGCCTCAAATTTATGCATTTTGTAAAGGGTTCTTGCCTTGTGCCTATATTGTAATGGATTGTGCATCATTTTAAGAAATAAAATTATTTTTTTGTCTCTCTTTTTCCTATCTTGATTTATATTGAATTTCTTTCCTTTTATTATATTTTGCGGGTATATTGTGCATACTATGTTCCTTTGAGTTTGATTTTTGTGATCAATGAGATTGGAGGTTTGAATTTGTTTTAGGACTTTGGCACATTGTTTGCACTCTTATTTCCCCATTTTCCTCCAATTTCACTCACTAGGAATCTCTCTAGTCTTGTTTTGGTTATATCGCCTCCCCTAGTTTACGATTTGCATTTCATGTATTTTTCTTTCTTTGGTCCTTTAGAATTGGTAGTTTATGAGTAGGTTAGCATTAGAATAGATCGGGAACCAGCCTTCTCTAGAGGTTTGTCTTAATCGCAAGGTTCCCACACCTTGAGACAATCCCATGTTAGTCAAAAGGAGGGTTTCGTAATGTGTAAATTCTAGGGTGCTACTTTTCTCGACATGTGAGTTTCCTCCCATTTGAAAAGCTATAACCAAATAGATTTCTCCATGGTTTCCCTTCACACTTCCATGGCTTCCATTCTGTCTAACACCTGCAACTCACAAATGAACAAAATAAGAGTTTAAGGCAAAGGAGGGAATAAAAAAACATCATAATGGTAATTAGGGCTCCTTGGAGAAAACTTAAATCTAAGGGCTTGTTGTCCACTCAAAATTCCCCTACTTTTAAGAAGTTGAAAAAGATTAAAATTTTGGGGTTAAGTGTCTTTTCTATTATCCTAGTAATGTGGAAAGTCAAGAAATTGGGAAAATCTACGTTTTTGGGTTATTTTGTGTGCTTTTGGGGCCCATCGGAACTTTTTGTCCCAAGTGTCCCAAGTTCATTCGGACTCAATGCTCATCTTTCTAATTTGAATCGGCCGAACCGCGTACCTCGCGCTTTCACGTCCCAAGTGTCCCAAGCTCACCTGGACCCATTGTTCCCTTTTCGTCTCATGATCGCCAAACCACGTACTCTGCGTAATTTTGTCCTGTATGTCCCAATGACATTTGTGCGTCTTTTCCGACATCAACCGATCGGCCAAACCGCGTACTTGCGCTTTCACGTCCCTTGTGTCCCAAATGAACCAAGTGCCATTCGTGCTAATTTTCCGCTCTACCCGAAGATCTTGCTTTTCAATTTGGTAGATGCATATTTAATGCACATTTATTGCCTTTCTCTCTCTAAACGGTTATATAATGAATCGCCCCCAATGCATTTTTGGACACTGCTTTCATGGTATCAATTGCTCAAACCCTTACAACAAAAATTCTGCGCGCACGTATTCATTCCCTCCGCAATTCCATCCTAAGTCTAGCTTGCAGCTCTGCTCTCCGAGTTACTATTAACATGAAGATCAAATTCTAGAGGCAGGAACAAGTTTCACCACTCAAGTCCATGCGTTCCCGATATCGGGGACAGTGAAGTTTGCCACCTTGATTTTGGGGATTTTGGACAAGGATGACAGACATGAACCCTTCACCGATGGCACAGATGATTCATGACAGTGGCTTGGCATTCACCGGTGGCTTCCCAATTTAAGTACAATGTGCAAACACTGTACTCGCTTGCGGAGCTCATTTCAGTCCCGACTCAAGTGAACTAACGAACGTGCATGGAGAACTCATTGCCAAGTTAGATGCCCGACCATTAGCACTACCCTAAGGATTCCAGAGATGGACAATGCTATAGTTATCTCCCAGAATCAAGCTCAGGCCCTTTTTGATCAAGACAGTGACAATTATAAGGCGCGGGTGGTGAAGTCCTAGCTAAAAAACCATAAGAAAGGAGCATCTCGTCTGTCCAAGACTCTTTTCTGTAGATTTCAATGAAGAATTGTCAGATTTTATAATCCTACTAGCTCGGGTCATGGGTTTACCCTCTACAAATGAGTTCCATTTCTGGATGTGCCCACTTATCAATATGGTGTGCGAGGGAACTTAGAATATTAGCTGGCGAGAGATCATTAGTATGAATCTAGCAGAGCTTGACTCTCAAAATGTGTAGCAAACTAAGAAGTTTTATATGACTTCATACCCGATGTATACTCCGGCAGCGTCGAGGCAATGGTTCGATTTCTCATATATCGATGCTCACAAGAATGACCCCGTCTATGCCTCACGCCCACAATTCACCCTAGAAACCAGCAATCGTAATTTCGGGAGGGTGAATGATGCTTTCACCATGTACATTGTCGGGCTCTTGGAAAGTGACATAGCAAGAAGATTTTTGATGAAGCCATGAGTTTGATATCGCACTACGGTGCTTATTTTATCAATTCAGAAAATTCTCCTATATCGGAAGCTTCTTTGCGGCTACGAAAGCACTCCTCTCAAGCTCCCCATGTTCTGCAATGACAAAATGGCTTTGATTGAAGTGTGCGAGTAATTGGAAAAATTACACAAAACCTGCGGGGATAAGAAAATCACTTGGCCTACACTTCCCTATCATCTTAGGAAACTATACGCAAAATAGCCCTGGATGCACAAAATATAGAAAGATCCTAGCTCCCATTCTTTGTCCATTTCTTCAAGAAAAGAAAAAATTTTACTTGAAGAAATTTATTGAGCAGAACATCAAGATCACATATTATCACGGGAAGACACGGGGGACTATTGGGGAAATTTGTGTCTTTGATGATTTCGGAGCGAGAAGGAGGTATTATGGTAGGTTTCTCTACAATTGATTTAGGAACTCAACTTGTACCAAGTTCCTAAAGGGCTTCAAGATGATAACTCTGACCTGTACTCATATGAGTATGACAACGTGGTCAAGCACACTCCCTTGGAGGACTTGGATTGGTTCAAGAAGGAGAAGGATGATTTGGCTGAAATCCTAGCTCCAGTCTTAGTCAGGACCAAAATCTGGTTTGATAGAAAAGTCTGTGAACTTAGGAGGCACTCAGGGGAATCCTCCTCAAGGATGCTTCAACACTAAGGAGGGAAACATCGACGCCTAGATCGAAGCACCCGAGCAAGCCCCTCCTGCCTCATCAACTCAAGGACCTACAGTCTCTACTCCTTCCTTATCCACCCGGAGTGTACCAAAAGAAGGTCAAAGAAGTTAAAAAGAGCCTATGGAAGAAGACCCCCGAGGAAGTATGCGAGAATTGCCTTCGGGACCAAAGAACATTATTGTTCTCGGTGAAAGTGAAGAGAGTGAGGTGCCAGCTCCTGCCAAATGCTCCGAAGCCCCATGGACAAAGAAAAAGAGGTCAGAGCTCGAACTTCCAAGCATCGTCGACTCCTCTGTACCGAAGCCCCAAGTGCTCCTCCCATATCCCGCCTAGAGGCAACATCGGTGCAAACCTTGGGTGCTATGATTTCTCTGTCTCTCGGCCCTCCCCACCGTCTTCTTCTTCTTCTACTTTTGTGATCGGGCATCATTTTCAAAAGTTCCCTAAACATCTCTAAATGGTTTCAATGCAGAAGATCATCTCAAGAGCTTTCCAATGACTGTGAGAATGTGACAAATAGACATTGGGAGCTCTAGATATGTTCGGTCAAAGTTCGGTCAACGAGAAAGTCAACTCTGGTCAACTGGTCAAAATTTGGACCAATCGCACTGCGACACGTGGCAAAAAGGAAAAAGGGAGTTGTTTATGGGTTTTCAATCACCGGTCTTCGATGAGCGTAAAAGTGGTGCACGGGAACAAGAGGCTCAACTTTTATAACGGAGGGGAGCCCGGCCGCCGTGTGGACTAATTGGTCTTCACCGACGTGGTGGGTCCACAAGCCACCACGTGGCTTGCCACCACGAGTTCGATCTTCTAATTGCAACTCGACAAGTGGGCTACATTAATTAGTATTAAGCTCACATAAACCAACCGACCACACATATCAGCCAACATGCTAGGTTATGTCCACGTGGTAAAGGCATGCATTGTCATGCGTGGAAGATTCCACGTGAGGAGGGGGAGATGAAGCGGTGGTGTGGGGGCAAAGGCCCATGCGTGGAGGAGTCCACGTAATGTAAGGGATAATCAAAGGTTTAAAAACCTTTGAAGATTTCTATGCCGCCCCATGTGGGATTTATTCCCTCTTTTCAAACAAAAACCGCTCACCATGCCTTAAGCGCTTCATATGGGATTAAATCCCCCTAAATATGCACGGGTAAGGCTAACGTTAAAAATAGCCTTAGGATTATATGTAATCCCATCAACTATGCTATGGGATTAGGCTAATATTAGCCTATGGATAATTGTTTAGTGCATATTTTGTGGGCCCTAATTTTGTATAAATAGGGAACCCATTCTATTGTAAAGGACACACATTACACACCGAAGCCAATGGAGAAGCTCATTGCTAGAGCGTGGAACGGTGGACACTTTGGTGCAACACACAACACGAGCTTATTATTTGTTAAGATTGTTGTGGGGACACACAACCCAAGCTTATTACTTTTTAAGCTTGTTGTGGGGACACACAACGCGAGCTTATTATTTGTTAAGCTTGTTGTGGGGACACACAACCCGAGCTTATTATTTGTTAAGTTTATTTGCGGGATGTGTCAACAATTATTGTTTATTGGCCTATTATTTTAGGTAATATTAGATGGAATATTTTTGATTGGGAGTGAAATGTAAACTACCCAATAGGCCCACAAAGCGCCACACCAATTACTTCAGTAAATCCGGATTGTCGGCCGAAGTGCTAGCTTCGCATTGTTTTGCGTCGGGAAGGCAAATCACATTTGAAGGATATTGTGCGCGATGAAGGTGGAAGTCGGGTGCTATTTTCACCCTTGTCATCCGAAGAACCGGTGTACTAATAGTCAAGTAAAATTCCATTAGGTTTTCTTGTGAAAGTACAATTGTAACTTACAAGTTTTGACTAGTGGAAGCAGTTCGACCACAAACCGGAGATGTAGGCAATTGCGAACTCCGTAATCAATCTGTGTGCATTTGTCAATATTGTCTTGCATTATTTTAAATTGATTACTTAAAAGGAGTAAATTATCAGCAAATAATTAAAGCCTATAAAGTGCGAGATCGTGTAGTAATAATGCGGTTATTTTCGGATCATGTTTTGTATCGAAGCGGTAATCGACACTGCGCAAACTTACTAATCTCTCGAAGCAAGTTGGTATCGAGCGGGTTAATCGATGACAGTTGCTTTGATGAGGGATGGCATTGGCTTGTACTTCTAGATTTCCAGTTGGTGGGATAGATCGAGAGACAGTTTAACATACTTAATAATTTTCTCATTTCTATTTGGATGAATCCATTATATCTCATATGTAGATAAAACCTAAAAACTATTGTGTAGGGTAGAATGTATTGGTAAGACCCCTTTGAGGGAAACATTTGTATACATCTAACCAGACATGGCACATTAGTTAAAGACCCAATTTTGGGCAATGTTTGTACTCTATTATACTTGCATTAGTAAGACCCCGGAGGGAAATTATTTTGGTGATTTTTCTAACACCATAAAATGTAGTATATTTTCCTTGTTTATTCATTGTCTTTGGAAGAGAAGGACAGCGATGAAGAAGTTGATGCCATTAAATCGGGAACACGGAAAATCGAGAAAGACCAATCTCGTCATGTAGAGTCGAGAAATGGCGAAAAAGAGTTCCTCATCCCGTAAGAAGGAGATTAAGAGGAATTTTTGTGCTCATTGCCGCCAGGAGAAATGGGCATCAGGTGGAAAATTGCTGGAAACTACATCCATCTCGCCATCAGAGTAATGGCAAGCCAAAGATGGAATGGAGGCCTATTGCAAAGGCCGAAGAGGTTTCTACATCACCACTAGTTGACAAGTCAACCCGAGGACCGAGTAATACACGAAAGTGAAAGTCCTTTAAAATGGGTAAGTCAACAATTTTTCAATTATATATTGCATAATTCAGATTGATGAATTGTATGCAGTATTAAGTTTGGAGATCAGATTTTGTGAGAAAATGCTGAGAGAAAGGTTTACAATACTCAGTGGATTTTCTTACTTTGAAAATTTGATTAATGCTCCAAACATATCTCCTAATTAGCATGTGAGTACCTGTTATGACTTGGATATAGGATTTGACTCATATAAAGCTCAAAGATTGATCCGCCATTTGTGCGGATGGTAGAGTTTCTGAGAGATCAAATCGGAACTTCATTCTGTAGAGGCATTATGCCAAGTGCGGTAGAATGGTAGTTGAATCACCGTTGGCATTGACGTTGGTCGGAACTTCATTCTGTGTAGAGGCATTGTGACCGTGTAGCAGAATGGTACCTGATATTAGTATGTCAACAAGAGGAGCTCTCAAAGGATTAGCTTGGAACGTCATTCGGTGTCAAGGCATTGTGACCACACATTCAAATGGTAGTTGATCAACAGACTTAGCACCGTACATCGGAGGCTCGAGGTCTTGAAAAAGGCTTAGCATCATGTATCAGAGGCGTTGAGGTCTACAGAGACTTAGCATCATGCATTAGAGGCTCGAGGTCTTGAAAGAGGCTTAGCATCATGCATCGGAGGTGTTGAGGTCTATAAGAGACTTAGCATCGTGCATCGGAGGCTCGAGGTCTTGA
The DNA here is from genome assembly GCA_018340775.1 of Taxus wallichiana var. yunnanensis. NCBI lineage: Eukaryota > Viridiplantae > Streptophyta > Pinopsida > Cupressales > Taxaceae > Taxus > Taxus wallichiana. Next base: position 664,921,234 of record CM031237.1, on the reverse strand, counting down.
AAGAGGCTTAACATCATGCATTGGAGGCGTTGAGGTCTGTAAAGGGACAAGGCATTGTCCATCACCGACATCGGATCAATCAAAGCTCTACGTAACATGGAGTTCCTTCAAACCAGTTTGGATTCTGCGGAATCAACTCGGAGCTAGGAGTTGTGTTATAGAGTAAAAGAAGATCCTTGTTGTCGATATCAAGCTTAGCATCCGATGAAGGAGCGTTAAGGTTTCATTCTTAAACTTAACACCATAAAGCGAAGGCGTGGAGGTCTTCTTCGGATATCGAGTGGCACATGATGGAAGCATCGTGGACCCATAACCCACGAGGTTCCGAGGATCGGAGTAGAGTTGTCAAGTGAGAAGGTTGGAGGAGAAGACCAAGGGTCTACTACAGCAGCACTTCCGAGTGGCAGCAGATTTTCCAGTTCAGGATAGTAATTCTTCACCGAACTCGACTCGTGCTATGATTATTTACTAATGCACAGCCTTTAGTTTGGTGGATGTAATCTGGAAACAAAACAACAACATAACACAAGAATACCATCGACTATGATAAGATGGAATGATGACAAATCTGAAATATCAAAGTAAATTATAATATTAACATGAAATTGTTACAATCTCACCCATGAGGTACTTCAAGTGTTATTGACTTCACTTGCCTTTCACCAAGACTATGGGAGAAACTTTACAATTACACCTCTTAATGGCTTCTTCAACACACCTTTAAACCGATGGCTTCCTTTGCAAACTTCCTACAATATTTCTCACTACTTCCTTCTATGCTAAATGAGGGGGGTGGCCTCTCTATTTATAGAACTTCCAGCTTATCCATCTTATCTCTAAGATAGGATAAGAAATCCACTGACGAATCATATTCCATACCTTAACTCTTATCTGTACATGTAAGCTTATCTTTTAAGATAAGATAAACCTTATCATTTTACATGGGTTCCACATTTTTAGACTTTTTACAAATAAAATACACAAAATATTTATGACCTCACTCCTTGTCCTTATTACCAATATAATATTTCTAATTCCTAATCATGTAGACCCTACTTCTCTAATTACCCAAACTTTGACATTTTAACATTACCGGACCACTTACGACAAATATTTACTTTTTACAACATTCCTATTGTACTTTGACTGTTACCGTACTCCACATTATTGGCGGCACCGTACTGACGGCGCCGTTATCTTCTATCAGACGCTACTACTAATTATACTTAACAACATCCTATTCCTAATACATACATTAATGAAATAGAAATTATGGAGGAAAATTTTAGTGTCGACATCTTCCCCCTTCCTAGCTTCTACTCCGTCCCTGAGTAGACTATTCTCGGGTGCTTGGAAAATCTTCAACTTGTCGTGGTTGACCCATTTCGTAATGGGAGTGCCATCCAATTCCTCCATTTCAGTACGTACCATTTTCATGCACAAAACTGCTATTTTGTAGGGCCCCATCCATTTTGGAAGAAATTTTTTCTGTCTTCTTTTTTTGTATCCGAATCATATACTAGAACCAAGTCATTCACATGAAATGGAGACCACGGATCTTTTGATCAAAGTATTCCTTTCGCTTCATTTTCTTCTTATGGCAGTATCCTTTGCTATTTCCTCATTTCCTCTAAAGAAATGAAGATGTACCAACCTTTCTTTTTTATCGAATCACTTTCATCCATCCTTTCATTTTTCATAACTCACAAAGGGGAATATCAAACTCAATAGAAGAATCTGGATCAATGCCATAGGCCAACCGAAATGGGGAGTATCCTGTTGCTGACTTTGATGTTGCCCTATATGCCCACAATGCTGCATGAATCCTTTTATCCCATTTATGTACCTGCAAGGCCGCATCTTTGCTAGAATTTGACACAACACAAAATTTGTTCGCTCCACCTGGCCCATTTGTGCTTGGCTCAGATGTTGTTGCCTTCCGTGCTTAATAGAAAACTTATTGACTAGGGCTTCTACCACCTCATTAATGAAGTGGCTTCCTTGATCTGTTACAATTTCTAATGGACAACCAAATCTGGTGACAATGCATTCATATATGAACCTTGCCACTTCATCCATGGAAGTTGTTTTCAATGGCCTAGCTTCAACCCACTTGGTTAAATAATCTGTGGCAACTACAATATACTTATTTTGGCGTGAGGTAGTTGGAAGTGGACCTACAATGTCTATTCCCACTTTTCAAAGGGACCAAGTGGAAGAATAGGGCATAATGGAGCTGATGAAGTCTTACGGTTACCATGTGTTTGACAAATATCACATGTCTTACAATAATTATAACAATCTTTAAAAAGAGTGGGCCAGTGATAACCTGCATCCAAGATCCTTCTTGCCGTAAGTTGTCCAGAGAAGTGCCCTCCACATGTACCATGTGGAATTCTTCTAGCAGCTTCCTTCCCCGATCACGTCCAATCGCCTCTCAGACTGGTCCATCGTGTCCTATTCAAATAATACTCCATGCATGTAATAGAATATGGACGATCGGCTTGAGTAATCTTTCTCTTAGTCTTTGCATCGGGCACCATCAGAAACTTGAATTCATTCAGATAATTCCAAATATCTATGTATTCACTAGGGATTGTGTCAAGGGATAACAATGTCAGATCGGGAAATCATCATCATCACAAGATGATCCTAAACCATCATAGGCTCGAGAGAGTGCATCCGCATTGACATGCTTCTTTCCCGGCCTATCTATAATATCAAATTCAAATTCTTGTAGCAAAATTATCCATCTGCTATCCTCCCCGATGGGTTAGGCTTATTTACAATATATTTTAGAGCCTCGATGATCTGTTACAACTAGAAATTTTTGCCCTAAAGCAAGTAATTTCTAAACTTCTTTACAAAGAAAATGATAAATAGAGCCTCTTTTTCAGTTATAAGATAATTTACCTCAAGATCGCTCATTTGTCTCGCTCCCAAAGTAAATTGGATGTTCATTCCCATTTTCATCCTTTTGGCTCAAAGTACTTCCTAGTGCTGCATCCGAGGCATCAAGTGTACACAATGAATGGCTTGCTCCAACTGGATTCTTCAAAACAGTGAAGACACCTGTGGCTTCCTTCAGCTTGTCCAAAAGCTTCATGCGCCTTATTTCCCGGTTCATAAGTAACATCCTTCTTCAAGAATCCGGGTTAGTGGTGTGCAATCTTTGAGAAATTCTTGATGAACCTTCTATAAGAACCCACATGGCCTAAAAATGATCTCAACTTACTTCTATTCATAGGAAATGGTAAATCTTTGATTTTTGAAACTTTATCAGATCAGCACCAATACCATCTCTCGGATACAACATGCCCTAACAAAACGCCTTTTAACATCCAAAGACACACTTTGTAGGGTTTAGTGAGGCTTGTGCTTCATCTAACCTTTGAAATGTTGTCTCCATTTGGTGCAGTGGTCCAACTTGCTCCCATAGATGCAAAAATCATCCGTAAATACTCGATGAAGGTCCCAATGTAGGGTTCGAACACCCTATTCATCAAACGCCGGAATGTTGTCGAGCATTACACAACCCAAAAGGCATAACTCTATAAGCAAACGCTCCCCAAGGAGTGGTGAACGTGGTCTTCACTGATCTTTCTCTCGCTATACGAACTTGGTTGTCAGAGCCGCTATATCCATCAAAGAAACTATAAGACTCGCCGCCTACTTGGCCCAAGATCTGATCTCAAAATGGAAGAGGGTAATGATCCTTCTTTGTTGCCTTATTGAGCTTCCGTAATCAACACAAATGCGTAGCTTCCCATTCTTTTTTATTGAGATCACAATGGGAGAAACCCATTCGAATTCTCCACAAAGAAATATGAATCCCGCATCAAGCAACTTATCTATTTTTCTTTTACGCTAGCCTTGGAAAAATTAGGATTCATTCTATATGGCATTTGCTTTATGGGCTTAAGACCATCTACCACTCAATACAATGTTCTACCCAACTTACTTGACGGAGTTCCTTGTAATCAAAAGTGAATAGGTGTATGTACCTTCGAAAGAGCCGGAGGTAGGATTCCTTCTCACTCTCCATCACAAAGATCACCAATCTTTATTTGTTGAGACGATCATCAACTTCTTCTTCGATAATTTTATGGGGTCATGAGTTGGTGTGACTGGAAGGATATCCATGATCAAACATCACCTCACTTTCTTCATCTTCTGTCCACTTCACTCGGTACTAGAGTAATCGTGAGGATGTCCAATCATCAGTTTCATCACTTGAATCCACATGTGTTCTCGCTTTATGATGTCGAGGGATCACGTTTATCTTCACCCTCTCTCTACCACGTCCAAGTGTCATGAAACCTTCATTCCAAAGAGTTTTTCGTGCATGAACTCTCCTTAGCCATGGTCTTCCCAAAGAACATTGGGTACGCAATAAAGCACCATTTTTCATCACCCGAAAGTCTACCACACATACAACACCCATAACAGATATTGCCACATTTGAAACTACACCTTCGGTTTAGTTTTTCCTTTATTTAATGACCTTAACATAAGTGTCAAGGGCGATCAATTTTTAAACCCAACATATTCATTACAGACTGGTCATTACATTAATCGCAGCACCTCCATCAACTAAGACATCATGAATTGAAATACCATTACATAATACCTCACCTTGTGGAGCATAGGATCCGCCCGCCTCCAAAACAGGACCTCAACCTCCTTCCTTCTTCGAGCATCGAGTCCACTTCGCAACTCCCGCCTCTTCTCGAAGACATAGCCAAGAGTTGACCATATGTAATATTTTGCAGCCTTTGGATAGATCTTCCAAGATGGAGTATGGTCCTGCCCCGTGAAATAGAAAATCCCGCACACCCAACTTTCTTCTCCTATGTTTCTTACTAGTTTCTCCTTTCATCTTCTTAGGATCATTTCCATCTTGATTATCTTTTTCTTTCTTTCTTTTTGTTACAAACACATCTACTTCATTATTTCGCTCTTATCTACTACATCAAAAGAATTCACAGTGTGCTTTTCCTTTATCATTATCTCTTTACTGCATGATGTAAGCTCTATCCTGACAATTATACTTATAATGACCCTTTTTATAACAACCATAACATACAACTTCGTAAATATTTTTTTGACCTCTATCTCCTCCCGAGAACTAAATTCTTTTCTCAAGAAGATTAATAGTTAACTCGACCCATCTTTTTGAGCAGATCTTCATACTCAGAGATGTACTAGGAGAAATATTTGTGCTCACCGGGAGTGGTTGTCAGGATCTGGACCAAAGGTGCGGTGTAGGCTCTACTTTAGCAACAATTTCTTTGGGCTCCTCTTCCATGCTTTCTTCTTGCCTTCTTGCAATCTCCTTTGCTTGTTCAATGGTAGCTGGGCGGTCATACTTCACTCATTGTCTGATCTCTGGCTTCATCCCAAGAATGAAGTGCTTACATAGGAGATTATCCACGCCATTCATCAACCCATCCGCTAATCCTTCCTTCCGGATCTGGGCATCGAGCTTCCTCCTTAGCTCTAGAACACGAGCATGATAATCCCTTATCTTCTCCTTCTCTCCTTGGGATAGCTTTGTGATCTCGATCATGAGATCTCGCATATTCTCGTTGTTCACCAAATTCTTCAAGAAAACTTTCAGCTTAATAAATCCCATGAATTTTTCACATTATCACCTAGTGTTTCAAACCACCTAAGTGTTGAACCATCCAAAAAGGTAGGAAAAATTCAGTCCATTGTTCCTCTCTTATAAGGCCATTACAAATACAAGATCATTTAAACTCTTGAATGAAAGAAGAAGCATCTTCATTAGATTGAGCTGAAAAAAACAGAATCTTTCCCATTTTCAAAAGTAACCACCGTGAAATACCAACCCACAAGTACAATCAACAAGACTTATGTGCACAAATAATTGGAATCACTATACTAGAAAGTGACTTTACACCTTTCTACAAAGAAATAGAAATGACCACGGTAAACTATGGTAAAACTTGACTTATCGGTAAAACTCGACTTTATGTGGTAAACACTATTCATGGTAAAAAGTGAAGTTATCATGGTAAATACTATTCACGGTAAAAAGTGACTTTATCGTGGTAAATACTATTCACAAAAAAATGACTTTACCATGGTAACTACTATTCATGGCAAAAATGACTTTACCATGGTAACTACTATGCACAAGAAAAAACAAGGTTACCCTCCAATTGATTTTTGACTAAGTGGGAATATCTCTCGTAAAATCCACTAACGAGGAATGGTCCCAAGAACGGAACCAAAATGTCATCACCAATCCAGCACTATGATAATTCTTCACCGGGAACTCCTCGTGCTATGATTATTTACTAATGCACAACCTTTAGTTTGGTGGATGTAATCTGGAAACAAAACAACAACATAACACAAGAATACCATCGACTATGATAAGACAGAATGATGACAAATCTGAAATATCAAAGTAAATTATAATATTAACATGAAATTGTTACAATCTCACCCATGAGGTACTTCAAGTGTTATTGACTTCACTTGCCTTTCACCAAGACTATGGGAGAAACTTTACAATTACACCTCTTAATGGCTTCTTCAACACACCTTTAAACTCGATGGCTTCCTTTCGCACACTTCCTACAATATTTCTCACTACTTCTTTCTATGCTAAATGAGGGGGTGGCCTCTATTTATAGAACTTCCAGCTTATCCATCTTATCTCTAAGATAGGATAAGAAATCCACTCGACGAATCATATTCCATACCTTAACTCTTATCTCGTACATGTAAGATTATCTCTTAAGATAAGATAAACCTTATCATTTTACATGGGTTCCACATTTTTAGACTTTTTACAAATAAAATACACAAAATATTTATGACCTCACTCCTTGTCCTTAAATATAATATTTCTAATTCCTAATCATGTAGACCCTACTTCTCTAATTACCCAAACTTTGACATTTTAACATTACCGACCACTTACTTACTTTTTAAACATTTATTGTTTTACAACTCCACATTATTCCTATTGTTATCTTCTATCGACGCTACTACTAATTACACTTAACATCTTATTCTAATACATACATTAATGAAATAGAAATTTGGAGGAAAATTTTAGTGTCGATAGACTAATTGGTCTTCAAGCGTGGTGGGCATCGACGTGGCTTACCACCACGAGTTTGATCTTCTATCTTCATCGACGCTACATTATATGTAATCCCATCAACTATGCTACGGGATTAGGATAATATTAGCCTATGGATAATTGTTTAGTGCATATTTTGTGGGCCCTAATTTTTGTATAAATAGGGAACCCATTCTATTGTAAAGGACACACATTACACGCCGAAGCCAATGGAGAAGCTCATTCTAGAGCGTGGAGCGGTGGGACACTGCAGTGCAAACACACAACACGAGCTTATTATTTGTTAAGCTTGTTGTGGGGACACACAACCCGAGCTTATTATTTGTTAAGTTTATTTGTGGGATGTGTCGACAAGTATTTTCTATTGGCCTATTATTTTAGGCAATATTAGATGGAATATTTGTGATTGGGAGTGAAATGTAAACTACCCAATAGGCCCATAGCGCCACACCACTTACTTTTAAATCCTGGATTGTCGACTGGAGTGCTAGCTTCGCATTGTTTGCGTCGGGAAGGACGATCACGGCCAGAGAAGGAGATTATGCGTCGGGGAAGGTGGAAGTCGGGTGCTATTGTTCACCCTTGTCGTCAGAAGAAGGCGGGTGTACTAATAGGCAAATAAAATTCCATTAGGTTTTCTTGTGAAATTACTATTGTAACTTACAAGTTTTGACTAGTGGAAGCGGTTCAAGCACGAACCCAGAGATGTAGGCAATCGCGAACTCCGTAATCAATCGTGTGTAATTGTCAATATTGTCTTGCATTATTTGAAATTGATTACTTAAAAGGAGTAAATTATCAGCAAATACTTAAAGCCTATAAGGGTCCGAGATCGGGTAGTAATAATCAAGTTATTTTTGGATCATGTTTTGCCTAGAGTGCTGACCTCTCGTTGTGATAGGAAGAGAAAGTCTTCCTCCCGGATCTCGGGAGAAAAATTTTGATCTTTGTGGCAGCCTTGTTATGCACTACTCCTTCTTCTCGAGCCAAAAAAAGCAGAATTACCTCCGAGGATAGTGTCTTTACGTTCAAGGCCAACAATTCCGGAGATAGCCAAACCTAAGGCAGATTTGCCAGAGCAAGATTTTGCAAGCGTCTCGATCTGGAGCTCTCAAGAATTCCCATAGGGAATCTACCCTGAAGGTGAGATCCACAATCTTGGGAAGCTTGATCACCGTGAGTCATTGGGAGGGTAGTGAAAGGCGAGAAAACCATAGAACAGTTAGAAGAACAAACCCAGATTCTCACCAGTTTCATCAAATCCCTTTTATCCAAGGACAAAGTTTTGGACCGTACCACATTGACCACTCTCCCACCACTGTAATTCTAAGCCAAGATGAAGTACGAGTATCAAATATATGCACAAGTACTCCATCTATGGCAGAGCTATGGAGGATATAGTGGATGATATGCTTGTTGCGGGATTGAACTTCATTGATGAAGCTTTCAAACTCATTTGGAAGGTGAACAATTTGCAAAAAAGCTCTCCTCCACTATTGGGAGCATTGACAAAGAACTTAAACTTTAGTGCGGTTGCATAGTAGACCTCGCCTCATGGGAAAAATAGATGAAAACCTTTTATTGGCAAAGAAAGGTCTTGAAGATACCAAAGATAATTTGTCAAAGTCACGGGTCTGACATGGAATGGAAAATCAAGGTGCTTTGGAGGAGGCTTTGGGAGATTTAAAGAATAGCCGGCGTAAGGGTGAGGCCTTCAAAAACTAGTGACATCTGCCTTTAAAGATATACATTGTCATCTTCATGATGAGACATCCGGTGTGCCCCTCTCTTACAAGAAATCAAAGCTCAATTCGGAGCTTTGTCAAAGGTGATCTATTTAAGGAGAGTTCCATTTCAAAGGAAAAGATGAAGGAGATCTGCTCTCTTCAATTGTCTATAGAGGAAGCCAATGATAAATATTATCATACTCATGTTGATTTCGATAAGGAAATGGAGAAGTGCCTCAGATTTTGGACTCAATCTCACTGCCAACACATCGGTCCCACGTGGTAGAGACATAGTGAGGCATTGAAGAGATTGAGACGGCGGATCCTTAAATCGGTGGGTCCCTCCCAATCTCGAATGACTATCTTCTTCTCCTAATTCTTCTCTTCTCTTCCCCTTCTTTCTCTCGGATTTGTTGTAATTAGTTGAGGTATTGCCATTTGTAGCCTTTAACTAATCGTTAGTTAAAAGAAGCAGTTACCAAGAGTAACTAATTTGTAAACTATATAATTGGCTTCTCCTCGCGATTTTATGGGAGGAACTTGGCTTATTTATGAAGGTGTAAATGAATCATATTTAAATCAATACGAAAGGATTTTTCATTCTTTGTCTATCTGGTCTCCTTTACTCTCGAGTTTTCATTTAAATCTCTTTCGATCATTTGTTTATATTATGCTAAGAAGCTTTGTATTCTTGGAGATGTTATTTACGAGAACTTTGTGTCTTTTCAATTTCATCTTATTAATATACAAATGATCTCACTCAATTCACTTGTACCCTCGCATGCATAAAGAATTACTCGTCCTATAATCTGAATGATGCCTTTACCTTTCGTTGCCACATTTTCATTCCTCGAGTCCTTTTGTGATTGATAATCCTTTAACAAAACACTTTCATAATATCCAAGTTCCATAATAAAACCATGCTTTGTATATGTGTAAATAGGTTTGTTTCTGAATAAGGAACCTCTCCCATTAAAGAGGAGGGACTTCTTGTCCCCCATTGTTGCTCTTCTTGAAGTCCTTTTGACGACCAACAACTTTTGGTGACTCACATTTGGGAAATCATATTCCATTTCTATAAACATTTATTGATCATCTTTTGATCTGGCGACTCCACGTTTCACTCAAGGAGAAGAGCCCTTGGTATTGAAGATTCTCGGTTTCATATTTTGGAACAACGGGTTTCCTTTCCTTCAACAAGAAGAAATAGAAGCGCTCGTTCAACAAGCACCCTCCTGTCCAAAGATAGAATCCTGCGGGTGGTATTCCTTGAACAAATCAGTCCTAATCTTCAAGCTCTAATTCTTGCTTTGGTGTTTTAGTTCCTCTTCAAGACATTTTTCCAACAATGGTGGTACCATTGCCTTGGGGCCATCATGTTGGGTCTCTTGCCCTTCCTCGGCCTTTCCATGAATTACCCAGAGGTAAGCAGGAAGAAATTTCCTAAATTCAAGGCGATGGTAAAGTACATCTTGATGAACACATTGCAGCCTTCATAGTTGCATGTGGGCTTCGGGAGTTGAACATGAAGATGTCTCCGTAAGGATTTTTGTTGAGACTTTACAAGATAATGTTGTTGATTAGTTCTATCACCTTCCTAGCGGGTGAGCCATCACTAGCAAGGACACAATGAGAACTAGGTTTGAAAACCGTTTCAAACCGGCGAGAAGATGTGCATGCTTTGCTAGCCCAAATTTCTCAAATAAAGAAGGAATCACAAGAGCCCATGAGAGAATTTGTGGCTCGATTCAATAGGTTGATTAACAAAATTCCACCAAGTACTCAACCTGTAGATCAAATTCAAAAATGCTTCTTCCTAAATGCCCATTGCACGAAGTTAGTTATGCTTCGAGAAGAGATGATCCCACAACATTGGTCGAGGATCAAAATCCCTCGTTGTTAGTGTCGAAGATGATTTAATCATGTCGGGAAAGTTGAGGAGAGACCCTTCTAAATCTAAGTCTGCTTCCTCCTCTTCTTCCACTGGACCTATCGATCCATTGGTACAAAAAGCTGGCAAATGATCTCATTGCCATTAAGAAACAATTGGCTCAAGCATAATCCCTATGTAGACGTTCCAAGGAGAAATTTTCAGCCCGAAACCATTTGCACGCCTCTCAAACAAGGCTAGCACTTGAAGGACCTCCTATTAAAGTTCCTGTCAATGCAACCTGTGAAGTTGAAGAACCAGAGGATGAGGAGGTTAATGAAGATTGTGAGGAATTTGTTGAAGAGGTTGATGATGAAACAGATGAACTTGAGGGATCTCGAGTTAATTTCTTCACCACTGAAGGCATTGATGAAGGAGATGATTATGATGAAGTAGTAGTAGACATGAATAGTGAATCATACGCTGTCATGACTCGAGAGCAGACAAATCGAGGGAGAAAGTGATGCAGCCCACTAAGAGATCTAAGGAGCAGCCGACAACTATCACTGTAATTGCAAAAAGAGGATCTCCTATCCCCATTTCATCCACACCAAAGGTAAGTCTGTCAATTCGCTAAAGTTACTTCTTTTTCTCCTAAAATTGATAAGCCTAAGATCTCAAGTGATGATAATCCATCCACTTCTGGGTCTTTCGATATTATTGATCACTTAAAAATACTAAGGTTCAAATCTCAGAGGTTGAATATTATCAAACCCATCCTAAGGCTTTTGCTAAAATGATTCACTTTGTCAATTCCCATTCTAAAACTACCTCTAAAGGCCTTTTACCTACTCCTCCTTACGCACCCAAACCTAATGTGGTTGCCACTATCACCTCACCCAATGATAAAATCAAACCATTCTATGTAACACTCCTTATAGCTGGTCATAGGCTCAGTAATTGCATCATAGACTTAGGAGCATCAGACAATGTAATGCCTGCCAAAGTAGCTCATGCCTTAGGCCTAACTCTCACACACACTTACAGATCTTGTTATTCCATGGAGAGTAAGGAAGTACCCACAGTCGGAAGGATTAAAGATGCACAAGTGGCTTTGCCACTTTGCACGAAAAGAAAGTTTTGGCTACTATTCTAGTAATGAGACATTCCTCCTTCATATGGGATCTTTCTTAAGTAGGAACTTCTATAAAGATGTGGGTGGAGAAATTCAAATGGATTGCTCACGCGCCTCGCATTACTGTTAATGGGAAAATGAAAAAGCTACTTCTGAGAAGCAATCTGAGTATATTATACGAAAAAAGGATGATCCCAAAGCACAAATACTATGAGGATATGGGGCATGGCAAATACAAGATTATGTCTCCGGAAGAAATCAAACTCCTGTTATCCCGTTTTGAGTTCATGACAAAGCGATCGGATAACCCTACGAAATTTTCAAGTGATTTTGCATTATGGCCTCTTTTAAAGAAAATCGGGTTTTCGGGTGTTATCAACAGCTTGACATGAGTTTTAACCTGCTTTATGTCTTATGTTTTCGAAACCGAAACCCGCCTCATATTGTGAAAATCGGGTTTTCGGACATCCAACGCATCGGAACATACCTAAGTTAAAACATGTTTTGTGTCGTTTGATTTCGAAACCCGAAACCCGCCTTGTATTGAGAAAATCGGGTTTTCGGACCCCAAAGCATCGGAACATCCATAATCCAAAACATGTTTTATGCCCCATGTTTTCCGATTCCCGAAGTCCGCTCAATCCTTTGTATCGGGTTTTCGGGGCTATGTAACATCTAAGCACCTCATGCTTTATGCCTCATGTTTTCCGAAACCCGAAACCCGAATTACACTAAATCTCCTCGTGTCGGGTTTCGGACCTCCCAAACATGCTGACATGGCATTCATGCCGAGTGGTCGGTGAGTTGGCACGTGCCGAGCTGAAGTGTATTAATTACCAATTTTCTTATAAATACGCGGATTTCCACGTCATTCTTACCATTCATATTTTTAATTCGTGGATTATTCGCGCGTGCTCTTCCATTTTCAAAACCGAAAACTCATCTTGCTCGATTGGATCGTCTGTTTTCGATCTTACATTTCTCGAATTGAAGGTATTGTTCTTTCCCTTCTTTATTCTTGGTTTTTATCGATCGATTGCGCGTATTTTCTTCCCAATTTCTTGCCGGGTGTTGAAGGTTTTCTTTCCTTCTTCTTTCTGTGTTGTTTTGGAAAGGGTTTTAGGTTTTTAGGGTTTATCTCTTCTGAACTATCACTTGGTTCTATTCTCTTGAAATTCTAATTATATGCATGATGCATGAATAAAAAAAAGGAGATTGTATATTTGGAATTCAAAGAAAGACCCTGTTTTTGCTTCTCGGATTTTGAAGATTGTTTTGCAGAGTCAAAGGTCCGAAGTATATTGGAAGTTTGAAGTGTCGGGGTTTCTCAAAGTTCCGTATCAAAAGTGGGTGCCGGGTTTCCTCCCGTTTCCGCCATTGAAAGTGAGTGCCGGGTATCTCCGAGTTTCCGTCATCAAAAGCAAGTGTCGGGCTTTGCCAAAGTTCGACATATCAAACTTGTCGGGTTCTCAGGGTTTTCGACATCCTCCTCAGCGTGTCGGACTTTTCTATTCTTCCGGCGTATTCAGTCAATCGGGATTTTCAGTGTGGACAACATCTCCTGAGTTCGAACCTTTCTCCCTCCAACATTCTTCATGTCGGACCCTGGTCCATCTCAGGAGAAGGCCGAGAAGTCTAGCAGGATGAAGTACAAGTTCAAGAAGCCAGAATCCCCATCATACATCGATTGCAATTATGATATCAGGGACACTGAACTTGGCAATATAGATATGGATGACTTCTGGAATAGGGTGAAGAGTTCCTCTCAAACCCCATGGATGACAGCTTTAGCTAACAGTGGCTTGCCCCTTGCAGCAGGCTTTCCCATGTCCGCCCAATGTCCAGAATTTGTTTTGGCTTGTGCATCTAGTTATGACTCGGCTTCTCGTTCCGTGAGGAATCAGGCTGGTGAGGTAGTGATCAGACTAGATGGAGCTTATTTTGATGATCTCCTGAAACTACCTAATTTCGAAGAGTATGGGGACCTAAACATCAAGTCGGCTCAGAAGGCCTGGGATAGTAATCAGGAAGACTGCATTAAGGATGTCAACAAGAAGTTCCTGGTCAAGGCTAAACCAGCAGTATCTAGATTTCCAAGGACTATCCCCAGATGTGATTTCATACAAGAAATCAATGATATTATCACCCTGCTGAGCCGGGTTTTTGGCTTGCCTGAATCAAATGTATTTCATGGATGGATGTATCAGTTTATGGTCACCATCAAGAAGAATCAGCAAGGGATTGACTGGGGGACCCTTATCAGCAATGAAATTGATTCTCAGATGACGACGGTCTTATCGACTGGAAAGTTTTATATGTTTTCATATGTGGCTTATGCAGGGATGAGGAACTATCCTGGCTGGATACTAAGGGAAGCAGAACGACAAACCCAGTTTATAAATATTTCCCTCAAATAACAAAGAAGGGGTCAAAGAACATTTTAGAAGGGTAAATGATGCCTTTTTCTATGAGAATATCTGCCGGCTGAACCCAGGGTTAAGAAAGACAAGAGTCTCAGATGAGGCTTGGACTGAAGTATCTAAATGGGGGTGTATCTTCTTGCAATTCAAGAAGTTTACATATCTTGAAGCAGTCATGTACTTGGGAGAGCCTTTCTGTCGCCTCGCTATCCAGGGGATAGATTGATATTGATAGAATTGGTCGGGCAATTTGTTGGATTTTCACAAATTCCAAGCAAGCAATAAGACAAGCGTGTATCCTTCCCAATTTCTATTGGGAGATATACTTGCTTTCGACAAAGTGGCAAAGGCCAAAAATGTTGAATGTGAACTTCAGGAAAAATTAAAGAAGCATATGAAGTCTCGGGATGGTTTTGACATCCGAGGAGTGCTTAGAGCCTATGGAGCCCAACATCTGCACAGGCCTGACATTGAGGATATATGGGTTGATCTGCGTAACGAAGTTGCGGTTCGCAGAAAAGATAATAGTAGGTTGACTATTAATGAGATTCAGACGCTGGAGCTTTCTGATTTGCCAGATGGCACGACTGACAATGAAAGTGTGTTGGATATTTCCTATGATGGGCTTAATGAGGATCAATACGTTTTCCCACCTATTGATTGGTCAGCCAGCGAAAAAGCCTCTATTACAGATAGGTCGGCTCTCATTCTTGCTCGCACCAAAAAATGGCTCTCCTCTTGGGGAATGAATTTTAAAGATGACAAGTTTCCAAAGTTGGCTGCTTCGGAGGTGGGGCCCTCCAAAAAGAAAAAGGACAAAGAATCTTCTGGGGGGCCTATAAAAATCAGGATTCCCAAGAAGAGGAAAGAAAGACAAATCTCTTCAATTATTTCTCCAGCTGAAACGGTGGTTGTGCCAGAATCACCAACACCACCAGAAATAGGAGAAATTAATTTGGAAGAAGGAGGAAGCCAGCTCTTGACTTCATCATTTGTTGATTATCAAACTGAAGAAACTTTGTCTCTTGCATCCCAGGCTTTGGAAACTGAATCTGTGCCTCCCCCTCAACAACCACTCCAACCTCCTCATTCCCCATCCACTTCTTCAAGTATGGCCGGTATTTTCTCTGGACTCTCACCCCTCTCTGCTGGAACCCAAGTGATCACCAGCACGCCCCAACCTGTACCTCTCTTTGTTGCATCTACTACCACGTTGGCTACTGTTCCCCCTCCAATAGTAGAATCTTCTCCCCTTGAGAGTAGAATACCAGTTACTACAACATTGGCAATTTCCTCTGATACTCCACAATGGTTACTCGAGCAAACTCCGAGGAAGAGGAAAGTGATTGTACCCCTACCAGCCTTTGATTTCAGCTCACTCAAGGCTTCTACTGCGAAATCAGCCAAGAAACCCAAAACAGTTTCAAGGGTTTTGGTAGATGCTTCAGGAGATAAGTTCGCAGAGATTGCCACTCCCTCGGCTGACAAAACTAGAGAGGATATAACAGCTTCTGATTATCAGATAACCAAGGTGGCTCTAGGGAAAGTGACAGCAGAAGGAGCGCAACAAGATGCACGGGCTTCCATAGACGTGCTGTGCCAAAAGTTGAAAGAAACAAAGGACAGCAGAAATGAGCTTAAGGAAAAAGTGGAGCAGTTGACAGAGATTTTGATTAAACTCTCAAAACCCCTTGAATCCATACCACCTTCTTCTGTTTCTGCCGGATTCGATTTCTCATCGGTGCCTACGATTGAGAAGATTTCTAAAAAAGGAAGGGTGGTTGATGAATGGATCCAAAAGTTGCTCCAACAGGGGAAGGAAGTAATTCAAGACGTGGTGAAGGTTCATGAGTCTTTGGGGGAGATTCAGAAGGAAGGAGAGAAGATGGATGAGGAATTCACTGAAGAAATTGGACAGCTTGATTTGACTTGTGAAGCTCTCCAAGTGCTAAAGCAAATACCAGCACACCTCTTGGTGGAAGAAGGTATTCTCCCACATACAGATAAACATTTCCAGCTGACCAAGGCCATCAAGTTCAGAGTAAAGATCCTCAACGAAGCCTGCAGCAAGTTGAGAGAATCAAGGGATAAATTGATCGATGGGAAAAGTGATCTGGAAGAAGAATTGCTGAAGATTTGTCCAAAGGTGTCAGTTGGGAACTCAGGTATCCTATCAGCAGATGATCTCTTCAAACAAGTCCAAGAATCTATTCAGCATGAACCTGTACACGGATTTGACCTTGAAGTCATTGGTCAGTTTGTAAGGATTGAACATACGTTGGAGGCCTTAAGAAAGCTCAGCAAAAGATTGAAAAAGCTTCCCGGCAGTGCCAGTGATGTTCATGAGACCTGCGAAATGTGGAATGATCATTCCACTGCACCTGATGAAAATGAAATGCAAGGCATTATTCGGAAGTTCCAGGAATTTCAGAACAAACAGTCTCAGCTGGAGGAAGAGAAAGAGGAAGGAGCAAAAGATGATGATTCGGATTAAGTCCCAACGTCCCATGTCATTTCTATTTTTAGATTGACATGTCTTTTTTATTTCCGTTTTGTCATATTTTTGATTCATACTTTGACTTGATCTCCTGCGTGAGAATCATGCAAAACTGAACTCTAGTTAACATGCTACTTTTTAGGATCTGCCCTATTTTATCTCTAGTTCCTTTTGTTATAAATAAGGGATGCCTGTGCATTCAAAAGGGTCGAGAATTTTGGAGCATTAAGGGCTATTGGAAAGGAGAAAAACTTTGTGTTTTCTTTCAATCATTTTGAAGAATAGGAGTTGATATTGTTTTACAGACTTTGTGTTGTGAAATATATCTTATTTAAGACAGTGTTCTTATGTTCATGATCTTAAGCTATTCTTTGCATAGAATCTCAGTGTTTCTAATTATCTCGGACATTACATCTGTGATCTAAAACTCGTATGATTATTTCGTGCTCTGTGTTTACTCGAAAGAAAATACGTTTCTCCCATTTCCTTTCTACCATGCTTCTTTCATTGTGATTTCTAACCTATTTCATTTACGAAAGCAATATCCTTGAATCGTGTGAATGTGGATTTCGGGATTTCATCCCAACCCCCAATGGTTAGATTAGTGTGAATATTGTATATATTATTTCTTGTGTTTTAGATTAGCAATAAACAGTAGCCTCACTGTCTTTGAGGAGGGATTTAATCTCATGTATCGTGGTTGAACCTCATATTTTGATTTGAAAAATATCCAACCAACTTGATTTTGGCGACTCTACTGGGACTACGGATCAATAGTATAAAGCTTATCCTCTCGGTGTCTGGCGACTCCATATTTGCCTTATTTTTAATAAGATCTCCTTTCAGTTCAAGCTGGCCAGGAAGATCTTCACTCGGTCTCGCCGAGCTCAAGGTGAAATTGATCCACTCTTCGAGTTACTGCAACAGCACAATTTCAGCCTTTCTCCCAACAGCGTTGTCTCTAACCGAACCAGAAGTTCTTCGACTGTTCGGAGAAACCGGATCCCTGAAGAACGGGAAGCATCTGCAACTTGTCGTGCACTACTCTTGTCTGATACTCGGATCCCTGTACGCACTCTTTTCAGAAGGATGGCGGTTCAACCTGTGCCTTGGGGTGCAGTTATTGGTCCTCTTTCCTTGACTCCTCCATTGAATGAGTTACCACGTGGATCTCGTAAAAATATTCCCAAGTTCAATGGAGATGGGAAGCAGCATCCTGATGAGCACATTGCATCTTTCTTTGTTGCATGCGGTGTCCTCGGAGTGGCCCACGAAGATGTCTCTTTCGACTCTTCGTTGAGATGTTACAGGAGCAAAGCGGTGAATGGTTCTATCACCTTCCAAATGCATGCATCCCAAACTGGGCTACCATGCGGACTAAGTTCGAAGCACGTTTCAAACCAGCTGAAGATTCTCATGCTTTGTTAGCTCAGCTCACTCATATGAAGAAGGAATCGCATGAACCTATGCGGGAATTCGTGGCTAAGTTCAATAAGCTGATCCGGAAAATTCCAGAAATAGCTGTACCGACTCTGGAAAACCAAAAATGCTTTTTCATCAATGCTCAACCTCCTGATATAAGCTTTTTATTACGAAGGTCGGTTATCCCAGATTTGGCTACTGCTCAGTCAACGGCTACTGAAATAGAGGATGATCTCATCTTGGCCGGAAGGATCAAGAAAGACGTACCCAAACTCAAAAATCAAGGTTCTTCTCAAGGTAATACTGATCCTATGTTTCAAAAAATGGCTAATGATTTGATTGCTTTAAAGAAGCAAATGTCCCAGCAGGTGAGCAATGTTCCATATCGGGATATCCCTAGACGAAATTTTAATAACAATGGTGCACCTACCAGAGATAGGCCACGGTTAACTCCTGCTCAACCAAGACTAGCAATTGAAGCTCCTCCCGTTAATGCAGCAGTAGAACTAATTGAAGAAGATGATGAACCAGAAGAACAAGATTCCCGTGAGGATTTCGAAGCTTCAGGATATGCTGATGAGTCTTATGATGAGTCAGCTGGCGACTCCAGCATTGGTTATTTGGAATATGATGAAGATGAATGTGAGCCAGATGGTCAATCATTTGCTGTTTTCACTCGGTCCCAATCTCAGAATCCCAGAAAACCTCTGGAAAATACTAAGGAGAAGAATAAGGAACCTCCCATATCCATAGTCAAGAGGGGTACCCCTATTTCGGTGCAAACTGAAAGAGAGGTTACTAAAAAGATAGCTGCTCCTTTTCTCCTTCTCCTAAGATCAGTGCCCCAGCACAAGCTCATGTAATTAGAACTGAACCTACCATCATTCCTTCTTATACTGCTTTTGATATTGTTGATCATGCAAAGAGAACCAAAATTCAAATGTCAGAAGCAGAATACCTTCAGTCAAATCCTGAACAGTTTGAAAAGCTGGCCAAGTTTATCAGAAGTAAAGCGGCTATTCCATCACCTTCAAAAGGTCTCCTTCCAAATCCTACTCAACCCACACCTCAGAATAATCTGACCTCTGCTTCTTCCTCAGGAAAGATTGAACCATTTTATTTGTCTCTACTTATAAATGGGTTTAAACTCAGCAATTGCATCATTGACTCAGGGGCCTCTGATAATGTTATGCCCGCAAAAGTGGCCCATGCCCTTGGGCTTACTTTGACTAAGTCATATGGACGGTGCTATTCCATGGAAACTAAACAAGTCCCTCTGATTGGTCAAATCAAGGACGCACAGTTTGCATTTGTTGCTTTTCCTGAGAAGAGAGTGAAAATGACTATTCTGGTTGCCGACATTCCTGCAGCTTACGGTATCCTCTTGGGTAGAGGATTTTGTAAAGACGTCGGAGGAGAAATTAATATGGATTGGACCAAAGCCAAGATCCCAGTCAATGGGGTTCATCGGGTTCTTCATCCTGAACCACAGGCGAAGTATTTGGTGACCAAATCAGATGATCCGAAAGCTCAGATCCTTTTCGAAGATGCTAGCTTTGGGAATTATTTCATGACTTCAGAGATACCAATTGTGGATGTTGAAGAAGAAGATCCCAATGCTATTTGGATGCTCGAATTTGATGGTAGCTGCTCAACCTCTGGATCAGGCGCTGGTGTTGTTCTCATATCTCCTAGCTCCGAGATTTTCCCATCAGCTTATAAGTTGCAATTTGATAATACTAACAACACGGCCGAATATGAAGCCCTGTTATTAGGATTAGAATTGGCCAGACAGAAGGGAATCAAGAATCTCAAGGTTCAGGGGGATGCGGAGCTGATTGTTAATCAGGTCAGGGGTATATATCAGGTAAAAAACGATCGGTTGAGGCATTACAGGAACAAAGTTTGGGATAGTATAGAATGCTTTGATGCATTTTCTATTAAGGCAGTTTTAAGAGATTATAATGACAAGGCTGATTCTTTGGCCGTGTCTGCATCTCTTCTTCTTCCTCATCCTCAGTTAAGCAAGACACATACTCTATCGAGATTGTGTACCGCCCTAGCGTCCCAGATAATGCAACTCACTGGCAGGTGTTCAATGATGATCAACAAGTGTTGGCTTTCCTGGAAAAGGCTGACAATTTCAGTGAGCTATATTTTGAAGGTTCGGAATCAGCCTTTCGTGAAACTATTTCAGATCCATATCAAGAGGTTGATGGTGAATTTATCCAGCTGAAAGGCAACAAGATACCAAAAGGTCTGGTTTCCTGGAGGGTCTGTTTGACAAGCATGATCGCTTTATCCAAAACAAAAGGCAAGTTGAAGGAGCTTCTTCCTCTGAAGTAGATCAAATCAATCTAGGTTCATCTGATCAACCTCGGATGGTGAATATCGGTAAATGTTGTTCTCCTGAAGAGAAGGTAAGATTCACTTCGCTTTTGAAGAAATACATCGATGTGTTGGCCTGGTCTTATGCAGATTTGAAATCCTTCAAGCCCAAAGATGTTCAGCATAGTATTCCTCTGAAGCCTGATGTGAAGCCGTATAGACAGAAGCAAAGACATTACAATCCGAAGATTTCAGGGACTATCCTGGCAGAAATTCAGAAGATGTTAGATGCTAGAATTATTTTCCCAATCCATCACTCCACCTGGATTGCTAACATTGTTCCTGTCAGGAAGAAGAATGGCGAGATCCGGATTTGTGTTGACTTCCGGAACTTGAATCAGTCCTCACTGAAGGATAACTATCCCTTGCCTATCATGGATCAGGTATTGCAAACTGTTACTGGATCAGAAATGTTATCCATGCTCGACGGATTTTCGGGATATAATCAAGTCGAGGTAACCACAGAAGATCAACACAAGACAGCTTTCACGACCCCATGGGGTACCTTTGCTTACAGGAGGATGCCATTCGGCTTGATCAACGCCGGAGCTACTTTTCAGAGAGCTATGGACCTAGCATTCAGAGATCTGATGGGCAAGGTCATAGTCATGTATTTGGATGACTTGACCGTCTTTTCTAAAAAATGGAGTGATCATTATGATCATTTAGAACAAGTACTTCTGAGATGCAGACGTCACGGGATTTCGTTGAATCCTAAGAAGTCCATGTTCGGGGTGACAGAAGGAAAGCTGCTGGGTCATATTGTGACTAAAGAAGGAACTAAAATTGACCCAGAGAGGGTAAAGGCTATTCAGAGCCTTACCTTGCCCACAAGTAAAACAGGAGTTCATTCTTTCTTCGGAAAGGTTAATTTCTTGAGAAGATTTGTACCTGATTTTGCTGACAAAACCAAGGATATCCTTGGAATGATGAAAGGAAAAGTTCCATTTCGATGGAGTACAGAAGGGAAGCTGGCATTCGAAGAAATCAAAAAGGCAGTTGCTTGCGCTCCTGTCTTAGTATGTCCAGACTTCAAGAAAGATTTCATCATGTACAGCTATGCCTCTGCCCACACAGTGTCGGCCATCCTGATGCAAGAAAATGAAGAAGGCATCGAAGCTCCTATCGCGTTCATGAGTTGCCCGTTGAAGGAACATGAGTTGAAGATGTCACAGATTGAAAAACATGCTTACGCAGTGGTACGAGCAGTAAAACATTTCAGGTACTATGTGCTGAATTCCCATACTCTCGTTCTCGTTCCTGATACTGCTGTTAAATCCATTCTGACTCAACAAGAGCTGGGAAGCCAACGAGGTACTTGGATAGCTAAGGTTCAGGAGTACGACTTGGACATCAAACCTACCAAGTTGGTACGAGGAAGGGGCCTGTGTCAATTGATTGCAGAAAATCATGCTGAAACAGAGTGTGAAAAGACTCAAGATACTTCTTCAGAGCTGCCTATGGTGCTTTTTGTGAGTACGACCGATGAATGGTACACGGACATTGCTTTCTTCCTAACTTATGGTGAATGCCCTCCGCATTTAAATCAAAAAGAGAAGAGGACCATCAAGTTGAGATCTGCAAAATACCTTTTGTGGAATAATGCAATATACAAGAAAGGTATTGATGGTGTCTTCTTGCGTTGTGTTGATAAATCACAACAGGAAAAGTTATTAGAATCCTTTCATAGCCTAGCATGCGGAGGACATTTTTCATCCTCTGTAACAGCGTATAAGATCTTACGGGCTAGGTATTATTGGCCTACTCTTTTCCGGGATTCAGCAGAATGGGTGTCTAAATGTGAAGCTTGTCAACATTTCGTTGGTCGTCCCAAGCTAGCAGCTCTTCCTCTGAAACCTGTGGTGATTGAAGAACCTTTTCGCCAATGGGGGATTGATTTTATCGGAACATTGAATCCTGCTTCTAGTGCTGGACACAACTATGTGCTGACTGACCGCTACAGATTATTTTACCAAGTGGGTAGAAGCCGCACCAATCAAGCAAGCAACTCAAGTCAAGTTTTTCAAGTTTCTTAAAGAGAATATAATCGTCAGATTCGGTGTGCCTCATAAGATCGTAGCTGATAATGCCTCTAACTTTTCATCGCATGAGTTGACAGAATTCTGCTATGGATTCGGCATTACTCTGGCTCATTCATCTGACTATTATCCCCAGGGCAATGGGCAAGCTGAGTCCAGCAATAAGAATCTGGTTACTATAATCAGGAAACTAGTAGAAGAAAATCAGAGGACATGGCACAAAGCATTGTATGATGCATTGTGGGCTGATCGGATCACTCCAAAGTGAGCCATAGGGATGTCTCCTTTCAATTGCTATACGGGATTGATGCTGAAATTCCTATCTCAGTAGAATTGTCGGCCTTGCAGTTGGCGAAAGCGGTTGAAGATGTAGCTTTTCAGAATTCTATCGAAAAGAGGGTTATGTACCTAACCAGGCTAGAAGAAGAGTGAATCAAGGTGGTTGATCGTATATCAGATCATCAGAGCAGGGTGAAGAAGATTTTCGATAAAAAATCAAAGCAGCGCAACTTCCAGATTGGAGACCTGGTGTTGCTTTGGGATAAAAGGAGAGAACAGAAAGGAATGCATGGAAAGTTTGATTCTTTATGGAAAGGACCTTTCAAGATCCACGAGTTGAATGGTGAAAATAGTTTCCTTCTATCATATCTGGATGGAGGGTTACTCCCTTTACCTTTCAGTGGACAACATCTAAAGCTGTTCCACCATTAATGCAAGATGCTCTCTTGCATTGTACATATTTTGCTTTTGTTGTGTGTTTGATTTTGGTTTTCTTTCTTTCTTCATTTTGTTTTTTTTTTGTTTTTTCTTTTCTCCGTAGCCCAATGAATAAGACCAGAGATTCTGAGTTCTCTTCCTTTGGTATTACAAAGAAAGTCCCCAACTGGAGCCAGCTGTTATCCCCGTTTTGAGTTCACGACAAAACGATCGGATAACCCCTACGAAATTTTCGAAGTGATTTTGCATTATGGCCTCTTTTAAAGAAAATCGGGTTTTCGGGTGTTACAACAATCAACTTGACATAAGTTTTAACATGCTTTATGTCTAATGTTTTCCGAAACCCGAAACCCGCCTCATATTGTGAAAATCGGGTTTTCGGACATCCAACGCATCGGAACATACCTAAGTTAAAACATGTTTTGTGTCGTCTGACTTCCGAAACCCGAAACCCGCCTTGTATTGAGAAAATCAGGTTTTCGGACCCCCAAAGCATCGGAACATCCATAATCCAAAACATGTTTTATGCCCCATGTTTTCCGATTCCCGAAGTCCGCTTAATCCTTTGTATCGGGTTTTCGGGGCTATGTAACATCTAAGCACCTCATGCTTTATGCCTCATGTTTTCCGAAACCCGAAACCCGAATTGCACTAAATCTCCTCGTGTCGGGTTTTCGGACCTCCCAAACATGCTGACATGGCATTCATGCCGAGTGGTCGGTGAGTTGGCACGTGCCGAGCTGAAGTGTATTAATTACCAATTTTCTTATAAATACGCGGATTTCCACGTCATTCTTACCATTCGTATTTTTAATTCGTGGATTATTCACGCGTGCTCTTCCATTTTCAAAACCCGAAAACTCACCTTGCTCGATTGGATCGTCTGTTTTCGATCTTACATTTCTCGAATTGAAGGTATTGTTCTTTCCCTTCTTTATTCTGGGTTTTTATCGATCGATTGCGCGTATTTTTTCCCAATTTTCAGGGTGTTGAAGGTTTTCTTTCCTTCTTCTTTCGTGTTGTTTTGGAAAGGGTTTTAGGTTTTTAGGGTTTTTCTCTTCTGAACTATCACTTGGTTCTATTCTCTTGAAATTCTAATTATATGCATGATGCATGGGTAACAAAAAGAAAAAGGAAGTTGTATATTTGGAATTCAAAGAAAGACTCTGTTTTTGCTTCTCGAATTTTGAAGATTGTTTTGCAGAGTCAAAGGTCCGAAGTATATTGGAAGGAAGTGTCGGGGTTCCTCAAAGTTCCGATATCAAAAGTGAGTGCCGGGTTTCCTCCCGTTTCCATCATTGACAGTGAGTGCCGGGTATCTCCGAGTTTCCGTCATCAAAAGCAAGTGTCGGGCTTTGCCAAAGTTCCGACATATCAAACTTGTCGGGTTCTCAGGGTTTTCCGACATCCTCCTCAGCGTGTCGGACTCTTCTCTATTCTTCCAGCATATTCAGTCAATCGGGATTTTCAGTGTGGACAACATCTCCTGAGTTTCGAACCTTTCTCCCTCCAACATTCTTCATGTCGGACCCTGGTCCATCTCAGGAGAAGGCCGAGAAGTCTAGCAGGATGAAGTACAAGTTCAAGAAGCCAGAATCCCCATCATACATCGATTGCAATTATGATATTAGGGACACTGAACTTGGCAATATAGATATGGATGACTTCTGGAATAGGGTGAAGAGTTCCTCTCAAACCCCATGGATGACAGCTTTAGCTAACAGTGGCTTGCCCCTTGCAGCAGGCTTTCCCATGTCCGCCCAATGTCCAGAATTTGTTTTGGCTTGTGCATCTAGTTATGACTCGGCTTCTGCTCCGTGAGGAATCGGGATGGTGAGGTAGTGATCAGGCTAGATGGAGCATATTTTGATGATCTTCTAAAACTACCTAATTTCGAAGAGTATGGGGACCTGAACATCAAGTCGGCTCAGAAGGCCTGGGATAGTAATCAGGAAGACTGCATTAAGGATGTCAACAAGAAGTTCCTGGTCAAGGCTAAACCAGCAGTATCTAGATTTCCAAGGACTATCCCTAGATGTGATTTCATACAAGAAATCAATGATATTATCACCCTGCTGAGCCGGGTTTTTGGCTTGCCTGAATCAAATTTATTTCATGGATGGATGTATCAGTTTATGGTCACCATCAAGAAGAATCAGCAAGGGATTGACTGGGGGACCCTTATCAGCAATGAAATTGATTCTCAGATGACGACGGTCTTATCGACTGGAAAGTTTTATATGTTTTCATATGTGGCTTACGCAGCAGCCGGGATGAGGAACTATCCCGGGCTGGATACTAAGGGAAGCAGAACGACAAACCCAGTTTATAAATATTTCCCTCAAATAACAAAGAAGGGGTCCAAAGAACATTTTAGAAGGGTAAATGATGCCTTTTTCTACGAGAATATCTGCCCGCTGAACCCGGGGCTAAGAAAGACAAGAGTCTCAGATGAGGCTTGGACTGAAGTATCTAAATGGGGGTGTATCTTCTTGCAATTCAAGAAGTTTACATATCTTCGAACAGTCATGTACTCGGGAGAGCCTTTCCGTCTGCCTCGCTATCCAGGGGATAGATTGATATTGATAGAATTGGTCAGACAGCTGTTGGATTTTCACAAATTCCAACAGAGCAAGCATAAGGCAGCTGTATCCTTCCCAATTTCTATTGGGAGATATACTTGCTCGACAGTGGCAAAGGCCAAAAATGTTGAATGTGAACTTCAGGAAAAATTAAAGAAGCATATGAAGTCTCGGGATGGTTTTGACATCCGAGGAGTGCTTAGAGCCTATGGAGCCCAACATCTGCACAGGCCCGACATTGAGGATATCGGGTTGATCTGCGTAACGAAGTTGCAGTTCGCAGAAAAGATAATAGTAGGTTAACTATTAATGAGATTCAGACACTGGAGCTTTCTGATTTTCCAGATGGCACAACTGACAATGAAAGTGTGTTGGATATTT
This sequence comes from Taxus wallichiana var. yunnanensis, assembly GCA_018340775.1. Taxonomy (NCBI): domain Eukaryota; kingdom Viridiplantae; phylum Streptophyta; class Pinopsida; order Cupressales; family Taxaceae; genus Taxus; species Taxus wallichiana. The sequence goes on along the minus strand of CM031237.1, from coordinate 664,894,936 downwards.
CCTATGATGGGCTTAATGAGGATCAATACGTTTTCCCACCTATTGATTGGTCGGCTAGCGAAAAAGCCTCTATCACAGATAGGTCGGCTCTCATTCTTGCTCGCACCAAAAAATGGCTCTCCTCTTGGGGCATGAATTTTAAAGATGACAAGTTTCCAAAGTTGGCTGCTTCGGAGGTGGGGCCCTCCAAAAAGAAAAAGGACAAAGAATCTTCTGGGGGGCCTATAAAAATCAGGATTCCCAAGAAGAGGAAAGAAAGACAAATCTCTTCAATTATTTCTCCAGCTGAAACGGTGGTTGTGCCAGAATCACCAACACCACCAGAAATAGGAGAAATTAATTTGGAAGAAGGAGGAAGCCAGCTCTTGACTTCATCATTTGTTGATTATCAAACTGAAGAAACTTTGTCTCTTGCATCCCAGGCTTTGGAAACTGAATCTGTGCCTCCCCCTCAACAACCACTCCAACCTCCTCATTCCCCATCCACTTCTTCAAGTATGGCCGGTATTTTCTCTGGACTCTCACCCCTCTCTGCTGGAACCCAAGTGATCACCAGCACGCCCCAACCTGTACCTCTCTTTGTTGCATCTACTACCACGTTGGCTACTGTTCCCCCTCCAATAGTAGAATCTTCTCCCCTTGAGAGTAGAATACCAGTTACATTACAACATTGGAATTTCTCCGATACTCCACAATGGTTACTCGAGAAAACTCCGAGGAAGAGGAAGTGATTGTACCTCTACCACCCTTTGATTTCAGCTCACTCAAGACTTCTCTCGCGAAATCAGCCAAGAAACCCAAAACGGTTTCAAGGGTTTTGGTAGATGCTTCAGGAGATAAGTTCGCAGAGATTGCCACTCCCTCGGCTGACAAAACTAGAGAGGATATAATAGCTTCTGATTATCAAATAACCAAGGTGGCTCTAGGAAAGTGACAGCAGTAAGGAGCGCAACAAGATGCACAAGCTTCCATAGATGTGTTATGCCAAAAGTTGAAAGAAACAAAGGACAACAGAAATGAGCTTAAGGAAAAAGTGGAGCAGTTGACAGAGATTTTGATTAAACTCTCAAAACCCCTTGAATCCATACCACCTTCTTCTGTTTCTGCCGGATTCGATTTCTCATCGGTGCCTACGATTGAGAAGATTGCTAAAAAAGGAAGGGTGGTTGATGAATGGATCCAAAAGTTGCTCCAACAGGGGAAGGAAGTAATTCAAGACGTGGTGAAGGTTCATGAGTCTTTGGGGGAGATTCAGAAGGAAGGAGAGAAGATGGATGAGGAATTCACTGAAGAAATTGGACAGCTTGATTTGACTTGTGAAGCTCTCCAAGTGCTAAAGCAATTACCAGCACACCTCTTGGTGGAAGAAGGTATTCTCCCACATACAGATAAACATTTCCAGCTGACCAAGGCCATCAGGTTCAGAGTAAAGATTCTCAACGAAGCCTGCAGCAAGTTGAGAGAATCAAGGGATAAATTGATCGATGGGAAAAGTGATCTGGAAGAAGAATTGCTGAAGATTTGTCCAAAGGTGTCAGTTGGGAACTCAGGTATCCTATCACCAGATGATCTCTTCAAACAAGTCCAAGAATCTGTTCAGCATGAACCTGTACACGGATTTGACCTTGAAGTCATTGGTCAGTTTGTAAGGATTGAACATACGTTGGAGGCCTTAAGAAAGCTCAGCAAAAGATTGAAAAAGCTTCCCGCAAAGTGCCAGTGATGTTCATGAGACCTGCGAAATGTGGAATGATCATTCCACTGCACCTGATGAAAATGAAATGCAAGGCATTATTCGGAAGTTCCAGGAATTTCAGAACAAACAGTCTCAGCTGGAGGAAGAGAAAGAGGAAGGAGCAAAAGATGATGATTCGGATTAAGTCCCAACGTCCCATGTCATTTCTATTTTTAGATTGACATGTCTTTTTTATTTCCGTTTTGTCATATTTTTGATTCATACTTTGACTTGATCTCCTGCGTGAGAATCATGCAAAACTGAACTCTAGTTAACATGCTACTTTTTAGGATCTGCCCTATTTTATCTCTAGTTCCTTTTGTTATAAATAAGGGATGCCTGTGCATTCAAAAGGGTCGAGAATTTTTGGAGCATTAAGGGGCTATTGGAAAGGAGAAAAACTTTGTGTTTTCTTTCAATCATTTTGAAGAATAGGAGTTGATATTGTTTTACAGACTTTGTGTTGTGAAATATATCTTATTTAAGACAGTGTTCTTATGTTCATGATCTTAAGCTATTCTTCGTATAGAATCTCGGTGTTTCTAATTATCTCGGACATTACATCTCGTGATCTAAAACTCGTATGATTATTTTGTGCTCTGTGTTTACTCGAAAGAAAATACGTTTCTCCCATTTCCTTTCTACCGTGCTTCTTTCACTGTAACAGTTTCTAACCTATTTCATTTACGAAAGCAATATCCTTGAATCGTGTGAATGTGGATTTCGGGATTTCATCCCAACCCCCAATGGTTAGATTAGTGTGAATATTGTATATATTATTTACCATGTGTTTTAGATTAGCAATAAACAGCCTCACCTGTCTTTGAGGAGGGATTTAATCCCATGTACTGTGGTTGAACCTCATATTTTGGTTTGACAAAATATCCAACCAACATTCCCCAAAATTTCACCTAAAGATCCTAATGGCATTTGGACATTAGAGTTTGATTGAAGTTTTTTTCATTTGGTTCTGAGTGGTGTAATATTGGTATCTCCCGAGGGTCGGATTCATCCTTTCTCATTCAAGTTGCGGTTTGAAAACACCAATAATACAACATGAGTATGAAGCTCTCCTTCTTGGACTCTAGGTGGAAAAAGAATGAGGTGTGAAGAATATTCTAGCCCGTGGGGATGCGGAGTTGATTGTCAAGAAAGTTAGGAACCTCTTCCAGGTAAAGAACAGAAGGTTGAAACATTACAAGAATTAGGTTTGGGACTCCATTGGATTTCTTGATGCTTTTTCCATCGAAGCAATGCCTAGGGAAGAGAATACTGAGTGGCTGATTCATTAGCAGCCTTAGGGTCATTGCTTATACCTCATCCGGACATTTCTCAAGAAAAATTCACCATTGAGATGATCCATAGACCTAGTGTACACGATAATACAAATAACTAGCAAGTTTTCAATGACGATCAACACTTGCTTTCTTTCCTAGAACTCAAGGATAATTTTGAACATGTGTGTACTTTCAAGGAAGCAATAATTTGCCTCGTGAAAGTGTGCCCTTTGAAAAAGAAGCCGCTAAGGATGAAGAAGCGGATAAGGATGCATGTATCAAACTCAAAGGAAACAAGATTCAAAAAGGATTGGTGAGTTTAGAAGAACTGTTCGACAAACACGATAGGTATGTAAAGTTTATCAACAATCACTAAATATGAGAAAATTAATATTAGGAGTTCTATTGATCCTAAACTCGTGATCATTGGAAAATGTTGCACCCAGAAGAAAAGAAGAAGGTAATTAGTCTTTTGAAAAAGTATAAAGATGTCCTTGCTTATTCCTATGAAGACTTAAAGGCCTTTCAACCAAAGGAGATGCAACACTTTATCCCTCTCAAACACGGGATTAAGCCTTTTAGACGTAAACAGAGGCATACAATCCTAAGATAGCCGACACTATCTTTCAGAAATACGAAGTTATTGAAAGCCAAAATCATTTTTCCTATTCACCATTCAACATGGATTGCCAATATTGTACCCATTAGAAAGAAAAATGGTGAAATTCGTATTTGTGTTGACTTCGAAATTTGAATCAAGATTCCTTAAAGGACAACTATCCTTTGCCCATGATGGATCAGGTCTTGTAAGTCTGTGACGGGATCGAAATGTTGTCTATGGTCAATGGATTCTCGGGATATAGCTAGGTAGAAGTTTATACCATGCACCAACACAAAATGGCTTTCACTACTCCTTGGGGTACCTTTGCTTACAAAAGGATGCCTTTTGGGCTTATTAATGCCGGTGCCACTTTTTAGAGAGCTATGGACTTAGCCTTTGGAAGTTTGAAAGGGAAGTGTATTGTTGTATACCTTGATGACTTGACTGTGTTTTCTAAAACAAGGGCGGATCATTTCCAGCATCTAGAGACAGTTCTGCTAAGATGTAGAGAACATGGGATCTCTTTGAATCCTAAGAAATTTGTTTTTTGTGTCACGGAGGGGAAATTATTGGGGCATGTTGTCTCCAACGATGGTATAAAAATCGATCCTGAGCAAGTTCAAGCTATTCAGAAAATTCCTCTTCCAACCAGCAAAAAGGAGTGCACTCTTTCTTTGGTAAGATCAACTTTCTGAGAAGGTTCATCCCTGATTTTGCAGAGCTAACTTTGAATATCTCCCAAATGATGAAAGGAAAAAAAAACGTTTGGTTGGTCTCACGAAGGGAAAGAATCCTTTGAGGGTATTAAAGAGCCATTGCTAAAACTCCTGTTTTAGCGTGTCAGCATTTCAAACAAAGATTTTATTATCTATTGTTATGCCATGCATACAACACCCCAGTTCATTGTTCGACTCAGAAGATTATAATGAGCATGAACTCCCAATTCCATTTATGAGCTATATTCTGAAAAATCATGAGTTAAAATAAACCATAATGGAAAAACATGCTTTTGCAAGTGGTTAAAGCTGTCAAGCAGTTTCGTTTTTACATTCTTAACTCTCACTCCACGGTGTTGGTACCAGATACAACTATCAAGTCAATTCTCACACAGCAGGAATTTGAATACAAGAGAGGGAACTGGGTGGCCAAGGTTCAAGAATATGATATTGACATTAAACCGACCAAGCTCGTTTCGTGAAAAGGCTCGTGTGAACTCATCATCGAAGGAGCTAGACATGAGTTACTTGGAGGATAAATTTGGTCTTCCTACCGGTCTGCTTTCTTAGCTCATTGATGAATGGTATGCTGATATCACTCATTTTCTCACCTATGGGGAATGTCCTCTCATTTGTTTGCCAAAGAAAAGAGAACTGTTAAGTTGAGATTAGCCCAATATGTGTTGTGGGAAAATGCCTTGTTTAAGCACGGGTGGATGGAAGGTTTTTGAAATGTATGGACAAGGAACAAGCAGAAGAAGCTACTCCCACTTTTCATGATCGGCATGTGGAGGGCATTACTCATCAACTTTCATGGCTCATAAAATACTTCATGGAGGATATTACTTGGCCTACTTTGTTCAAGGATGCATCAAAATGGGTTGATAAATGTGAAGCTTGTCGACCTTTGTGGGGTAGACCCAAGTTGGCCTTTTTGCCCCTTAAACCGGTTGTGATTGAAGAACATTTTCAACAAGTGGGGTTTGGACTTCATTGGAACACTTAATACTTCTTCTAGTGCTGGTAATACTCATGTATTGATCGCCACAGCATTATTTCACCAAGTGGGTAGAAGCCATTCCAAAAGAGTAGAGTACTACTTGAAGTAGTATGCAATTTTATCAAAGAAAACATCTGTAAGGTATGGTGTGCCAAACAAGATTGTGATGACAATGCCTCAAACTTTTCTTCAAATGAAATGATGGATTTTTGTTATGGATATGGCATCTCCCTAGCTCACTCCTCGATTATTATCCTTAGGAAATGGACAAGCGTAATCAACAAACAAAAATCGGGTGGCTATAATAAGGAAATTAGTCAATGATTCCCAATGGAACTCTGCAAAAGAAACTCTATGATGCTCTTTGGGCGAGATAGGATCACACCTAAGAGATTAATTGGGATGTCTCCTTTTGTAGTATACGGAGTGGAGGCCCAATTGCTAGTTACTGATGGAGCTACCAGGCCTTGTATCTAATGAAGGCCATCAAGATACCGGTTTAATGATTCTTTCGATAAAAGGATCATGTATCTCCACAAATTGAATGAGGACAGATTGAAGAAGTTGCTGATAGGATATCTTCTCACCAAAAGAAAGTAAAGGTCTTGTTTGATAAGAAAGTCATTTTCAGAGATTTCAAAATTGGAGACATCGTTTTATTATGGGATAAAAGGCATGAACCTCGTGGCGCTCATGGCAAGTTCGATTCCCTTTGGCTCGGACCTTTCAAGATCGTGCACTTCACTGGTAAGAATTCTTTTTACCTTGATTACATGGATGGTTCTTCTCTCCCACTTCCTTATAGTGGGAAGTACCAAGTTTTTCAAGTCATAGGTTATTAGGAGGTCATTTTGTACATCTCGTATAGCGTTTTGTTTTTCCTTCTCTCTATTTTGGTGTGTGTCCTCCTTTCCTTCCCTTGTTTTTGTGTGTTGTCCTCTATATTGGTTTGATTCGATGACTCCGTGGCCCAATGGATAAGGTACTGGTCTACTTCCTTGAGTTTGTCTAAATTCTTGCCTTGTCTCATTCTTTGAATTTATGCCAAGTCATCCCTAGAAGGATCCAACTGTTGTCCACTCAAAATTCCCCTGCTTTTAAGAAGTTGAAAAAGATTAAAATTTTGGGGTTAAGTGTCTTTTCTGTTATCCTAGTAATGTGGAAAGTCAAGAAATTGGGAAAATCTCGCATTTTTTAGGTCATTTTGTGTGCTTTTCGGGCCCATCGAAACTTTTTGTCCCAAGTGTCCCAAGTTCATTTAGACTCAATGCTCATCTTTCACCGAATCGGCCGAACCGCGTACTCGCACTTTCATGTCCCAAGTGTCCCAAGTTCACTGGACCCATTGTTCCCTTTTCGTCCAGTATCGTAGAACCACGTACTCCATGTACTTTTGTCCCACATGTCCCAATGACATTTGTGTGTCTTTTCCCGTATCACTCGAATCGTCCAAAGCTGCAGACTTTCGCTTTCAATTTCGAATCCCTTGTGTCCCAAATGAACCAAGTGCCATTCATGCTAATTTTTCCGCTCTACCGAAGATCTTTCTTTTCAATTTGGTAGATGCATATTTAATGCACATTTATCATCTTTCTCTCTCTAAATGGCTATATAATGAACTACCCCCATGCGTTTTTGTACACTGCTTTCATGCTATCAATCATTGCTTGAACCTTCGCAACCAAAATTCCCGCACGCGTATTCATTCCTTCTACAATTCCATTCTAAGTCTAGCTTGCAGCTTTGCTCTCCGAGTTACTATCAACATGAAGATTAAATTCCAGGGGCAGGAACAAGTTTCACCACTCGAGTCTGTCGTTCCCGATATCGGGGACAGTGAAGTTTGCCACCTTGATTTTGGGGATTTTTGGGCAAGGATGACAGATGCAAACCCTTCAGCTATGGCACAGATGATTCATGATAGTGGCTTGGCATTCGCCGGTGGCTTCCCAATTTCAGTACAATGTGCAGATACAGTACTCGCTTGTGGAGCTCATTTCAGTCCCGACTCAAGTGAACTAACGAACGTGCATGGAGAACTCATTGCCAAGTTAGATGCCACCACCATTAGCACTGCCCTAAGGATTCCAGAGATGGAAAATGCTATAGTTATCTCCCAGAATCAAGCACAGGCCCTTTTCGATCAAGACAAAGGACGATTATAAGGCGTGGTGGCGAAGTCCTGGGTTAAAAACCCTAAGAAAGGGGCATCTCGTCTGTCCAAGACTCTTTTCCATGTAGATTTCAATGAAGAATTGTCAGATTTTATAATCCTACTGGCTCGGGTCATGGGTTTACCCTCTACAAATGAGTTCCATTTCTAGATGTGCCCGCTTATCAATATGGTGTGCGAGGGAACTCAGAATATCAACTGGGTAGAGATCATTAGTATGAATCTAGCAGAGCAACTGTAAAATGTGTAGAAAACTAAGAAGTTTTATATGACTTCATACCTGATGTATACTCTGGCAGCGTCGAGGCAATGGTTCGGTTTCTCATATATCGATGCTCACAAGAATGACCCCGTGTATGCCTACTACCCACAGCTTCACCCTAGAAACTAGCAATCGCAATTTCAGGAGGGTGAATGATGCTTTCACCATGTACATGTGAGGCTCTTGGAAAGTGACACGGTGAGAAGATTTTCTCGATGAAGCCATGAGTTTGATATCGCACTACGGTGCTTATTTTATCCAATTCGTAAAATTCTCCTATATCGGGCTTGCGGCTGCTACTAAAGCACTCCTCTCAAGCTCCCCATGTTCGCAATGACAAAATGGCCTTGATTGAAGTGTGTAAGAAATTGGTCAAATTACACAAAACTGCAGGATAAGAAAATCACTAGCCTACACTTCCCTATCATCTTGGGAAAATACACCTGCAAAATAGCCCTGGATGCACAAAATATAGAAAGAGCCCTAGCTCCCATTATCGCCCATTTCTTCAAGCCAAGAACTAGTTTTGACTTGAAGAAATTTATTAAGCGTAACATCAAGATCACATATTACCATAGATGATACAAAGGACTATTAGGTGATGTGGTGATGATTTCGAAGCCGGAAGGAGGCATTATGGCGGTTTTCTCTACAATTGATTCAGAACTCAACTTGTACCAAGTTCCTAAAGGGATTCAAGATGATAACTCGACCTATACTCATATGAGTATGACAACGTGGTCAAGCACACTACCTGGAGGACATGGATTGGTTCAAGAAGGAGAAGGATGATTTGGCTGAAATCCTGGCTCCAGTCTTAGTCAGGACCAAAATCTGGTTTGATAGAAAAGTTCGGGAGTTTAGGAGGCACTTAGGGGAATCCTCCTCCAAGGATGCTTCAACACCAAGGAGGGAAACATTGACACCCGAGATCAGAAGCACCGATAAAACCCCTCCCGCCTCGTCAACTCAAGGACCATAGTCTCTACTCCTTCCTTATCCACCAGTGTACGCAGAAGAAGGTCAAAGAAGTTAAAAAGAGCTTGTGGAAGAAGACCCCCTGAGGAAGCATTGATTGCCTTTCGGGATTAGAGAACATTATTGTTCTCAGTGAAAGTGAAGAGAGTGAGGTGCCACTGCAAACACTCCAAAAGCCCCCATGGACAAAGAAAAAAGAGGTCCGAGAGCGCTACCGAACTTCCAAGCACCATCGACTCCTGCACTGCGAAGCCCCAAGCGCTCCTCCCATATCCCGGCTAGAGGCAACAATAGTGAAAACCTTGGGTGCTATGAGTTCTCTGTCTCTCGACCCTCTTGCCCCACCTGTCTTCTTTCTTCTTCTTCTTTTTCCTATGTGCGACCTCTCTCGTTGTGTAGGAAGAGAAAGTCTTCCTCCCGGATCTCAGGACCAAATTTTGATGTTGTGGCAGCCTTGTTAGGCACTACTCCTTCTCGCACCAAAAAAGCCAAAATTACCTCCAGGATAGTGTCTAACGCTCAAGGCCAACAATTCCTGGAGATAGCCAAGCCTAAGGCAGATTTTCCAGAGCAATATTTGCAAAGTGTCGATCTGGAGCTCTCAAGAATTTCGATGGGAGAATCTACCGAAGGTGAGATCCACAATCTACAGAAACAAATCACCAGAGTCATTGGGAGGGTAGAGAAAGGGCAGCAAACCATAAAATAGTTAGAAGAAAAAGCCCGATTCTCACCAATTTCATCAAATACCTTTATCCAAGGAAAAAGTTTTGACCCTACCCCATTGACCACTCTCCCAACACCTGTAATTGAGCCAAGATGAAGTACAGAGTATCAAATATATTCACAAGTACTTCGTCTATGGCAGAGCTATGGAGGCTATGGTGGATGATATGCTTGTGCAGGATCGAACTTCATTGATGAAGCTCTCCTCCACTATTGGAAGCATCGACAAAGAACTTAAACTTTGGAGCGATTGCATAGTAGACCTCCGCCTCATGGGACAAACAGATGAAAACCTTTTATTGGAAAGCAAGGTCTTCGAATATACCAAAGATAATTTGTCAAAGTCCACGGGTCTACAACATGGAATGGAAAATCAAGGTGCTAGAGGAGGCTTTGGGAGAGTTAAAGAATAGGCCGGCGGAAGGGTGAGGCCTTCAAAATACTAGTGACATCTGCTTTCAAAGATATACATTGTCATCTTCATGATGAGACATCCGGTGTGCCCCTCTCCTTACAAGAAATCAAAGCTCAATTTGAGCTTTTTTCAAAGGTGATCTATTTAAGGAGAGTTCCATTTCAAAGGAAAAGATGAAGGATATTTTCTCTCTTTAATCGTCTATAAAGGAAGCCAATAAAGATTATCATACTCATGTCGAGTTCGATAAGGAAATGGAGAAGTGCCTCGGATTTTGGACTCAGTCTACCGCCAACACATCAGTCCCACGTGGCGAGACATACATAGGCGAGGCATCAAGAGATTCGAAGGCGAGCGGATCCTTAAATCAGTGGGTCCCTCCCAATCCTAAACGACTGCCTGTCTTCTTCTCATAATTCTTCTCTTCTCTTCCCCTTCTTTCTCTCGGATTTGTTGTAATTAGTTGAGGTATTTCCATTTGCAGCCTTTAACTAATCATTAGTTAAAAGAAGCATTTACCAAGAGTAACTAATTTGTAAACTATATAATTGGCTTCTCCTCGCCATTTTATGGGAGGAACTTGGCTTATTTATGAAGGTGTAAATGAATCATAAAGAAATCAATACGTAAGGATTTTTCATTCTTTGTCTATCTAGTCTCCTTTACTCTCGATTTTTTTCATTTAAATCTGGTTGGATCATTTGTTTATATTATGCTAAGAAGCTTTGTATTCTTGCGAGATGTTATTTGAGAACTTTTTATCTTTTAAATTTCATCTTATTGATATGCAAATGATGTCACTCCAATTCATTGTACCCTCGCATGCATAAGGAATTACTCTGTCACCTATAATTCTAAATGATGCCTTTCTGCTCATTCCCACATTTTCATTCCTCAGTCCTTTTGTGATTGATAATCCTTTAACAAAACACTTTCATAATATCCAAGTTCCATAATAAAACCATGCTTTACATATGTGTAAATAGGTTCGTTTCGAATAAGGAACCTCTCCCATTAAAGAGGAGGGACTTCTTGTCCCCTGACTGTTGCTCTTCTTGAAGTCCTTTTTGACGACCAAAATTTTTAGTGATTCCACTGGGAAATCATATTCCAGTTCTATAAACATTTATTGATCATCTTTTGATTTGGTGACTCCACGTTTCACTCGAGGGAGAAGATCCCTTGGTATTGAAGATTCTCAGTTTCATCTTTTGGAACAGCAGAGTTTTCCTTTCCCTTCAACAAGAAGAAATATAAGGGCTCGTTCAACAAGCACTCCTCCTGTCAAAGATAGAATCCCTACGGGTGGTATTCCTTCAGAGCAAATCAGTCCTAATCTTTGAGCTCTGATTCTTACTGGTGTTTCAGTTCCTCTTCAAGCCATTTTTCTAAGAATGGCGGTACCATTGCCTTGGGGCCATCGTGTTGGGCCTCTTGCCCTTCCTTAGCCTTTGCAAGAATTACCTGCAGGTAACCGGAAGAACTTTCCTAAATTCAAGGGCGATGGTAAACTACATCCCGATGAACACATTGCAAGCCTTCATAGTTACATGCGGGGTTCGGGAGTTGAACATGAAGATGTCTCTGTAAGGCTTTTGTTGAGACTTTACAAGATAATGTTTCGATTGGTTCTATCACCTTCGCCGGAGCTATCACTAGTCGGGACACAATGAAAACTAGGTTTGAACTGCTTATTTTAAACCGGTGGAAGACGTGCATGCTTTTGCTAGCCCAAATTTCTCAAATAAAGAAGGAATCACAAGATCCCATGAGAGAATTTGTGGCTCGATTCAACAAAGTTGATTAAAAAAATTCCACCAAATACTCAACTCGTAGTTCAAATTCAAAAATGCTTCTTCCTAAACGCCCAATTGCTCGAAGTTAGTTATGACCGAGAAGAGCTAATCTCGCAACATTGGCGAGGATCAAACTCTTGTTGTTAGTGTCGAAGACGATTTAATCATGTCAAGAAATTTGAGGAGAGAACTTTCTAAATCTAAGTCTGCTTCCTCCTCTTCTTCCACTCCTAGACCTAATACTCGATCCATTGGTACAAAAACTTGCAAATGATCTCATTGCCATTAAGAAACAATTGGCTCAAAGATACTCCCTATGCAGACGCGTCCAAGGAGAAATTTTCAGCCGAAACCATTTGCACGCTCGCCTCTCAAACAAGGCTAGCACTTGAAGGACCTCCTATTAAAGTTCTTGTCAATGCAACCTATGAAGTTGAAGAACCAGAGGATGAGGAGGTTAATGAAGATTGTGAGGAATTTTTTGAAGAGGTTGATGATGAAACAGATGAACTTGAGGGATCTCGAGTTAATTTCTTCACCACTGAAGGCATTGATGAAGGAGATGATTATGATGAAGTAGTAGTAGACATGAATAGTGAATCATACGCTATCATGACTCGAGAGCAGACAAATTAGAGGGAGAAAGTGATGCAGCCCACCAAGAAATCTAAGGAGCAGCCAACAACTATCCCTGTAATTGCAAAAAGAGGATCTCCTATCCCCATTTCATCTACACCAAAGGTAAGTCTGTCAATTCCCGCTAAAGTTACTTCTTTTTCTCCTAAAATTGATAAGCTTAAGATCTCAAGTGATGATAATCCATCCACTTGGGTCTTTCGATATTATTGATCACTTAAAAAGACTAAGGTTCAAATCTCGTGAGGTGAATATTATCAAACCCACCCTAAGGCTTTTGCTAAAATGATTCACTTTTTCAATTCCCATTCTAAAACTACCTCTAAAGGACTTTTACCTACTCCTCCTTCTACACCCAAGCCTAATCTGGTTGCCACCGTCACCTCACCCAATGATAAAATCAAACCATTATATGTAACACTCCTTATAGTTGGTCATAGGCTCGATAATTGCGTCATAGACTTAGGAGCATCGAGAAAATGTAATGCCCGCCAAAGTAGCTCATGCCTTAGGCCTAACTCTCACATGCACTTATGGATCTTGTTATTCCATGGAGAGTAAGGAAGTACCCCACAGTCGGAAGGATTAAATATGCACATGTGGCTTTTACCACTTTGCCCGAAAAGAAAGTTTTGGCTACTATTCTAGTAGAGACATTCCTCCTTCATATGGGATGCTGCTAAGTAGGAACTTCTATAAAGATGTGGGTGGAGAAATTCAAATGGATTGGTCACACGCCCTCGTACTGTTAATGGGAAAATGAAAAAGCTGCAGCTACGAGAAGCAATCTGAGTATATTGTACAAAAAATGGATGATCCCAAAGCACAAATACTCTATGAGGATATGGGGCATGACAACTACATGATTATGTCTCCGTAAGAAATCCAACTACCCAAAATGTCACCTAAAGATCCTAATGGAGTTTGGACATTAGAGTTTGATGGAAGTTGTTCTTTGGTTGGTTCGAGCTGGTGTAATATTGGTATCTCCCGAGGTCGGATTCATCCTTTCTTATTCAAGTTGCGGTTTGAAAACACCAATAATACAAGTGTATGAAGCTCTCATTCTTGGACTCTGTGGCAAAAGAACGAGGTGTGAAGAATCTTCTAGCCCGTGGGGATGCGGAGTTGATTGTCAAGCAAGTTAGGAACCTCTTCCGGGTAAACAATGTAAGGTTGAAACATTACAGAATCGGTGTTTGGGACTCCATTGAATTTCTTGATGCTTTTTCCATCGAAGCAATGCCTAGGGAAGAGAATACCAGGGCTGATTCATTAGCAGTCTCAGGGTCATTTCTTATACCTCATCTGGACTTTTCTCAAGATAAGTTCACCATTGAGATGATCCATAGACCTAGTGTACACTGTAATACAAGTAAGCGGCAAGTTTTCAATGACAATCAACACTTGCTTTCTTTCCTAGAACTCAAGGATAATTTTGAACACTATACTTTGAAGGAAGCAATCATTTTCCTCGTGAAAGTGTGCCCTTTGACAAAGAAGCCGCTTAAGGATGAAGAAGTGGATCGGGATGGATGTATCAAACTCAAAGGAAACAAGATTCCAAAAGGATTGGTGAGTTTAGAAGAATTGTTCGACAAACACAACGGGTATGTAAAGTTTATCAACAATCAGTGAATATGACAAAATTAATATTGGGAGTTCTACTGATCCTAAACTCGTGAACATTAGAAAATGTTGCACCCCAGAAGAAAAGAAGAAGGTAATTAGTCTTTTGAAAAAGTATAAATATGTCCTTGCTTATTCCTATGAAGACTTAAAGGCCTTTCAACCAAAGGAGATGCAACACTTTATCCCTCTCAAACCTGGGATTAAGCCTTTTAGAAAGAAATAGAGGCAATACAATCCTAAGATAGTGACACCATCTTTCAGAAATACGAAGTTATTGAAAGCCAAAATCATTTTTCCTATTCACCATTCAACATGGATTACCAATATTGTGCCGTTAGAAGAAAAATGGTGAAATTTGTATCTGTGTTGACTTGAAATTTGAATCAAGCTTCCTTAAAGGACAACTATCCTTTGCCCATGATGGATCAGGTCTTAAGTGTGTGAGGATCAAAAATGTTGTCTATGCTCGATGGATTCTCAGGATATAACCGGGTAGAAGTTAATACCATAGATCGACACAAAATGGCTTTCACTACTCCTTGGGGTACCTTTGCTTACAAAAGGATGCCTTTTGGGCTCATTAATGCCGGTGCCACTTTTCAGAGAGCTATGGACTTAGCCTTTGGAAGTTTGAAAGGGAAGTGTATTGTTGTATACCTTGATGACTTGACTGTATTTTCTAAAACAAGGGCGGATCATTTCCAGCATCTAGAGACAGTTCTGCTAAGATGTAGAGAACATGGGATCTCTTTGAATCCTAAGAAATCTATTTTTTGTGTCATGGAGGGGAAATTATTGGGGCACGTTGTCTCCAAAGATGGTATAAAAATCGATCCTGAGCGAGTTCAAGCTATTCAGCAAATTCCTCTTCCAACCAACAAAAAGGGAGTGCACTCTTTCTTTGGTAAGATCAACTTTTTGAGAAGGTTCATCCCTGATTTTGCAGAGCTAACTTTGAATATCTCCCAAATGATGAAAGGAAAACAAATGTTTGGTTGGTCTCCTGAAGGGAAAGAATCCTTTGAAGGTATTAAAGAGCCATTGCTAAAACTCCTGTTTTAGCGTGTCCAGATTTCAAGCAAAGATTTTATTATCTATTGTTATGCCACGACAAACACCTGGATGTTGTTCTAACTTAGGAAGATTCTAATGAGCATGAACTCCCAATTGCATTTATGAGCTATATTATTAAAAATCATGAGTTAAAATACACCATAATGGAAAAACATGCTTTTTGCAATCGTTAAAGTCGCAAGCAGTTTCGTTTTTACATTCTTAACTCTTACTCCATGGTGTTGGTACCAGATATAACTACCAAGTCAATTCTCACACAAAGCAGAATTTAGATCTAAGAGAGGCTGGGTGCCAAGGTTCAAGAATATGATATTAAAATCAAACTGACCAAGCTCGTCTGTGGAAACGGCTGTGTGAGCTCATCATTTGAAGGAGCTAGACATGAGTTCTTTGGAGGATAAAGTTGGTCTTCCTACCGTTCTGTTTCTTAGATCAGTTGATGAATGGTATGATGATATCGCTCATTTTCTCACCTATGGGAATGTCTCTCTCATTTGACTACCAAAGAAAAGAGAGCCGTTAAGTTGAGATCAGCCTAATATGTGTTGTGGGAAAACGCCTTGTTTAAGCGTGGGTTGGATGGAAGGTTTTGAAATTTATGGACAAGGAACAACGAAGAAGCTACTCTCGGCACTTTTCATGATCGGGCATGTGGAGGGCATTACTCATCAACTTTCATGGCTCATAAAATACTTCATGGAGGATATTACTTGGCCTACTTTTTTCAAGGATGCATCAAAATGGGTTGATAAACGTGAAGCTTGTCATACCTTTCATGGGTAGACCCAAGTTGGCCTCTTTGCCCCTGAAACCAGTTGTGATTGAAGAACCTTTTCAACAAGTGGGGTTTGGACTTCATTGGAACACTTAATCCTTCTTCTAGTGCTGGTCATACTCATGTATTAACTGCCACAGATTATTTCACCAAGTGGGTAGAAGCCATTCCAGTAAAGAGTACTACTTCAGAAGTAGTATGCAATTTTATCAAAGAAAACATCTTGGTAAGGTATGGTGTGCCAAACAAGATTGTGACAGACAATGCCTCAAACTTTTCTTCAAATGAAATGATGGATTTTTGTTATGGATATGGCATCTCCCTGGCTCACTCCTTAGATTATTATCCTCAGGGAAATGGACAAGCAGAATCAACAAACAAAAATATGGTGGCTATAATAAGGAAATTAGTTAATGAATCCCAATGGGCGGTACAAGAAACTCTATGATGCTCTTTGGGCAGATAGGATCACACCTAAGAGAGCCATTGGGATGTCTCCTTTTAGGTAGTATACGGAGTGGAGGCCCAATTTCCAGTTACAGTGGAGCTACCAGCCTTGCATCTAATGAAGGCCATTGAAGATACCAGTTTCAATGATTCTTTCGATAAAAGGATCATGTATCTCCACAAATTGAATGAGGACAGATTGGAAGTTACTTGATAGGATATTTGCTCACCAATGAAAGTAAAGGTCTTGTCGATAAGAAATCTAGGTTCATAGATTTCAAAATTGGAGACATCATTTTATTATGGGATAAAAGGCATGAACCTTATCGCTTGATCATGGCAAGTTCGATTCCCTTTGGCTCGGACCTTTCAAGATCGAGGCACTTCACCGGTAAGAATTCTTTTTACCTTGATTACATGGATGGTTCTTCTCTCCCACTTCCTTATAGTGGGTAGTACCTAAAGTTGTTCAAGTCATAGGTGATTAGGAGGTCGTTTTGTACATACTGTATAGCGTTTTGTTTTTCCTTCTCTCTATTTTGGTGTGTGTCCTCCTTTCCTTCCCTTGTTTTTGTGTGTTGTCCTCTGTATTGGTTTGATTCGATGACTCCATGGCCCAATGGATAAGGTACTGGTCTACTTCCCTGAGTTTGTCTAAATTCTTGCCTTGTCTCATTCTTTGAATTTATGCCAAGTCATCCCCAGAAGGAGCCAACTATTGTCCGCTCAAAATTCCCCTGCTTTTAAGAAGTTGAAAAAGAGTAAAATTTTGGGGTTAAGTGTCTTTTTCGTTATCCTAGTAATGTGGAAAGTCAAGAAATTGGGAAAATCTACATTTTTGGGTCATTTTGTGTGATTTTCGGTCTGTGAAACTTTTGTCCCAAGTGTCCCAAGTTCATTCGGACTCAATGCTCATCTTTCCGCCAAATCGGTAGAATCGTGTACCTCACATTTTCGTGTCCCAAGTTCACTGGACCCATTGTTCCCTTTTCGCTGCAGATCGGCCGAACCGCGTGCTCGCGTACTTTTGTCCTGCATGTCCCAATGACATTTGTGCATCTTTTCCCCGCATCGCTTTGAATCGGCCAAACCGCGTACTTCACACTTCGCGTCCCTTGTGTCCCAAATGAACCAAGTGTCATTCATGCTAGTTTTTCCCGCTCTACGAAGATCTTTCTTTTCAATTTGGTAGATGCATATTTAATGCACATTTATTGCCTTTCGCTCTCTAACTGACTATTTAATGAAGCGCCCCACCATGCATTTTTGCACTGCCGCTTTCAATCTTTATCGATTGCTCGAACCCTCGCAACCAAAATTCTTGCACGCGTATTCATTCCCTCTACAATTCCATCCTCGGTCTAGCTTGTAACTCTGCTCTCGAGTTACTATCAACATGAAGATCAAATTCGGGGCAAGAACAAGTTTCACCACTCAAGTCTGCTGTTCCATATATCGGGGACAAGAAGTTCGCCACCTTGATTTTGGGGATTTTGGACAAGGATGATGACGCTGCACGTACCCTTCACCGATGGCACGCAGATGATTCATGACAGCGGTGGCTTGGCATTCGCCGGTGGCATCCAAATTTTAGTACAATGTGCAGACACTGTACTCGCTTGCGGAGCTCATTTCAGCCCCGACTCAAGCGAACTAATGAACGTGCATGGAGAACTCATTGCCAAGTTAGATGCCACCACCATTAGCAATGCCCTAAGGATTCTTGAGATGGACAATGCTATAGTTATCTCCTAGAATCAAGCTCGGAGCCCTTTTGATCAAGACAGTGACAATTATAAGGCGTGGGTGGCGAAGTCCTAGATAAAAACCCTAAGAAAGGAGCATCTCGTCAAATGTCAATACTCTTTTCCGTGCAGATTTCAATGAAGAATTGTCATATTTTATAATCCTACTAGCTCGGGTCATGGGTTTACCCTCTATAAATGAGTTCCATTTTTGGATGTACCCGCTTATCAATATGGTGCGAGGGTACTCGGAATATTAATCAAGGTGAGAGATCATTAGTATGAATCTAGTAGAGCAACTATCAAATGTGCAAAGCAAACAAAGAAGTTTTATATGACTTCATACCCGATGTATACTCTTGCGGTGTCGAGGCAATGGTTCGGTTTCTCATATATCGATGCTCACAACAATGACCCGTGTATGCCTACTACCCATAGTTCACCCTAGAAACCAGCAATCACAATTTCGGGAGGGTGAATGATGCTTTCACCATGTACATTGTCGAGGCTCTTGGAAAGTGACACAAATGAGAAGATTCTCGGATGAAGCCATGAGTTTGATATCGCACTACGGTGCTTATTTTATCCAATTCGAAAATTCTCCTATATCGGGATTGCTAGCTATGAAAGCACTCCTCTCAAGCTCCCCATGTTCGCAATGACAAAATGGCCTTGATTGAAGTGTGCAAGAAATTGGAAAAATTGCCTGAGAACCTGGGAGGATAATAAAATCATTAGCCTACACTTCCCTATCATCTTGCGAAACTATACCGCAAAACAACCCTCGATGCACAAAATATAGAAAGAGCCTAGCTCCCATTCATCGTCCATTTCTTCAAGCCAAGAACTTGTTTTGACTTGAAGAAATTTATTAAGCAAAACATCAAGATCACATATTATCATAGGCGGATACACTGGAGGACTATTAGGTCAATTGTTGTGTTGATGATTTCGAATCCGAAGGAGGCATTATGGCAGGTTTTCTACAATTGATTGAGAACTCAACTTGTACCAAGTTCCTAAAAGGCTTCAAGATGATAACTCTGACCTGTACTCATATGAGTATGACAACGTGGTCAAGCACACTCCTTGGAGGACTTGGATTGGTTCAAGAAGGAGAAGGGTGATTTGGTGAAATCGGCTCCAGTCATAGTCAGGACCAAAATCTGGTTTGATAGAAAAGTCCGTGAGTTTAGGAGGCACTCAGGGGAATCCTCCTCCAAGGATGCTTCAACACTAAGGAGGGAAACATCGACACCCGGATAAGAAGCACCTGAGAAAACCCCTCCTACCTCGTCAACTCAAGGACCTACAGTCTCTACTCCTTCCTCATCCACCCAAGTGTACTAGAAGAAGGTCAAAGAAGTTAAAAAAGATCCTGTTGAAGAAGACCCCCTGAGGAAGCATGCAGAATTGCCTTCGGGACCAGAGAACATTATTGTTCTTAGTGAAAGTGAAGACAGTGAGGTGCCAGCTCCTGAAAATGCTCCAGAAGCTCCCATGGACAAAGAGAAAGAGGTCCAGAGTGCTAAACTTCCAAGCACCATCGACTCCCTCTGCACGAAGCCCCAAGCACTCCTCCCATATCCCACCTAGAGGCACAGTGAGTGCAAACCTTGGGTGCTATGAGTTCTCTATCTCTCGGCCCTCTTGCCCCACCTTTGTCTTCTTCTTCTTCTTCTTTTGCACAGAGTGCAACCTCTCATGTGATGTAGGAAGA
This sequence comes from Taxus wallichiana var. yunnanensis, assembly GCA_018340775.1. Lineage (NCBI taxonomy): Eukaryota > Viridiplantae > Streptophyta > Pinopsida > Cupressales > Taxaceae > Taxus > Taxus wallichiana. The sequence continues at coordinate 664,875,228 of CM031237.1, read as the reverse complement.
GAAAGCATTCCTCTCGGATCTCAGGACCAAATTTTTATGTTGTGCCAGCCTTATTAGGCACTACTCCTCGCGCCAAAAAATCCAAAATTACCTCCAGGATAGTGTCCGATGCTCAAGGCCAACAATTCCTTGAGATATCCAAGCCTAAGGGAGATTTGCTAGAGCAAGATTTGTAAGCGTCGATCTGGAGCTCTCAAGAATTCCAATGGGGGAATCTACCCGAAGAAGTAAGATTCACAATCTACAGGAAGCTTGATCACGAGAGTCATTGGGAGGGTATAGAAAGGGCAGCAAACCATAGAACAGTTAGAAGAACAAGGCCAAATTCTCACCGGTTTCATCAAATCCCTTTTATCCAAGGACAAAGTTTTGGACCCTACCCCATTGACCACTCTCCCACCACTGTAATTCCGAGCCAAGATGAAGTACGGGGTATCAAAGATATGCACAAGTACTCCGTCTATGGTAGAGCTATGGAGGATATGGTGGATGATATGCTTGTTGCGCAGGATTGAACTTCATTGTGAAGCTTTCAAACTCCACGGGAAGGTGAACAATTTGCTGCAGAATCTCTCCTCCACTATTGGGAGCATTGAAAAAGAACTTAAACTTTGGAGCATTTGCATAGTATACCTCCGCCTCATGGGACAAAAAGATGAAAACCTTTTATGGCAAGCAAGGTCTTCGAAGATACCAAAGATAATTTGTCAAATTCACGGGTCTACAAAAAGCATGGAATGGAAAATCAAGGTGCTTTGTAGGAGGCTTTGGGAGAGTTAAAGAATAGCTGGCAGAAGGGTGAGGCCTTCAAAACGCTAGTGACATCTGCCTTCAAAGATATACATTGTCATCTTCATGATGAGACATCCGGTGTGCCCCTCTCCTTACAAGAAATCAAAGCTCAATTCAGAGCTTTTGTCAAAGGTGATCTATTTAAGGAGAGTTCCATTTCAAAGGAAAAGATGAAGGAGATCTACTCTCTTCAATTGGCTATAGAGGAAGCCAATAAAGATTATCATACTCATGTCGAGTTCGATAAGGAAATGGAGAAGTACGTTGGATTTTGGACTCATTCTACCGCCAACACATCATCGGTCCCACGTGGCGCAGACATAGCCGAGGCATCAAGAGATTGATACGGTGGATCCTTAAATCAATGGGTCCCTCCCAATCCGAACGAATGTCTTCTTCTCCTAATTCTTCTCTTCTCTTCCCCTTCTTTCTCTCGGATTTGTTGTAATTAGTTCGAGGTATTGCCATTTGCAGCCTTTAACTAATCATTAGTTAAAAGAAGCGCTACCAAGAGTAACTAATTTGTAAACTATATAATTGGCTTCTCCTCGCCATTTTATGGGAGGAACTTGGATTATTTATGAAGGTGTAAATGAATCATAAAGAAATCAATACGTATGATTTTTCATTCTTTGTCTATCCGGTCTCCTTTACTCTCGAGTTTTTCATTTAAATCTTGTTGGATCATTTGTTTATATTATGCTTTAAGAAGCTTTGTATTCTTACAAATGTTATTTCTGAGAACTATTTGTCTTTTCAATTTCATCTTATTGATATACAAATGATCTCACTCCAATTCACCGTACTGTACCCTCGCATGCATAAAGAATTACTCACATGCACCTATTATTCAATGATGCCTTTCGCTCTATCCACATTTTCATTCCTCAAAGTCTTTTGTGATTGATAATCCTTTAACAAAACACTTTCATAATATCCAAGTTCCATAATAAAACAATGCTTTGTATATGTGTAAATAGGTTCGTTTCTAAATAAGGGAACCTCTCCCATTAAAGAGGAGGGACTTCTTGTCCCCGATTGCTCTTCTTGAAGTCCTTTTGACGACCAACAGGGCTCACATTGATTAAATGTAAGGGTAGATATTTAATCTTACACCGATCAGGATCATTTTCAAAAGTTCCCTAAACATCTCTAAATGGTGTCAGTGCAGAAGATCATCTCGAGAGCTTTCCAACGACTATGAGAACGTGACAAACGGACATCGGGAGCTCTAGATATGTTCGGTCAAAGTTCGGTCAACGGGAAAGTCAACTCTGGTCAACTGGTCAATATTGGACCGAATCGCACTGTGACACGTGGCTTGCCAACACTCGTCGAATTCGCTCGATTTGCCTATCGGGAGACGACAAGTGGATTACCAAGTTGATTATTTCTAGGCCACATTATATGGGTCGAAATAAAATTAATTTTGGTAAGGTCCTTTTCCAAATGCCACAAGTATATATTAATGTGTATACATTAATATTAAATCAAATGCATGTGTTTTTACCACGTGGAAAGTGGTGAAGCATTTTTTGGAGGCATTAAGCCCCGCCATGTGGAAGGAGGTGAGTGAAGCGGTGTTGGAGGGGCCTAAACCCATGCGTGGAGGCGGGGTTCAAAATTGAGCCGGGCCACACCCCCTTCCCAAGGCCTCAAACCCGTCAGAAAAGGGCAAGTAAAAAATTGCATGTAAAAAAAAAATCAAAATGTAAAAATCATTTGACTATACAGAAGGGCAAGTTACTTTTAAAACTTTCAAAAGAAGGGCTATGGTGAAAAAATGTCTGTCAAAATTTGTGTGAAATTATTATGTCTTAAAAAATATTTTTGATTAATTTTACAAACAACAGTCACCCCCAGCTTTCCAGGCTCGTATGACTCATAGATACGTTAGATAAGTCGTAATACTTGAAATTACCAAATGTTTTAATATAACAAATATACTACCACTATAATACTATTAAGCTCAAATTCCAAGTTACTAGCAAGTTTTTGATGTCAGCTACACAAATACTTAAGCACAAATAGCTAAAAACCAGAGATTTATTATTATTGTTTGCGTTCTGGCATTTTCTTGGGATTCATTCAAACGAAATATCTACCACTTTCTACTTTTTCTATTTTTTTGTTATAAGAGCCACCTTGAGAGACATAAAACAAAGCTAGGATCAACTTGCACACAAAATATCTGTGCACTTGGGAGAGTGCACAACATGATTTGGAACCGATCCACTGTGTAGATTGACCACTAGTTTGGATATGGGATGAGATGGATATCTGAGGTGGGGGAAGAGCGTGGAGAAAAGTGTTTAATTAATCTCAAAGAGTGACTTCAATTTATGGCTCACAATGTAGGGTGCCAAGAAGGCTCTATTGGAGCCATGTTGGTTCCAAAGGGTGGGATGAGCTCACAATGGTCTTGATCTAGATTTCTAGATCAATTTGAGCTCGACATATAGACAAACTATGGGCCAAGAGTATTGGATTAGCTCTATTTGTATGAAATGGAGAAGGGTCTCGAGGAAAATGTAGATGTGGCTTGCTTTAAAGAAAAAAAAGTTGAGTCGCTTAAGGAGCTCACCCATTATGACCCTTGCAAATAAGAACCGAGCTAAGTGTCGAGTTACTTCCTAATGCAAAGGTTAATTTGACCCATTCAATATGGAAGAATGCAAAGAAGAGGAGAGGAGATCATTTTAGAGGAGGAGAATACGTAGAGATAATCTTCTTCATCCATTGAAAGAAACCCTCCAATTCATCATTGGTATCTTCTCTCTAAATATTGTTTAATAGTAGTGATGTGGAGGCCAACAAGAATTTTATATTTGTTGTTGTGCTCAAGACAATTTTGCTAAACTCTATCCCGAGGAGTTGAGGAAGAGGCTTGTGAATAGATTTAGGGAGGATTACGAAGGGTGTGTGTGTTTAATGGAGTATTCTAATTTGGTAAAACATCATTTCTATGTAGTATATTTGAATGCATACTCTACATGAGGTGAAACTCTTGGATTTGAAATCTAACCAAGAATATTTAGATGTATATATTGGTGACATAGTTAGTGTGGGTGTTTCAATGTATAGATGCACATTTTCTTTAATTTATTTAGAAGATATATTTAAGTCAGTGCATTTTACTAGTTAAAATTTACATATGTGTTATTTTAGTGGTTAAAATATGAATGATTTTTTTATTCAAGGGGTAAGAATCCAAATTGGTTTTATTTTTAGGACTAAACTCCAAGTAGAAGTTAAAGTTATTTGTTTTACTATTTACAAGTTTTCTTAATGATTTTGATAAGAGATCCTAGTGTAGTTTGATTGTATTTATGTGTTTAGTGATTTATGTGTCTTCTTATCTCATTTCAATTGTTTGATTTATTTATTAATTTTATTTAATGTTTATTTTAGTTATGATGATTTTTAGGAAATTATAATATTACAAATTTGGGCTTTCTTTACATCAAAATTTGATTATTTTACCAGTTTAAATGCGGCCTAATTTACATCATTATGATAGAGGGGTCATTGTGTTTGGATTACTGAATTTTCTTTTTTATTTAAGATGCCAATCAACTGGTGATTTTGAAAAGAAAAAATATATCGTTTAAAAAATATTCTTAATTTTTATGACATGTGTATTTGATTTATTCTTGTCATATGAAATGTAAAATATTTGTGCTACTTTTCATCATCGAAGCGCTGGTCCAATACTTTCCCTTCAAAATAAAATTCAGACCAACCCTTCAAATTTGATCCCTGCGTGGAGGAGTCCACGTGAAGAATGGAGTATAAGCCGCCAAATGTGGGATATCCCACTTAAATAAAACCGCCCACTTTACCTTATCCGCTCCCCTTGGGATTTAATCCCATTAGATATTCAATGCGCCAAAACAAGGGGATATTTATCCTATTACTTAACATGTATGCCGCTCCACATGCCGCGCCAAAGGGGAAACTAATCCCATTTTATAATGTAATCGGCCTAAATGGGAATATTAATCCCATATTTTATTCAATCTGCCCAAGTGGGAATTTTGATCCCAAATTATATGGTACGGGCTAGGCTAATATTAGCCTATGGATAATATGCATTGCATATTTTTTGGGCCCTAAAAATGTATAAATAGGGACCCATTGCTTTGTAAACACACACACGGGTGTAACACATTCCACACACCGAAGCCACGGAGAAGCTCATTGCTAGAGCACGGAAAAGGTGGACACATGCCCAAGCTTATTATTTGTTAAGCTTATTTGCGGGATGTGTCAATAGGTATTGTCTATTGGCCTATTATTTGTTAGGCAATATTAGATGAAATATTTGTGGCTAGGAGTTATTAACTACCTAATCGGCCCATAATGCCACACCAAGTATAGGGTTAAACTCGGATTGTCGACCGGAGTGCTAGCTTCGCATTATTTGCATCGGAAGGCCGATCCCAAGGAGATCCATGCGCCGGGAAGGTGGAAGTCGGGTGCTATTTTTCGCCCTTGTCGTTGCTCAAAGAACTGGTGTAATGTAGGCAAGTAAAATTCCATTAGGTTTTCTTGTGAAAGTACTATCAAATTTACAAGTTTTGACTAGTGGAACGGTTCGATCACGAAATGGAGGCGTAGGCAATCGTGCGAACTCCGTAATCAACTGCGTGTGCAATTGTCATTATTGTTTGCATTATTTTAAATTGATTACTTAAAAGGAGTAAATTATCGACAAATATTTAAAGCCTATAAGGAGTCATAGATCAGTGTAATAATCGATTATTTTGGATCATACACTTTTTAAGTTGTTGAATTTTTATGGGAATGGGTTTTAAATTAAAAGGTTTGGGTTTGAAGTGAATGGGGCCACTTGGTGGGTTAGAAGAATTTTGAACTCTTTTGTGTTATGGATTAATAATTAAATAAATGAAATTTTATCATAGGATTAAATGCACAATATTGCGCATGGGAGATTTATAAATGATCGAACGAGGATTAAGTTGATTCAAGGTAAAAATCTTTGTTAAATAATTAAATGATGGGCATGGTTGTTAAGTTATATCAAGAAAAATATTAAACAAAATCGGGAATGAAGTTGTACAACTCTTGATAAACTTAAGTTAATTTATTAATAAGGTAAAATAACGAGATTAAGTTAGTCATTATTTTAAATAAAAATTATTAGAAAACCTAGAGAGGATTAAATCCTAAAATGATTTCGATAATTGATTAATAATATTTAATTATGAATTTAATGCCCATAGACTTATGGTTATGTAGAATTCATTAATGTGAATTTAAATTGTTTGTAACTAACGTTATCACCTTCCAAACAATAAATATTATTTCGTAGGAAACCTAGTATTTAATGGAGTTGACCAATGTTTGAGTGCGTCATAAAATTTGTGGGCGTTACAATTATAGTTGAGATAATGTCCTAGAATATTGTAGACATCCTCCTTTATATATGTAATATGTTCTGGATGGACAATAATATAGAGAAGAAATTATTTTTTGTGTAATCTGCTCTTACCACTTCACAAGTTGGGGTAAAGCTCGATAATGAGCATGTACAATGTGCTTTGGGTGTATTTTTTAATTAGTATTTCTTATAGTAAAAATACATATCATCTTTATTATCTTTAACTTTTTTATTATAAATTTATTAGGTGATTATAAATATAAAGTAAAATATTGACATAAATCATAAATTAATAAAAATTATAGTGTAGGAATATAATATTTTGAAATATGAGTATGCAATAAGCTCATATGTCATTGACATGTTTGTATTTTCATGATCTGATGCACCAAAAAATTTACAATCGACACTTTTTACAATATTATCCAATGTCACAATTATTTACGTTGTAATAATGATTCTTTTGTAACACCCACATTACACACACAAATACAAGGAAAGAACAATACCGGAATAATTTTTTTGACTCACATTATAGTTCACATGACACTACAGGGGATCACTTATGCCAACGCACAACACATGATCTACTTACATGAACACTAACCCACATAAGCAATATGAAAAACATTAGGCACATCACCGCCATTTTTTTATGACAAGAAACGACATAACAATTCAACTACATTATCAATTCCAAATGGGAACTATCCATAACAACACTTTCCCGATTTACATATTTATTACATCCATGTTTCCTTATTGACCTTATTTGTTTGAAATCACTTATCAATTATTTTATAACTAGACTCCATTATCTTTACTTTATTTAACATTTCACTTGTAGTAATCCCATCTAATTTTTCTTATTTCCCTCATCACACCAGAATGTTGTAACCTAGTTATTGGTATGAGCATATGTACATACATGATCCTTTTAGTGTTTGTTCAAGGATTCATTTTCTAAGTTTCATGTTTGATTGGATTTTCCATTTATCTTAGTTGCAAAAAGGAAGGTTCTCATGAAGAAAAGGAAGTTTATTGATTTAAGAGTAGGTAGATTACGCATTCTTTTCATATAAGCATTTAAGTTCTAAGGTCAGTCTATTTTGTTTTACGTTATGACAACTAACCATGTATCTCATCTACTTTACTTAATTTCTTAGTCACCAAGGTACTAACGAGTATGATTTCACACACCACCAGGTTTGGATTCTTGAGACAATTAAGTATTAGATGTGTGTTATGAGGAGACATTCAATTATAAATTTTACACACCTTACTATGGTCACAACTAGAGTGATTGAACACCCTTATCTCAAACAATCATCATGTAACTCTAGGTACATTCAATACTTCTTGTCAAGATGGAACTCTTGTTTAAGTGGGGTTTAAGGGGACTCACACTCAATATTATCTTGTGTGGTTAACTAAAATATTGGATCCACTTGAATCATTTTCATTCATCTTAAAATGGTTCCATTCAATTTTATTTTATTTTATTTTTAAAAAAACTTGTAACCCATTTATTAATAGGGACATTGGTATGCTCATGAGACTACTAGTCCTTTCCCTAGGGGTTCGTGTCAAGAACATGATTACATGATTTCACACCATACATTAATGCAAAATAGGACAAGGGGGATAATAAGAGGGAGTATTTATTCATTTAAAAGGTTAAGATTCACATTAAATTCTATACGAAGAGGATTCCATTCTCACCACAAGATGGTATAAATGTGTTATAAGAATGATATACATTTCACCCTTCTCCAAGCGCATCATCTTATAGTTACATGCTCACAAACTAATCATAAATTAAAATGTGGTTAAGTTTCACAAATGACTCTTAGTATTGCACCATAGAAGCCAAATGATAATAAAATTGAGTATCGAGTTCATTTATGATCCCAACTCATACAGGTGACTTCTAAGGTTAGTTAGTGATCTTCACCACCTACACTCTTCACTATACATGTGTGCCCAACCAAGAGGATATTACATTATGTTTGGGGTTTGGTTACCCATAGAGTACTACCTTAAGAAAATCACATTCTCCTTACTACACACACAATTTCAAAACCTAGGAGGGGAAACACATACTCTAGATAATGTTTGACCACATCGTTCCTATTCGTTGAGTTCACGATGATGCCACTAAGCATATAGGTTCTGATGAAAAAAATCAAACTAGGGATCTCATTTACTTAAGATATGAGGTGTCATTGAGTGTGAATAGTTAAGTTCATCGTAAGGTTTTAGTTTCTCATGTTACAAGAATCACATAGGAAGAATAGTTATGCATGAGTTTTATACTAGAGTTGATTGGCTCGCTTATATTACTTTAGTAAATTTTAAGGTAATGAACACAACACACCAATTATTTAATCATCAATTTCACACTAGAATTGCACTATAAGATATTAAATTAAATTTCATTTAATATATATATCCAACACCCTTATTTTTAATGCAGAGTGACTAATTCATCAATTTCCAAAACAATCCTTTTCACTCAATATGATAAAACAAGTATACTAACTTTATTAATTTCAGAAATAAGTATTAAATCATGTTCATAAAATTGATCATAATATTTCCTTTCAAAATAGTTACAATAATTGGCCAAGGGTCTTTCTCATTTCTATATAGGAGTAATTCAATTATGAATTTAAAAATCAAGTATTTCATTCAACCTTCTTCAATCAAAAGAATAAATGCAACTTTTTATATGTCTTCTTTCTTCATCTTTCATGAAATCCATCTGCAAGGTTGTTAGCATCCATCAGTTCATACGAACTGAGCATGATAGGTACTCAATCTTCAGAACAACATGTTCTAACTTAGTAATTTCATAAAAGGAATGTTGATTTTAACTACAATTATTCTAGGGTTCAAAAGGAACATTCAACTCTTTCAAAATTCAGCCTAAACATCTTACAATCATCAACATAATGAATCCAAGATAAACTAAGTACCTTATTTAAGTAAGAGCCAAGAAAAAAATAAATTTAAAATACATCCAAGTAAACTAGTTAATAACAACTTAGTCAACAATCTATCCTCAGCTATGCAAATAATAGCTTCATACCACGGTCATATAAACCTACACACACACACACACACACACACACACACACACACACACACACACACATAACTATAACTTGTATAACAGTTAAGATTAATCTAAGAAACAATTATAGACTTCAATACCAAACATACCATCCATACTTCGATCAAATAAACATCATTCAACACAAGTCATGCATACAAATAATGTATTCACTTTCTAGCATAAGATATATCTCACAACCTTCTCAAAATAGCATCTAGGTATACATGGCCGATTAGGCAAATCAGAAACTCACTCCATGTTGCCTAAGGGTTCATTAAGTCTTAGGTGACATCACTTAACTATGTGGCTATAATATAGTAACTTCCTGCTATGATAGGGTAGAACTCAATATATCTTTTTGCCACTAAGTGTAGAGATGTATATACTTTCAATCAATGATCAATCGTAGGGTAAGGCCCAAGGTGAGCTCTAAGCATAGTTTCAAATTAGATGAACATAAGCTCATAACTTCTTAAGATTTAAGAATCTAAGAATACCATTGAAACTGAAAGAACATAACCGTAGTAGGGAACAAATCCTATCATACAGTCTTAACTTGCCTAAAGAAAGGTTTTCTTTTTTTTATATGACGTATAAATTAATCCACTTCCATCACCAGGTTCAACCATTACCAAAACTAGCATCGATTCAACATTGACTCAATTCATTAATCAACAAGAAAACTGAAACAGTTACTAGATACCCATATCGACTTGTATGATCCTAAGGCTCGATACATCACTAAAACTAGTCAAGAAGGTCATGAAGCATCAAAACATTATACAATAGTTAAGGGAAGTCAAGACTGAAGTTACAACCTACTTCCAACCAGTATCTATTCCAAAGTGTGACTATAGACCAAGTCGACATACCACAAACCCCAAAATGGAGCATAATCGATAACCAAAGGATTCGACAAGTAGTTGCAGAAGTTAAGATCTACCACACTAAGGAATATAATCAATGTAAATCATTTATAAATAGAACTCATACCCATTTTCATATATTAGAAGAATACGAATACTCAATTCGACTTACGATGGGTGAGGACCTGTAAATGAATAACTCCATTACCATTTAAGGGTTTATACACAACTTGGGTAAAGTTGTTTAAACCAAGTATAACATTAGTAATATACAACTAACATAGATCAAATCGATTCGATGTCCATATCCGTAAGGAAATTGTTCATAGAAGGATAACAAAAAAATACCCAATACATGTTTAGGGTTTAAGAAACCAAGGAAGTAGAAACAGATACTCCAACCCTGCTTTGAACCATTTAACAACTTTCCAAGTTTGATATCGTTTAAGAAAACAAATACAAACCAGCTCATGGATATATTCCTACAGTAATCACGTTACATGCATTGGCAAGAATATAGGTTTAAAACTTAACAAGATATTCATCCATTTAAGAAACACCCAGAACCCTATAAGTTATACTATAACTTCGTAGTCATTTCAAGCATTCAGGTGGAAGAATGAAGAAAACACACAAATTTCCAAGCTTCAAATCAAATATACAAATACAAAAACCATTAACACTACTTTTATCAAGAGAAAACAACGTTCCTTTCATGAAGGCATTAAAATAGAGCATATTATTCTAAAGGGAGAGTCTATCATGCCTGTATAGTTCCTGAATTTCTTCTTCAGGCTCCCTAGTTTCCTTTCCAATGCTCACGTACTCCAAAGAAATAGTGAGATGCCCTCTGATCCCCAATATTATTTTTCCAAACAACAATGTAACAACAGTAGGTAGTGGTTTCCTCTCAGAGACAAATGGACCCAATACATTTGCAAATACAGGTTAAGTTTAATTAATTTGTTCCTGTCTATTCTTCCACAAAACCCACGTTTTTTTCTAAATACATAATATCAAATAGTTCGCCTTCCTTATGCAAGGTTCCTCATTTGTATACACGTCTACCAAAGCAATTACAACTACAAAATCTAGAAAAAAAAATCCTCTATCTTCTATGCTTTAGATGGGTCTCTAAACCCTATTTCAGAGGCCATATTTTGGCACAGGCTGGGAGACATTGGAAGAGGGGGTAGAAATACTGCTTAAAATCTATAAATGCATTTTATTGAAACTTTCTAATCCATTTTAACAAACCAATTTTGTTCGTATTTTGTAATTGTTTGAGTCCATGAGACCACGTTTCCAGAATTGGTCGAACAGTTCACATGCCACGTGCATGCTTTGATATTTTCTTACACACCTACTAGAGCACTTTACAACTGCAACGTGATACAAAATTCCTTTCCATTATCATGTAGTGGGAATCCATGCCTTGTACAAAGGATCTTATGCTTTGATGGGTGTCCAACCCTGCTCCAGAGTTCACATCTTGGCCCACACAGGGAGTATGTAGGAATTAAATTGGTCGGGTTTGAGACCTATTTGTTAACTAGGTGAAACATAGTGACTTCTTGTAAGGAAACCCATGTCTTCTATCGTCACACGCATCTTTCCAAATACTGCTAAATTTACAATGTTAACTTGGTTTTAGTGTGGTTACAATCCTGGATCTCAAAATAAAGTGCTTGTATTATTATGCAAGGAAATGGAAGGTCGACTAGGCGTTGATGAAGCCCATGTGATGTGTCAGCCCTCCTGACACAGGTCAACCCCTTCCACATGCCTCTAATCACCAACCACCTTAAATTTTCAACACCTTCTACATGGGTTTCCTTTTTTTTTTAAACTAATTTTTTTAATAAGCCCGACACTACATTTCCCTACCCTTATAAGAGCATCATCCTTGATGCGACACTACACCGAATCTTGAAGGGTACATAAACAAGAAAGTAAATAATGAAACATGTCATTTAGAAAATCAACTAGTTGGTACAATGCGTCCTGAGGAAGCAAGTAACTTTCCGTGATATCTTAAATTTTAATGCTATGTGAAGATTGGCAGTTCTCTTTTACTTTATTACTTAGTCTTTTCCTTTAAAATATTTATTAATCTCAACTCTTAGTATTTCATTTTTTAATATTTTAGTTGTCTTATGTTCGTGGGTTTGACAAACTAACATCACAATACCACATCAAGGCCAAACACAACACTAATGGTTCACAAGACATCATGATATGTACCTTGACAACTATATCACATCACAAGAACTCAACCAAACCATGGAAAGAACATACATGACCCACTCAATATAATACTTGTCACACACCTTCCCCTCACACAAAATTACTTACAACATAAGCAGACTATAACAACATGGAATTCCCAATCAGTACACATATGAAGGTTTTCACGCAACTCAAAACCATAACTATAGCTATATAGGGTCAAGATGGAAACAACATCATACCAACAATGAGGAGCATCAATCCTCAACATCACAAAACACAACCAGGACTCACAAGAGTACACATAAATCATAATACCAATGCCATACACCTCAAAACATCACAAAATAAATCCATATACCTCCCAAAGTATAACCAACAACTACATATTCCTCCCAAAGCATCACAAACAAAAAAATAAACATCCAAGTACACTAATCACATACACATAAGTCTCTTATGTCTCCCTCAAGTCTTTTATGCCTCCCTCAAAGGGGTCGGTCATCTTATGGCTCTAGGCACATAGGATCTAGACACCCCTAACCCAAGTGACATAATAACTCATGGTTCAACAATCTCCTATTTATTTGTAATCCCCTTGGGGCGTAATCCCATACAACGAAGCGAGTCCATAGGTTCAACCACTCCATGGTGCATCCCATGACCCTTTTCCATACATTACGACATTAGAACCATCATAACAATCTGTTTCAAATGCCAAGTTACAAAAATGCAAAGCCTTGGGATAGGCTATAAAACCTTCAAACATGAAAATCAATTTTAAATCTAGGTAAAGCGAATGGCCAAATAGCCATAGTGAAAAAATCCGCATGTTAGTGTAACAACCAAATAAAATGCCCAAAATATAAGAACATATCAATTAAGAAAACTATTGGTTCTTGCAAGAAAAAGGAAAATGTTTAATTTATGAATAAAATATGTATAGAGAATAACACATCACAATAATTATGTGGCCTTTTATGGCCACCAAAGTGGTACTCAATGATTTGTTGGCACTCAGACATCAAGCCTCAACTTGTAAAATAACATATCAAATAATACAACTATCATCATCTCTATCTGAATCATCCCTCCATACTCCCACAAGGATCAACATAGTCAAAATCACATAGGATTGTTCGATGGACAACCCAATAGGAGAGAGAAGGGGATGCTAGTTTGCATAAGTTGAGCCTAAGGCAGTGCACATCCATAATATATTGAGAAAAATAAAATTATACTAAATAGATAGAAGTGGATTTTCAAAGGTCTATAGAAGACTCCACTTCCGCATCCGTAATCAGCTCAAGACTATGCAAACCTGGTCCACTCCTCCTCTCTCCACATATACATTCTTAACGATTTCTCCTTAGGGTAGGAAAGTCATGTAAGGTTCATAACATAAAACATAACTACTTCACTAATGAATGAAAATTCTCACACATTAACCATAGCGTCTTACACATGGTATATATATAGGGTACAACACAATCAATACTTTCACGGGTTACGATACATCACATTTCCACATAATGCACATAGGGTGTAAATACTACATAATAGGGGTTATACAATCCCCATACAGCCTATTTCACTTCATGAATCATCTCATATTAAATCAATTCATGATGAACACAGTGAATAACATTACAACATAGAATCAATTATAGGACAACATGGTGACACATAATTCATCACTACATGGTGGTGACATTACTATACAATCCAATCCACTATACACCAATCTTTGTCATACAACACATCAACACACCTACATATCACAAAATGATAAGATGCTCCAACACACCACCATCCATAAAAACATTCTTCTCACACATACAAAGGAACACATCACACATGGACTCCTCATTGAATCCATGAAAAAGGAGAGTGAATACTCTCATCACAAGCACATCAACATGATAAAAACACACACTAAGCGACATGCACCACATGTGCATTCATAATATCACAATTACAACATTGGTCACATAACAACATATATCACATTACTCTTCCAATCTCCACCATCACCATGTAGAATCATCACAACTCCAATCCATCCCAGAGGTTCGAGTGCATGAACCTCCGCTCTAATATGAAATTTAGGCGTTATAGTTGTAATATTAAAGTTGTGCTGATTACAAGAATATTTTTGTGGAAATGGTTACAATTTTTAGTATGACGTATGTATAATTTAATATGTTAATGATATAGTTGCGGGTGGACTTCACACAATTGGATTCACAATTTTATCTTCCATATCTACATAAATTTTGTAGAATATTGTGAATACAAGATCAATAACTATTTTCCTAATTATAATGAGAGAAAAACCACATTGATTTCTTATGAAGACTCTTCCACATACTTATTATAAGGCTTTTTTTGTAATCTATGCTCCTTTTAAGTACTCGCAAAAAGTAAATGAGTAAAATTACTTATAATTTTCAAGTATATTTATTACACCTAGAAACCAAAATACTAGTTTAACATCTTAAATGACAATTGAAAAACCACGGGCACACTTACTTATTCGTGACTAAGTTGCATTTTACATGTGGTTATTTGTATGCCCACATTTTACACACAAATACAACAGAAAAATACAAGAATAATTTTTTTACTTGCATTGCCCACTATGCAACACCACATGGGATCAATAAATAAATTTAACACCACATATAAGACACCTACACAATTCATCAACTCATATAGTAACATGAAAACACCATATACATGTCAATGTTACACTTTTCCTAATGAACAAATGCTGTAATGACCCAACTACAAAAAAGGGACTTAAGGATTGGAAAATCCCAACACATCATCACCATCATTACATCTTAGTTACGATTAACATTCCAAGAACATTATAATGCAATGATAATTCTCTTTTTCCACATGCGATTCTTAAATTCATTTCACATTCAACTCGAGTTCGACCATTTAAGCTTGCTCTTTATCCCTTACGACAATCTCCATAACATACATAATTATTTTCCATATTTCAAATTGCATACATAGTTCCTACATTCTCTCATTCTTATGTTAAGATTATGCTTCTCAAACATTTATTCAATGATAAAATTTTACCCTTTCTACGCAAGTGAATCGGACGTGATGTCATGAAAGAAATCTTAGGATTTAAGGGAGATTTAGATTCAAGATACCTTTTCCCATAAACATTCTTCAATCATGATATCTTTATTTCCCTATCATAGTTAATATAGTTCAATAACTTGTTGAATCCATTCAACATTTCCACATCAAGAATTTTTTTATATTTATATATATATATATATATATATATATATATATATATATTTTGTTTTCTCGAAGTTTGATCTCACCAAGGGCAATTCATATTCTTTTTAACACATGAAAATGTCTAATTGAGTTATAAGGACTCCAAGAGTGACATTATTCCTAACCTCAAATATCATTTTACTCTTATATGCTTTACTCTTACATCACACTATGGTCTCATTATAGGAATTGTTTTGTAACAATTGTAAATAACATAACAAATAATTTTCACTAATGGATTCACTAATGTAAGGAGTGTAACCTAGCACGATACATTCCATTTATTTTCTCTTATACACTATAGTATTAAACACATGCTTTAACCAAGACACCCACTTGTGTCATTTAAATCCCACCATAAGATCAATCATAGGAATATCACTTACTACTTTTGTTTGGTTTTGAGCCACTCACTATGGTACGAAGGGCAGCTCCGCACATGGGGTAACGAGGCCATTTTTTTTTACTAGTTTCTAGACTTCTCTTAAGTCAAATTATTTTAAATATAATTGCATTTGCTAAGAGTTATGTACAATTTCCACCCACAAGTTAACCCCTTAAATAACCAAGGTTCGGTGTAATTCCAATTTCTCTTAAGGATCTATGCCTAATTTGTATATGATTTTAAGGTGAGAGGAAATATTTATGGTAAGCAACCTTCATGAAATACCAAGCTGATATGTTGTTAGTGAAAGTAACACATTTATCTATGAGGAACTAAAGAGATCATTAACAAGATTTTAAGTCATAGTAAAACTATTTCACTAGCTCCATTTGTGTCATCTATATCCCACAAGGAATTCATTCGATGATAAAGTTGATTTCTAGATCTAGCTTTGTAAGACTTGGTAGTCCACTAGGATACTAAGGAAGTGTTAGTTCTACTTACTCCATATATGGTAAGGTTACATCACATAGTCGTTGCTTCAAACAATGACTCTTAAGTTATAGAAATGATCTATTAAATACATTTCTTAGGTGTAGTACCAGAAAACTTAGTTGTGAGGATTAATTATCTCTTAGGATGATAGTGTTTTGCAAACTAATGTGGCTAGAATGAGAGGGAGGGTACAACAAGTGTTAAATACTAAATTCGAGATACATGGTTGAATAATAACAAGTTCTTATCATATATTTGAGTTTATATATGAAACAAAGTAACTATCTAGACATTGATTGCTTGATCATGTAAACCATAAGAAACAAATTTAAATCCAAAAGAACTTAGGATGAAGTAAACAATAACATTTTTACCCATTTGCATTGTTAAATATCTTCCTATTTTATCATTAACCGAGTTTCGTACCTCCATTATGTGCCACTCTACTAGTATTCAAATGTTAACTTTAAAATAAAACATAAACAAACCACATATATTTCTAGACATAATACTTGAAGCATAAGAATCCAAGAAGAAGAAAAATTCAACACAAAATTTTCAATGATGTTATTCTCGTTAATTAACTCTATCTAATATTTGTAACCTATCTCAAGGTACAATATTTCAATGCCATTTCATTGATTACAATATATCGATTCTCTTATTCCATCTTGTTTGGAGTACCTGCAACTAATGTTGCATCGAGTCCTAGGACTAGTATGGAAATCCCCTACACTCAAGCATAATTTTCACGAATTCATCATTTCAAAAAATCGCAGGCACAATCGAATATGATAGAGATACTGGAGAGAGAGAGAGAGAGAGAGAGAGAGAGAGAGAGAGAGAGAGAGAGAGAGAGAGAGAGAGAGAGAGAGAGAGAGAGAGAGAGAGAGAGAGAGAGAGAGAGAGAGAGAGAGAGAGAGAGAGAGAGAAGAGTAGGGGAAGGAGGAAAAAAATCTAGGATTAATTTTTTTCTAAATCACCATAACATCTCATATCCAATTTTCATTTCTTTTCAACTCGAATACATTCACTACAAGAGAATGGGTGCTTTATCCACAAATTTTTCACAATTTTATTGTGGATTACTTACTCAAAATTGTGAATCCAAATTTGTGGACTCCACCCACAATAAAATTGTTGAAATTTACACAATTTTAAACTTTGTAGAACTTGTCACAAATGTAAAATTGTGAAACTTTTCACAAATGTGAAATTGTAGAAGTAACCACAAATTTGAAATTGTAAAAATTTTCACAATATAAAATATGTGTAAATTTATACAATTGTAAATAATTTCATATTTTTACTTATTATGAATTTGTTTACATTTTTTTTTAATTGTGGAAAACATATTAAATTCCAAAGTTAAAGTAAATTATATACATATATTTTAGATAATATCAATATTTAAAATTAATACGAATTTAAATTTATTAATTAAAAAATTAGATTTCTATTTTTAAATGATTTTTTTATTTCTATAATTTATTCAAAAATATCACAGATTTTTAAAATAAAAAATGAATATAAAATAATAATAAATAAAACCAACCAATAAATAAACACAAAATAATATAAATTTCATTTATGTAAAAAATATATAAAAATTATTGATGTTGAATATAATTGTAACTTTGAGCATAAATATATATGAAATCTTAAATCAGATTTTTTAAAATTATAAATGATATCAACATAGTGTATTCAATGGTTATTCAAAATGTTAAAGAATCATAAAATAATGTATTGCAAATTACTCGATCTTGATTTCCATAGTCATAGTCTAAATATATTACATCCACCCTCAAATAAAAACCGTAACTGTTTCCATAATTAAGGTAACTTTCTTCACATGCAAGCCATTCATAAACATCAATGAACAAATTGCTATAAAATTTAAATATATGTAATTAACTTGTATAACAGAAAAACCATTCTTAAACATCAGTCAAAAAATTGGTATAAAATTTAAATAAATTAGATACCTTCATACATATGTTTTTTCTCTCATGAACTTTATTTTCCAATATATATATTTTGGAATATAAACGTTTCCTCTTTGAGAATAATTCATTTTGGGGGTATTTCAATACTCTTAAACATATTTCTTTTACCTATCTTACAATCCCTACTTCAATCAACTTATTTTCTCACTCATCTTGCAGTTCCTTTTCTGGAGCATGAACTTTATTTTCCAAAAAACATTAAGTGAAACATATTAAAGATCATTGTATGAATTTATCAGGCCACACATTCCTCCACATCTTTCTTCATGTTTCCCACGATTCAACCCTCTTTTAAAATTTGGTATTGTTTAAGTTCTTTTGTCCGACGATTCCAATGATACCTCAACTTTCTGCACAAAATACTGTAAGATATTTTTAAAAAATGCAAGCATGACATTATTTTAAATTAATATGAAATGTTAAAAAAAATTACAGCATGATGATGGTTCATAGTTTATAAGATCATATAGTAAAATTTCCAGAAATGATCAAAAGCATTAAAGGAATACTGCCAATAAAAATAGAACTACAAAGAATCTGATCTGCTGCATATAATGCTTATAGAAAACTCAATAATTTGAGTCACCAGTGTTACCAGAAGTATTTTTGAATAAAAATAATATAAAATATATTTTTCCAAACACTTATTGTAAGAGAAAATGTAGACCGAATCATATGCATATCATCTAACTTCGTTGTAATAGCATCTAAGTTCAAAGAATGTTACATTGGCACGTGGTTCGAGCACTTCTACATTTTTGCGGCAGACGTGAAACCTCCGATTTGTAAAACAAATCACAAGATCCAATGAAAGTCAAAGGAAGATGTCCATCTAAGTATAGTTATTTTTGACATGGATCCATATGTGGGATCAAATGTAGACAAGAATTGATCATTCGAAGAAATTTCTGGTGTAAATGAGCCAAATATTTAGTATTGGTACAAATTCACATCGAGCGTTGAAGAGCTCATAGGAGATAATAAATGAATCTCTACTGATAAACGCATCTTCCACTCACGAGAGCTCGAACATGCATGATGCATCATTCCTTTAGCTTCCATTTATTCCATGTTATAATCGAATTACGATTTAACACGGACCATCTGTGTTTTCTTTTTTTTGAATATAATTCTTGATTCAAACAAATCAATTGAATTAGATGCACACTCATTGATTATATGCATGCGTAAATGCAGCAAAAATCAAATGCATGCGTTAATTCACCAAAATGAATGGCATGAATGTAGACTAAATACATTACATGCATAAATACGGTAAAAATTAATTACACGTGTGATGAACAATCTTGCTTTAAATTTGTGAAAGTCATGGATTTATTACCATAAATAAATAATAAAATAATTATACTTCAATTTTAATGTACACAAGTTTTAAAATATTAACTATGTATTTTTATATTTAAAATTGTTTTATTGAAATTAAATATTGCAAGAGTATCCATATAATTCATTTTCAATTTTTTTTTTTCACTTTGTAAAATCTAAAATATGTTTTAAGTAATATTTATTATGTGGAGTATGGATTAGTAGTATTTATTATGCGAGAGGATAAACGTTGCTTTATTAAATTTTGCATATTTTTGCGGTTATTAAAATATTTTAGAATTCACTATATTTAATAATAAAGAATATTATTGGAATAAATAAACTCGGCTCCAAAATCCATCATATGAAAAATATATTACTATTTATAATTAGATTTTTCTAAGAAAAATAATTCTTTATTATGTTTAAATAGATATCAAAATTCGAGATCATAATTAAAAGTTAAAGCATAACTATCCCAGAATTGCTCTTGGGGTAATTAGTTTATCTTATATTGTATTTTATCTACATTATATTACAATGCTATAGATTATCCACAATATTATTCACAAAAACAAACTTCACACAACTAGAGTTTAGGTGTTATTACTAGTGTAAATTATTTTAAAATAGAGTTATGTGGTGTATTGAATATCCATGATACATAAATTTAATATTTTGTGGCTAACACACAATAAGAACTTAGTGATGTGAAACTAAACTATTGGGTATTTTATTACTATAAATTATCAACTAAAGTTATGTGGTGCATTGAGTTATTGCTAATTCATACATTTTACATTTGTGAATAATACATAGTCGAAGTCTTAGGGATGTAGATTTTTCTCATTTTCTATTTGAATCTTAGAAATACTATGTAAATTCTAAATCTCCATACATGAAATAATATGAATTGTCACAATCTAAAATTGTGTGAATTATCCACAATATAATGATACATTATATAGTGTGGAATATTAAAAACTAAAATTATGCAATGAAATACCATTTTAGAATACATATATTTTACATTTTGTGGGTAATATGTATGTCAATAATTCTAATTTTAAGACAATGTTATTTCTCAACATTTGGAAATTAATATAATATTTTCACAAAAATGTTAGAATATGAATATTCCACAAATTTTCAATTTTATTTAATAAAATTGTGGAATATTCACATTATTTTTTAATAAAATCTATCCATTTTATGTTCATGATTCACAATTTTTCTACAAAATGATTATTTTGTGAATACCATTGTGGATAAATGATCCTTTGTCTAGTAGTGATTTTGACCCATTTGTATTTTCAAAACCCAATCAACACTTTCATAATCATCTCTAAAGAGAGAAAGGGAAGACATAGTAAGTATGGATTTCATTTTCCTTCCTATTCATCATATCATAATCACATACATTATCAAAATTTTCATTTCATTTCCAACCCATGAACATTTATAAGTCATTTACATTTTTAGAACCGATCAAATTATTAGAGTTACTTCTAGAAAAGAAAAAAAAAAGGAAGGAAAAAGAAACATTATTATTTCCCAAAAAGTATTCCTACTGATAATTTGGTCAACCCATACTCTATAAAGTGTGGAAGCGATATGGTCAAGGTTACGAGGTTAATTATGGATCAACATAATCCTTAGAAGGTGTGTTTAGTAAAGTTGGTGCAAGCTTGCCAAAACATCTAAAGTGCTCACAAATTTGGCCTTGAAAAACTTGTTTTAAGTTTGAACACAAAGTTTGATGATTTATGTATACTCTCCCATTTGCATGTAATTCATCATATTTTACTGAAGTTTATTATAGAGTAGAGTTGATGTTACTGAGGAAACACTTGGGCCAATTATCGTAATTATGACAAAAGTAACTCTTATCAATAAGTGACATTTGGGCCCCAAAGCCACCACAAAACTAGTTTCCCAAAGAATTTTCATTGAAATGAAGATGGGTTACGATTCTCTTGTTGGTGGTCTAGGGATAAGTGCACCAAAGTCGTTTTCATTTTCGCTTGAACTAAGTAGTAACCATAGGTCGAAACCAATCACGTTTTACTAAAAGAGTACATCACTATAAGTGGTGATAAGCTAAGTGGGCTTAGAAATTCAACATGCAATGACATTAATTAAGATCAAACAACTTGGTTAAGTTTCCCCATAGTGTCTCATGTTACCTGGGGTCATACGAGGAATTTGGGTTTGCTGATATATTTTCATGTGGCTCTACATGCACATAACTTTCGGGGTCATAATTATTTTATGTTTTACAATTCCAAATGAAGTAAGGTTTTTTTCATTAGTTGGAGTTATAATTCCTAATAATTAATATTTAATTTCTAAATGAAAGAAATGAGGAAAGTTTGAATCTAGTACAAGAGAAATTGCAAAGTCCCCACCTTTTCCCAACACTTGTTAAAGACATCAACTTGGAATTATTTTTTTGCCATGGCGCTTGGTGAAAAACCATTTGGTTGAAAGCTTCCAATTCCTTTTTCACGAATCCATTCTATGAATATCTACCCATCATGGCATTTAATAAAATTTTCTTCCTTCTGGAGTTTTATCTAATAGTTCACGTGTTCGACATAAATGTATCCACCACATGGAGTGCCCAATAAAATATTCATACCCACACCATTTGTATTTGCTTGAAATCACTTTTTAATGGTAGCCACTTTACCAAAAACCCAAAAGAGATCCCATCGAGTTGGGTGAGCTAAGATATGATAGTTCAACATTAGGAGGAACCCACATGACCAAGCTAACTCAATGATCATTGAAAAAAGAAGAGCCCATATTCCCAATGCAAGATCTTGACTAGATACCATCAATCCGAGCCATAAGAAAACATAAAGCTCAAGTTCAAAGCCACTACAACCAAGCTCACCCATTTTACATGCTACACTCCCTCAATAATACAAATTTCACAATGAATCGAACTATAACAATGAGCAAGAGCCATCAATCGAAGTGAACAAGTTATCAATGACCCGGATCGACACTTTGAGTTAGTAGAGATTGACACTCGTGCAAGAAAAGTAATAAATATCCATGACTCATCTCTTCAAGACACAATCTTGATTCAAACATCACGGCTCGAATTATCAAAATAAAACCCATAAATAACGTGAGAATCGAGCCTAAAGATCACAATCTTTACCTCCTAGTAGTGTAAAGAACAACGCCCATATTTTGGGGGCAAATAGAGCATACATGCATAAAAGGATAAAATGGCACCCCACAAATGTCTGCCAAATAAATCCCGTCTCACATAAAACATAGCACAATTAATATGCAAAGCTAAAGTTGCACCTAACTCGAGGAAACAAAAATACAAAGCTCGACATTGAATTAAAAAAACAATGAACCATGCAGGGTCGATTCACCTAATAAAGCAAGAACTCAATACAAAGTTCGAGCCGTTACAAACACTAGCTTGAAGACATAATAAGCCTAGACAAACAAAGGGCCTAAGTTGAGTCATACTAAAGAGCTCAAAATGGCCAAATCTACAACCAATCCAAGTTAGCAAAGAACTCGAGTACATAGAGCAAACTATGGAGACCACTCCAGGCAAGGTGAAAACAGTGGCCACAACAACGAGATATAAAAAAATCATAAGCACAAGCAGTCATGGGCAACACAAATAGCGAACCAAAGGAAAAATGCAGAGCTTTCAAAAACAAAACAATGGCGGCCTCCTCCATGGTTTAGTACAACTTGTACAACAGTTGCAAGGGTTTCATGTGGTTACAACTAGAGAGTGATACAATGTGCTTGAATTATTGAGCTTATTGAGCAAGGAGAAAGATAGGTTCCTTCACAACAGATTTACCATACAACAAAAAGAAAAATATGACTAGACCAGCACCTCACACGATCTCTCGCTGCAACTATCCAAATACTGCTAAATTTACAATGTTGGCACAGGTTTCAATGTGATTGTATTATTTTACAAAGAAAGTGATAGGTTTGAAAGGATGTTAAGGGCAGCCATTCCCTGCCAGAGCCAACGACTACCGTCCACTGAAAATGCACCTATGCATGTGGGTAAAAATATCATGCATCATGTATTGCCATAGCACATTGCCCCTGCGTGGGGAAGGAAGACTCTCACCAGAAACATGATGTAACGCACAAACATGACGTGGGAGATGATATTTGGGATTGAATGTAAATTCCAATAATGCAAATTAGACACGGCCCCGCCCAGACATTTCAAATTAGGCATGATGTGGAACAGGATAACCACAAGGCGGATTCAAAAGCATTGAAGCGGCCGGGAAAGAGCCAGAGAAAGCCGACAGTGTTGTGGATACAGGGGATCTTGTCCTCACCAACTGCTTTACAATACTCAGCGATTTATCACTTGTTCTCCATGGCCATTCTCCTCTTGTTGATGACTGTGCATTCTGCGCGAAGACGCCTCTTAAAGCGGTGGCCGACCCCTCACCACTGTCTTGTTTCAGGTCTGCCCCACTTCAAACTTTTCTTTGTTTTCATTTTTATTGACTGACAATGATAGTCATCGTTACATATGACAATGAGTGTGTATTTTTCGGGGAAGCTGTATGACCTGGATTCGTCTATATATGAAATTTTAGAGCAGCTCAAGCAGGCGGTGGAGGCTTTCCGTCAGAATGGAGTGCGGTGCGTTGCCGACATTGTCATAAACCATAGGACGGGATCCGAGCAGATGACTGATAGAGTGTATCCAAAAACAGGCCAGGGATCCAGAATTTGAATGGTGCATACACCAAAGGCCAGGCTTATGGAGCCGCTCTACCAAGATACAGGACACATCTTGCCAAGAAAAGGAGATCCTGATAACCCACTTTCTTTTTTCAAAGTCTGTCGAATATGCATGTCTGTTTTCTTTGTGTGTCTGTCCATCTGTCTTTGACATCTCTATATTCTCACCTATCTGTTGTTTTCTAGTTTAGTATGATCTATATATCTAGGGTCTGCCATTCTGTTGTTCCTATGTTTTAGGATCTGTCACAATCTTCTTCTGTGGTCCTAGGCTAACCTGTACTAAGAGCTGCCACACCCTCTTGCAATATCTTCATATCTTTCATGCACTTCCAATATAAGCTTTTGAAATGCATTTATGAAGGGGTGGTTTTTCTGCGTTAAGTTTTATGTTTTACATGAGGTATGTGATACTGATACCCTTTCCTGCAATGTCAGTAAATCTCTGAAATCTTTATGGTTTTAGCGCCTGATAAGCCTTTGTGTAGTCCCTATCTATTTACTCCATGTTTAAGCCTCCATTCACTGTCTGATATCTGAAACTTAAGATCTTAGTCTCTATAGTATTTATATGATTCGTGGAAGCTTTGATTATTTGGACTCTTGGGGGGGGACCTCTGCACTGTATTTGAGGAAAAACACTGCTTGGTGGTCCTTGTTTGGAAGCCATAAATAAATTTGTATAAGTAGGAGCTTCACTATGTAAAGAAAGTTAGTTCTATCATGTAGTTCAAAGTAGAGATATATATGTAGTTTAAATCATGTAGACTGCATGTCTTCGCATGGGCTGTTTGCATCTTTTATAGTCTGCAATTGACCCTGTACAAGGCTGGGAAGAAGAATGTATTTCATATATCATCAATATCAATATCAGATCCATTACAAGTTATACATGCCGTGGCAATGGTTCGTTTTCTTTGATGAGATAGGAAATCTTTGTGCTGATGATTTATCATTGTCTGAGTATCCAATATTTGGGATCCTCTTTTCTTCATTCTAATGATTAGAAAGCAGGTGTAAATGATCAACTAAGAACCTTGACATCTATCTCAAGATGACACGTTCTTTTTCAGAACTCTTTTCTTTTTTTTTTTTGAGTCAGAGCTCCATATAAATTGGCCAAAACAAAAACATTTGCAGCAAGCAAGGACTATCCCAATTGAGTTTCCTTGAATGAATTGAAATAATTCTATGTTGTTAAATGTAGCGTTTGTTACATTGTTGATGGCGTGGGATTCCTGAGTAATTCAGAACTTTCAAATTCTTTCTTAGATTGCTCTACTTACCCTTTTTGTAATTAGTTCTCTTGGATGGAATAAATACAAACTATACCGTTAAATGGAAAGCTTGTTGAATTGTTAACTAAAGCTTGCAAAATTCTTTCTCAAATAACTCATTATCCATTTCTTAATGTCTCGTTTTTGATGTATCTGTTACCTATTTCAAAAAAATTCAAAAATAAAATATTCAGCGTTCTCTTTCAACATCCCTCTAAAATTAATGAAATTCTATTTACCCAAAACCTTAATAACACTTTTATGAGTTCGTGTACACACAATTTTCAGGTAAAGTTCAGATACCCAGTTTGATTTTGCATTTTTATCTACTCAAGGTGAAATATTTTAATTTTTATATATAATAGCATGGAGATCATGAAGTATAGAATGTGAATTCAGTATACAGGAAATAACATTTATAAGAAAACTCAAAACAGCACACATTATATTTCAGTGACGAATTTAATGAACTAAGAATATGGTGGAGCATAAAAAAATAAAATTGAATAATTATATGGGAGGACAATATGTAATAAAACTAAATATATGTCATACGGGAGCTTCTGCAAGAAAGAAGTAGGAAGGATTAATCTGTTTTCATTAATGATTTGGGTTTTGAGGGCTTTGTTTGTAATCCTCAGGACAAAACCATGATGGTATAATCCTCTGAGTGAAAATGTTTTTGGTTTTGGCTCCAAAGGGTGTGGGAGACCCACAGTAAATGTTTTTCAATGACCACTAATTATTTTTGTCACCTAATAGGTGCATTAATTATTTTTCAACTAATAGGTGCAAGGATTATATAGTTTGTTTCTGATTACGAAAATTTTTCAAGTATATTCCCATCTTATGTTAAACTATGAAAGTGGATGAATTCTTATGGAGCATCATAAGATGCCAATAGGAATTCTTTCCATTCCAAATCTCAATCTCACAACATTATGTAAAAATGGTTGGTGGTAGGAGATGGTATACATTCTTTTTAGTACACCACATTTTATGATAATTTTGTTTTACATATCTTCAATTATTAGAGACTTATATTCTCAAGAAAACTTTGGCATAGGGTAAGAAAAAATAATTTAGTTCATTGCACTAATAGTGATACCTACTTAAATTATTTTTCCCATCTCATATTATATACCTTTTAAAAATGACTTCAATTTTATGGAAGTAAATTTCAAAATGTTGTCCAATAAATAACTAACAATAATAATTATATTATATATAATGTTTAAACATATGAATATGCCATACATAAAATAGAAAAATCAATCAACAAATATATATTCAATAAATAATAATAACATGAGTGTTATATTGATATTGAAGATGTAGTGGATGCAAAGAAAATTAATGAATATGCAATACATAAAATAGAAAAATCAATCAACAAATATATATTTAATAAATAATAATAACATGAGTGTTATATTGATATTAAAGATGTACATAGTGGAGGCAAAGAAAATTATATGCTCAAGAATGATTGAATTCATGCATCTAAAGAAGAAACAAAGCAACCCACAAAAATTGGTTGCTTGTGAGGGTGTCATGGTCAATACATTAAAATATATGACATTATAAAAAGTCATGCAAATAAGAAAGACTGACCACAAAGAGAAACACAATGATATTGATTAAGCATGGGGACCTTCTTCACAATGTTAACAAATTTGTTATTTATAAATATTGTGAATTATGACATTTCATATGTATACTTAAATACACACACACACACACACATTAGGTAAGTGACACAATTACTATCATATTTTACTCTTTTTATTTAGATGTTACTTCTTAGATACACAAATATTTGTCAAATTTGTCTATGATTTATATACAAATAGTTGTCGTATTTGTCTATTATTTATAAACCATATTATTAAGTATAATATTTTTATAGCTAATTTGTTAATCCATGTCATTGTATATTATTATTTTTCTTTGGATTCTTCGTAATATACTTCTTTGTTATGTAGCTATTTGTCAAATTTTCTTATGAGGGGCATACATTTAAGCTCAAGGAAAAATAAAAATATGTGAATATGTTTTTAAGCCAAACTTAGGAAGTCTTCATGAAGAATTGAAGTGTGCAATCTTTGAGTTTTGGTGTTTTTGTTGTTTTAGCAATTCATTCTCGTCCATTATTTATAAACTATGTTAATGAATATAATATTTATGTAGCTAATCTGTTAGTCCTTGTCATTGTATATTATTATTTTTCTTTGAATTCCTCACAATCTACTTCTTCATTATGTAAATATTTGTCAAATTTTCTTAGGAGGGGGTATACATTTAAGCTGAGGGAAAAACAAAAAAATGTGAACATGTTTTTAAGCCAAACTTCGGAAGTCTTTACAAAGAATTAAAGTGTGCAATCTTTGACTTTGGTGTTTTTTTGTTGTTTTAACAATCTATTCTCGTCCATTATTTATAAACCATGTTATTGAGTATAGTATTTATGTAGCTAATTTGTTATTGTTTTTTCTTTAGATTCCTCATAATCTACTTCTTGGTTATGCAAATATTTGTCAACTTTGCTAAGCATTCGCAAAAATTTAATTTAAGGCAAAAACTAAAACAAAAGACTATGTATTTATGATGTAAATTTGTGGATGTCTTTTAAGTAATTTAGTGCGCAATTACTTATTTTTGGTGTAAATTTTGTTGGTCTAAAAATCCATTATTTATAAACCATGCATGTAATTCCAAAACAACAACTTAGCAAGGGGAAAAAATACACCCAAAGAAAAGTTTATGAGAGAGAGCACTAACATACACATTCATTACAAATACGAAACAACAATGTTCCAAAATATGGAAAATTATCAAGGGAATACAAGTACATCATTTCTCATATATCTAAAATACAAAAGAGGTGGTAATTCCTATCTATATATCCCCAGTGTACCAATGGGCTCCACCAAAGAGTCTTAATGCATGAATGAGCATATTTCTTCTCTTCTTTTTCTTCTATCTTATCTTCTTTTTCTTCTATCTTAACATCTAAAATCTAAATTTTAATTTTGACAGAATTCTCTGAAACATGAAATCCTCCTTTTTATAAAGATAGTTCTTATGTATGTGTTTGATTGGGAAGTGACACTTCTCCCTTCCAAGGTCATGCTTATCACTCCAAAAAGTTTGTAAAACACATTAACTCCCTCTTACACAACATCATGTGAAGGAAACACTTCCTTGCATCACATTTCACTTATGGTCTCCTCAGTATACATTGATCCTATATCATCATAAGTATCTCTAAAATATATCCCAAACCTATGTCATAATTAATGAACGCTAAATTGTGTCATAAAGGAGCCCCAAGTTAAGTTTTCTTCTATTTAGAATTAGGTATCACATCTTATCCAAGTTTACAACTTTGAGCCCCACCTAAATGGATTTATCCCTCTTTACACTAGGTTGCACAAGGTTCAAAGTGATCTCAAAGGTTCCTATACCCTTTTTAACCTTAGTAGAGTAAAATGTTGTTTTGTTTTAAGGTGAAAGTGGAGAAAATTCTCCCTAGTCTTCTAGTTTATTATTCATCTCATAATCAAAATCTTCCCACTTGGGAAGGTTTCCATCACTTTCACATTTGGAGCAAACATCCAACACATAAATTCAACTAATTGAAGATCGAAAATGAAATGATAAAAAGACACACATGTTCATACGCGCCACACACACACACACACACACACACACACATGAGTCTATTTGATCTATAAATGAAAATGTGTAAAAAAGTGAGTGTTATATCTAATGGACCCTTAGAGGATAGAAATTACATGGTTATTGTAACGAAGTTATACCATATTAAAATCACTAACACATGGTTAGAAAAACATGATAGATTCGACCCCTACCAAACTTATCATCATGTAGTAATACAATGCTCTCAAATTCTCACCATGAATTTGTAAAAACGTTTGAAACATAAATAAGCATGGATGACAATTGACAAAATATTTAAAATTGGTTGGATGTTGTAATGGTTGGTACAAGTCACTTGGAAGTGTTCAAATTTGTCTTTACATACATTTCAATACAACTTTATACAAGTGATTTTGACATGAGACAAAGATCTCATTTTTTTGGATTTTTCAACCTATCTTTGCATATATTTCAATAGTAAAACTTTAAATTGGTGGTTTTGATAAGAGAAAAAACCCTCCTTTTGTCGGTAAACTTGTGGTTTTGGTGATACTTGATTCTGTTTATTTCGCTATAACAAACAATTTCAAAGTCTTTATCAACCTTGATTTGTAAGGAGAGTATTTATAAATAATAGACTTCCAATTATTTTAATAATTCATAGTTTGAATCAGTTTTGATTACTTAAAAACACTAGGCTAACTTAGCAGAGCATAATTATAAGATCAAATTGGATAAATTGGTGACATTTATTATGGTTTTGCTAAAATAAGTTGTAGCTACCCCTTCGTATTCATTGGGGTAATAAAGGAGGAGAAGCTTTTTGCATCTACTACTTCATGTTCTCTCTGTCAGTGAGTACATGGTATACCCAATTGTAATCCTTATTCAAAGGACCATTCCAATTTCCACCTACTAAATATATCCTTTTTTGCAGGTCACAATTATGATTGTTCATGAGCATTGTCTTTCCTATAACACTCCTAATAGGGAATATATGTTTTCCATGTTTTTTCTTACATTTTTGTAGTTTATGAGATAATTATCTCCTCATTTGTATGATTAAATATATATCGGGATTAATATAAATTATTTATGATATCTGTATAATTAATATTATTTTATATATTTGGAAAGATAATATTGAAAAATTATGATCACTTAAAATTTCTTTGGCTACCAAATTTAAAATTCTTAATTTAAATAATAAATAAATCTTAGAATATAGTGTTTTAGATGTTTCCACACTCCATAAAATTAGGAGATGATTTCTGCAATCAATTGTGTGTGACTTGTTGATTTACGTAAATTACAATTTTTACTATATTCATTATTTCTCCTGTGGTTCTAAATTTTTAAAAAATTAACTAATGACTAAAAAAATAAAATCTTATTAATGTTTTCAAAATAACAATACGCAACAAATATGTGTGTGTGTGTGTGTGTGTGTGTGTGTGTGTGTGTGTGTGTGTGTGTGTGTGTGTGTGTGTGTGTGTGTGTGTGTGTGTGTGTGTGTGTGTGTGTGTATCTCTGTGTGTGTGTGTATGTGTATGTATGTATGTATGTATATATATGTATGTATGTACATATATATATATATGTATGTATGTATGTATGTATGTATGTATGTATATGTATATGTATATATGTATGTAAGTACATACATACATACATATATGTATATATACATACATATATATATATACATACATACACACACACACACACACACACACACACACGAAAGGTGTTTAACAGTTAGCCCTATCAATTTACAACAAAATATAAACACAAGCTTGTATTTATGATGCAATACTTTCTTCATAATATTATAAAATATTAAAAATATAAATCAATGGTGATAAAAAAGTATGATAATATTTGTAGCTCTCTCTTAATCATGCACTTTTCAAAGTGGCAGAATACATGACCTGTTTCTCATCACATTGGAAAAATTCAACCCATCTCCACCTAACAAGTAGTTTATGTGGAGTCAATTTTTACAACAAGGAGGCAAAGCACCACGGGTTGCACCTTTTGGAGAAAGGAATCACGTTTTTCAAAGTGCTTGAAAAACACCATGCGTTTTTCAATGTGGCGGAATACAACACATGTTTCTCATCGCATTGGAAAAATTCAACACGTCTCCATCTAACAAGTATTTGATGTGGATTAAATTTTTACAACAAGGAGGAAAAGCACCGCAATTCGCCTTTTGGAGAAAGGGATCACGTTTTTCAAAGTGCTAAAAAATACCGTGCATTTTTCAACGTGGCGGAAAACGCAACCTATTTTTTCTTCTCAACCCTTCTCACCGGTGACAAGAACATGATGTGAAGTCAATGTTTACAACAATAAACAAAATCTTTGGGGTTGTGCCTTTTGGAAAATGAGATTATGTTTTTCAAAGTCTTTGAAAAACCGTGCATTTTCAAAGTGGCGAGAAATCACACCCCATTTTCCATCGCATTGGAAAAATTCAACCCTTATCCACCTGATAAGTACTTGATATGGATTCAATTTTTTACAACAAGGAGGAAAAGCACCATAGGTTACACCTTTTTGAGAAGGGGTTGTGTTTTTCAAAGTCTAAAAACACCATGCGTTTTCAACATGGCAGAATACCTGACAACCTGTTGCTCATCGCTTTGGAAAAATTCAACACTTCTCCACTAAAAAAATTAGTTGATGTATAGTTAATGTTTAAAAAAGAAGGAAAATCACGGGGTTACACCTTTTGGAGAACTAGATTGCATTTTAAAAGTCTTTGAAAAACATCAGACGTTTTCAACGTGGCGAAAAACACACTCTGTTTTCCATCATTTTGGAAAACTTCAACCCCTCTCCACCTAACAAGTAGTTTATGTGGAGTCAATATTTACAACAAGAAGAAGCATTAGTGGTTACGCCGTTTAGAGAAGGGGGTCGGGTTTTCAAAGTGTTGAAAAACACCGTGCATTTTTCAATGTGGCGGAATACACGACCTATTTTTCATCGCTTTGGAAAAACTCAACCCTTCTCTACTTGACAATTAGTTGATGTGGATTCAATGTTTATAAGAAGAAGGAAAAGCGGGGGTTTCACCTTTTGGAGAACGGGATTGTGTTTTTCAAAGTGCTGAAAAACAGTGCGTTTGTTAACATGGTGAAAAATACACTCGTTTTCATCGTTTTGGAAAAATTCAACCCCTCTCCACCTGATAAGTAGTTTATGTGGAGTAAATGTTTACAAGGAGAAGGAAAAGCACCATGGGTTACACCTTTTGGAGAATAGGATTACGATTTTCAAAATGCTGAATTGTTAGTATTTGTTAAACGGACAGTTGAATAACCGTCTCTTCCACCGCTGCCTCCCTATCGGCCTATATAAAGGCGTGCACTGTATTCATTTAAAATATAGCAATACATTCCATTCTTTGCAGCGCCCATCATTGGTATCGGAGCGGAGCAGGAGTGGTCGTGATCAGAGCGAGGTCGAGGGTTACGCGTGGAGGAGGAGAGAGCAAAGTCCGCTGTGCGTGAATGCGTGAAGGAAGAAGAGCGTCCGCTTTCTTTGTACATTTTTTTGCTGGTGCGTCCATTTCTCTCTTACCGCCCAAGCGAGTTGGAGCCGCGTTTCTTTCTTGTGTGCGTGATTTTTGGTGTTTCTTTTCATATACGTGCGCGTGCCAAGGAGCGTGAAGGAGGAGTGCACTGAGGGAGTTTGAAAGAAGGGCGTGAAGGAGGAAGGAGTGCTGAGCGTGGAGTGCTTGTGCGTGAAAGAAGAAGCGGAAAAGTGCATGGAAGGAAAAAGCGTTACTGTCCCACGTGAAGGTGTGCAAGCGTTGCTGTCTGTGGGCGTGAAGGAGTGTGCCTGTCTCGTTGAAGGAGGTGTGTGCACCGAAGCCAGGCTTTATTGCCATTTCTTTTGTTGTGCGTGCTTGAAGGAGAAGAGTCTCGAGCTGTCCCATTTCTTTTTGGTGTGCGTGCTCAAGGAGAAGAAGACCTGAGCTGTCCCATTTCTTTGTTGGCTGTACGTGGAGACTCACGAAAGGAGACATTGCTAAGCAAGATTTTGTGAATACTGCTACGTGTAGTGAAAGTGTGTCAGCAAATCGTGTGTGCGCGTATGTCTCAAATTTCGATGCACGCAAGCACATGAGCAATGCACCAAATATTTGGGCATTGAATGACAATGAGGACACCACCGGATTTGTTCTTTGCCTTGATCAACGAGCTACACAACACTACAAGTAACATTCTCTTTGGCGAGATTGTGCACCGAGGACTGTTGGAATACTTTTGGTTGACGTTCGATGTAAAGCCACGGTGGATTCGTGCAGAACTTGAACGTGGTTATGATGCAGATGACGAACGTGAAATAGAACGCCCACAGGAGCGTCGGCGTCTCACTGCACGAGCCTATAGAGCCCATCTTCGGGACAGATTCCTTCAGTAAGCATTGTAGCCATTTTGAAAAATAAATAAATAAATAAAGATACATTTTTGAGTTTTTGAAAATGTCTGCTCCAAAAATATTGCTATCCGATGCCCAACTCTTGAAAGGGCCAAATTTCACCGCATGGAAAACCAAAATGCGGACGATTCTTCAATTCGAAGATCTTTGGGGGATTGTCTCTGGCAAAGACGCCCCTCCTGCAGACGATGATCTGTTGGAAAAATATGAAAAGGCTGATGCGAAAGCACTCATGCTCATCACCCTCAGTCTTTCTGATGAGGTGCAGCCATACATTCGGGAAGCAACTGCTTCTTCTCAGGCATGGAGCACATTGTGTACCATCTACGAAGCTAAGAATCTGACGTCAAAGTTGCAACTTCAGACAAAGCTTCATACGATGAGTATGCATGAAGGTGAATCAGTAGAAGCCTTCTTGCGGCGTGTAGCTGAGTTACGTGTAGAACTCTCTGCACTCGGTGAACCAGTGGACGACAAGTTGCTTGTCCCGCTCACCCTGCGAGCTCTTCCGTCACGGTTTCGGACACTGATCACCACGTTGACAATTACTCAACAGGAGGTGAGTTTTGCAACCCTGGTGAATTATCTCCAGCAGGAAGAAGCCATGCAAAATGTACAAGAAGCCTTCGAAGACAAGGCTCTCATCACGAGGCAAAAACATAAGCCTCGGAAAGGGCAATCAGCCCCCCAAAATCAGAAGCAGCATGCTCAGCAGCCATCTTCACAGCGGCCACCACAGCGGCCACCCCAGAAGCAGCATAATCACAAGGCGGATCGGTGGTGCCACATTTGCTCCACGGATACGCACACGACTGCGAACTGTTATTACAACGGTCGCAAGTATGGAAATTCTGGCGAAGAGAGCACTTCTGGCCGAGGATATTCTAAGAAATCCCGATGGCATGCTCGTAATCAGAGGCAGAAGGGCCACATTGCTGCTCAGCAGGATGCCACCTCCGATGAAGAGGTACCAGATACGACTCATTCTGACATTGTTCTAGTCTCACAGACTTCGCAGCCATCAGAAGATGTCTGGTTGATTGATTGGGCGCCAAAGAACACACATGGTGGCAACAAGAAGTTGTTCCATACTCTGAGTGACCGGCCCACTGGAGATCGGATCACCATTGTAGATAATCAAGAGTATATTGCGGTAGGGATTGGTGATGTCATCATTCCTCTTGGAACACGAAGATGTACACTCACAAAGGTGCTCTATGTTCCAGGTTTGACTTCAAATCTTTTGTCTGTAAGTCAACTTCTTAACCATAGAATGCAGGTTGAATTCTTTGTTGAGAAAGGGGTCAAGTCCTGCATCATTTCCCAGGGAGAGTCAGTCATTGCTCAAGCATTTCTGAAGGGCCGTCTATTTGCACTGGATGCGGTCACTTCATCTAGCGTTGCTCTCTCTGCATCAATGGCGGAGTCCACTGCACTTTGGCACTTTCGATATGGTCATCTTTCTGCCGGGGCTCTGCATCAACTCAGTGCTGAAGGAAATGGTAAGAGGGCTTCCTCCACTCTCCCATTCCTTACCTGTTTGCTCGGGATGTCTTGCGGGCAAACAACATAGAGGTCCATTCAAACAGAGCTCTTATCATTCTACAGAGCATCTTCAGGTCGTTCACACCGATCTGTGTGGACCCCTGCCAGCTAGCTTCCAAGGTTTTGAGTACTTTCAGCTCATCATTGATGATTACTCACGGAAAATGTGGGTATATTTCCTTCGGAAGAAGAGTGAGGCACTTGCAAATTTCCAAACCTTCTACCAAAGAAGCCACCAGGCGATGCCTCGGGAAGCTTCTTCTTCTCCTCCGCTCGAGATCGAGGGGGAATTTGTGTCAAAGAAGTTCTTAGCATACAAGCAAGCATGGCATTCAAGCAACATTTGATTGCTCCTATACGCCCCCAGCATGGGATTTCGAGCGCCACAACAGACAATTTGTCATGGAGATGGCTCGTTGTATGCTCTCAACCGGCAAGTTGGAGGATCGATTTTGGGCGAAGCAGTCCAGACACGATGTATTTACTCAAGCCTAGGGCACCACGAAGATCTTGAGAACAAGACAGGAAGAGGTATGGACTGGTCGTAAACCTTCTATTCATCATTTAAGAGTTTTTGGTTGTACTACATATATGCATGTTCCAGATAAGAGAAGGAAGAAGATCGATCCAAAGACACTGCCATGTCTTTTCTTGGGGTATAGTACTACCTCAAAGGCATATCGTCTCATGGATCCTGAGACGAAGAAGATCTACGAGAGTCGAGATGTGGTATGTGATGAGTCGTCCTTTGACTCCTTGCCACACAATGGAGATCCAGTACCGACCTCGTCACATAGATTGCTCACACATCCAGATGATGAGCAAGATGATTCTTCTCAGAGAGAAGAAGAGTTGAGTGGAGACTTGTTCGTTGATCTTGGCACACCTTTGGAAAACACATCTTCACATCAGCAAAGCACCAAGCGTCGAAATGGGTCAGTACTATCGGGATGCACACCTGAACTCACTTCCTGGTACTTCTACGGGAGTTAGAACACGAAGTCAAGCTAGACATGAGGTAAATTTTGCACTCATGAGTTCAGTTGTTGAGAGCACCGAACATGACATTGTTCGTGAGGCATTAGACCAACCACAGTGGAAATAGGCTATGGATGCTAAATATGATTCCCGATTCAGAATCGGACGTGGGAACTTGTCGATCTGCCTCTAGGTAAGAAATCCATTGGCTGCAAATGGATTTTCAAAACAAAATATAAGGCAGATGGTTCAATCGACAAACACAAAGCACGACTTGTTGCAAAGGGTTATGCTCAGCAAGAAGGAATTGACTATGACGAGACCTTTGCACCCACTGCAAAGATCAAAACCATCAGAGTTGTCTGTGCATTGGCAGCACAAAATGGATGGAAACTTCAGCAGATGGATGTCAAGAGTGCTTTTCTAAATGGTGATCTCAAAGAAGAAGTATACATGGCCTAACCTAAAGGGTTTGTAGACAAGCATCAACCACACAAGGTATGTCGTCGATAAAGTCTCTTTATGGACTTAAACAAGCACACCTAGGGCATGGTATATAAAAATTGATGATCACCTATTGCAGCATGGATTCACTCGTAGCCCCTCGGATACAAATTTGTATATCAAGAAGGTAGGAAAAAGATTGTCATTACGGTTTTGTACGTAGATGATCTTGTGATCACGGGAAGTTACGACAATCTTGTAGATGATGTAAAGAATGATCGAAGAAATCCTTGACATGACTGATTTGGGGCTACTTCACTATTGTCTTGGCTTAGAGATATGGCGAAGAAGAATCATATCTTCGTATCTCCCAGGATGAAATATGCCAAGACACTCTGAAAAAGTATGGGATGTCAGATTGTAAACCAATGTCCACACCTATGGAAAAAGGTTTGCAACTATCTAGATTCTAGGATTCACCACAGGTAGATGGCACTCACTACAGGTAGCTTGTGGGGAGTCTCATTTACTTGACTTATACGGAGACCCAGATCTTTGCTTTCGGTGAGCTATCTCGCAGATTTATACGGGAGCCGAAGAAATGTCATTGGATAGCAGCAAAGCATGTGTTGAGATATGTCCAAGTACGGTTGACTTTGGTGCTGGAGTATCGAGAAGAACACTCAGTTCTTCTTACAGGGGATATCTGAGACTCGGACTATGCGAGGATCCGTTGATGACGGAAATCCACTTGAGGATATGTTTTCATCTCGGATCTGGACCTATCTCGTGGATCAGCAAGAAGCAAAGCTGTTGTTGCTCTCTCATCCCGAGGTGAATACCCGCACGAGGAGGTGTGTGCGAAGCAATTTGGTTACGTCGCATTCTTGCAGATATAGGGATTCACGAAGAGAGAAACCTCCCATCATTCACTGCGACAATCAGGGTGTGTTGAAGCTTGTGAAGAATCCAATTTTCCATGAGAGAACAAAGCACATTGAGATCGAATGTCACTACATTCGTGAGCAGTCTTAAACCACCAAATTCAGCTCCGTCTTGCCCCTACCGATTCTCGAGTTCATAGATATTCTCACCAAGCCTCTCAAAAGTGAAGTTTGATTTTTAGGGGGTACATTTGTAAGAGCAATGTATTAATTTTCTAACATTTACAAGGAGAAGGAAAAGCACAATGGGTTACACCTTTTTTGAGAGAACAGGATTGCGATTTTCAAAATGCTGAAAACACCATGTGTTTTTAGCGTGGCAAGTAACACACTCTATTTTTCATCGCTTTGGAAAAATTAAACCCCTCTCAACCTGATAAGTAGTTTATGTGGAGTTAATGTTCATTTTAATGAATACATCAAATTACCAATAGTTTAAATTCATAATATTCAAAATAGTGAGCATCTTATATATACAAAAACACACTATATCACTCTCTAACAAACATAAATACTTTCATCTTATGCACGATGGAATCCATGATCCATAAAACTTGACCACAAGAACATTTACAACTTCATATATTTTTAACGAATGCATCAAAATACTAATAAATTAAGCTGATCGTAATCGAAATAGTCAACATCCGAACATTTTGCTAGATAAAAAATCATTCCAAATTGTTATGTTCAACTATTTATTGTTGGAAATAATTACAAGCCTTCATTTTATGGTATCTTTCATTCATAATTTTGATAGGAGTGCAAACTTCATTTACCATACCTTTTTCCAACCCATCCGTTACGATACCTCCTATGTTTTCATATATTGATGTTACCAATACTTTTTGCTGATTCTCATTGGAAAGATGTCCCTCTTACTATTATGACCTTAATTATTATGGATGTTAGTACAATACCTATCCCCATGAGATCAATCACTAAGGCTATGATGTATACATTAGAAAATAGGATCCCTCTACAAAATCTATAGATGTAGCCTACATAGATCATCGAGAATGTGTGAAAAATAATTAGCTCAAACATGAAAGGTTACATTCCCTATAATTCTTAATAAGTGATTCCAAACTCTGCACTCCTTGATGTCATGTGTGTACATCACACATATACGAGAAAGAAGTTTCAGTAAAATTTTAATTTTTTTTTCTTGTGCAAATTCCAAATCATATTTAGATATTGGTAGATATATGCACACCACCAAGATGAGGTTATGGACATCTTTGTTATACTCTAACAATGAATATTTTTATTATGTGGATAATTGATGATTCTTAGGATTGTGTATTTTTTCAGAATCTATTGAACATTCATATCCCACGTCAAGCATAGAAGTTTTAAGATAGCGTAAAATATTGTTTCATCCTCACTTAAGACTCTAAAATGCATATACGTACAATGAAGAGGTGTAACAATGCATTGTTAATGTTCTTTAGCTACACAATAGTTTATGATGCCATATCTCCATTTGTACATTACGCTATTTAATATGTGGTTGCATTGACTACTAGGAAGTGTTTATGAAGGAAGAATCTAGTCCAAACTGTAATACCCTTCAAGTACAGTCAAGAATTTAACAAGATCGTCATCTTCAACCGATCATGACATCAAGCGGAAGAGAAACAAGTGTTTTCAAATAAGGTTGAGGGAACCATGACCAAGGGAAATAATATGGTTATTAAAAACTAAACTAAATGATCTTGCTTATTAAAAACATGTACAATTGGTTATGATTGAAAGATGCTTAATAAGCCATCGACGACAGGACTTAATGTTAGAATGGAAGTGGCATGAAATCCAAAGGCAAGCTTAAGTTGATAGACTCCTAACAATTGGTTTTGAAAGGACAGATGACTTAATATGTCATACTAAATACATTGGATCATGATATCACAATGGGTGGGTTAAAGTTTTCTAAGGTTATTATAATACTTATCGTTGTAATAGAATGTTGAGTTTTCGAGCCTTCGACTCACTCCGTTTAAAAGGAATTTAATAATTTTCTATCTTCCTTATTGGTCGTCTAAACCCGTTTGAATTGATCTTGGTGAATAGTAAATGAGTTTGGGGTTTAGGTTTCGAAGGACTAAGCCTAACTTATCTTGTATCGAGGTATGGAAACCATTTCTTCCTTCTTGAGAACCTATTCGGTTCGGATGTTATAGAATTCAATTACCTATTTTCAATTTGAGAGAAAAGCAAGGTTGGAGCACGGGCCTCGATGGATAATGATTTGGAAAAAAATGATTGACTGTTTTATGTTTTTAAGAAAGACTAAAAAGTCTTATCTAAAACTAAGGGGTCTTGATTTGGTTGGCACTTGGGTTATGTGTCTTAAGTATGTGTTAACCAAATAAATATCCCTCATATTTTGGGTTAACTTACTCCCTTTTGTGCCTCATTCCAAATTT
Organism: Taxus wallichiana var. yunnanensis; assembly: GCA_018340775.1. NCBI lineage: Eukaryota > Viridiplantae > Streptophyta > Pinopsida > Cupressales > Taxaceae > Taxus > Taxus wallichiana. Next base: position 664,834,796 of record CM031237.1, on the reverse strand, counting down.
CAAAATTTTAGGCACTCAAGGATTTCTTGAAAATACTCCATCGGATAGAGAATTTCTTCCTTTTCCAGGAAAGGTAAAGACCTCTTTCAAACTCCTTGTATTTTTTGAGTTATGGCTCTGTGGAGTTAGAAGGAAATTTTTCCCAAGCGAGACCTATGGGGCTTGTGAGAGATTTTTTCCTAGGAATCTCAGACTAGTAGGGAATCGGAGGTAAAGTGAAAATTTTCCCTTTTGTCAAAAAGGTGAAAATTAAGTGTTAGTGGCACATCAAATAGTTAATGTGAGTGGCGGACCTTCGGAGGCAAATGAGATTTTTGAATTTTTGTCAAAAAGTGTAAAATGGAAAAAAAAAGATCCCTACCTTCCCCAACCCCAATGGATGCCACGTCATCAATGGATTTGTGGGAGAAAAGTTTAAAATTTGGCGAGCTATTTCTTAGCGAAAATGTTAAGGAAAAACTCAGAAGGCCATATCTTTTGATCTAGAGCTCCATTTTTGACATTCTTGGTACCAATGGAAAGATCTAAATATTCTCTTCATAATGGAGTCTTCAATTTTTGATTTTGGTGAAGATTTGGGGGATAAATTTGCAAAACATGTTTTGGCATGGAAAAGACAAAAACCAGTTCCAACCACCAGATTTAATGAAGTATGGGTCATTTTCTTTGGTCTGAAGTAGATACATGGAAATATGAGATTTTTAATCGATTCCATCAACGAGATGAAGAATTAAAACACATTTTGAAAATTCGTTGGAGAAAATCCGCATTTTTCCCTTTCTTTCTCGCATTTTGCTATATAATGTAGCGAGGCATCATTTTTCAAGAGGTTGTTATTTTTCTTCTCTGCCTCTCCCTTCTTTTCTTCCCCACGGTGAAATGGAGTTCAAACCTCCTCCCATGCTCACTAAATGGAATTTTTTTCCTTGCTTGTGAATGATGTGCATGCAAAGGTATGAAGAAATAAAATGTGTTTTTGTGATGCATTTGTCCATCCTTTGCTTAGTTTATTGTCTCTCCTCACCTATCGTTGTTGCAGGGTATATCGTGTGCATATTCGATGTTTTTTTCAGAGTCCCTGGGAGTTGTGTTTAATGGGTTTTGAAGTGGTGTTCTGTGGGAAATCTATCTCCGGACTATGGTGCATCTTGTGCACCCTCTCCTCTGCTCACCTTTCTAAACATTAGGCACTAAGATTGTGACTAGCACTTCCCTTTTCTTGGTGTTATCACCATGTTAGTGTAGGATGTCCCTCTTTATACACTTTCTCCTCTCCTGTGTCCTTGGCATTGTTAGGATAGTTGTAATTAGATATCATTTTTGTGTTAGGATTAGTTTAGCATTAGGATAAGGAAGAAGAAGCTGAATTTCTCGAAGGTTCATCTCAAGTCCGCAAGTCCCTGACTTGAGAGATGGTCCCATGTTATGCAATCACATCAAATGATTCTACCTTAGAAAATCACACCCATAGAAATCATCTCGAGTCTTGTGATTTCGCACTAACAATTTTGGCATGCTCAGTGGGATGTTAGAGGTCTTCACTTCATTGCAACAAGATCGATTTGCACTTGTTGCAATTTCTACCTTTTGGCGTAAAGCATGTTTGCACGTATGGCGACTCCATCTGGTAAATAACTCATTCTCTGAGTTGCAGACCTATTTTCCATCCATTACCATTCCTGTTATTTCCATATATTTCATTCTTTTCCATCATTCCATGAATTTGTGCAAACATGACTTCATTTCCATCATGGAATTCACATTCACAGCAACAACAGTACATTCCACCTCCAATGTGCTTTACAACTCCTTCAAATCAGCATTTTGAGTGATTCAAGATCAACATGTTTACTCCTATGAGTAGTAGTGTCAAAATAAGTTTAGCTATGGATATTTCCAAGAGCTAGGGGTATGCAAACAATGAAGAAAATCAAATGCAAGATGCTGGTCTGTTGGAGAAGATTGAAAAAATGGATATTGGCATGGTGTAATCAAGAGCAACAGCTCAAATGAAGGCATTCAGAATTGGTTGCAGGACTCCTTGTCCATGGGAAGGTCCTTTTCCAAGGCACTACAGCCCTCAGGAGAAGATGGAATTCATAATTGACATGCTGTCCCAACTTGCACAATGGACTAAGGAGATAGAAGCATATGAGTAGAGTTTGAATCAACCTTGTCAATGGGTAAGTCATTCAGTAGTTCCTTGTATTTCTTCTTCTTCATCTCAAGCTTTACCATTTCAACAATGTCAAGTTGTAAACCAAGCTAATTTTGCTCCAGTTGTGAAAACCATCCCTCCATCCCTTAGTCTTCCATCTCATCTCATATTTTCTTCTCTCTTCTCTTCCAAATCCAAATCCCCTCCACAAGAGCAAAAGAAACACCTTCCCCTCCAAAGAAACAAGAAGTTCCATCCCTCCCACCACCACCAAAAATGCACAAATGATTGAATCCCAATCTGTTTCTCCTCTTGCCTTCCCAATTCCATGTAGGGAAGAAGAAATTGTAAAAATCAGTCATGAAGGATAGCAAGAAGAAGAAGTGAAAGAAGAAGAAATGATTAAGAGTTTAGTGAACTTGGCTCTGATTCGGGTTTACGAAAATTCCTTTGGGTTAAGTTAAGGCTGAGGAGGTAAATGTTGAAGAACCAGAGGTGGCCAAGGCTGAGTTTGTAGCAGCAGCAGTGGAGCAAGAAGATCAGCCTATTTTCTCATAATGTAGTGTCCATGTTGGCACTCTACTTGAAGAAAATGTTGGTCCAATTCAAGTTACACAATCAGCCATGGAAGAGGAAGGAAAATCAGCTCAAAGTCCCATTGGAAAGGAGCAAATGGGTGAGACCAAATCAGAGTTTATAGCAGTAGAAGAAGAAGGCATCATTGATAATTTCTTGCTTTCATTCGAAGGGCCTGTTTTGGTTGATGAATCCACCATGGAAAGGAGCTCTAAAGAAGATCTTGCAGTCCCAACTTGTCCTCTAGAGCAGCAGATTGAAGAGTTTGATTTGGAAAACTTCATGATAGAGAAAGAGGTCATTCAAGAGCAAGATGGTCTTCAAGCAACAAAGGAAGGAGAAGCTGCTCCAAATCCAAAAGAAGAGGAGCACATTCCAGCTGTGGAGGAGAAAAATGTAGGTCCAAGAGCTTTGAACACAAAACAGGCTATAGAAGAACCTTCAGTTCTTCCTTCCACTTCATCTCTCTTGAGCTCTAACATTGGAGAAGAGTTTGATATTTCAAACTTCATGTTGGAGGATGAAAGAAACCATGGTAAACAAGTTGTTGATCAAGAGAACACCATGGAGGAAGTTGAACATTTGTAGTAGGACAGCAATGAGGCAGTTTATCTGTTTGATTTGGAGGATTGTTTTGATGGAGAAGAACTAGTTGAAATCACATTGTTTTCTCCTCCTTCATCCACCTTCCAAACATGCATACCTGTTTTCATGGAGGAGAGCATTCATTTGCAGTAGTCTGTACCTTATAGTAGCCTTTTGGAATCAAGTTTGGAAGATTTAAATCTTCCATGTTCTTCACAAGAGGAAGAAGAGAAAGAGCAGAAGGGTTTCACCACTTCTTCCATGTCATTCATCCAAGAAGGTCTACAAGAGGAATCCATTTTTGGAGTTGAAAATTAGAGCAATAGGCACATCAATCAGACCAGACCTTTCCCAATCAGGTATTTGGCTTCATTGAAGCCAAAGGAGAAGCCACAACTAGTCATGCTTGCTTCAGGGCATGAGGATGAGCTACAAAGTACCAAGGATCAGCTATCATACCTCTTCAATCTAAATGCAACAACTAAAAGAAGTATTGGATTCATCTTTATTTTATACTTTGGTCATTTAGGTGGAAGATCATCTTCTAGTTAGTTTTTCACTCATCCAAACAACCATGTTCGGTCTTAAATCGTTACATGCACTGCCATTTTTGAGGAAGGGAAGCTAATTATCCCTGCCATTTGTAGGTTTTGTTTGAGTTCCCTTTACTCTTGGTCGGAAGTAGCGTAGGTAGGTTTGTTTTAAGTAGAACAAGTGCTTTTCACACTCTCAATGTTCCATTTTGAGCACGTATGATTTTTAGTTTGTATATAGTTTGGTGTTATTGTATTGCTCTTTCATAGTCCGTTTCAGTTGGATTTTGGTGAAGATAAACTCCAATTTTCAGTGGGTTCCCAAGTGATTCATAGGTCAGATTTTCAGATTTAGATCATAAAATTGGTTATCGTGATTGAATCCATGCCAATTGTTGCAACAAAGGCCACTTTTCATTCATCTGGTTTGGCGAGATGACCCTATGAGTCACCAAAGTTGTTAACCAAAATAAGCTCCCTCTTATTTTGGGTTAACTTACTCCATTTTTGTGCCTCAGTCCAAATTTCAAAAATTTTAGGCACTCAAGGATTTCTAGAAAATACTCCATCAGATAGAGAATTTCTTCCCCTTTCCAGAAAGGTAAAGAGCTCTTTCTAACTCCTTGTATTTTTGAGTTATGGCTAACAAGGCATATTTAGAAGGGAAAGTTTGCTTAAGGCAAACTTGTGGGGCTTAAGGAGAGATTTTGCCAAAGAATCTTGGAACAAGTGGGGAATCAGAGGAAAAAGTGAAAAATTTCCCTTTTTTCAAAAAGATGAAAATTAAGTGTTGAGCTAGCACATCAAAAAAAGTTAATGCGGTCGGTGGACCTTCAGAGGAAAATGAGATTTTGAATTTTTGTCAAAAAGTGTAAAATGGAAAAAGAAAAAAAAAGGATCCCTGCCTCCACTAACCTTAGAGGATGCCACGTAATCAACGGATTTGTGGGAGAAAAGTTTAAAATTTTCCCGAGCTGTGTTTTGTCAAAAAATTTAAGGAAAAACTCGAAGGCCATATCTTTTGATCTAGATCTCCATTTTTTACGTGCTTAGTACCAATTAAAAGATCTGAAGATTCTCTTCATCATGGAGTCTTGAATTTTTATTTTGGAGAATATTTTTGGGATACATTTACAAAACACATTTTGGCGTGGAAAAGACAAAAACCAGTTCCAACCAACATATTTAATGAAGTATGGATTATTTTCTTTAGTGCGTGAAGTAGATACATGGAAATATGAGCTTACGCATCGAGCTCATCAATAGATAAAGAATTAAAACACATTTTAAAAAGTGGTCGGAGAAAATCCTGCATTTTTTCTCTTTCTCGTATTTTCAATATAATGTAACTACTGACATCATTTTTCAAGAGATTGTTCATTTTTTCTCTGCCTCTCCATTCTTTTCTTCCCAAGGTTGAAATGGAGTTCGAACCTCATCCCATGCTCTGTAAATGGAATTTTTTCTCTCTTTCTCATGTTGATGTTCTATGTAAACGTACGAAGAAATAAAATGAGTTTTTGTGATGCATCATCGTCCATCCTTTGCTTAGTTTATTTTCTCTCCTCACCTCTCATTGTTGTAGGGTATACTATGCATATTCGATGTTTGTTACATTTCTTGGGACTTGTGTTTAATGGGTTTTGATGTGGTTTTCTATGTGAAATCTATCTGCAGTGCTGTGGTGCATCTTGTCCACCCTCTCCTCTACTCACCTCTCTCCACTCGGAAGAAGCTGAGATTGTGGCCAGCACTTCCCTTTTCTTGGTGCTATCACCACTGTTAGTGTAGGATTTACCTCTTTATGTACTTTCTCTCTCCCTATCTTCTTGGCATTATTCGATAGGTGTGGTTAGATGTCATTTTTGCATTAGGATTAGTTTAGCATTAGGATAAGGAAGAAGAAGCCGGATTTTCCGGAGGGCCATCTCAAGTCATGAGGCCTGACTTCAAAGATGGTCCCATATTATGCAATCACACGAGATGATTTTTTCCTTAGAAAAGCAAACCCGTAGGAATCATCTAGAAGTCTTGTGATTTCGCACTAATAGTTTTGGCATGCTCGGTGGGACCTTAGAGGTATTCACTTCATTGCAACAAGATCGATGTGCACTTGTTGCAATTTCCACCTTTGAGAAGCAATAGTTTGCACATTTGGCGACTCCATCTAGTAAATAACTCATTCTTTGAGTTGCAGACCTATTTTCCATCCATTTCCATTCACTCTTCTTTCCATATCTTTCATTCTTTTCCATCATTCCATGAATTTTTGCAATCATGACTTCATTTCCATCATGGAATTCACATTCAGATAGATGGCAGTGCATTCCACATCAATGTGCTTTACAACTGCTTCAAATCAGCATTTTGAGCAGATTCAAGATCAACATGTTTACTTCTATGAGTGTAGTGTCAAAATCAGTTTGGCTATGGAGCTTTCCAAGAGCGGGGGTATGTAAACACCTGAACAAAATCAAATGCAAGATGTTGGTTGGTTGGAAGATTAAAAACATGGAGATTGGCATGGTGCAATCAAGAGTAACAGCTCAAATGAAGGCATTCATAATTGGTTGCAAGACTCCTTGTCCATGGGAAGGTCCTTTTCCAAGGCACTACAACCCTCAAGAGAAGCTAGACTTCATAATTGAGATGCTACCCCAACTTGCACAATGGACTGAGGAGATAGAAGCATATGAGTAGAGTCTGAATCAACCTTGTCAATGGGTAAGTCATTCAAGTAGTTCCTTGTATTTCTTCTTCTTCATCTCAAGCTTTACCATTTCAACAATGTCAAGTTGTAAACCCAGCTAATGCTTGCTCCAGTTGTGAAAACCATCCCTCCATCCCTTAGTCTTCCATCTCATCTCATATTTTCTTCTCTCTTCTCTTCCAAATCCAAATCCCCTCTAGAAGAGAAAAACGAAACACCTTCCCCTCCAAAGAAACAAGAAGTTCCATCCCTCCCACCACCACCAACAAATGCACAAATGATTGAATCCCAATATGTTTCTCCTCTTGCCTTCCCAATTCCATGTAGGGAAGAAGAAATTGTAAAAATTAGTCATGAAGGATAGGAAGAAGAAGAAGTGAAAGAAGAAGAAATGATTAAGAGTTTAGTGAACTTGGCTCTCAGATTCGGGATTACAAAAATTCCTTTGTTGGTTAAGCCTACAGAGGAGGTAAATGTTGAAGAACCAGAGGTGGCCAAGGCTGAGTTTGTAGCAGCAGCAGTGGAGCAAGAAGATCAACCTATTTTCTCATAATGTAGTGTCCATGTTGGCACTCTACTTGAAGAAAATGCTGGTCTAATTCAAGTTGCACAATCAGCCATGGAAGAGGAAGGAAAATCAGCTCAAAGTCCCATTGGAAAGGAGAAAATGGGTGAGACCAAATCAGAGTTTATAACAATAGAAGAAGAAGGCATCATTGTTAATTTCTTTCTTTCATTCAAAGGGCATGTTTTGGTTGATGAATCCAACATGGAAAGGAGCTACGAGGAAGATCTTTGCGATCAACTTGTCCTCTAGAGCAACATATTGAAAAGTTTGATTTGGAAAAATTCATGATAGAGAAAGAGGTCATTCAAGAGCAAGATGGTCTTCAAGCAGTAGAGGAAGGAGAAGCTGCTCCAAATCTAAAAGAAGAGGAGCACATTCCAGTTGTGGAGGAGAAAAATGTAGGTCCAAGAGCTTTGAACACAAAACAGGCTATAGAAGAACCTTCAGTTCTTCCTTCCACTTCATCTCTCTCGAGCTCTAACATTGGAGAAGAGTTTGATCTTTCAAACTTCATGTTGGAGGATGAAAGAAACCATGGTAAACAAGTTGTTGATCAAGAGAACACCATGGAGGAAGTTGAACATTTGCAGCAGGACAGCAATGAGGCAGTTTATCTGTCTGATTTGGAGGATTGTTTTGATGGAGAAGAACCAGTTGAAATCACATTGTTTTCTCCTCCTTCATCCACCTTCCAAACATGCATACCTATTGTCATGGAGGAGAGCATTCATTTGCAGCAGTCTATACCTTAAACCAACCTTTGGAATCAAGTTTGGAAGATTTAAATCTTCCATGTTCTTCACAAGAGGAAGAAGAGAAAGAGCATAAGGGTTTCACCACTTCTTCCATGCCATTCATCCAAGAAGGTCTACAAGAGGACTCCATTTTTGGAGTTGAAAATCATAGAAATAGGCACATCAATTGGACCAGACCTTGCCCAATCAGGTATTTGGCTTCATTGGAGCCAAAGGAGAAAACCTGACTAGTCATGCTTGCTTCAGGCATGAGGATGAGCTACAAAGTACCAAGGATCAGTTGTCATACCTCTTCAATCCAAATGCAAAGCAACTAAAAGAGGTATTGGATTTGTCTTCAGTTGATACTTTGGTCATTTGGGTGGAAGATCATCTTGTAGTTAGTTTTTCACTCATCTCACCCATGACCATGTTCGGTGCCGAATCGGTTGCATGCCTACCATTTTTGAGGAAGGAAGCTAATTCTCCTGCCATTTGCAGGTTTTGTTTGAGTTCCCTTTGCTCTTGGTTAGAGTAGTGTAGGTAGGTTTTTTCGAGTAGAAGAAGTTCTTTTACACACTCTGCATGTTCCATTTTGAGCACGTATGATTTTCATTTTGTATATAGTTTTTAGTGTTGTTGTATTGCTCTTTGTACAATCCATTTCGGTTGGTTTTGGTGAAGATAAAAGCCAATTGTAAGTGGTTTCCCACGTGATTTAGAGATCAAATTTTCAGAGTTAGATCATAAAATTGGTTATCTATCTTGACTCCATGCCCAATTGATGCAACAAAGGCAACTTATCATTCATCTAGCAGGCAGATGACCCCTGTGAGTCTCCAAAGTTAACCAAAATAAGCTCCCTCTTATTTTGGGTTAACTTACTCCCTTTTTGTGCCTCTGTCAAAATTTCACAAATTTTAGGTACTCAAGGATTTCTGGAAAATACTCCTTTAGATAGAGAATTTCTTCCCCTTTCCAGAAAGGTAAAGAGCTCTTTCTAACTCCTTGTATTTTTTGAATTATGGCTCAGCGAAGTTAGAAGGAAAGTTTGTCAAGGTGGTCCTATGGGGCTTGGGAGAGATTTTGTGAAGGAATCTTAGACTAGCGAGGGGAGTTAGAGGAAAAAATGAAAATTTTCCCTTTTTCAAAAAGGTGAAAATTAATTATTGGTGACACATCAAAAAGTTAATGCGGGCCATTAGACCTTCAGAGGAAAATGAGATTTTTTGACTTTTTGTCAAAAAGTGTAAAATGGAAAATAAAGGAGCCCTACCTCTGCTGACCCCAGAGGATGCCACGTCATCAGAGGATTTGTGGGGAGAAAAGTTTAAAATTTCCCGAGCTATGTGTTGTCGAAAAATTTAAGGAAAAACTCAGAAGGCCATATCTTTTGATCTAGAGCTCCATTTTTACATTCTTAGTACCAATGGAAAGATCTGAAGATTCTCTTCATCATGGAGTCTTCAATTTTGGATTTTAATGACGATTTGGGGGATAAATTTTCAAAACATGTTTTGGTGTGGAAAAGAGAAAAAAATAGTTCCGACCACCGGATTTAACAAAGTATGGGTCATTTTCTTTTCCAGTGCGAAGTAGATACATGGAAATATGATCTTTTGAATCGATCCCATCAATAGATAAAGAATTAAAATACATTTTGAAAAGTGGTGGAGAAATTCCCACATTTTTTCCCTTTCCTTCTCGCATTTTTCTATATAATTTAATAGAGGCATCATTTTTTAAGAGGTTGTTCATTTTCTTCTTTGCCTCTCGTTCTTTTCTTCCCCATGGTCAAAATGGAGTTCGAACCTTCTCCCACGCTTTGTAAATGGAATTTTCCCTCTTTCTTGTGAATGATGTTACTGTGCAAATGTATGAAGAAATAAAACATGTTTTTGTGATGCATCTATCCATCCTTTGATTATTTTATTTTCTCTCCTCGCCTCTCATCGTTGTAGGGTATCTTGTATGCATATTCTTATGTTTGTTGCAGGTCCTAAGAGTTTTGTTTAATGGGTTTTGAAGTGGTGTTATGTGTGAAATCTATCTCTGGTCTATGGTGCATCTTGTCCACCCTCTCCTCTGCTCACTCACCTCTTTCCACGTCGAGGCAACCGAGATTGTGACCAGCACATCCCTTTTCTTGGTGCTATCACCACTGTTAGTGTAGGATTTCCCTCTTTATGTACTTTCTCTCTCCTTGTCTCCTTGGAATTATTAGGATAGGTGTAGTTAGACATAATTTCTGCATTAGGATTAGTTTAGCATTAGGATCGGGAGGAAAAAGCCGGATTTTTACGGGGGCCATCTCATGTCCATGCAAGTCCGACAACTTGAGAGACGGTCCCATGTTATGGAATCACACCAGATGATTACGCCTTAGAAAAGAAGACCCGTAGGAATCATCTAGGAGTGCTTGTGGTTTCGCACTAACAATTTTGGCATGGTCGGTGGGACGTTAGAGGTCTTCACTTCATTGCAACAAGATTGATGTGAACTTGCTGCAATTTCCACCTTTGAGAAGCAATGCTTGTTTGCACATCTCGAAACTCCATCTGGTAAATAACTCATTCTCTAAGTTACAGACCTATTTTCCATCCATTTCCATTCACTCTTATTTCCATATCTTTCATTCTTTTTCATCATTCCATGAATTTGTGCAATCATGACTTCATTTCCATAATGGAATTCACGGGAGAGCAGGAGCAGAAGTACATTCCACCTTCAATGTGCTTTAAAAGCTGCTTCAAATCAGCATTTTGAGCAGATTCAAGATCAACATGTTTACTCCTATGAGTAGCAGTGTCAAAATCAGTTTTGTTATGGAGATTTCCAAGAGCGAGGGTATGTAACGGTGAAGACAATCAAATGCAAGATGCTGGTCTATTGGAGAAGATAAAAAAATGGAGATTGGCATGGTGCAATTAAGAGCATGGTGCAATTAAGAGCAACACTCAAATGAAGGCATTGAGAATTGGTTGTAGGACTTGTTGTCAATGTGAAGGTCCTTTTCCATGGCACTATAGCCGTCAGGAGAAGTTGGACTTCATAATTGAGATGTTGCCCCAACTTACACAATGGACTGAGGAGATAGAAGCATATGAGAAGAGTCTGAATCAACCTTGTCAATGGGTAAGTCATTCAGTAGTTCCTTGTATTTCTTCTTCTTCATCTCAAGCTTTACCATTTCAACAATGTCAAGTTATAAACCCAGCCAATGCTGCTCCAGTTGTGAAAACCATCCCTCCATCCCTTAGTCTTCCATCTCATCTCATATTTTCTTCTCTCTTCTCTTCCAAATCCAAATCCCCTCCATAAGAGAAAAAAGAAACACCTTCCCCTCTAAAGAAACAAGAAGTTCCATCCCTCCCACCACCACCAAAAAATGCACAAATGATTGAATCCTAATCTGTTTCTCCTCTTGCCTTCCCAATTCCATGTAGGGAAGAAGAAATTGCAAAAATCAGTCATGAAGGATAGCAAGAAGAAGAAGTGAAAGAAGAATAAATGATTAAGAGTTTAGTGAACTTGGCTCTCAGATTTAGGATTACAAAAATTCCTTTGTTGGTTAAGCCTATAGAGGAGGTAAATGTTGAAGAACTAGAGGTGGCCAAGGCTGAGTTTGTAGCAGCGCAGTGGAGCAAGAAGATCAACCTGTTTTCTCAAAATGTAGTGTCCATGTTCGCACTCTACTTGAAGAAAATGTTAGTCCAATTTAAGTTGCACAATTAGCCATGGAAGAGGAAGGAAAATCAGCTCAAATTCTAATTGGAAAGGAGAAAATGGGTGAGACCAAATCAGAGTTTATAGCAGCAGACAAAAAGGCATCATTGATAATTTTTGCTTTCATTCGAAGGGCCTATTTTGGTTGATGAATCCACCATGGAAAGGAGATTTAAAGAAGATCTTACTGAGTCACAACTTATCCTGTAGAGCAAGTAGATTGAAGAGTTTGATTTGGAAAACTTCATGATAGAGAAAGAGGTCATTCAAGAGCAAGAAGGTCTTGGCAACCAGAGGAAGGAGAAGCTACTCCAAATCCAAAAGAAGAGGAGCACATTCTAGCTGTGGAGGAGAAAAATGCAGGTCCAAGAGCTTTGAACACAAAATAGGCTATAGAAGAACCTTCAGTTCTTCCTTCCACTTCATCTCTCTCGAGCTCTAACAATGTTGATCAAGAGAACACCATGGAGGAAGTTGAACATTTGTAGCAGGACAACAATGAGGCAGTTTATCTATCTGATTTGGAGGATTGTTTTGATGGAGAAGAACCAGTTGAAATCACATTGTTTTCTCCTCCTTCATCCACCTTCCAAACATGCATACCTGTTGTCATGGAGGAGAGCATTCATTTGCAGTAGTCTGTACCTTATAGCAGCCTTTTGGAATCAAGTTTGGAAGATTTAAATCTTCCATGTTCTTCACAAGAGGAAGAAGAGAAAGAGCAGAAGGGTTTCACCACTTCTTCCATGCCATTCATCCAAGAAGGTCTACAAGAGGACTCCATTTTTGGAGTTGAAAATCAAAGCAATAGGCACATCAATCGGACAGACCTTGCTTAATCAAGTATTTGGCTTCATTGCCGGAGGAGAAGCCACAACAAGTCATGCTTGCTTGAGGCATGAGGATGAGCTAAAAAGTACCAAGGGGGTCACATTGTCATATCTCTTCAATCCAAATGCAGCAACTAAAAGAAGTATTGGATTTATCTTCAGATTATACTTTGGTCATTTTGGTGGAAGATCATCTTGTAGTTAGTTTTTCACTCATCTAGCTAGCCATGTTGAGTGCCAAATCGGTTGCATGCCTACCATTTTTGAGGAAGGGAAGCTATTTCTCCCTGCCATTTGTAGGTTTTGTTTGAGTTCCCTTTTCTCTTGGTTAGAGTAGTGTAGGTAGGTTTTCTCAGTAGAAGAAGTGATTTTTCACACTCTGCATGTTCCATTTTGAGCACGTATGATTTTCGGTTTGTATATAGTTTCGTTGTTGTTGTTGTATTGCTCTTTCATGATCCATTTTAGTTGGCTTTTGGTGAAGATAAAATCCAATTGTCAGTGGGTTCCCAATTGATTAAGAGGTCATATTGTAAGATTTGGATCAAAAAATTGGTTATCAGGCTTGACTCCATGCCTAATGGATGCAACAAAGGCCACTAATCATTCATCTAGCAGGTAGATGACCCCTGTGAGTCACCAAAGTTGTTAACCAAAATAAGCTCCCTCTTATTTTGGGTTAACTTACTCCCTTTTTGTGCCTTAGTCCAAATTTCACATATTTTGAAGGCATTGAAGGATTTCTAGAAAATACTCCATCAGATAGAGAATTTATTCCCCTTTCTAGAAAGGTAAAGAGCTCTTTCTAACTCGTATTTTTTGAGTTATGGCTCAGCGGAGTTAGAAGGGAAAATTTTCCCAAGGCGGACCTTTAGGGCTTGGGAGAAAGTTTCTACAAAGGAATCTCGGGTGGTGGGGGTGGAGGAAAAGTGAAAATTTCCCCTTTTGTCGAAAAGATGAAAATTAAGTGTTGGTGGCACATCAAAAAAGTTAATGCGGGCGACGGACCTTTGGGAGGCAAATGAGATTTTTTGAACTTTTGTCAAAAAGTGTAAAATGGAAAAAAAGGAGCCCCTACCTCCACCGACCCCAATGGATGCCATGTCATCAGCAGATTTGTGGGAGAAAAGTTCAAAATTTGCCCGAGTTGTTTTTTGGTGAAAAATGTTAAGGAAAAACTTAGAAGGCCATATATTTTGATCTAGAGCTCCATTTTTGACGTTTTTAGTACCAATGGAAAGATATGAAGATTCTCTTCATCATGGAGTCTTCAATTTTTGATTTTGGTGAAGATTTGGGGAGAAATTTGCAAAATGCATTTTGGCGTGGAAAAGACAAAAAACTAGTTCCAACCACCAAATTTAATGAAGTATGGGTCATTTTCTTTGGTCTGCGAAGTAGATACATGGAAATATGAGCTTTTGCATCAAGCCCATCAATCAGATGAAGAATTAAAACACATTTTGAAAAGTGGTTGGAGAAAATCCCACGTTTTTCCCTTTCCTTCTCGCATTTTGCTATATAATGTAACAGAGGCATCATTTTTCAAGAGGTTGTTCATTTTTCTTCTCTGCCTCTCCCTTCTTTTCTTCCCTAGGGTTGAAATGGAGTTCAAACCTCTTCCCACAGATCTATAAATCGCTTTTTTTTTCCTCTTTCTCGTGAATGATGTTTAAATGTACAAGTGTATGAAGTAATAAAACGCATTTTTGTGCTGCATTTTCCATCATTTTCTCGTTTTTATTTCATATTCTTTCCCTTCTTCATGTGCGCAGGTATCTCATGTATGTTTTGAATGTTTATTTGCAGATCTAGGAGCTATGTTCATGGAGTTTGGAACATTTTCTGTGTGAAATCTATCTCTGGTTTGTGATGCACTTGTCTATTCTTTCCATTGCTCACCTCTCCTTGTTCCATGGCAGGTTTTGGTAGATGATCAATACTTTGCTTACGTGGTGTATCACCGTTTTAGAGTAGGATCTTTTTTTTTTCTTGTTTTATTTCTCTCCTTATAAGTTATATTAGGAATATTAGCTTGCATGTACTAGAATATCTTGTGGCGAGGGTAGATTAGAAAAAGGAACCAACCTTCTCTAGAGGATCATTCCCATTTGCAAGTCCCATAGCTTGGGGAATGATCCAATGTTATGCAAATCACACCAAATGACCCTGCCTTAGAAAAGTAGCCCTTATAACTCATTTGGGGGTGTTGTGATTTCACACTAACGATGTATGGTTTCTCCATTTATAAGATGCGATAGTGGAACTAAAACTTAGTTTTGTTTCCATCAATTTTTACTTGTAGATTCTAATATTTATATTATGTGGAGTTTATGTAACTAATCAAATCTCTATAGGACAATAAAATCAAGTGTAACATATCCCCATTATTGGCAAGTAGTATGTACTAGTCATTGTGACAAAATCGGGAGGTTCGAGACTCTATCACGTAAGATCGATCAAGTTGTAGTAGTGTTTGTGTTTTCATATTCTTATTAAAATAGAATGTAGTAAGAAATAACTAGAGGCATTGTGATGTATTAAATAATACACAAGATAGTATAAATAAACAACGAAGTCTATATTTCCTTAATTCCTATAATTTATTATGATATATAACTTTGAGATATATAATTCTCTTTCCTTATTAGGATATTATGATTAATACAAAATATGTTGTTTTAAGAAGTTATGACATATAAACTTCATGAAATTAAAGCAATAAGAATGTAGTGTATTAACCAAAGCGTTTTGACAAATATTTTGTTAGTGCTGAAACTTGTGGGTTTCATTTGCATAGCATGGATTACCTTGTGTGTTTCAAGGTTAATACTTGATTGAATTTCTTGAGAAACAACAATAGTTGCAACAACTTCTAGTTATGAATGGGATGATATAGATACATACTGTGATTTATAAGAGTTTGATACTTCTATTTAACTTCTATGGAATTCGGTTGTATTTATAATAATATGTGGTATTGATTAGTTGATGGTCATTATTGGATTTGAATATATTTATCCGTTTTTTCTTTAACTTAATTATGTGAAGTGCTAATAAGATTCTATTACTGAGGAATACTCAAGAAGGTAAAAGGAGCTATACTATTAAGTGCAAATCAAGTTAATAGAGTATGATGTTTGTTGCATTACATGATTAAATTGTAAGAATGAGATTATTATTGCAGTATATATTCATTCTAACATTTAATGACATAAATTGATAAATGGGATAAAGGACTTTTCTTGCTCAGTTCAGTCGAACTGACCTTGCCTAACCATTGCAGGAAAGTGAGCGAAGATAATAGGTGTAAAGTAAAGAAACACCTCGGTTATCTAATTGAACCATATGCTTACTTTTAAAGGATAAAGTTGCAGTCAAATTATTGAATTGAGATATTCTTATTATGTTAAATAAGTTATTTGTTGTCTTCGAGTAAAGGTTTTCTTGTGAAAATCTATTGAGTACATTTATGATATATTGTGACATGGTAAAGATTCCATATTTTGATCAATAGATACTTACTTCATATCATTGAAAGACTGTTGATACCTCTCTGCAATCTCTGTAACAAATTCTACTAAGTTGTAGTAATATCGGTATAGATATGGCTATATGCTTGTGATATTTTATGAAAATTGAATCATTGGATGATCGTATTGGAGGGCTGTTATAACTCTTTGATTCAGCAATATATTAACTACCTTATGGACTAGATGAACCTAGTAATTTCAATGATTGAAATGGGAAGTTATAAATCAGTAATATAATTGATAGGTTAATGGAATACATTATGGGATGAGTGTTGACTTATTCTTTTTTTTAATGTAAATTGGTTAAGCTGATTGAAAAATTTTCTTTCAAAACTTGTGTATTCATTTCATAATTATGTTTGAATGGTGACAGATATTAAAAATATTATTTGAATGTTAACAAATATTAATCAGTTGTTTAAATACAGGTTTAATTAGATGACAGGACGAAAGAAGGTTGGAAAGTGCAAGGCCTCACCAGTGTCAGAATCAAAAGATAATGCAAAATTCTATAGTGTCAGTACTAATGTGTTCAGAAAGACTGTAGAGAGCCCTGCAAATGAAGATGTCGGAGTTGAACAAGAAGATGAGTCATCCCCATCATTTCGTATGGAAATAGAATTGAAACTTGCAATGAATAAGGAAAAGTTTTATAAAATTGAGCGTGAAAGACTTAGATTGCAATATTTAAATTTTCAAAAAAAAAAATTATTAGACCAATTACTAGATGCTTCCTCGAGGAAGATCTTTGAAAAAACCATGTGTTTTTCAACGTGGCAAAAAAACACTCTGTTTTTCATTGCTTTGGAAAAATTCAACCCCTCTCCACCTAATAAGTAGTTGATGTGGAGTCAATGTTTACAAGGAGAAGGAAAATCACCGCGGGTTACACCTTTTGGAGAACGGGATTGCGTTTTTCAAAATCTTTGAAAAACACATTTTGGTTTTGAACTTGACCGAATAACACACTTTGTTTTCATCGCTTTATAAAAATTCAACCCCCTCCACCTGATAATTAGTTGATGTGGAGTCAATTTTTACAAGGAGAAGGAAAAGCACCGTGGGTTACACCTTTTGGAGAATGATAATGTGATTTTTAAAATCTGAAAAACATCATGCGTTGTTTAACTTACCAAATAACACACTCTATTTTACATCGCTTTAGAAAACTTCAACCCCTCTCCACTTGAAAATTAGTTGATGTGGATTCAATGTTTATAAAAATAAGGAAAAGCACTGAGGGTTACACCTTTTGGAGAACGGGAGCACTTTTTTCAAAGCGTTGGAAAACACTGTATGTTTTTCAACGTGGCAAAAACACATTCTATTTTTCATCACTTTGGAAAAATTCAACCCCTCTCCACCTGATAAGTAGTTGATGTG
The DNA here is from genome assembly GCA_018340775.1 of Taxus wallichiana var. yunnanensis. NCBI lineage: Eukaryota > Viridiplantae > Streptophyta > Pinopsida > Cupressales > Taxaceae > Taxus > Taxus wallichiana. The sequence goes on along the minus strand of CM031237.1, from coordinate 664,817,460 downwards.
GAGTCAATTTTTACAAGGAGAATGAAAATCACCGTGGGTTACACCTTTTGGAGAATGGGATTGCATTTTTCAAAATGTTGAAAAACACCTGCGTTTTTCAACTTGGCGAATAACACACTCTATTTTTCATCGCTTTGGAAAAATTCAACCCCTCTCCACCTGATAAGTATTTTATGTGGAGTCAATGTTTACAATAAGTAGGAAAATCACCGTGGGTCACACCGTTTGGATAACGGGATAACATTTTTAAAAGAAATCTTGAAAAACCATAGTGCATTTTTTCAATTTGGCGAATAACACACTCTATTTTTTTCATCACTTTGAAAACTTCAACCCCTCTCCACCTGATAAGTAGTTGATGTGGATTCAATGTTTACAAGGATAAGGAAAAGCACTGTGGGTTACACCTTTTGGAGAACGGATTGCTATTTTTGAAGTGCTAAAAAATACCATGCGTTTTCAACGTAACGAAGGAATACATGACCTATTTCTCATTGCTTTGGAAAATTTTTACCCTTATTAACTTGATAACTAGTTGATGTGGACTCAATGTTTACAACAAGATGGAAAAGCACCGTGGGTTACACCTTTTGGAGAACGGGATTACGATTTTCAAAGTGCTGAAAAACACCGTGCATTTTTCAACATGGCGAGAATACACGACTATTTTCCATCGCTTTGGAAACTTCAACCAATCTCTAGCTGAAAATTAGTTGATGTGGATTCAATGTTTACAATAAGAAGGAAAAGCACCGCAGGTTGCCCCTTTTGGAGAACGGGATCACATTTTTCAAAGTGCTGAAAAACACCATGTGTTTTTCAACGTGGTGGAATACACGACTTGTTTTCATCACTTTGTAAAAACTCAACCCTTCTCCACCTGAAAAGTAGTTTATGTGGATTAAATGTTTACAACAAGAAGGAAAAGCACCGAGGGTTACACCTTTGGAGAACAGGATCACGTTTTTCAAAGTGCTGAAAAACACTGTGTGTTTTTCAACGTGGCGGAATACATGACTTGTTTCTCATCACTTTGGAAAAACTCAACCCATCTCCACCTGACAAGTAGTTGATGTGGAGTCAATTTTTACAACAAGAAGGAAAAGCACCGTGGGTTGCCCCTTTTGGAGAATGGGATCACATTTTTCAAAGTGCTGAAAAACATTGTGCATTTTTCAATGTGGTGAAATACACGACTTGTTTTTCATCTCTTTGTAAAACTCAACCCTTATCCACTCGAGAAGTAGTTAATTCAGATTCAATGTTTACAACAAGAAGGAAAAGCACCGGGGGTTGCACCTTTTGGAGAACGAGATCACGTTTTTCAAAGTACTGAAAAACATCATGCATTTTCAATGTGGCGGAATACACGACTTATTTTTCATCACTTTGGAAAAATTCAACCCTTTCCACACAGCAAGCATTTTATGTGTAGTCAATGTTTAAAACAAGAAGGAAAAAAACATTGGGGTTGTCCTTTTAGAGAACGGGATCACGTTTTTAAAAGTTTTGAAAAACAGTGTAGTTTTTAGTGTGGCGGAGAATACACACAACTGTCAAACAAATCCAAAGACTCGATAATATTTCACCGGGAACTCCTCATGCTATGATTATTTCAGTAATGCAGCTTTTGGTTTGGTGGTAGTAATCTAGAAACACAACAACAAACATAACACAAGAATACCACAAACTACGACGTAAAGGAATGATGAAAATCTGAAATACAACTGTAAAATATATTCTTAACATGAAATTGTTACAATCTCACCCATGAATTACTCCAAGTGTTACCAACTCCACTTGTTTTCCAACAATAGTTATGGGAGAAACTTCACAATTACTCCTCTTGATGACTTCCTTAACACACCTTCACAATAAATCTTTTATTCATAAAATAATTATTACAACTTTGTTCTATGATAAATGAGAGGGGATGGCCTCTCTATTTATAGGAATTCAGGCTTATCCACCCTATCTCTAAGATAGGATAGGAAATCTCTTCCGGCCAATCATATTCCATGCCTAAACTCTTTCCTTTACATGTAGGCTTATCTTCTAAGATAAGATAAACCTTATCATCTCACATGGGTTCCACCTTTTTAGACTTTTCCACAAATAAAATACACAAAATATTTATGACATCACTCTTTGTCCTTATTACAAATATAATATTTCTAATTCCTAATCATGTAGACCCTACTTCTCACTTACCCCAACTTTAACATTTTAACATTACCGGACCACTTACGACAAATATTTACTTTTACCACAACATTCCTATTGTACTTTGATTGTTACCATAATCTACTTTATTGGTGGCACCGATCTTGCATCGACACCATTATCTTCTATCGAAGCCACTACTAATCATACTTAACAACATCCCATTCCTAATACATACATAATAAAATAGAAATTATGGAGGAAAATATAATGTCGACATTTTCCCCCTTCCTAGCTTCTACTTCATCCTCGAGTAGACTATTCTAGTGCTTGGAAAATATTTAAATTATCATGGTTGACCCATTTCGTAATGGGAGCGCCACCCAATTCCCTCTAGTCGATATGTACCATTTTCATCCACAACTATTATTTTGTAGGGCCCCATCCATTTGGGAAGAAATTTTCTTTTTCTTTTTGTATCGGAATCATATACTAGAACCAAGTCATTCACATGAAATGGAGACCAACGGATCTTTTGATCAAAATATTCCTTCTCGCTTCATTTTCTTCTTATATCTTGTATCATTCGCTCTTTCCCTCATTTCCTCTAGCAAATGAAGATGCACCAACCTTTCTTTTATTGAATCACTTTCATCCATCCTTTCCTTTTTCATAACTCTCACAGTGGGAATATCAAACTCAATAGGAAGAACTGGATCAATGCCATAAGCCAACTGAAATGGGGAGTATCATGTTCGTTGACTTTGATGTTGCCCTATATGCCCACAATGCTTTGCATGAATCTCTTTATCCCACTTATGTACCTGCAAGGTTGCATCTTTGGATAGAATTTGACACAACACAAAATTTGTTCATTCCACCGTCCATTTGAGCTTGGCTTGTATGTTGTTGCCTTCATGTGCTTAATAGAAAACTTGTTGACTAGGGCTTCTATCACCTCATTAATGAAGTGGATTCTGGATCATTACAATTTCTAATGGACAACCAAATCTGGTGACAATGCATTCATATATAAACCTTTCCACTTCATCCATGGAAGTTGTTTTCAATGGCCTAGCTTCAACCCACTTGGTTAAATAATCTATGGCAACTATAATATACTTATTTTGGCATGGGGTAGTTGGAAGTGGACCTACAATATCTATTCCCCACTTTTCAAAGGGACCAAGTGGAAGAATAGGGCATAATGGAGCTGATGAAGTCTTACGGCTACCATGTGTTTGAAAAATATCACATGTCTTACAATAATTATAACAATCTCTAAAAAGAGTGGGTCAGTGATAACCTGCATCTAAGATCCTTCTTGTTGTAAGTTGTCCAGAGAAGTGTCCTCCACATGTACCATTGTGGAATTCTTCTATTAGCTCCTTCCCTTGACCATGTCCAACTGCCCTCTTGTACTGTCCATTAGGTCCTATTCAAAATAATATTCCATGTAGAATAAAATATGGACGACTAGCTTGAGTAATATTCCTCTCAATCTTTGCATTGGCACCATCAGGGAAACTTGAATTACATTGAGATAATTCTAAATATCTATGTATTCACTAGGGATTGTATCAAGGGATAACAATGCTTGCATCCGGGAAATCATCATCATCACAAGATGAACCTAAACCATCATAGGCTCGAGAGAATGCATATGCATTTACATGCTTCTTTCTGGCCTATCTATAATATCAAATTCAAATTCTTGTAGCAAAATTATCCATCTTACTATCCTCCCCGATGGGTTAGGTTTATTTACAATATATTTTAGAACACGATGATTTATTACAACTATAAATTTTAGCCCTAGCAAATAATTTCTAAAGCTTCTTTACAGTAAAAATGATAGCTAGAGCCTCTTTTCAGATTACTAGTATAATTTACCTCAAAGATGCTTTGCTCATTTGTCTACTCCCAAAATAAACTAGATGATCATTCCCATTTTTATCCTTTTGGCTCAAAGTACTTTCTAGTGCTTTGCATCCGAGGCATCGATATACACAATGAATGGCTTGCTCCAATCTGGATTCCTTAAAACATGTGAAGACACCAAAGCTTCCTTGATTATTCAAAAGCTTCATGCACCTTATTTCTGGTTCATAAGTAACATCCTTCTTCAATAACTGGGTTAGTGGCTGTGTAATCTTTGAGAAATTATTTATGAACCTTCTATAGTAACCCACATGGCCTAAAAATGATCTCAAATTACTTCTATTCATAGGAAATGGTAACTCTTTGATTTTGAAACTTTATCGGGATCAGTACCAATACCATCTTTGGATCTGACATGCCATAACAAAACGCCTTTATAACATCCAAAGACACACTTTTAGGGTTTAGTGAGGCTTGTGTTTAATCTAACCTTTGAAATGTTGTCTCTATCTAGTGCAGGTGGTCCATATTGCTCCCATAGATGTAAAAAACATCCAAAGATACTCTGATGAAGTTTCCAATGTAGGGTTCAAACACCCTATTCATCAAGCGTTGGAATGTTGCCGGAGCATTACACAACCCAAAAGGCATAACTCTATAAGTAAACATTCCCAAGGAGTGGTGAATGTGGTCTTGAGCTGATCTTTCTTTACTATACGAACTTGGTTATATCCGCTATATCCATCAGTAAAACTATAGCACTCCTGGCTAGCTACTTCATCAAGATCTGATCTGAGAATGGAAGAGGGTAATGATCCTTCTTTGTTGCCTTGTTGAGCTTCCTATAATCAACACAAATGTGTAGTTTCCCATTCTTTTTTATTGAGATCACAATGGGAGAAACCCATTCTGAATTCTCCACAACAAATATGAATCCTACATCAAGCAACTTATCTATTTCTTCTTTTACAGTCTTGGAAAAATTAGGATTCATTCTAGATGGCATTTATTTTATGGGCTTAACACCATCTACCACTCAATAGAATGTTATACCCAACTTACTTGATGGAGTTCCTTGTAATCAAAAATGAATAGGTGTATGTATCTTTGAAAGAGTAGGAGGTAGGATTCCTTCTCACTCTCCATCACAACATCACCAATATTTATTTGTTGGAGACGATCAACAATTTCTTTTTGAGATAATTTATGGGTTCATGATTCGGTGTGATTGGAAGGATATCCATGACTGAAACATCAACCTCAATTTCTTCATCTTCTGTGTCCACTTCACTTTGGTACTAGAGTAATCGGAGGATTTCTAATCATCAGTTTCATCACTTGAATCCACGGGTTCTATCTTATGATGTCGATGGCTCATGTTTATCTTCACCCTCTCTCTACCACGTCCAAGTCTCATGAATCCTTCTTTCCATTAGTTTCTTGCATGAACTCTCCTTAGCCATGGCCTTCCTGACAACATTGGGTATGTAACAGTACCATTTTTCATCACTTGAAAGTCTACCACACATACAACACCCATAAGATATTGCCACATTTGAAACAACACCTTCGGTTTAGTTTTTCCCTTATTTAATGACCTTAACATAAGTGTTGAGGGCGATAAATTTTAAACCCAACATATTCATTACAGAGACTCGGTCATTACATTAATCGCAACACCTCCATCAACTAAGACATCATGAATTTAAATACAATTACATAATATCTCAGCTTGTGGAGCATAGGGATCCGCATCTACCTCCAAAACAGTACCTCAACCTCCTTACTTCATCGAACATTGAGTCCACTTGATAGATCTCCGCCTCTTCTCAAAAGACATAGCCAGAAGTTGACCATATGTAATATTTGTAGGCCTTTTGGACATATCTTCTAAGATGGAGTATGGTCCTTGTCCTTGTTAAATTAGAAAATCCTGCACACCCAACTTTCTTCTCCTATGTTTCTTACTAGTTTCTCCTTTCATCTTCTTAGGATCATTTCCATCTTGGTTATCTAAATTTCTTTCTTTATTTTTATTACAAACACATCTACGCTTCATTATTTATGCTCCTATCTACTACATCAAAAGAATTCACAGGTGTTTTTCCTTTATCATTATCTCTTGTACCAGATGTAGAAGCTCTATCTAGACAATTATACTTATAATGACCCTTTTTATGACAACCATAACATACAACTTCAGTTATATTTCTTTTTGGACCTCTATCTCCTCCTTGAGAATTAAATTCCTTTCCTTGAAGAAGATTAATAGTTAACTGACCCATATTCTTGAATATATCTTCATACTCAGTAGATGTACTATGGAAAAGATTTGTGCTCACCGAGAGTGGTTGTGGATTCTAGACCAAAGGTGTTGGTGTAGGCTCTACCTTAGCAACAATTTCTTTGGGCTCCTCTTCTATGCTTTCTTCTTTCCTTCTTGCAATCTCCTTTACTTTTTCAATGGTAGCTGGGCGGTCATACTTCACTCGTTGTCTAATCTCTAGCTTCATCCCGAGAATGAAGTGCTTACATAAGAGATTATCCATGCCATTCATCAACCCATCTACTAATCCTTCCTTCCGGATCTCGGGCATCGAGCTTCCTCTTTAGCTTTAGAACTCAAGCATGATAATCCCTTATCTTTTCCTCTCTCCTTGGGATAGCTTTGTGATATCGATCATGACATCTACATATTTTCGTTGTTCACCAAATTCTTCAATAAAACTTTCAATTAATAAATCCCATGAGTTTTTCACATTATCACCTAGTGTTTCAAACCACCTAAGTGTTGAACCATCCAAAAAGGTAGGAAAAAATTTAGTCCATTGTTCCCTTCTTATGAGGCCATTACAAATGCAAGATCGTTTAAAATCTTGAATGAAAGAGGAAGCATCTTCATTAGATTGGGCTGAAAAAATAGGAATCTTCCCCATTTTTAAATGTAACCACAGTGAAATACCAACTCACAAGTACAATCAGTAAGACTTATGTGCACAAATAATTGGACTCACTACAATAGAAAGTGACTTTACACCTTTCTACAGTAAAATAGGAATGACCATGGTAATCTTACATTTACTATGGTAAAACTTGACTTACTATGGTAAAAACTAACTTTACTATGGTAAACACTATTTACTGGTAAAAATGAAGTTACTGGGGTAAACACTATTCATGGTAAAAATGAAGTTATTGTGGTAAATACTATTCATGGTAAAAAGTAAAGTTACTGTGGTAAATACTATGCATGGTAAAAAGTGACTTTACCATGGAAACTACTATGCACGATAAAAATAAGGTTACCCTCATATTGATTTATGACTAAGTGGGAATATCTCTCTAGAAAATCCACCAATGAGGAATGGTCCCGGCAATGGAACCAAAATGTCAACATGAATCTGTCACTCGATAATATTTCACCAGAACTCCTCGTGCTATGATTATTTTAGTAATGCATGATTTTGGTTTGGTGGTAGTAATCTAGAAACACAACAACAAACATAACACAAGAATACCCAGAGACTACTGACGTAAAGGAATGATGACAAATCTGAAATACAATGTAAAATATATTCTTAACATGAAATTGTTACAATCTCACCTATGAATTATTCCAAGTGTTACCAACTCCACTTGTTTTCTAACAATAGTTATGGGAGAAACTTCACAATTACTCCTCTTGATGACTTTCTTAACACACCTTCACAATAAATATTTTATTCATAAAATGATTTTTACAAATTTGTTCTATGATAAATGAGAGGGGATGGCCTATCTATTTATAAGAATTCATGCTTATCCACCCTATCTCTAAGATAGGATAGGAAATCTCTTCCGGCCAATCATATTCCATGCCTAAACTTTTGCCTTTACATGTAGGCTTATCTCTCTAAGATAAGATAAACCTTATCATCTCACATGGGTTCCACCTTTTAAACTTTTCCACAAATAAAATACATAAAATATTTATGACATCACTCTTTATCCTTATTACAAATATAATATTTCTAATTCCTAATCATGTAGACCCTACTTCTCCACTTACCCCAACTTTGACATTTTAACATTACCGGACCACTTACGACAAATATTTAATTTTTACCACAACATTCCTATTTTACTTAGACTATTACCATACTATACTTTATTGGTGGAACCGTAATTATGGCGCCATTATCTTCTATTGGGACGCACTACTAATCATACTTAACAACATCCTATTCCTAATACATACATAATAAAATAGAAATTACGGAGGAAAATTTTAATGTCAGCAGACCTTTTTCAATCACTTTGTAAACACTCAACCCTTCTCCACCTGAAAATTAGTTTATGTGGATTCAATGTTTACAACAAGAAGGAAAAGCACCGGGGGTTACGCCTTTTGGAGAACAAGATCACATTTTCAAAGTGTTGAAAAACACCATGCGTTTTCAACGTGGCAGATTACATGACCTATTTTTCATTGATATGGAAGAATTCAACCCTTCTCGACCTAAAAAGTATTTTATTTGGAGTTAATGCTTACAACAAGAAGGAAAATCAATGGGGGTTATTAGTTTTAGAGAACGGGCTAAGGATTTTCAAAGTGCTAAAAATACGTGCATTTTTCAACGTGCGAGAATACACACCTGTTTCTCATCACTTTAGAAAAACTATACTCATCTCCACCTAAAATGTAGTTTATTTGGATTCAATGTTTATAACAAGAAGGAAAAACACAGGGGGTTTCCACTTTTTGGAGAACGGGATCACATTTTTCAAAGTGCTGAAAAACACCGTGCGTTTTTCAACATGGCGGAATACACGACCTATTTTCCATCGCATTGGAAAAATTCAAAATTCTCCACCTGAAAATTATTTGATGTGGATTCAATTTTTACAACAAGAAGGAAAATCATTGGGGGTTGCCCCTTTGGAGAACGGGATCACATTTTTCAAAGTGCTGAAAAACACCGTGCATTTTTCAACGTGGTGAGAATACACGACCTATTTCTCATCACTTTAGAAAAAATCAACCCCTCTCCACCTGATAAGTATTTTATGTGGATTCAATGTTTACAAGGAGAAGGAAAAGCACATGGGTTACACCTTTTGGAGAATGGGATTGTGATTTTCAAAATGTTAAAAACACCGTGTATTTTTCAACGTGGCAAAAAACACACTCTATTTTCATCGCTTTGGAAAAATTCAACCCCTCTCCACCTGATAAGTAGTTGATGTGGAGTCAATTTTTATAAGGAGAAGGAAAATCACTGCAGGTTACACCTTTTGGAGAACGGGATTACGATTTTCAAAATGCTAAAAAACACCATGCGTTTTTCAACTTGGTGAAAAACACACTCTATTTTTCATCGCTTTGGAAAAATTCAACCCCTCTCCACCTGATAAGTAGTTGATGTGGAGTCAATTTTTACAAGGAGAAGGAAAAGCACTACGGGTTACACCTTTTGGAGAATGGGATTGTATTTTTCAAAATGTTGAAAAACACCATGCATTTTTCAACTTGGCGAATAACACACTCTATTTTTCATCACTTTGGAAAAATTCAACCCCTATCCACCTGATAAGTAGTTTATGTGGAGTCAATGTTTATAAGGAGAAGGAAAAGCACCACAGGTTACACCTTTTGGAGAACGAGATTGTGATTTTCAAAATGCTGAAAAACACCGTGCATTTTTCAGCATGGTAGAAAACACTTTGCATTTTCAAAGTGGACTAGGTCAAGGGATTTTATACGCAAAGTCTTCTCATCGGTTCTGTGACTATGAAAATGGTCAAAATATGAATGTTCTTGAGTCACACCAATGTCGTTAAACTTTGATGTTTGATGTTTGATGTTTGATGTTTGATGTTTGATGTTTGATGTTGGGGGTACCTAGAGGGATGAAGGTGCTCGGGCAGCGATTTCCAAGGCCAAAAAGATAAAGAAGCGAAAGTTAGACTAGGTAATGAGGTGTGCAAGACCATAAAAAATCAAGAAAGAAAGAAAAGAGGCCAGAGAGAGATGTCAATTACTAGTTTTCTTGCTTATGAATCATATGAATAGTGGTATGTAATTAGGACCTAGAAATGTACCCAAGTGCATGATTTAGTGTCTACAGGAAACAACTAATGTACAAAAAAATCAACAATAATAGAGCTCACACATTGATTGACCATATGAACACGAAGTAGAAAATTTATGTCAATTGAGGTCAAAAACTCGAGGTTTTTGATTCTACAACATTTTTTTTTTGAGATACGTGACAAGGACGTGAATGGAAAGTTGGAAATGAACATGTGGGAAGTAATTAATTATAGATACAACATGATAAAGAAAAGAAATAACATAGAATAAGTTTAACTGGAAAGTTGAAAACCATATGTTCATTCCTAGCACATAACAAAGAGATGATGGTTAATATTTGCAAAATATATGATGGTGAAGATTGAATAAAGAGTTGACTACATGTGCGAGGGTGTGTCTGGTGACAACATCATAGTGATTACCATAAAATTAGGGTTGGGGTATTTTATTTTCAGCATCAACGATTACAAGTGGGCAGTGTTTAATTTGATTGATAAGGAAAAGACGTTAATGTAATTCTCAAAATAGAATGGTGGGAACTAAATACATACATGTCTCACACTACAACTTACAATGTTCCTATCCAAATATTGTTTGTTTTTTGTGCTCCACTTTATCATCTCAAACTCACTTGCATTAGTCAAATGAGTGCAAATGGTGCTTTAAGGGACCAAAAAAAGGAGAGGCATTCAAGTGATTGGATATAATAGCGAAAGGTGGATTTTATTCATCAATTAAGCTTGTTATTTATTTATTTTTTCATAGCACTAGGTCTTATGATAGGAAAGCATTTAATTTTATCGGTTAGATGTATACATGAATGGAATGTTGGAAATTTGATGGTGGGAATCAAAAACTCGCATCCCCGCACCTATTCGACAGAACATATTGTTCCTACAAAAAAATCTAATACATGTGCTTCACCTAGTCATCTCAACCTCGTGCATATTATTCATGTTAGTGCAATGGAGAAAGTTGAACTTGGTCTTCACTCCACACAAGATTATTCTCAGGGTAGAGAGGATGCAACCACTTGTGATAGAGACACATGAATCCTCCCATAAAATTCACCACATGTTTGAGGCGGTTTATGGAAATCCACGTTGCAAGACATTGTTAAATGCAAATCGCTTCCCACAAGTTATCGTCCATAGCGGCCTCGTACCACCTTGTAGACACACATGAGGCCATCGCCAAGGTTTGAGCATCCAAATGCTTGAAAATCTCATTCATCACGTCCACATTTCCTATGACACACTCATGCCATCCTTAGTTAGATGGGTATGGATGAAACAAGTGTAACCCTACATTAATTACCACAAAAACAAAATCATCAACGCCCATTTTTACATGTCTCATCCACTGGCACCGTCTGATTTGCGACGATATGGACTATACGATGGTTGTAAGAACCAACTGCTTTCCGTCCCCTATATATGATTTGGAGTATACCTTGAACGTAATAAAAACAATACTCTAAATTTCTTATTAATCTTAATTGATCACCTCTCCCTATCTTCAATGCGTAAATGCTCCTCAAGAAAACCCTACTTATGCAATTTTATAATTCAACTTAAATACCTTTCAATAAATAATACTTTATTCTACTATATATAGTCTAGATATTCCTCTATAAATAATTATTAAATATAATACTATTATTCCCTTATACATTTAACGGTAAATAATTATTTCCTTATACTATTATTTAATACTATTATTTCCTTATACTATTTATAAATTCCTTAATATAACACAAAAACACTATTTATATTGGTTAATAGAAAAAAAAAGTGAATATTTTCACTCCGTTGGACTTTTACAAATCTCACCATGTAACCAAAAGAATGAAATTTTTATTTTATTTTTTAAGAAAACGATTAAATTTAAAAGAAAACAAATTGAAAATCATTTATCTAGCTTAGTGATTGGAAAGTTAACTGTTCCACTTCCATTTACCCCAGACTATAATTGTCAAAACAAATTTATATCGGTACTATGTCATCGTCTTTCATGGACAATCTTGAAAAAATATTTGCACATACTGATTCGGACGTATATTTCGAAAGAACATTAATTTTATTAGACAACAATAGAATTTGACAGGTCCAATGACAAGACCTCCTCTGCGCTGAAAAATGGCCACATCATGTAGCGCATAGCATGGGGGATGGTAGTTTTACACAAAACACACATACATAAGTGCATTTTCGGTGGAAAGTAGTCGTCTCCTGCCCAAAAACCCTCCTACATGCCATACCACTCTACCACGCATCCTCCACCAACCTTATTTAATGTGACCTACTTCTCCCTAACTCCCTTCCACCATCATTCCCATTCTTTACTTTTTTATTTATTATTTTACTTTTTATGTTGGGCACAACATCAAATTTTTGTTGTTCGATCTTTTTCAAGTAGTTAATATCCTCAAACTGGTATTTCTAAGTTCTATAACCTTCTCATGCAGATTTTAGACGATGAAATAATTAATAACTTAAATAAATGCAATTTTAATGTTCTAATAAGAGATAAGGAGAGAAGTCTACAAGTGATAAATCATAATATTATTGTTGTGACCCGCCTCGGGACACCGGAAAAAGGCCCAAAAAGACGGTAAATTTTTTTTTGAAGGTGAGAACTAATGTTTCGCCTAACCTTTTTCCCATTAAATAATTACATTATATTAATCTAATTTACCCGATTTCTAAAACATTAACTCTAATTAATTTTATTTATTTAGCTTCTATAAATTTACACACATTTAAATATATACCTCCTTTAAATAAATTCACCCACATTGAAAAATAACTACTCATCCTCAAATAAATTCATCCCCCATTAAATATATTTACCCACACCCCTTTTTGATTTAATTTACCATTCCCACAAAATTACCCATGACTTAATGTGAGCAGGGTTTTATTTGAGCCCTAGGATTAAACAAATCTCAGCCCTAGATCTAATTTTTTTTCCCCTAACTTCTTTATCTCTCTCTTTTCTTTTCTTTCTCATGTTATTTTCTCTCATTTTGATTTTATTTTCTTGTTTCTTCTTACGAGGTTAGGGTGGAGGAGTCATGGAAGCTTGGCTTAAAAGTGTGTATTTTATTTTATTTTATTTCATTATTATATTTTGTTTTGTCCTCTCGTGGTGCGGTGTGGTTGCACATTGAGAGAGCGGTTGTGAGAGCTTTCCACACATGAGGGGGTCGAAAAGGCATGGTGGCGAGGGTGTGGTGGGGAAGTTGGGAGTAGGGTGGCTGAAAGGAATGATAACCAGATCGTACCAAGCCAAGAACACGGATGTTAATCAAACACCACGATCGATAAGATGAAAGCAATTGGCGAATAGCTTTACATAAAACCATTACAAACAAATGAACAACAATATCATATATTATTATCAAACTCAATGCAATACATTGAGAATGGGCCTTGCTTAAATAGGTAAGGAATAACAATCAAGAACCATTCAAGGTCATAGATCAAGCCATAAATCAAGAAAATAACTAGTCATCAAAGAACTAGTCAAGACCATAGATTTAGGAGAAAACTAGACATCAAGGATCTAGTCAATACCATAGATCAAGGAAAGAACTATACCTAACAACTAGATAATATCTCCTAATATCTAAATAAGATAAAATAAATATCCACACACATAATTGGGTGAGGATAAATACAATAAAGGTAAATAAAGTACCTAGATAAACATGAGCTAAGGTAAATACCTACTATAACAACCCCCTCAAGTGAAGCTAGGGGCCAAAATAGATGTGCCATGTCCACGGTATGAGTCCCGACATCTAGGCCTAATGAGGTACTCATGTACAATAAGCTGGGAAGAAGGGACACCGAAAAGGTACCCAAAACCAATAACAACAAAGTAAAGAGAGTAAAAACCTACTCCAAGGCATCCTAAGAAGCTCAGCTCAAAAAAATCATACAATGCTGAAGAATTTTGGTGTGCACTATGGTCTGAATCCACTTCTCAATCAAAAAAATAAAAAACAACTGACACTGGGCTCCACCAGAATAGCTCCATATAAGGAGACTATCAACGGAGTGATGTCGAAAGTATAAAAAAACACCAAACATAATTTGATCAAGTGCTGCAAATAGGTGTGCCACGATCCAAGAACAATAACCAAAGCAACAAGGCAAGGACACAAAATCCAGAGTGTCACGATCCAAGAAAAGCCAAGGTAACAAGGCAAGGACACAAAACCCGAAGAAGCAGGATCAACACCACACCCTCCCATACTGCTGAATGGGTGGAGTGATGCTATAAATATGTATGAGTTTCCCAAAACAACTACTCGAACACTGACAAACTAACACTGGAATGCACCAGAATAGATCCCCCATAAGAGATACTATCAACATGCCAAAAGTGTCGAAAATATAGATACAAAATATCTCAACAAATAAGAGAGATACACTACACCTGCTAAAAATGCTCAAAACAAGAAGCATCACAATGCAGAAGGTATAGAAAGTAGAGCAAGAGGCCGAATGGTGGAGGAGCCATGCCTGTAGAGTCCTCTCAATGAATTCCTATGTCGCCGCCACAAGTGATTAGATATCCACCCCAAATCAACACGGATGGATGAAGAATATGCCTGCATATGACTTGGTGCAAAATGCACAATGGGTGCATGTAAAATAAAATTAGAATGTGTGTTAGGTTGATCATGTCTAACAACTAAAATCTTAGGTTTCTCAATCCTGAGTGAAGGTGCAGAACTCATGTGTTGCTCATGATCCTCAGAAAGAGTCAAGCGAACAAAAAAATGAGCTCTGTCAATGTGTGATCCCAATGAAGTATCTACTCGAAAACCAATGTCATGACGAGAATTCCACTTAACATGTGGAATAGAGGAAACAATACCCTATGAATGTCTACCAATGACTCCACTAGTGAGACCCATAGAATGGAGCATGCGAGAACTAAATGCAATAGTATGCTTCTCAAAAAAGCCATGCAATTGTGAGCAGAAATAGGATACACAACATGTGGTACTATAATAGGCACAGATGTGGAAGAGCATGTAGTAACAAGCTTCATAGGTGTATGAGCATCAAGAGTAGGAACAGACTCAAAGACTGATCAGATCAATGTTAGTGGGTTCAAGAGCAATAGCTGCAAGTGGACTAGAGCATGGATATGGCGGCACACAATATGATGGTGATGTTGTAGGCTAGCAAGCTTTTTCTACGGGAGTGTATTATTGTATCCTTATCGTAAATAAGTGATTGTAGAAGAGAATTTCACTTCTTGAGTGATCTATTTTCTTCCACAAATATTACAATATCCTCTTTAATTCCACATACTTGAGGAGAAAAGCATATCATTCTCGAATCCATGATAGGTATAAACTACAACTCTCAAAAAATTTAGGACGTCGGGCTCAACCGAAATTGCATCCATAATTGATTCTGACACTCCTTCATATTTGACACTCTATAATTATAGTTCAAGTCTCAAAATAAATAACTCCAATGAAAAGAGCACGAAAAAACAAGCACTTTTGTAAAAAATGACACTAAACACCGAGTTACCGATCAAAGTTACAAGCTTTTTAATATTTTCTCTATTATTTATTTTAGGTGCCACTAAAACAAAGTAAAATGTTGTTGACTTCACCACACAAATCAAATTAAAGGGGGCTGAAGTTAAGCACCCACTAGTAGGAATCACAAGTTTTCAGCCCTCATATGACCATACCATATGACCCATAAAAATCCTGCGGTTTCTTTTCTGGTGGGCATGATACCCGAGGCGAACCAATATGCTTCTCTCGCAACAACAAAAAAATCCACAAAAAAATGACCTCTCTGTAAAATCGCTGAGTTTACAATCGATCTTAGGGTTTTCACATCTTTGAGATCAAATGGAAGCCTTTGTTTTCCATAAAAATGCACGCAGCAACAAAATACGATGAAATCCTAAATATATGAATACACAAATAATTATTTGCAAAATAAAACTTAGAGACGGATGCTAACAACATCTCGGCTCTAATACCATGAAAGGAACGATAACGAGATCGTACCAAGCCAAGACACAGATGCTAATCAAACACCATGATTAATATAATGAAAGCAATTCACGAATAGCTTTACATAAAACCATTGCAAACAAATGAACAACAATATCATATATTATTATGGAACTCAATGCAATACATTGAGAATGGGTCTTGCTTAAATAGGCAAGGAATAACAATCTAAGAACTAGTCAAGGTCGTAGATCAAGCCATAAATCAAGGAAATAACTAGTCATCAAAGAACTAGTCAAGACCATAGATTTAGGAGAAAACTAGACATCAAGGATCTAGTCAATACCATAGATCAAGGAAAGAACTATACCTAACTAGATAATATCTCCTAATATCTAAATAAGATAAAAGACATATCCACACACATAAGTGGGTGAGGATAAATACAATAAAGGTAAATAAAGTACCTAGGTGAACATGAGCTAAGGTAAATACCTACTCTAACGGTGGCGCAGCGGGGAGGAAAGGGTGGCGGCGGCGGTGGGACGAGTGGTGGCAGTGGGATAGGGGAAGGCGGTAGAGTGGAGGGAGGTCGTGTGGGAGAACAGCCACGGTGGATGGGGAAAGCGGCGACGGTGGCTGTTTGGGGTGGTGCGGATAGGTGGGGGTCCAACCCACCCCCAAATCACAACTTTAAAGAAAAATGTTTTCATTCATTTTTTTGTTTTTATTAATATATATATATATATATATATATAATAATGTTCGATATTAATTAGTATTATTATTTTTAATATACATTATCATCATACATGTGTATCTATATATAATAAATATATATATGTATATATATATATATATATATAATAAAATAATAGGTTTAACCATAATTTAACTCTTTTTTTTTCAAAAAAAAAACTCACAACTAAGTGAATAACTACAATATTGTCTTTTAAATAAATATGATCTTATAAATATTAAAGAGGAAGTTACTATACAAATTTTATCTCATTACATGGTGCACAAATAAATATAAATCTCTCTTTTTAAAAAACAAAAAACAAAAAAATCTTCTCATGGAAGTAAAATCAAAAAAAGATTTAGCTTTCCTTTCATGTATCAATATCACCAACATTCACAAGAAAATACATATTGCAGAATGAGAATATTTCCATGTAATGATAGTCACAAAATTTAATGGTAAGAGTAATTTTCATTTCTAATGCTCTATTTAAAATACATATTCCAGATTTTTAAATAAGGAGGATATCCAACAAATAACATAGTTCCTTGGGAAGAGACATTTTTCCATGAAGTAATCTTTTTTTTTATCAAAAGGATATTCATAACAATGTATGTTAAAAGAATGTAAATATTTTCTACTCAATGTATTTTAAAGGAATGTAACTATTTGTCAAGACTTTTTTTTGCAAATTTTCCCAACTACAACATATTTCAAAAACATACTAAAGATACATAAGAAACAACCAAACAACTCCTTCCTAAGATTGAAATAAAGTTTTTCAAATACAATGAAATACCAATCTTACAAGTGGTGTTCAATACACAAAATGAAAACTTTTTTCATACGAAGGAGTCTTCCCACATAGCCATACTTTAGAGGTTACAATGCAAGAATGTTTCATAAGGAAGAGAGAACAAAGAGAGGCCATGATGCCACCAACTCCAAACTTTGAGATCCAACTTTCATGCCTTCAAGGAATCCATACAATGAGAAGAAGCTTGTTTTACCACCCAACTATAGGCATCATTACATACCTTCCTAAGGTTGGGATGCATGTTAGCCTCCCCAAGCCCATGGGAAAGAGGACTACCATCCAAAACTTGCAGAAGAGTGAGAGTGACCAACAACATTACATTCATACAAAAACAAGACAAATACTAAGACAAAACTCCAAATTTTACAAAGATGAACAAGAGGAGAACCATGTTTTACCTCAAAATGGGGAAGAAAAAGAAAGTTCTCCAATATTTTGCAACCATCATTATTTGTACAAAACAAAATCTCCATACCCTCCTTATTTCTCCAATTTCATTCAAGCCCTCCTTATTCCTCCACCCTTTCACCAATCCTTCTTGGAAGGATTTTCAAACCCCAAAGGGGTTTCCTTACCAAGAATGGGGAAGGAGGTTCATGTCAAATGACCCACTTTCCCCACCGAACCATTTGACGGGAGTAACTAAATCCTACAAGGCTTTCCCATCAAGCCTATAAGGATTGAGAGGAAAAATTCCCTCTCTTCCCCCACAACTCCAAAAATCCATCATGCCATATGATGGAGGGAGAAAAATCAAATAAACAACAACAAGATCTTCATACAACAACAAAAATAAAAAGAAGCTCAAGCCTACCAAAGAAAAGCTAGCCAAACTTCAATCTCTTCCACTTCTTGACTCAAGCAAACTCTAGCTCCAAATCCACAAGACTCCAAGCAATAGCTCCAAAAAAAAATTCTCTTCTTTTCCCATGAGGGGGAATTTGAAGAGGAACAAGCAAAAATCCTCACAAATGAGGGGGTGACATGTGTCACCCCTCTCCTCCTTCAAGGTCAAAGATTCCAAAGATAAATGAGAGAAAGGATAAAATGAATTTTAGCCCTCTTCTCCCAAATTACTCTAAATGATAACAAAACAAATCTTGTGCAACTTTTAACAAGCACACTAATCCATACCCCTTACATGGATGTGATCAAAGGAGAGGCAAAAGGGAGGAAAAATCCTTCTAGCCTTGGAAATAAGCCCCCCTACCTATTAGGTAGGGTCTAAGGGCTCATTTTCACGTTAAGGGAACTCCCAAACTAAAAAGGGGTTCCTAAAAATGCCCAAAATAACCCAATTTCGGGTTTGGAAAATTTGGCACAAGGTTAGAGGATGTGGGGCCCACCCAAGGGTTCACATGTGACCCTAAACCCTCTAGATTAAGTACATCATTAGACTAATTCAAAACTTAATGCAAGTGGGGTGATTAATTTTCCAAAACAAGTTTATAACACAAACTAAACACCCTAAGCAAAATTAATAATTACAAGACATATTACATTACAAATGAGGGTCACCCATTGTGCCCAAAACAATAATCCTAATGCTAAGGCCTCAAGTAATAAATGTGGCTAGGAATTAGCCCCATGGGCTGCTTGTGTAAAGTTACGTAGCTTAGCTTTGAGTCCCACGTTCTCATGTGACATTATCGCACACTCATTGCACACATGAAACGCGCTTGTCCGATAAAATATAAATCAACTACTAAATAAGATATCAATGAATCCTAGACTAACATATCATCCTTTCCTGGAATTGAAAGTGCAACAACGTGCAAAACTATACATAATTCACCATAAGTTAGTCATAATGATAAAATGATATGTATCCATAGAATCCCAACATGCAACAAAACTGAGTATCCATCAATATAATTACGTTCCAAAATAAAATCATATCAATTAGTATCCATGAGATCATAAGATAATGTAAACAACATAGTAATCAAGCTAAATTGACATTATACGCCTAAATCTCCATATATTTCTAATAAGATCGATTCTCCTAATGTAAAGTCCAAAATGTATGAAGTCTCTGTCAAAACTTATCTATGAGTAAATGAGCAACAAGTAAGCTCGAGCTATAAAAATGTGGGCACTACATCCCCCTCTACTAAAATTAGACTTCCTCCTAGAAGTCACTAAAAGAGATAGGGATATCTAGCCCTCAAAGGTGTCACATCCTCCGGGTATGAAGTTGTTATCACGTTGTATTGGTCGTGCACCTGCACTCTAACTTGGTCCAAGTGTTGACCCCGAAGAAGGGCCAACCTCTAGTGCTCCAATATGCGCACGGGCTCCAATATCCATTTTGCTCTATCCTCTACCTGTAATTTCAACCAATCCAAAACATGAGAAGCATCTAGGTACATATCTATGTAGTACAAAAACATGAAAAACATCATGGACCCGTGCAAGGCGTGGTGGCAAAGCTAGGCAATAGGTAAGCTGGACCGATGACCTCTAAAATATCTAAAGGTCCCACAAAAGGAGGTGACAGCTTAGAACCCTTTCCATGGCGGATTGGGCTTTTATGCAGATGAACTCTCAAGAAGACCTTATCACCCACTGAGAAGTGATGATCAATCCTCTTAGTGTCTGCATACGCCTTACGGTGTGCTCTAGCCTACTCAAGGCGTTGTCTAATCAGAATAACCTATTGCTCTAAATTCTGTAGATAAGTTAGTCCCAGAATAATCCTTTCATCTAGTCTGTCCCAACTTAAAGGTGTCCTACAAGGTCATCTATACAAAGCCTGGTAAGAAGCCATACCAATGGAATTATGATAGCTATTGTAAGCAAACTCAACTAAATGCAAATAATATTCCCATGTTGTAAGCAAACTTAAATAAATGCAAATAATATTCCCATGTTGTAAGAAAACTCAACTAAATTCAAATAATATTCCCATTTCTTCTCGTTGGTCCATCACATACATCCTCAACATGTCGTCCGAGCACTGATTAACTCTCTGTCTATCCACCTGTCTCTGGATGATAGGATGACCTGAAATTAACTGAGTACCCAGGCGATCGAAAAAAGTCCGAAAATTGATGTATGGATGGTATCCCTGTCATTGATGATGGTCTTGAATCCCATGCAACCTAACAATGTCCTCCATAAATACTTTGGTGATGGCTCTGTGCATTATGGGTGACCTTGGTTGGCGAGAAGTGTGCAACCTTGGTCAAATTATCCACGGTGAGCATAATGACATCATGATGATAAGAAGACATGGGAGTCGACTATGAAATCCATGGAGATCACATCCCATTTCCACTCGGGAATATCATGAGGATGTAAAGTCCTACGGGATGAGAATGCTCTCCTTGACCCTCGACACTCAAGGCAACGTGCGATAAAATCTGCTATGTCCGTCGAAGACTGGCCAAAAATATAACCCCTCATATCAATGTGCATCTTCACTCCTGGATGCACCGCATAAGGGGATCAATGAGCCTCTGTAAGGATGAAGCTATGTAGGTCATCGAACTTAGGCACATAGATATGCCTATGGTACCAAGTAAACCATCCGTCTCTTAAATACACCATGAATATCTGCCCTTTAATGAACCCCTGTGACTCTAACATCTATCAGCACCCTCAAAAACTTGTCCTCTGGAAGGTGCTCAAGAATCCTACCTCTCAAATCTGATTGTAGTGTCAATGAAGCAAGCACATGTCATCGTCTACTAAGTGCATCTAACAACATTTTCCTTTCCTTTGATATACGCACCTCCATGTCATACTCACATAGGAACTCCGTCCAACGCCGCTGACGAGCATTGAGGTTCAGCATTTGTGAGAAGATATGCTACAAGCTATGATGATCTTTCCTCAAAATGAAAGGTCTACCCAAAAGTAAATTTCACCAATGCACAAGTGCATGAACAACTACTACAAGCTCCAAGTCATGAGTATGGTGGTTAAGCTCGTAGTCCTTGAGCTTATAAGACTCAAAGACAATAACCCGATGCTCCCGCATAAGAACTACTACCAAACCCTCTAGTAATGCATCGGACAAACAAAAAAATCCTCTGTCTGGGTCCTGAACTGCTAATATAGGTGCCATGGTTAACCTTTCCTTAAGCAGGCTGAAAGGCCTACTCACTCTGCTTGTTTTGACCAATCAAACTTTTTCCCTTTTCTCTTAAGAGAAGTGATAGGATGAGCAATCCTAGAAAAGTCCTATACAAACTGCGGTAATACCCTACTAAACCCATAAAACTCCTCACCTCAAGTAACTAATGTGGGCACTAGCTTGATCCATGATAGCCTAGATCTTAGAGGGATCTCTTGAGATACCCTACTTTGATATGATATGACCCAAGTATTGAATCTCTATCGAATGAAAGCGCATTTTCCAAGTTCCCATACAACTTTTCTCTCTCAAAACCAGAAGTACCTTCCTCAAATGCTCCTCATGTTCCTCCTCGAATGAGAATATATCAATATGTCATCAAGGAACACTAAGACAAAGCGATCTAGAAATGTCCTAAATACTCCATTCATGAGGCTCATGAAGGCAGTGCAGGGCATTAGTCAAACAAAATGGAACAACCGTGAACTCATAATGTCCATAACGTGTGCGAAACGTTGTCTTATGAATGTCGCATCGATAGGTGCAACTGATGGTACCCCGACTTGAGATCGATTTTGGAGAATACTCTCACTCCTACATCTGATCAAACAAGTAATTGATCCTAGGGGAGATTATAATGGTTCTTTATTGTGACCTTGTTGAGCTGCCTGAAGTCTACACGAGTCTCAAAGTGAACCATCCTTCTTCTTCACAAATATGATTTGGTGCTCCCTAAGGAGATACACTAGGGTGAATTATGACCTTATCTAACAACTCCTCTAACTAACTCTTGATCTCATGAAGCTCTGGAATCGTCATCTAATAGGGTGCCCTAGAAATTGGTGTGGATCCAGTACTAAATCAATGGTGAAATCCACCTCTCTGTGGGGTGGTAACCCTAGAAGCTCACCTCGAAACACATCGATATACTCCCTCAAAACTGCATGATCATCTAAGGGTGAATGCTTTAGAGTGCCCTCGATCGATCACTAATGGTGATAGCAAACAACTGACATCCCTTACGCATGCTCCGCTTGAGTTGCTTAGCCGAGATCATGCGCAAGGAGATAGGTCTCTTCATCCCTGAAATCACAATTTCACTACCAAGATCATTCGACACTCAATGAACTTATTTCTGTAATCCACCTTAGCTCGATGAGCCTCAAGCTAATCCATACCCAATACTATCTCGATAGGAACCTAGAGGAATAACTTGAAGGTCAAGTGTGGTGGAGAAGGCTCCTAAACAAGTACACAACTCTCCACATACGAGTCCATGGCGAGTTTAGCCCTAGAAGCCAACTCAACCTACCAACTATCTCGTTGCCTAGCCACCACTAGCCCACATTGGTCCAAAGTATAGAAGGTGATATAAAAGAATCTAAAGCACTGAATCAAAATTACGAGACAGAAATACCCCTAATATTACCTGTCGTCTCAATGATTGTGGCACGATGTTTGGCACGGCGGTTATCAACCGCTACATATACACAATGAGCATGTCCTATGTCACCCACCATCTGCTCTAATCTAGAGGATCTCTATGTGTCCATGGTATTGGGTTTGTGCGGGCACATGCACACATAGTGATCAAGAGATCCACAAATAAAACATCCTCCTGTACCCCTCTGAGATGGGGTCCCTCTTATACTACGATGCACCGATCTGTGGGTACAACCCTAGTAAACTGCTGCGTGCGAGCTGGCTATACCTACTAAGTACCCTATCTCCTATCCCTGGCTCCACAAAACCTCCTCTACTACCACCTCTCGAAAAATACTGAGTCTACCTAGCCCTCTGCTACTAGTGGCCATGATGTTTCGTCTCTGTCTTGGTGTGGTGGAGCCTCGTGGCTACCTCTTGGCGGGAGGAAAGAATCCTCCTCTAGGGGGTGGTGTTGTACCCCATGACCTCTGACTCTGAAAATTCTATATCCTCTTCGAAACTTGCTCTTGTTTCTATCTCGGTGCTCATGTGCCTTGGTCCTATTCTCCTTAGCTAAGTAGGCCTTCTCAATGGCCTTCTCAAGTGTGGGAGGAGATAACATCCTAACTACTCCTGCTATATCTGCATTAAGGCCTTGAATAAACCTGTTAACCTACAATTTTTCATCTTGCAGGTAATCCACATACTTCAGAAGATCCAGGAACCTACTCCCATACCCGCTACGTGTATGATCCTGTCGTAAGTCGTGAAACTCCTCAATCCTCTTACGCACAAAATGCTCGACATATAGTGAGCCCCGAATCGCTCCTCGAAAAAATCCCAGTTACTCTGTCTCTCGAGTCGATGGAGCTTCCACTCCTCATTCCTCCACCAAATGCCTGTGTGTCGGAGGATGTGTATGGTGAACCTTGTCTTGACATTGCTCTCATAAGATTGCAAGCCAAAGCAACTATCCAAGCTAAGGAGCCATGACTCAGCCCCAAAGCCATTTGTAGTGCCCGTGTAGGTAGGCTACTTTAAGTGAAGAAGATCTATGATCACACTACATGTATCTCGATCTTGGTGATGCAAACCAACAGGTGAAAGGGGTCACCTATCCCTAAATGGTCCCTCAAGACTGTGAGAGAAGCTACAGCGGTATGAGGCTACCCTCTCGTGATGAACGGAAGAGCTATGTGACCTCTCCCACCTCGGTGTATCATGCTCTGGTAGCTCTGAATGTGGATCCTTGCCTATCGGCTCCTTGTCTCCCAACTAGATGTCCTCCTCTCTCGCCTCCTCCGGTGGTGGGAGACACTGCTGCACAACGCCGATCAACTGTTGGAGAGCCTCTAAGATCTGAGGCCCTAACTCAGTGCCTGGTGGTTTGGGCGTAGGCAAACCACGTCCCAAATCCCTAACCAAGCATCATCTCATGGGTGTCATCCTGTGTACAAGGTGAGTGAAGAGGCTATTAAATTGTGTTTAAATGGTTGCAATTTTTAATTTTTTAAATTTATTTATTTACTTTAATGTCATTACAATTATTCTTGACCGATTGATTGATTACCCAAAGTGTCCACGTGTGCGAACCTTTGCTCGATACCAAATGTCATGATCCGCCTCACAAGACCTGGAAAAGGACCAAAAAGACGGTAAAAATTTTATTTTGGAAGGTGAGAACTAATGTTTTGCCTAACCTTTTTCCCATTAAATAATTACATTATATTAATCTAATTTACCCGATTTCTAAAACATTAACTCTAATTAATTTTATTTATTTAGCTTCTATTAAATTACACACATTTAAATATATATTTCCTTTAAATAATTTTCACCCACATTGAAAAATAATTATTCATCCTTAAATAAATTCATCCCCCATTACATATATTTACCCACACCCTTTTTTATTTAAATTACCATTCCCACCAAAAACCCATGACTTAATGTGAGCAGGGTTTTATTTGAGCCCTAGGATTAAACAAATCTCAACCCTAGATCAAAATTTTGTGCCCTAAACTTCTTTATCTCTTTCTTTTCTTTTCTTTTCCATATTATTTTCTCTCAATTTGATTTTATTATCTTGTTTCTTCTTACAAGTTAGGGTGTGTTGATCGGAGAAAACATTTAGTTGAACTTGCACTCGAGCCTTGCGGAAGAATGACACAGGAGAAAAAGCATGGAGTAATAGGAAGGTGTCACATGCTGGGATGTAGGGTAAGACTCCCAAGGACTTAGCCGATTTTGGAGGTTAGGTCTATTCTTAAAATATTGGCGCATGCGGAGTACACAAAGCGATGCCGAGATTTGTGCACCACTCTTTATGGGGATTTTGGTAGGACATGTCAACTCACTCTTGCATGGACATAAGTAAAGCATGGATCTATCACTTAAGTTAACTATCAACAATCTATAGATAGCATACTTGCATGTATGGCTAGAATTGTAAAAAGGCACGTGGCTGTTATTAGCATGCGACCTATTTTCTGGTAGAGTTAAGTGGTGAAGGGTTAGTTCCCCACCCTATATATGTGTGTAATGAACTACATAGGAAGATAGATAGATATAGAGAGACATACATAGAGAACAAATGGAACCACATGCGACTGGATGATTGTAACATATCCATGCATGCATGCCACAGTATTTTATGAAGCTACCGTATTGTTGGTTCAATGAATAGATAAAGGAAATTGACCAAACAAAGTGTGTGATGTGTTTTATCAATGCATGTTTTTATTTTCATGATGATTTACATTTAGCACATATAGATATGGTTGGATATAAATGGTGAATGGATGGATTAGTTCTTAAAATATTTGTTTACTATTTTATCATACCACCATTCTACTACTGCAACTATTAAGAGGGACCTAGTACCTTTGCGCGCTTCGGGTGAGTGCTCAGCCTAGGCTGAGTGATGTGCTAGCGTGACTAGGTGTTAACTAATAATTCTAGGATGCATCATTGGTTCCATTGCTTTGGGACCTCTTTTTCAGTTGTTTCAGAATGGTTCATGATGAAGACATACCAGCTATCCTTGGCAAGCGTTGAAGAATGGATTTAGGATTTGGAGGAAGAATACGCATGGAGGTTTGACACTGGATCCGATTTAGCGCACGTACTTGTGTAGAGCAGAATCTGTATGACAGTTTATATGAAAGGTTCTTTGCTATCTTTTTCAAAGTAGAATTGTACAAATGGTTGACTTCGCGTGTATGCATCTAAGCGGAATTGGAGGTATCGTACGCTTGTTTGGACATAGGAGGAATTTCAAACACTATATGATGCTAACCTAAGCTGGACTCGATGCGGTAGATACCTGGTTTCACGATGTCCTAAACAACTATATTTTGGAGTATTCAATTTCAACTTATTCATGCCCGGAGGTAGCAGAGAGTTCTAGTTTCTACTACAGTATCCTAGAGGGACATATTTGCAAGGTATTCCACTGCAATCAAAATACTAATGGTAACATTGAACTTAGAAGCTAAACCAATGGAGAGCTAAAGAATCTCCACAAGGGGCAGAACAGGATTTATGAAAGATGGTAGACCTAGCGGCAGCTCGATAGAGGGAAGAAAGGTGGCTGAAGTATGATGAGGTGCACGAGAGGGAATTATGCAAGAGGCAAGAAATTGTAGAACGGATGGTGTTGTGGAGAGAGATGGCTCATGAAGGATTTGAGGCTCATGGGGAGGAAGAAGAGCAAGAGCATCAGGAACTCCCCCATCTAGGGAAGCATGATAGAGAACCCTCTTCGGCCTCACATGGAAGTGTGTCAGTAGATATGACCTGGGCCATGGGCATGCATCTAAGCCAACCTGTTGACCTAGCCCTTGCGCTTGGTTTTCTAGTATCTAGTATAGCAGGTAAAAGTAGTTTTTCAGAAGTGAAAGCACAAAAATAGGGTAGACAGTAAGTACACCAATGGCAGCATAGAC
This sequence comes from Taxus wallichiana var. yunnanensis, assembly GCA_018340775.1. NCBI lineage: Eukaryota > Viridiplantae > Streptophyta > Pinopsida > Cupressales > Taxaceae > Taxus > Taxus wallichiana. Next base: position 664,790,330 of record CM031237.1, on the reverse strand, counting down.
AACTTTGTTATTATTTGGGGGTATGCTATCAGGCTCATCATCTGCACAAAATGTGAGCGCCGAGTGTGGGAATCACCCTAGAGCCGGGAACACTTCCTGCATCTGTAGGGGTCCAATATAGTACCATTGTTGGGGTAGAAGGGAGTGCATCCATGGGACCTATTCCAAATTTTGGAGGAGGATTGGGTGGTATAAGTAGTTCTAGTTCTAGTGGTTCGGGTGGTATGGAAGAAGAGGAAACCAAGGAGGTTCTCGGGGTCGGGTGGCAAGGCCCGCAGAACCCCGAACATTTATATGGAGATGTCCCTTCATCTCCTGCAATACGAGGCCATCGAGGATGTTGTTGAACATGTTCATATGTGTGAAATAATTTGGTGCACAAAAGGTATTACGGCCCCCGAACGCAAGGCAAGTCACTTTATTCTTGCATTGCAGCGTGTGCACACAATTTGGTATAGGAAGTTTGACCCCAATCAAACTTGTATTGACTATGCAGCATTGAAAGATGCTTTCTTAAAAGAGTTCCATATCCCCCGAGTTTGAGCGAGAAGAGTATAAGTGCACACAAGGATATAAAGCAAGGAACTACTAAAAGTGTACGTGAGTATGATGCATGATTTAAAACACTTCTATCTAAACTCTCTTATGACATTCATGCAAGTCAGCATGCACAATGGTTTGTTGGGGGACTGATTACTCCATTTCAGAGAGCACTGATGCATAAAACTTGTACTGATATGCCCGAATAATTGGAAGCCTCTTTACGTGCCAAGAAATTAGGAGTATTGACACTGGAGTTAGTCCATTTTGGAAGCTCAAATAAGCATGCTATGTGAAATAGTTAGAGAAATTATCAGCAAACTCAACTCATGAAATGTGCTCAGGGATCTGGTGTACAGATTATGAAGTGGAAGGGCACACTAAGGATAGTTTCCCTCGTAATGTACATTTGTTGTTATTAGACTGTGAGATTTGCCATTTGAACCATGATGCTAGTCACTACCCCCTCCTACAATGTGCGATCAGGAAGAATGTATCCTCCTTTGTAAAATTTATAGGTCCACGACCCATGATACTGAGGACTGTAGATTGATTGGCTAGATCCATGATGCCATTGATATTGGGGTCAGACAGGTGAGTGTGGCTGATAATTCTAAAGGGAAGAATGAGCATCAGGATAGGGATTATAATAAAACCCGCTATGACAGGAATGATGGAAGGTTTGAAGGGGCTCGTGAAAGGGGACAAGGATATAGAGGTAGATATGGAGGATGAGGCTAAGGTGGAGGAAGGAGTGAATTCCCTCGAGGAACTTTCTATACATGTGGCTCACCTAACCATTATAGGCGCGAATGCCCACAGAATATTTCTTGTTCATTTTGTGGGAAGGGGCATAGTTATGAAGAGTGCCGGACTTGTATGAGCATCTCAGTAAGCAGCACAAGAAAGAAAATAAGGGCATGGGGATGGTTAGAATCTAGCACGTGATAGAGAATCAGTGGATGCCAAAGTTAACACCAGAACCTGAGGTGGTAACAGTCAAGATAACCACACGAGCTGAGGCGGCACGCGCAAGAGAGGTGTTGCAACAAAGGTTGATAATCACTAGAGAGGAAGTTTTACATGCTAGATATCCAGATCTAGCTCATCAGAAAGAAGTCTATCAGGACACAATGGAGGTGCTTAGGATCCTTCAAGGTGAGATACAAGGATTAAAAGAGCAGTCTTGGAAATTGGAGCACAAGGATATAGAACAAGCCCCATCAGATATTGACGACATCAGAGAGGTATGTAGAATGTTGCGCCAGGAGAATATTATTCCTTTATTAGGAAATTGGTTGAAAGGGAATACTCCAGCGCACAAGGAATGAGACTAGAAGACAAATACTCCATGTGAATCTCCCTCCTGATAGCATTGACTACGACAAGGAGATCACTTTGAATGCTATTGTGGACGGGTGGCTACTAAGCAATATTCTGATTGACACAGGTGCGGAAGTAAATGTACTTACATTGGATGCGTGGGAACAAATGGGGAGACCCCCATTGCAGCCATCATCTAATGTATTGTTCATGGAAAACAGAACAAAAGCTACTCCCATAGGATTTTTAAAGGATGCATCTATCACTATACAAGGGGCCAAGTTCACAAGAGACTTTGAAGTGCTAGTGCTTGCGGAAGAAAATAGTTTCCTGCTTTTGCTTGGGCACCCTTGGTGTTATTCAAACAATGTTGATTTGAGGTTTAGCAAAGGATATATCAGCTTTGAGAACAAGGAGGAAAGGGTCATAATACCATTGAAAGATGGGAAATCCATGTCATATGTGGAACCCTTAAGTGAAGAGGACCTGAATAGAATCTATGTATGCGCTTATTCGGGACCCAGAGGTCAATGATTCATCTAAGGAAGGAATCCTTCCTTGGGAAGATTCATAGTCAATCAGCGATACTACTAGTATTGCTTGCGATAATTGGGCTCATGGCACTTATGAACCGGTAAGACATGAGGTTAACGTGCATCTACTAGAAATATGGGTTCTCGCTTTGTTCGATGTATAGGTCGCACAATACCCCTCTATACCAGATCTGAAGATTTAGCTAGGTTCTTATAGGCCATAGAAACAAATTGTGTTGAAAAACTTAAATGACGCACTATGCTATCATATAATTTGGGTGGGATGGCGCGCGTGCCAGTGGGTAGTCCATAGGGATAATCCTTGGAATGGGAAACAATTGGGACCACCTTATCAACTAGGTTTTCAAAGAGTAATGCACCTACAAACACATGCCCTTATCATGGTGATCAACCTTATCAATATCATATCCAAAGTTAGTGTGAGAGACTCTGGATAGTAGGCCAGGAAGCATTACCACCCTCACTTTGGGTGCATCGGTTTTATTCTACTCTAAAAGGTTGCATGTGTGCTTGGTATGTCTATGTTGAATTACATGCGACACTAGAAACTGGCAAACTTTGACTACAGGGATGATCCAAATGTTTGACTTCTTTTCATCTACACCACCAGTGAACACAACTTTAAGCTTTATCAAGCACTTAACCATGGGAGATAGTGGGAAAGCGGAAGAACTTGTTCAGGAATTATTTGGTGAGACAGAGACAGGGGCACGCTTTGTGGATGAAGAAGATGATATCATATTACTTGAGCACACTTCTTTGGAGAAAGATAAGGGGAAGATGGTATACATAATTGATGAGGAGGAAGTTGAGCACTTGGACGTGGATCATTCACATGGAACACGTGAAGTGTTATCTAGTGTGGATGTAGATGCGCGCGCATATCACGAACCTATGAAGACAACAAAGGTCAATATAGGCATAGAAGCTGAACCTAAGGAAGTGATAATTGGGGATTACTGGTCAGAATCAGAAGTAGCAAAGATCATCGAGTTACTTCACGATTATGAGGACTTATTCCCAAGAGGATACCATGAACTTAAAGGTGTGCATATATCACTTGGAGAAATGAAGATAAAGCTCAAGGAAGGTGTGTGCCCTATTAGGAAGTGGCCATATCAGATGAATCCCAATTTGTGTCGAGAAAGTAAAGGAGGAGATTGACAAGATGCTGAAATCCTGGATCATTCGACCACTAGATAAATCAAAATGGGTCAGTCCTATGGTGATATGTATCAAAAAGGATGGTAGGATTCAAATTTGTGTTGATTATAGGGAGTTGAATGTAGCATGTGTTACAGATCCCTTTCCTATGCCATTCACGGAGGAAATATTAGAAGGAGTGGTTGGGTGTGAAATATATTCATTTATAGATGGGTTTTAGGGTATCATCAAAGTTAGGATTACCCAGAAAGATCAAGAGAAGACCACCTTCACTACCGAATGGGGAAGCTTTACTTATACTCGATGCCATTTGGATCAAGAATGCACCCTCTGTATTTTCTAGGATAGTGGTACAATCCTTCAATGATTTTATTCATAATTTCTACAGTCTATCTTGACGATTGGACCGTTTATGGGCTGATTAAGGATCATTGTGACAATTTGCGCTTAATGTTCGAAAGATGTCGATAGTTGAGTATCTCATTAAATATCAAGAAGTGTATATTTTCTACTCCATTCGCACACTTTTAGGACATATCATCTGCAAGGAAGGGTTGTTGATTGATCCAAACTAAGTTGTCATCATCATTGGCTTTAAAGTGTTGGCCATCGGTGCGAGGTGCGCAGATTTTTGGGTCATACAGGGTATTACCGGAAGTTTATAAAAGGGTATGCAAAAGTTGTCACACCCTTGGAAAAATTGCTCCAAGGAAAAGGTACATTCTACTGGGAGTCACAGCAGCACGCGTTTGAGATATTGAAGCAGAGACTTACTACCGTGCCTATCTTGTGTTTTCCTTCATGGGATAAACCTTTTCATGTTCATGTGGATGCTTCTGGCATAGCCATTGGTGTTGTCCTAGCTCAACTAGGCAAAGGTATCATTGATCATCCCATTTGCTTTGCTAGTAGGAAGTTGACCCCTGCAGAATAGAATTATACCACTACAGAGCGCATGAGGCCTTGTCTATGATCTATGCCTTGCACAAATTTCATCAGTATTTGTTGGCTACACCATTTGTGTTTTATACTAATCACATGGCATTAAAATATTTGGTGAACAAGCCCATTTTACAGGGGCGCATATGTTGGTGGGTACTCTTATTTCAAGAGTTTGACTTTACAGTTGTGGTAAAACTAGGCAAAAGCAATTTTGGACCAGATCACTTGTCTCGAATTCAATCAGGGGAAGAAGCACAAACAATAGAAGAGACCATGCCTGATGCACAACTATATAGGTTACAACGTGTGCCATCAAAATTAGAGGACATTGTTATCTTTCTGAGAACTGGTATGGCGCCCAAGGCATGAAAGCTTTAGAGAAGAAGTAACTTGTTATTCACGCGAAGCACCATTCATGTTAATTAGTGGTGATTTGTACAAATTAGGCAGAGATGAGGTGTTACGTCGTTGTGTCTTGGAGCATGAACGAAAGGACATAATGGAAGAAGTGCATGGTGGTATCAGTGGCCATTATGTAGGTGATGCAACAAAGGCGCAAGATCCTACTTTGGGTTGTGGTGGGAAACATTGTACAAGGATTGTAAAGAGTATTGTAAGACATGTGACCATTGTCAATGTCTCGGTTGACCAAGAAAAGGGATGAGATGCCCCTACGACCAATAACGAGTGTAGAACCCTTTGAGAAATGGGAAATTGACTTTGTCGGGCCTATCTCCCCAGCCGTGTGCAGGACTAGGTCACGCTATATCATCACTTGTACAGATTATCTTACTCGATGGGTAGAAGCAACACCTACAAAGGACTGTACAATGGCTACAGCAGCACGGTTCTTATGGGATAATGTCCTCACAAGGTATGGTTGTCCTTTAAGTTTAACAAGTGATAGGGGCACACATTTTTTAAATGAGACAATACAAATTCTTTTAGATGAGTTTATGGTTGCCCACCATAAAACTACACCCTATCACCCTCAGGAAAATGGAACTGTTGAGGCATTTAACAAGATTTTGAGCCACACATTGACCAAGAATTGTGATGTTGGGAGGAAATATTGGGATGACAAAGTATCATTTGTTCTTTGGGCTTATATAACAACATAAAAAAGATTGAACAAAGCCACACCTTTTCAATTGGTATTTGGCGCGGAAGTTGTTCTGCCTCTAGAATTTATGTTACCTTCTTTGCGCATTGCACATGCTGGAGGTCTAGCTGATGAGCAAGCCTTGGAAGAATGGATTATGAAGATTTTTCAACTCAATGAGCGCCGTGCCATCATACGTTGGAGTCGAAACAGGAGAAAGCATGACAAAAGGCATGGCATGATCGGCACATCAGGCATAAGAAACTTGTGGTGGGACAACTGGTACTTCTATATGACTCCAATTTTTTGCGCCATTCAGGAAAGCTCAAGGTGCATTCGTTGGGGCCATATGTTATCACTCATTTACTTGAGTCAGTGCTTGCCATTGAAACAATTGATGGCACGTGGTTGCTCGATTACTTTAACAAGAGTAGGCTAAAGCCCTACTATAAATAAGTTTTCTTGGTGTTTGTAATAAGGAAGTATTACTAGATACATTAGGTTTCCTTTATGCATTTCCTTAATTTCTTTCTTTCATCATCGCTATGTTTTGTCGATTTTAGCTCTTGTTTGTGTAATAAGCTTGCTTGCGCAAGCATGGAACTAACTACAATATGAAGCATGTGATGCATAAAGGATTGTGCATCCTTTTCATGTGGGGTGGATTGTTTGTAAATCTCAGAGATATGATGTGAATATATCATGTTGTGGGTGTTGAAAGAAGGTTCATAAGGGTAATCGACAAAAGATTGCTTCTCAAGATAAGAAAGAATGAATATGGATAAGGGAAAGTATAACACGAGGTAAGCAAAGTGGGCCATGATAATTAGCTGGAGATCATGCAGTGATGAGGTACTTGGGCACGAAGGTGTGTGCTGAAGAGAAGTCCATGAGATGGTAATGAGGCGCACTAGAAGGTTATAGCTTTCGCGTGAAAATATACCGCATAGAAATGATAAAAATGGGTCATAAATGAGGAGAATTTGGTAGGTGGAGGATCAATTAATGCAACAAAAAGTAGAAATCTATATAAGGATGGGATGCAATTTCATGTTTACCCTTACGATAGAGAGCCTATACGCGAAGAGCATAAAGCTAACTGATTCAAGGTGCAAAGTAAGTGAACCAGGCATGGAGAAGAGAGTTGTGTATTAAAAGGGCTTAGATCCCCTAGAAGAAGGGTTTGACACAACAAAGTAATACAAAGAGAGATAGGGTGCGCAAGTTCGTAATTACAAACTAGGGCACGGGGAATCGGCTTAGGGTTTCAAGAAAATCACTCAAAACACACAATAGCTAACCTATAAAACAAAACCCTGTAAGAGAATGGCACCAAAGAAGAAAGCAACACTAATAAAAGAAAAGAAGAAGGTGGTGGTGGAAGAAGAGGAGGAAATGGCCCCGTAGAGAAATTTCTCTCAAATGCAAGACTTCAAGAAGTTATTGTCAAAGGTGAATGGAATACCCACATAAGATAGAGCAAGATAAGTGAATACAATCACCGAACCAAGTGAAACCGTAAGAAGTTATACGACCCGCTCACCACTCAAACAAACAAAGTGCACCGAAGACGACATGTAAATATATGATGATGCTAGAGAAAAGCTACTTAAGGGAAATGGTGTTTACCAGCTTTATGATCTTTCATACTTTGGAAAGTATGCACCTTTATACTGAGATGGCTTATGAGCCGAGTCCATGAGGACTTCTTCTACTTCACAGGATGGAGGGTAAGACTGACACCCATCCTCATTGCCACGCCATCGGATTACAAGCAACGGGTGAAGACATTAAGACTGACTTAGTGGACAAAAGTACCATTTTGGACACACGTAAGGCATGGGCTACGTAAAAGACCGCATGGGATGGACATTGACAAGTTGAAAAATTGTCCAAGAAGAAGACAAGTAAAAAGTACCACATCTAACCACAAAGTTGAATGACTAAAAGCATTGGTCACAAGTCAATTTTATGTGGTTACATGTGGCCAAGCACATGTCGAGGGAACCACTTATAACATTACTAGATTCATTGTCAGAGAGCTGGATAGTCATGAGGAAGCACACGAAGGGAGTAAGATAAGTTTTGGTCTGTATCTTACTGAGTTTAGTCTTCATGGAGATCGGGGTACTAGATGGCCCAAAAGAGAACATATGGGAATACCCCATGAATCATAATTCTCCATATGAGTGTGCTTTGAGAAGTGGTATGATAGGCTTAGTGCGGCATTTGGGGAAGAATGGCGCATACCCAAGGACTTTCCTTGGTCCTGGGAAAGTAGGTACAATTTGTAGTTTACCATCATTTCTTTATTGTGCGCTTTCCAATGGTAAATGGGTGATGGAGCCCTAGTGCAAACTACCATATGTATTCCCCACAGTACTTCCAAGCTGCAGTTCATCGGTTCACCAACACACGAGAGGTTGGTATTTAATACAGACGCATAAGGTAGATCTGTGAATATCACACCCGAGAAAGACTTATGGATATCCAGGAGGAATGCATACAACTGAGAATAACATTTCGTAAATCTTAAGCATTAAGCCAGAGACAATGGCCATCATGGATATCGGGGCCGCACTAATATACCTCCAACTAAAGCCTAAAATGGAGAATAAAAAGTATGTGGAGAATGAATTTGCACTTCTAGGGCCGCCAAAGGGAAAGCATACTATGGAGAACATTCCGGTGCCTAGGCCCTTTGCGCCCAGGCAAGATGAGGAGGAAGAGGATGAAGAACCTGAAGATAGTGGCAGCCTGGTGCGGAGAAGGAAGCAACCATCTAGCCAGGAGGGGGAGCACGCGACAAATCCCCAGGGAGAAGGAGCTACGGGGGAGGAGCAGGGCGCACAAAGATTTAAGAAGGTGTTTAAGTACACAAGGGCGCAAGGAGGAACCCAAGGTGAAGGAGCTAGAGGAGAAGAAACGGAGAAAACTCAGGCTGAGTGAGGAAATAGAGGAATCTGAGGAGAAGGCACCTTCATCTCGATTGAGGAGCCTCAACATGAGGAGGAGAAGATGGAAGGAGAAGAATGGGGGTCAATCGGAGGCTACACCGACAATGGTGGGGATACATCTGGTATTCCCAACCTTGATGCAGCCATTCCAAGAGGACCCCGATCCCGTCAAACAAGGGAGGATGCCAAGGCACATGCCATGGGGTATGTAGAAGACCCAAAGCTGATCATTTGTGCTTGGTTCCAGAGTACCATCAAGTAGAAGGATTTATTTGGGTGGGCACTCATGGATGAGGACAAGGCGACCCTGTGCACAAGGAAGCAAATCTCATGGTCTATGCACACACACATGGAGGAGCCCAAATTTGATGTCGGTGAAGAATCGTGCATATCATGACAGTTGAAGAAGGCACCTGAAACATGCCACATGACAATCAAACCGACAATGATGTCAGATGAGCAAGTGAGCAATGCTCTAGTAAAAGTATCCTATGAACTAGCACAAAGAAACATAGATAAATCTTCTACCATTAAGGCGCGACAAAGAGATTAAAGGCCAAGGATGTGGAGATAGCATGCCTAGTCCACGAAAAGGACTTGATCAAAATAAAGTATGATACTTTTGTTATTATGGAAAAGGAAATTCGAGATGATGTTCTAAAGGTATGCCCAAATCTATAATCCCGAGTACCAAAAGACTTTCCTTCTTCGCAATGCACAATGTGAAAACAATGATAACATTAGTGTTGGAAGATGAAAAGGTGTGCATCTCCCAATAGTCCAAGGACTCCGGGAAAAGACGAGAAAAGGCACAAAGCTGCAGTGAGCTAGGAAATTTGCTACTTATGAAGGTCTATCAGTAAGCCACCTATGACGAACTAAAGAAGGACAATCACGCTAACCATATGCATAGCCCAAGAAGCACCGATCGCGGTGAAAACCTTGGAGGAAGAAAATGAGGTCCAAAATCAATGAAGGATGCTTCCTTGGGCACGCTGAATGCATATCCCTAGTAAAACGAAGTGCGAGGCACTAGGCTGGCGCGCAGCACCACATAAGGAGAGGTTGGAGGAGCTAGGAAAGCTCATTTCTCAGAGGATGGATGTACTAGAAGGGGTACAAACCTCTATGTCAAGTGTAATGCTTGTGATACAAAATGAGAAAGGGAAACACTCCATGGAAGAGCTGCAGTCCATCATGCAGACGTGCCCGAAATAGCGGAGCAGCGCTAACAGCGTGGGAGAACCTCAAAGTAGATATCAAAGAAGAATATCCAGAGTTAATGCTTCAGGATGAGATGGAGGGGCCTGAGGCCTAAAAATTTTGTTAGCTATGTATATCTTCTTCAAAATTCTTATTCAAGATTCTTATTCAAAATTCTTTATTCTTTATTTATCCATTCTATGTATAAGTTTTGAGCATCGCCATTGTCGGGGTGACAATGAGATTAGTGTGGGGTAATGTTGATAAGAGAAAACACTTAGTTGAACTTGCACTCAGAGTCCACGCGGAAGAATGGCACAGAGAAAAAGCATGAAGTAATAGGAAGGCGTCACATGCGGAGATGTAGGGTAAGACTCTCAGGGAGTTAGCTGATTTTGGAGATCGGGTCTATTCTTAGAAGATTGGCGAGCAGAGTACACAAAGTGATGTTGAGATTTGCGTTCCACTCTTCGTGGGGATTTTGGTAGGACATGTCAACTCACTCTTGCATGGACGTAAGTAAAGCATGGATCTATCACTTCAGCTTAACTATCAAGAATCTATAGATAGCATACTTGTAAGTATGGCTATAATTATAAAAAGGCGTGTGGTTGTTATTAACATCCGACCTATTTATCGGTAGAGTTAAGTGGTGAAGGGTTATTTCCCCACCCTATATATGTGTGTAATGAACTACATAGGAAAATAAAAAGATATAGAGAGACATACATAGAGAACGGATGAAACCACATGTGACCTGGATGATTGTAATGATCCATGCGCACATGCCCGGTATTTTATGAAGCTATTGTATAGTTGGCTCAATGAACAGATAAAGGAAATTGACCGAACAAAGTGTGTGATGTGTTTTATCAATGCATGTTATTATTTTCATGATGATTTACCTTTAGCGCATATAGATCTGGTTGGATATAAATGGTGAATGGATGGATTAGTTCTTAAAATATGTGTTTACTATTTTATCATAGCACCATTCTACTACCGCAACTATTAAGACAGACACTGGTACCTTTGCGCGCTTCAGTGTGAGCACTCGGCCTAGGTTAAGTGATGTGCCAAAGCACGACTAGGTGTTAACTAAAAATTCTAGGTCTGCATCGGGGTGGAGGAGCCATGAAAGCTTGGCTTAAAAGTGTGTATTTTATTTTATTTTATTTCATTAATATATTTTCTTTTGTCCTCTATGGTTTGGTATGGCTGCACATAGAGAGGGTGTGATGAGAGCTTTCCATGCATGAGGGGGATGAAAAGACATGGCGGCGAGGGTGTGGTGGGGAATTTGGGAGTAGGGTGGTGCAAGTAGGAGGAAAGGGCGGTGATGGCGGTGGGACAAAGTGGTTGTGGTGGGACAGGGAAGGTGGAAGCGTGGAGGCAGTTGTGGCGGAGAATAGGCTGCGGCTTGATGGGGGAAGCGATGGCAAAGTGGCTATTTGGGGTGGCCGCGAAGCGGTGGGGGTCCTTCCTATCTCCAAATCACAACTTTATAAAAAAACAAAGCTGTTTTCCTTTGTATTTTTTGTTTATATATATATATACATAATATTGTTAAGTATTAATTAGTATTATTATTTTTTAATATACATTATCATCATACATGTGTATCTATATAATAAATATAGATAGAGACACATGTATGACGATAATCTATATTAAAAAATAATAATACTAATTAATAATGAACAATATTATATATATATATATATATATATATATATATATATATATATATATATTAAAATAATAGGTTTAACCATAACTTAACTCTTTTTTTTTTAAAGAAACTCACAAATAAGTGAATAACTACAATATTGTTTTTAAATAAAAATGATCTTATATATATATAAGAGGGAATTTACTATACAAATTTTATCTCATTACATGGTGCACAAATGAAGATAAATATCTCTTTTTAAAACAAAAAAACTTCTCATGGAAGTAAAATCCAAAAAAAGATTTAGCTTTCATTTCATGTATCAATATCACCAACATTCACAAGAAAAGACATATTGCAGAATGAGAATATTTCCATGTAATGATAGTCACAAGATTTAATGGTAAGAGTAATTTTCATTTCTTATGCTCTTTTTAAAATACATATTCCAGATTTTAAATAAGGAGGATATCCAACAAATAACATAGTTCCTTGGGAAGAGACATTTTTCCATGGAGTAATCCTTTTTTATCAAAAGGATATTCATAACAATGTATGTTAAATGAATGTAAATATTTTCTACTCAATGTGTTTTAAAAGAATGTAATTATTTGTCAAGATTTCATTTTTGTAAATTTTCCCAACTACAACATATTTTAAAAACATACTAAAATACATAAGAAACAACCAAACAACTCCTTAAAATTGAAAGAAAGTTTTTCAAATACAATGAAATACCAATCTTACTAGTGGTGCTCAATACACAAGATGAAAAAATTTCATGCCAAGGAGTCTTCCCACATAGCCATACTTTAGAGGTTACAATGCAAGAATGTTTCATAAGGGAAGAGAGAACAAAGAGAGACCAAGATGCCACCAACTCCAAACTTTGAGATCCAACTTCCATGCCTTCAAGGAATCCATACAAGGAGAAGAAGTTTGTTTTACCACCCAACCATAGGCATCATTACATGCCTTCGCAAGGTTGGGATGCATGCTAGCCTCCTCCAAGCCCATGGGAAAGAGGACTACCATCCATAACTTGCAGAAGAGTGAGGGTGACAAACAACATTACATTCATACAAAAACAAGACAAATACTAAGACAAGACTCCAAATTTTACAAAGATGAACAAGAGGAGAAACCATGTTCTACCTCAAAAATGGGGAAGAGAAAAGAAAGTTCTCCAAAGTTTGCAACCATCATTATTTGTACAAAACAAGATCTCCATACCCTCCTTATTTCTCCAATTTCATTCAAGCCCTCCTTATTCCTCCACCCTTTCACCAATCCTTCTTGGAAGGATTTTCAAACCCCAAAGGGGTTTCCTTACCAAGAATGGGGAAGGAGGTTCATGCCAAATGACCCACCTTCCCCACCTCAACCATTTGAGGGGAGTAACTAAATCCTACAAGGCTTTCCCATCAAGCCTATAAGGATTGAGAGGGAAAATTCCCCTCTCTTCCCCCACAACTCCAAAACTCCATCATGCCATATGATGGAGGGAGAAAAATCAAATAAACAACAACAAAATCTTCATACAACAAACATTTCCAAGAAAACAACTAATATCTAGCATGTTATAACAAATACAAAAAGCTCAAGAAGCCTACCTCAAAGAAAAGCTCTCCAAACTTCAATCTCTTCCACTTCTTGACCCAAGCAAACTCTAGCTCCAAATCCACAAGACTCCAAGCAATAGCTCCAAAAAAAGTTCTCTTCTTTTCCCATGAGGGGGAATTTGAAGAGGAGCAAGAAAAAATCCTCACAAATGAGGGGGTGACATGTGTCACCCCTCTCCTCCTTCAAGGTCAAAGATGCCAAAGATAAATGAGAGAAAGGATAAAATGACTTTTAGCCCTCTTCTCCCAAATTACTCTAAATGATAACAAAACAAATCTTGTGTAACTTTTAACAAGCACACTAATCCATACCCCTTACATGGATGTGACCAAAGGAGAGGCAAAAAGGGAGGGAAAACTCCCTCTAGCCTTGGAAATAAGCCCCCTACCTATTAGGTAGGGTCCAAGGGCTCATTTTCATGTTAAGGGAACTCCCAAACTAAAAAGGGGTCCCTAAAAATGCCCAAAATAACCCAATTTCGGGTTTGGCAAATTTGGCACAAGGTTAGAGGGTGTGGGGCCCACCCAAGGGTTCACATGTGACCCTAAACCCTCTAGATTAAGTACATCATTAAACTAATTCAAAACTTAATGCAAGTGGGGTCATTAATTCCCCAAAACAAGTTTACAACACAAACTAAACACCCTAAGCAAAATTAATAATTACAAGACATATTACATTACAAATGAGGGTCACCCATGGTGCCCAAAACAATAATTCTAACGCTAAGGCCTCAAGAAATAAACACGGCTAGGACTTAGCCCGTGTCACGCTTGTGCAAAGTTGCGTAGCTGCCCCGAGTTCCATGTTCCCCTATGAGTGTCACTTACACACTCATTGCACACATTGAATGCACTTGTCCGATAAAATATAAATCAATCGCTAAATAAGATATCAATGAATCATAGACTAACATATCATCTTTCGGAATCAAAAGTGCGACAACGCACAACTATACATAATTCCCCATAAGTTAGTCATAATGATAAAATGATATGTATCCATAGAATCCAACATGAAACAAACCGAGTATCCATCAATATCATTACATTTCAAAACAACATCATACCAATTAGTATCCATGACATCATAAGATAATGCAAACAACATAGTAATCAAGCTAAATCGGCGTTATACGCCTAAATCTCTATATATGTCTAATAAGATCAAATCTCCTAATATAAAGTCCAAAATGTATCAATTCTATGTCAAAACATGTCTATGAGTAAATGAGCAACAAATAACCGAGCTATAAAAATGTGGGCACTACAATTATAATACTTGTAATTTCAATTTCCAGTAGAATGTATCTACTTCATTACGACTCAAAAGAAAGTTTGAAATGCTGTTAGTACCAAGATACTATGGCCGCGACTATAGAGACAATATACCATGGCTTTGAGAAATCCTCAGCTGGCATTTATAATGTTATCTTGCATGTTTTCCAACAATCTCAATTTGTTCAACCAAACTCAATGTAATTCCTTTTCCAGAATCTACTCTAGCTTTTTATAACTGAATAGACAGTTTGCACTGCAGTCATTACTAAAATAAGTATGGCCGCCACAACAGGGAAAATATACCATGGTTTTGACAGATACTCTATCCTGAACTGATTTATCCACACTGTCAATAAGCTGTTATAGTGTTCCCTTGCCTGTTTTGCAGCAATCTCAAACTGAAAACGATAATGTACTTCAAGAGTAATTCCCTTTCCAAGATGATTAAAAATCGTCGCGATTTCTTCATCACTCCCCACATAGTTTTCAATGATTTTAGCTTTCTTCAATATTGAAACATCTCTCTCAGAGTCAATTAAGTCCTGCATTAAAAATATGTAATGGGAAATTACAGTAGGTTTCGGAAACCTTGAGCATCTTTGGCTCTCTTCAAAAGCAATCAAGTTCCGGAAGAACATATCTGTTCGGTCAGTTATCCAAATTTCAGGAAGGAAAAGCGTGCTTCTTACGAACCAACTACGATGAAATCGGGCGTGACCTAGTTTGAATTGTACACCGACCTTGTGTAGTTGCTCTGCGGTAGGAGTGAACGACCTTTCATCGTGAGGTGTCGATGTCGATGACAAATTACCATCACCCAAATTCGTCTGGCGTCGTCGTTGCAGCCATTGTGGCATTCTAAAGCAAGTACTATCAGCCATGTCCCTCCAGCATGGTCGTAGGCAAGCAGGCACATTCATCCATTGTGGCCATCTAATACAACTGCTCCCATCAGTTTCACCAGCATTAGAAGATACATAATTTGACTGTTCTAAGATTTCCGTGACAATCCTTCTGCACAAATCTAATAGATGGCATGCATCTTCCTCAATATGCTTAATAATTCTTGATGCTTCTACATCAGATAAGGGAAAACCACTAAATAAATTGTGACAACTAAGGATAATCGCGAGTTCTGAAATAGCACCTTCACGGTTTCCAAACTCCAATTGTAGTAAACTTATGAGAACTAAAAGGGGAATTTGGTTTTCCAACTTGATAATATCATTTAGTATGGTGAACTTCATCAGGTTTACATCTGAGGTAAAAATAAGGCTGAAGTCATCTTTGTTTCGTTCCAAGTGTGACCTAAAGTATTCAAGAACAAAGCAGGCATCCATCACAAACATCCAAGAAAGCATTTCTGCATTCCACTCAGACGCTGAATCTTCATAACAATCTCTGATATCACGCTCTAATCCTTTAATGTGTTCAACTAAATCATCCAGAGCCACCCCTCTCAGCCTTTTCAAAGTTCTTTGAACTGCTTCGAATTTACGTTCGTCCATTTCGGAGAAGTTGGGGTCAATTTTGTGATGGTAGGGGCCCAATGAAACAACCGTAGGAACATACTCCTGCATTTTAGCATCCATCAAAGGTTTGGGAACCCTATATATACACACTTTTGGAGATACTAGTCGAATTTTATATTTTTTATGATTGCATCTCCGTTTTACTTCAGTGAGCCATGATTCTGAACCATGAATATACGCTTCTTTACCTTTGACGCTATCGCTAAGGCTTTTTGCTTGAGCCATCACTGCTTTACCTTCAACAAAACTGGTTCGAATAAGAAGGTTCAACCTTACCTAATTATGCAACATGAAGAGAAAGATATCAAGATTTGTTATAAACCATTGCAACAGCTGAAAATTGAATTTAATACAATAAGAATTATTATTAAATGAACGTGAAAGAACAGCAAACTTTTGAGTTCATATAGATTGCTTTTGGCCATCTTTAATAGATTTCTTGTGTGGTAAAAACTAGCATAACTATATTAAAAATATATTTGGGACAAAAGTGTGATAAGAACCTCCAAAATAAGACATTTTAATTTCCAAAAAAAAAAAAAGTTTAATATAGACTATTATTTATCTTCATTAATATATAGTAATTTGATTTGAAAATAGATGTATAATATTGTACAAATATAAAAATATTTCCCCGCTCATATATTCAAGTCAATTTAATGGATTAAATAATCATATATATATAAAACATACCTAAGATTTATAGATTTAACATTTATCCTAAAATACTTATGTTAAATTTTAGATTCATCATGAATCAAAAAAACTAAATAACTTAAATAGACAAGAGCAACATTGCTTGCAAAGTATTGCCGCAGCGGAAATGATCAAGTATGGTGTTAACGATGAAAATAGATTTTGATTCCATGCAACAGTTTTTCAGATTATCTTGCGTGAGTTCTTCTAGAGCGAAAAACACTCTTTCTTTACCAAATTCGGCTAGCAAATATGTGAATTGCTAAGTTTTCGAACTCTAACAAAGGTGCAGAGGAGGTAGGTTTAAACAATGCTAGGTGGAAGAACCTTCACATTCAAGTACTCCAACGTTATTCTTCGGGAGAGAAGACAACCTTGATAACTACTAAGGCATTTCAACAAAATGTTCCAATCTACTCTCACCAAAGATCTTGCAATCTTTTCATTTCGTATGTCCTCCGGAAGACATACAGTTATTTATGAGTACGGAAGATAAATATAAGTCTATGATATCACACGAGTCTCAATTTAAAGTTAACAGGATTATGCCCTTTCAATTAAAATAGATCTCTAACAAGTAATCGAATAAAATCTTTATCTACCTGCAATCACAATATACATTTTTTTTTGTCAATTATATTATGTAGTGCCCTACTCAAAATAAAATAAAAATAATAATGAAAATGATTAAGGTGTGTGACAAGGTTTGGGGAAAGGTAGCAACTTTCGTACGGAGAGTATTAAGCGATGGTCTTCAAATATGGAAAAAAGACGGTCGATCAAAAAATACGATAAATACGGAAAAAATATGGTCTCACTAATCTTTGAGGGACTGCTAAAAACCTTCTAAACAATATTGAAAAATGAAAATCCTTTTTAGCCGCCGACTATAAAAATCATGTGTGTGTCCTAATTTTAATATTTATGGTATAAAATAATAATAAATAACATAATTTTTTAAGATCCTACATTTTAATATCTTACCACTGAAAAATATGGAGTTCAATATGGTTGAATGAAAAATACGGAAAAAATGGAAAATCTTTAAGATTTCACCGTATTTGTAACTATGGTTTGGGGGCTAGTTTTTTCAAAACTTCAAATATTAGGGGGTGATGTGGCACGTTACATCATCTACGCCAAGGAGAATGTGCAGTCATGATCCCGCTGAAACAAGTCAACATTGAAAACTTAGTAGTAATTGGAAAGTTCTGTGTGCATTGGTAGAAATTTATGTAGATGTGGATGGGAGACTGTAAGATGGTGATGGGATAAGATTTTGGCCATGCTAGTTCGGGGGATATGGGTTTCCTCACGCAACAGTCTCATTTTTCCACCTATGCAAAATAATCCATTTGGATCTGTATCCCAACCTTAAGCATTTCATTTGTCCGAAACTTCTACCGGCACCGTATTGTTGTTGTATGCAAAAGAATAAAAATATTGACCACTGTGAGGAGCTCCATTCAAATGTCCTGTCCAGCTTTTATGAACTTTTGCTTCTCCTATTTTCTATGTACTTGTGATACGTGCACAATAACCTTGTTGCACCATTCTTCATGGGACTGGGCATCTATAACCACTTCGTTTTCCTACTCTTTACCTTCTTCTGCGAGTAGTTTGTTGTTTTGATTAAGACATTAGAAGCACCCTTTCCTACTGTCCCACATATGCCTCCACAAGATGTTGTCGCTTTCACTCTTCCTCTGCGTGAAGCCCTCTATTGTCCATTCTCAGCATCCTCCCATCCTATGCCAAAATATGAGACTTGGAACAAGGTATGGACATCCATCAAAGCATAAAAGATAGAGGAAATATTGAATCTATAGTTCCTTGTAAATGAATAAAAGTGGAGTTTCGGTTCTTTCGTAAAGGTATTTTCGTTGGTTTTTTTCATCTTCTCAGTTGAATGTTCTAGGACGGAATGGGAGGAGGAGCAGAGGAGGTGTTAGACTAGTCAATGCTGGAAGCAAAAATTTGCAAGCTTCAAATGATTTTGAAGTGTGAAAAAAATGAATTGGAGGGGGAAGGTTGATAGATTGTTCAACGGCGGAAGCGGAGGTGGATAAAGTATACGATGGAGATGAGGAGGAAAATTGTTTACTGAGGGAAGGAGGAGGTGAGTACGTAAACTGTTCAATTGTAGAAGCAGAGGTTCAAAGTGTGGAAAAAGTAATGGGAGCACATCACGAGGTAAATTTTTCAACAGTGCTACCAGAGTTTGGAACAGTGGAAAGAATACAGGGAAGACGTGATGATGTCAGTTGTTCAAAGACATCCACAACACTAGTTTTGATGGGCAAGACTGGAAACGGTAATAGTTCAACTGGAAATTCACTCCTCGGATACGATGCTTGTATATCTCATTTAAGTGCTTTCTCTATTACAAAAGAGTGCAAGCTGCAGAAAACAACACTGAAGGATGGTCGAGTCTTAAATGTGGTGGATACACTGATCCTTTTGACACGAGTGTCCCTAAAAAGATGTTGCAGAAGAAATTATTAAGTGCATTGACCTCACAAAAGAGGGGGTGCATGGATTTCCTCTAGTGCTCTCTGTTAGAAACCTATTTACTTTGGAAGAAGCATCTATTGTAAAGGACTTGCAAAAGCTATTTGGGCCTAGAATTATTAACTACATGGTGGATTTTTAGTGCATGCAAACCACTTGACGAAATGCCTTGTGGAGATGCGGAATCAAGCTCCACAACTTTGTTCGATTCATTTTTTTTGCTCAAGCATGGTCTCCCTTACCTTTTCTTTCATAATTTTTGTAATTTGGGTTCTTCATTTGCAATATTATAGAAATGTTAAACCACTAGATAATCATACAAATGGATATGTAACCAAATTTAAATAGTGTAAAGAAATAAAACTTCACCTTGTGATTGACGAAACTAATTTTTCAATTTAAACATTAAATGTGGTCACTACCATAACCTTATACGATGATACTATAGAGTATCCAAATTAAGTTCTCGTATCTTCTGGTATCGGTGAGAGTTAGATGATGTCATCAAATCAAACAAACTTTTTCCTACCTTGCAAAGTTAGAAAATGTGTAAATTCCTGTGGGCTTGTAAAAAAACCGGCCTGAGCCTCGTAAAAGAGTTGTCAAACATCATGTGTTCCTTTTTATGTAGAGAGTTACATAAACCATTATTTGGACTTCATGTGACAATTTTCACTCTCTTCACTACTTCTCTAGGAGCCCCGTCACTCTATTTGCACTTTTAGGGAGCTTTTAAAACTGAAAAGTTGGCTTTCATTTTGACCCACCGTTTGAACCCTAAGCAACAAAATGCTTATCCACCTTTGCAAACCCCTAGTATTTTTACTAGAAAATTTCGAACCTTCAGTTTCAGGAAAACCACTATTCTTGATAGTTTGGCAAAGGAATTTTGTAGGCCTCCGGTCGTAGTTTGACTAGGTCAAACTAGACCAATTACAATCAAGTGGATTCAAAAAAATGTTGTCGTTTAAAATTCGTTGCGTTCCAAATTCGTGAGTTCCCTGTGAATTCTTGGTGTATAGGAGGACATATAGAAACTTACATGTGGTGATTTTTCCAATGGAAGACAACATTTGAAAGTGGTTTCTTAGCCTTTGGGCCTAGATTGAACATTTTTACAACTAACAGGAAAACGTAAAAAATAAAGTGTAGGACCTCCGTCAGGCTACCAAACCACCATGGAAAATTTTTGACACTTGTGAATGATTGTTTGGGACTCTATCTTAATGCTTGTTGTGTAAAATTTGACTTTTGGGAAAATACTATTTCTCTCTCTTTATATCTCTTTATCTCTCCTTGGTTACGAAATGATGTGAAATGAAAGTAAGTGAATACATTTCTCTAAACCTTCTCTTTCGCATCCAAATCATAATTATTATTATATGTAAATGAGAAAATAAAAACATTAACTATGTTGGATCTAGGTGGATGCCATGCCAATGATTTATCACTGATTTCATGCTCACATGTTTTTGTACGATGCAAGTAAGATGGCTAAACAACGTGGGTGTGATTCATTGTATATTGTTAGAATTTATGTATGTTAATAGAAAGAAATTTTTATGTATTGTTATGTTACAGTAAATTTATTTATTGAAATTTGGCAATATGAATGAGATCCCTAGTTTGAATTATCATCATAATTGGTATGTTTAGCGACACATCGTCGAGACCCAACGCTAGAACGACATGGTCAAACTATTTCTCGGTGTAAGTAGAACTAAGACTTCCTTAGGATCTTAGTGGACTACCAAGTCTTATGAAGTTATATTTAGAAATTAACTTCATCATTGAATGAATTCTCTATGGGATCTAGATGACACAAATGGAGCTAGTGAAATAGTTGTGTTATGACTTAAACTCTTGTTAATGATCTTTTAGTTCCTCATAGATAAATGTATTACCTTGGTTACTAAAAACATAACACCTTGGTATTTCATGAAGTTTTTTAGCATAAATATGTACTCTCACCTTAAAATCATATATAGTTGGGGTGTAGATCCTTAGGTACAATTGGAATTAAACCAAACCTTGGCTAGTTAAGGGGTTAACTTGTGGGTAGAAAATGGTAAGTAACTCCTTACAAACGAAATTTATTTGAAATATGTTGACTTTAGAGAACCCAAGAAATTGGAAACTTGGTCCCATAATCCCTTGTTATGCCCCTTTTATAACATTAAGAATAAAATAAATTTCACATGCGGAATCGTGAAATGCAGAAACATGGGATCTTACCTTGAACACAAATCACTTGTGGTTCATGTTAGTTTATAATGCTTCCAATCATGTACTTATTCAATATGTTAGACAAGTAATTTTGTAACTCTTTTGTTATAAAGTGATGCCAATAATGAGACCATAGTGCAATGTAAGAGTAAAGCATATAAGAGTAAAACGATATTTGAGGTTAGGAATAATGTCACTCTTGGAGTCCTTATAACTCAATTAGACATTTACTTATGTTAAAAAGAATATGAATTGCCTTGGTGAGATCAAACTTTGAGGAAACTATATATATATATATATATATATATATAATTTCTTGATGTGGAAATGTTGAATGGATTCAACAAGTTATTGATATATATTAACTATGGTAGGAAATAAATATACCGTGATCGATTAATGTTTTGGGGAAAAGGTATCTTGAATTTAAATCTCCACTAATCCTAAATTTTCTTTCTTGATATCATGTTAGATTCACTTATGTAGTAAGGGTAAAATTTAAACATCATATAAATATTTGAGAAGCATAAGCTTAACTTAAGAATGAGAGAATTAGGAACTTTGTATGCAATTTGAAATATGACAACTAATTATGTAAGTTAAGGAGATTGTTGTAAGGGATAAAGAACCAACTTAAATGGTTGAATTGTAAGTTGAATGTGAAATGAATTAAAGAATCTGTAGGTGGAAAAAGGATAAAATTATCCTTGCACAATAATGTTCTTGGAATGTTAATCATAACTAATATGTAATCATGGTAATGATGTGTTGTGGGTTTGCTAATCCTTGAGTCCTTTTCTTTTGGTTGGGTCATTGCTAGCATTCATTCATTGGGGAAATTTTGGCATCGACATGTATATGGTGTTGTCATGTGTCTATGTGAGTCGATGACTTATGTAAGTGTCTTATGCATTGTTGAGTTTCTCTACTTGGAACCTTGTGGTGTTGTGTAGTGAGCAATGTAAGTCAAAAAAAAATTATCCTAGTATTATTATTGTTGTATTTGTGTGTGTAAAATGTGGGTGTTACATTTGGTATCAAAGCGAGGTTCATGCTCTCGAACCTCTAGGAAAACTGGAGTTGTGATGGTTTTGCATGGTGGTGGTGGAGATGAAAGAGTAATGTGATATAAGTGTGATGTGAACAATGTTGTAATTATGATATTATGAACGCACATGTTGTGCATGTCACTTAGTGTGTATTTGTTATCATGTTGATGTGGTTGTTATTAGAGTATTCACTCTCCTTTTCATGGATTCAATGAGGAGTTCACATGTGATGTGTTGCCTTAGTGTGTGTGAAAATAATGTTATTTTGGATCGCTAAGTGTCGAGTCTCTCGCTAGTTTGTGGTATGTAGATGTGTTGATATGTTGCATGACATAATTAGTGTATAGTGAATTGGATTGTATCATGATGTTTCCACCGAATTGTGATGAATTTTTGCATCACC
Source organism: Taxus wallichiana var. yunnanensis (assembly GCA_018340775.1). Taxonomy (NCBI): domain Eukaryota; kingdom Viridiplantae; phylum Streptophyta; class Pinopsida; order Cupressales; family Taxaceae; genus Taxus; species Taxus wallichiana. Next base: position 664,767,553 of record CM031237.1, on the reverse strand, counting down.
ATGTTGTATTGCAATTGACTATATGTAGTAATGTTAGAAATTGTGTTCCTCATACATATAATTCGATTAATATGTGATGGTTCATGTCGTGATTTAGGGGCATATGGTTAGTGTTTGATCCCTATTGTAAAATGATTGTAATTTGGGTGCAGTAATGTGGTAATGTGATGTATCGTAGCTCTGTGAAAGTAATGATTGTGTTATACCCTGTATATATACCATGCATAAGATGTTATGGTTAATTTGTGTGAGTAACCATTGTGTTAGTGATGTAGTTATTTATATGTTGTGAACCCTACACTAACTCGAACCTAAGGGAAATTGGTAAAAGGGGTATGTTTGGAGGAGGAAATGTATAGCATTAACCACCACTCGATCCGAGTACGAGATAGGAAGTGGAGTCTTACATAGGTTGAAAACCCACTTTTGTTCGTTTGGTATGTATGACACTTTCTTAATGGGTGTCATGCATATTGTGTTTCGTGGACACGTTAGGCTCAGTAGATGATGACTTATACTCCTTTATCTCTCCTTATATGGTTATCATATCTATATACGTATTTTATTTGTAAATTAAACATTTTCTTTTCTCGCAAGAACCAACAATTTTCTTGATTGATATATTCTTATATTTTGGGCATTTTATTTGGTCAGTTTGCACTAACATGCAGAATTTTGCACTAACTATGGCTATTTGGCCATTTCTTTTTGCATAGATTTAAATTTTCTACTTTAGTTTAAAATTTTATGGCCTAGCCAAGGCTTGGGATTATTGCCACTTGGAATTTTAAATGGATTGTCATGTTGGTTCTAATGTTGTGATGTGTTGAATACGGTCATGGGATTCACCATGGAGTGGTAGAACTTATGGACCCACTTCATTGTATAGGGTATGCCCCAAGGAGTTACTGAGTATAACTATCGGGTTTTTATACCATGAGTTATAATGTAGCTTGGGTTAGAGGTGTATGGAATCTATGCACCTAGGTCTATAGGGTGGCCGACCTCTTTTGGGGAGCGAAAAGGAAAATTTATCTTTATTTTATTTTCTTAAGGGAATCATAAGAGATTTGTGTGGGTGTGATTGATGCTTTTAGAGGTATATGGAGTTTTCTTGTGATTCTTGGGAGGTATATGTATTTGTTTTGTGATGCTTGTGAGGTATATGGAGTTGTTTTGTGATGCTTTGGGAGGTATATGGAGTTGTTTTTTAATGCTTTGGGAGATATATGGAGATTGTTTTGTGATGTTTTTGATGTGTGGAGTTGGTGTTATGAGTTATGTGTACTCTTGTGAGTCTTGTTAGACATTGTTATGTTTAAGGATTGACATTTCCTGGGTTGATATATACTATTAGATATTGTCTTTGAACTGTGTGGGTATAGTCATGGTATTTGGGTCATGTGATACCATTGGTATATGTATCAACATCATGATTCATTGTTTGTTAGTCACTTGTGTGTGTTGGATCTAGGCATGTGACATAATTGTTGGAAATTCTTTGTTATGTGGACTACGTGTTTGTCTTTCCATGGTGGAATAAAAGGCCTTGTGATGTGATACAATCGTGAACATATGTAGCAATATGTCTCATGGGTTGTTTGTGTTGTGTTTGGCCCTAGTGTGGTATTGTGATCTACATTTCTATTGGGCACCCATAAAAATAAATAAACTGAAACCTTTAAACAATGAAATATTAAGAGATTGATATTACGAAGTGTTGTAAAGGAAAATATTAACTAAGTAACAAGGTAAACTAGAACTACTACTCTTCACAAAACATTAAGGGTTTATGAAATTTTTTAAAATTCTTTACATCCCTATACTCGTGTTCGAGAATAGAGATGTTATCCCTAGACGAAATTTGTTGTAATGCCCCATTAATCATTTACTCTAGTTCTTACTTCGTTGACCCCTTGCTGCTAAGCGTTGAACATTTGTATGTGCTCTCGTGGTTTGTTAGTTGGCTTCGACCTCTATTGCATGGAAAAAAAAATTATCTTTCTCCTCTCTCGTCTTTTCTTCTTGTGTTGTGGTTGATGCTTCTAGTTGTGGGCCTCCATAGTGTCCTTTACGATTATCCTATTAAAAGGCGATTCGTGTTCTCGAATCCAAAGAGGTGGCTTGATTGAAGTTTTGGTGTCAGAACTCTATTAGAATATCCATTTTTTTTAGGATGTTAGGGCATGTCCTTTTAAAAGAAATATCTATATAATAATTATTATTATGAATTGTTGATCATTGATTATTAGTATTTTTTTCGAGCTTGAATGTCGATCATTATTATTATGGTTAATAATTATTATAAGTTGTAAAATAATAATAATAATAATATTATTATTATTATTATTATTTTAATTGTCGATCGATGATTTTTTTTATTATTATTTTATTGTCAATTGTTATCAATATTATTATTAATTATCTTTAAGCTATTTTATTGTATTAGTGATCGTTGCCTAACAGTAGACCGATCCCCGATTCGCGCAAAAGAAGAGGATCCCCTATGATTGGCGCTATGGTCTATGAGGTTGGTTGTAGTCCTATGTTTTCCTTCAAAACTACAACCAACCAACCGTTGTCCCCTCCTTGGTCAACCAAGCCCTACGCATACCTCGATTTAATAGTCATGTAATGGAAAACTTTTGCTTACACCCACCAACCTGCCATTCTTTATGGAAATTTATTTCTTCTTGTTTGACATGGGATTATTGGATTCCTTATCTCCTTTTTTTCTGACAAGTGGATGCATGGAGATGCCTTTGAAGTGGGATGCCTACCTCCCTTTTATTTTGGTTTATTGCCATTTATTTGCCATACTTGGCATGGGATTGTGGGAAGCATTAATTTTTTTTTTTAATTTTTGTTGGGGGGCTTGTTTTTGTGCATGTTAAATCACCTTTTTAACTTTTCGCTCATTAGACGCATACTTTTGGATTGCTGTCTCCTTTTTATTCTTCCCTAGATTTTTTTATAGCTTGCAAACACCCTACTTTGGTTGATGGTTACGTGGGTTTCCCTGTGAGGAAGTATTTATGAGTTTTGTGGAGTGAAAGGAAAAAAACATCGTGGGCTGCATATACTACATTGAGGAGAAACATTTATCGAAATCGTGGAAATTCCTTGAGACCACATCTATTTGAGGCATTTTTTCAACAGTTCTCACGCTTTGTGTATACCTCCACGTTTTAGATACTCGATCTAAAGGCACTCAGAACGTCATCTTACAAAGATCCATTTTCTCTTGGCTTCGATGGATGCCCATGTCCTACTCTAGCATCCCATTTTGACACAAGTTGGGAGGATGTTTGCAAGGTTGTGGGGTCACAATGCGTTTCTTCTTGTCTTCACTTATATGGAATTTTCTTGGGCCTTTTCATTAAACCCATTTGGTGTATATATTGCAGTCATGGTAGTCCTTGAGACCTATGTTCTTTCAGGCAGATGTCACTTGTGAAATGGAGCTCCTTGCCTATGCTAAATGTGGATGGGAATGGTGTTTTAGTGCCTAGCCATCAAAAGAGATGAATTTCAACCTAAGGATTCATGCGGTGACTGTAGTTTCTGAAACTAGGCAAGATAATCTTACCCATTACTATAATTGCTAAGATTTAATAATACAATGAAATAGAAACTTCTCTTCCTTGAATTTGGTTTGTCTATGTTGTTTTTTTTGTAGGTTTGGACACCTTGTTGGGAAATCTCTCCTTTTCCCTTGAAATCTTCTTGTTATAACAATGATAGTTGCGATAGTTAAAAGTGGACAACATAGATTTATTCCTCTTACTCTGGCTATTATGTTTTCATACTTGAGTGAACGACCTTCTACCATTATTATCTGCATTTCTTTGATTGAGTATCAATTTTATCATGTTGTTTATAACTAGTAATTTCTAATGTGAAAGTAACTCTGCTCTAACTATAAACTCCTTGCTTTGCATATGAGATTATTATCTTTAGATTTGATTTTCTTCCTGGATAATCGAGTTGTTCCTATATCTCGACTCTGGATATGGTTACTCAAGTAGTTACTCTATCGAGAATGTATATTCCAGGTATACAAGATGTTTTTATCTTCAAAGGATTATAGCCCCCTCTCTGTTATTTCTTAATAAATTGGTTTAGTTGGAATCAAGGGCCATGCGGTTTTACCTTTCATTTAGGGGATGACATGAGTTCGGGTTCCACGGGGTTTATGAAAACCTTACTTTAGCGAACAACCACTAGATTGAACCCGATGTGGGTTGGGAGAGACTATATATTTATGGACACTTCATCACCTTTCGGGTTATCACAAAAATTATGTAATTTCATTTGTTTCTTTAGTAATGCCTCGTTAGATGTTTACTCCAGTCCTTACTTGGTGACCATGTTGCTAAGAGTCGAATGTTAGTGTGTTCTCCCATTATTTGTTAGTTGGCTTTGACATTGTCGCAGATAAGAATTATCATCCTTCCTCTATGTCTTTCCTTCTCGTGTCGTCATCGATGCTTCTAGTCATGGCCTTATAGCATCCTTTGTGATTATTCCATTAAGGGAAAATCGTGTTCTCGAATTGTCGAGCTTCATTCATCACCATTGTTAATATGATTAATAATTATTTTAAGTTGTAATAATAATAATATAAATATTATTATTTTAATTATCGATCGTAGATTATTTAATTATTTTATTATCGATTGTTATCAATATCATTATTAATTATCTTTAAGTTATTTTATTGTATTCTCGATTGTTATCAATGTCATTATTAATTATCACACTCCTAGTGGCACTCGCGACTTCATTTGAAAAAAATGTTTGTTTCTTTTGTGCTTTGATGGATGTCTTTGTCCTTCTTCAACCATCTCATTTTGATGCAAACCGGGAGTATGTTTGCAAGGTCATGGAGTCTAGAATTATCCTTGTATTTCACGTGTGTCTCGGGTCTCTTCATTAAACCCATTTTGTGTTTTTTACTACAGTTATGGTAGTCTTTGAGACCACTTTTCTTTCTTACTGGTGTAACTTGTGGGTTTGGAGCTCCCTTCCTATGCCAATGTGGGAGTGAATGGAGTTTTAGCATCCAACCTAGTGGAAGAGATGAATTTCGACACTGGGATAGTTGTTGCAAGATCTTGTGGGGTGTCCATGCGATTTGGTAGAAGGTGGAAATGAGGCAAGATAATCCTACTCATTGCTACATTTGCTAGATTTAAAAATATCATGAAATAGAACCTTCTCTTCCATGAAATTGGTTTGTCTCTACTGATTTTTTGTGGGTTTGGACGCCTTGCTAGGAAATCTCTCCCTTCCCCTTGAAATCTTCTTTTTTTAGCAATAATAGTTTCTTGTGTTAAAGTGGACAACATAGATGTATTCCTCTCCTCTGGCTGTTGCATTTTCTTGTTTGAGTGATCGACCTTCAAATTTTTTTTTATCTGCATTTCTTCGATTGAGTATCAAGTTTATTACATTGTTTATATCTAGTAATTTATGTGTGAAAGAAAACACGTGGTAACTATGAACCTCTTGCTTTTCATACGAGCTTATTATTCTTAAATTTGATTTTTTTCTTCCTAGATAATCAAGTAGTTCCTAGTTCTGTGACTTCTAGATCTAGTTACTCAATTCATTTACTCTATCAGAGAATGTCTCTTCTAGATATGCGAGATGTTTTGATCTTCAAGGTTTATAACCATTTTTCCCCCTTCTTTGTTATTCCTTAAATAAACCGGATTAGTGGAATCAAATCCAATATAGTTTTACCTTCCATTTACGGGTATGTTGATCACAATTTACACAAGTCATGACAACCTTACTTTAGCGAACAACCACTAGATTGAACCCGATCCGGGTTGACTATAGTTTTATGGACACTTAGTCACCCTTTTAAGTTATGGCAAAAAAATCGTAATGTTAGTTGTTTCCTTTGGTGTTTCCCAACCATGGAGTGGTGTGGTTTGTGGTCTTTTGGACCTCCATGTTCTCTTTTCTTGGACTAGGTAAGTGGCCCCTTCGATATCCAATCAATCCCATAGGTTTACAAAACTTTACGTGTGGTTGACTATAGTGGTTAGAATTATGTACGAAGGGAGTATCGTGGCTAAGGTACCCGATTGCTTAGTCATTTTACACCTTGGTTATTCCTATATAATTGATTAGGATACTAGACATTTACCCAATTACTTGATGATCATCGGTGTAGGTCCAGATGTTTAATTTTTTCCTTAAGGGCACTTTGACCGTCCCTTATGAAGCTTGAACCTGCAACTTAATTCTTGGCACCGAGATTTGAAGTTACATATGTGCATTTATGGATAGTACTCTTTTATTATTAAACTACCTTGGCCTAGTTCTATTACGTGATGACTATTGGTGGTATATATATTTGTTCATCTCGCATTGATTTTGTTGGAAATTGATAATAATTTTATTGACAATTGGATGATTCATGTATATTGAAATCTAGTTGACTTATGATAGAACTGTTAAGATTATTAGAGACATTTGGGGTAATTATATTTATAGATGCGTTGTTGATTTATGATGGAAATTGTTGTTGAGATAATGGTATTTGGTGATTCATGAAAATGTGTTTTCTTTTATTAAAAGAGTGGTTTGATTATGGTAATGAGGGTTGTTTTAAAAAAGGAACTTGTGATGGAAAGGAGTGATCCATTTATTTAAACCGAAACTATAGATTTTTTGAGGAAGCTTGTAAATCCATAGTGTTACAAAATTTGGATGGATGTTTAGAGTGCTAGCTTGTATATCGGAACTCTCCTTTACACTCGACATGTTATTTCTAACTCTTAGGCCTATGGTGTTACTTGTTTGATGGTTAAAATTTCGTTGCTTTTGAAACAATGCTCATAACTGAGGTATAAGACTTTCTTCTTAGATTGGCATGGTGGAAATTTTATTATAACTTAAGGTGTTGTTAGTGTTTAGAGCTTTGATCCAATTCTTGAAATAGAATGTTTCCTTTCATGATATTGTTAGATAATAGCTTATTGTTGCTATGTGTAGTCTTATCTTGCTCAGTTCTCATGAACTGACTCAGGTGGATAATTTTTTCAGATGGATTTTGTGAGTAGATGAGGGAAAGACTTGTAGGATATTTCTTCAATCGTGGTTATGAAATTCCTTTTGTACGAATGCTTATTATGTTGTAAAACTCTAGAATGGTTTCGTGGAATCTTAGAAATGGGTCAGTGCCTTAGTATTATGTTTTGTGGAGTATTATTGTCTTGACTACTGAAACCTTGACTTTTTTTACTATCGTGGAAGAATATAAAATTTGAACACCATGTTGTTATGAGTGGTTTTAATGTATTATAGAATTTCTAAGGATAGTATAGTGTGTTTGATCAATGTTGATACCTTCCTATTCCTAATCATAATTCCATAGAATTTTTTTGTCCCTTTGGTTTGTGCATCGGTTGGAAAGAATTGATGTATCCATGTGTAGTTTTCTCAAAAGAAGTAATGGTAAAGTTTTCTCTTGGGATAAAATTTTGTGTTGTAAACCCTTCTAGGACATGGTAATAATGCAATTCTAAGCATAATAAGATGGATGGGTAATCCTTTTAAAAGTTATAATATGTGTGTGTGTGTGTGTGTGTGTGTGTGTGAGTAAATTAATGTAGATGTGAGCTTCTTGATAACATTTGGGTCCTTAGGTGATCAAAGAGGAAACTATCTTTTAAAAATATATATACCTTGTTTTCCCAAGCTAAACTAATAAACCCTTATCCTTATTATGGTGAGTCCTTAAACGACCTTAAGGTGAAATCAATGGTTATATTTTAGAAGATAATAAGGTTATAATAAGTAGGAGGAAATTTTTTAAGAAACCATGCAATCTATCTCTCCCATTTGAAACGTAAATTGTATACTTTTGTCAAACTCGTCAAGTGAAGCCTAGTAAAATTTCTAATCATTCGGAAATTCTTAGCCCCAATAAAATCCTAGTTGATAACTAATGAGATCTTAAAGATGAATCCAATTCAATCTTCTTCCCTAACTTCTTTTAAAAGTGCTTTGTAATCTTCTCTTAAGTGTTGATAAACATTTAACCCTTGCACAAGGAGGTTATAATTAGGTGGGGTCGAGAGAGCTAAATGGTACCTTCCTCAAGATGGAGCAAAAACGCAAATCACCTTGTGCAATGGAGGTAGGTGAAACAAGAAGAAGAGTGCATAAATAATTAACCTTGTGAGAAATGGAAAATATTCTTAAATCAATTAATTAAGCAAGTTATTGACATATTATAGAATGATCCTCCTTCAGAAAACTTGATCTTAAGATAATTAGTCAATAGTATAAAAGAAATAAGTTCACCTTTGTAAGAAGAATTGCTCGAATCATAACATGAATCTTCTAGATCGTAAGTCAAGTTTTGAAAGACATTTTTAGTAAATAAATAACCTTAAAAGATTTTTTTTTGTGGGATGTCCTTAACTATAACTGTGTATTGTTGTTGGACTTTTATGTTGTGCCTTGTTGAAGAGAAAAGTGAACTATTCGTGATGGGTGTTGTATGATTCCTTGTTTCCTATGTGGTCAATGTTGTTTCAATCTTATTGAGAGTTGTTTGTAGCCCTTTTTGGTCACCTGTGTTGTCTTGTAAACTCCAAGTAAGTCAAAAAAAAAAAAATTTATCCACGTTTTTGGGTGTTGTATTTGTGTGTGTTTCTATGCCTGGGTGTTACACTTGGTATAAGAGCAAAGGTTAATGCTCTTGAACCTCTAGGACAAATTGGAGTTGTTATGGTGTTGCATGATGGTGGTGGATATTGGAAGAGTAATGTGATATAAGCGTAATGTGAACTATGTCGTAATTGTGATGATGCGAGCGTACATGTTGTCACGGGGATTCACTTAGTAAAAGTATGGTATAGCACGTTCTGCGTGTATCAAGGGTATTAAAGAATACCCTTAATTCTAGTTTTTACCTTTAATTATTCAATTGATAATACCCCCTCCCGTTATATTATTAGAATGAAAATACCCCCTATTTTTTCCATGTACCTTACTTACCCATTTTTACATGACTAATTTATTTACCCCTTTTTATTTCTACCCTAATATATTAAACAAAAAATATATTATATTTCTCTATCAATTTTTTTTAGTATGCATATTCTCTTGAAAGATATTTTGAAGCCATTCAAGACCTATTATTACCAATTACCTTATAAATGTTAAGCTTTAATCATTTATCAATAGTTCAAATAATTAATATAGTGAAATAATATCACTTGTTTTGAAAAGCTTACTCAATCTTAATTTTCTGCCATATTATTATTTCTTGGTTAAGAATATCTTAATTGAGATTTCTTTATTCAAAAAAGATTATAATTTAACTTTATGACCACACTTCCTTAAATTGCAATTTTAAAGTATTTAGTTTTAAAAGCTAGGGTTCGATGTTTTAGTTTTATATTAAAATTAAACCTCCCTTTCTTTTGCCCACCTTTCTAACCTACCCCCAATACTTGATTCAAAATATTAATAAATTAAACCCTTTAGAATGATCCTCATGTCTACCGGTATATTGACTTTACTTTTATTAATTTTAATTACCTCTATATGAACTCACGTCAAGTTTTAGATATTTTTAGATATTGTTTTTTTCTCTATGGGATGTCTTAGATAATGAACCCCCATGCATGTTGTGTATATCACTTAGTGCGTAACTATTGGCATGTTGATGTGTTGGAGATGAGAGTATTCTTTCTCCTTTTCATGAATTCAATGAGAGTTTGAGTGTGATGTACCATCTTGTTGTGTGTATGAAAGGAATGTTATTGTGGATTGTAGATTGTTGGAGCTTTTGGCATTATGTGATATGAAGGTGTATTGATTGCATGAAAAAATTGGTGTAAAGTGAATTTGATTGTATCGTGATGTCGTCATCATGTTGTGAAGAAATGTGTATATCACCATGTCATATTGGAATTAAATGTAGGTTGTTATTGTGCTCATCATAAGTATAACTTGTGTAATATGTAATGGTATATGTCGTGATTTAGGGACATATGGTGAGTATATGATCCCTATCGTAAAGTGATTGCACTTTGGGTGCAGCATATGGTAATGTGGTGTGTTGTAAACCATGAATGTTATGTATGTGATTTACCCTATATATGTACCATGAAGGCACTATGGTTAATGTGTGTGAACCTCCATTATGTTAGTAATGTGCATACGTGTTATGTCGTGAACCTTACACTAACTAATCCTAAGGGAAATTGGTAAAAGTGTATGTTTGGAGTGAGGAATTGTGTACCATGGGCTAGTAACTGAAGGACCTTGTATGTGAGATAACAACGTGTGTTTGCTCTCTCCTTATGTGGTGTAAATGGATGTGACCTAAGTGTATCGTAATGTTTAGCCTTGTGAAGTGGTGGTGGGATGATTCAAATAGAGATGATGAAATTTGTATTATTGATATGTTATTTTATGAGTGAGGTTCGATGTTCCAAGTGAAATTTTTTTGAGTACCCATATGGTGACAGATATGATACCACATAGTCATCATAATGTGTTATTCTTATATATGTATTTTATTTGTAAATTGAATTTTTATTTTTATTTTTATAAGGACCATTTTGTTAGTGATGTAAGGCTAAGTAGTTTCCTTGATTTAAATGTATTAATAGTTTAGGCATTTTCCTTGTTTGTTATACTAACATGCGGAGTGAGATTTTACACTAACTATAGCTATTTGGCCATTTGTTTTGCTTGGATTTGGATCTTCTTCAAATTTAATTTTTTTATAGCCTAGCCCAAGGCTTGTATTTTGCCATGGCATTTGAATAGATTGCTATGTTGGTTCTATTGTATGTAATATGTGGGATAGGGTCATGGGATGCACCATGGAATGGTTAAACCTATGGACCCGCTTCGTTGTATGGGGTATGTCCCAGGAGTTAGAGGTAAATAAAGGGTGCTCAACCATGAGTTAATATGTCACTTGGGTTACACCAAAACCTCGAGGCATTAGTAAAATCCACACATGGGGATCATAACATCCCACCACATTTTCGTGAGAGCCCGACTTTTATGGGTTTGTGCCCGCACTCCCATACGTTTGAGCCCCACTTCACCGACGTTTAGGTGCCCCACGGCCCCCAACTACACATGGCGTAATCAACCAAGCGGGATTCAAAACGGGTGGATGCTCGATACCAAATTAACGAACCATTACACCAAAACCTCAAGGCATTTTTACAAATCCACACATGAGGATCATAACATGGCATTTGAATCGGATTGCTATGTTGGTTCTATTGTCGTAATGTGTGGAATAGGGTCATGGGATGCACCATGGAATGGTTGAACCTATGGACCCACTTTGTTGTATGGGGGTATGCCCCAAGGAGTTACAGATAAATAGAGGGTTGTTGAACCATGAGTTATTATGTCACTTGGGTTAGGGGTGTCTGGACTCTATGTGACTAGGGCTATAGAGAAATTGGCCTCTTTGGGGAGCAAAAAGGAAAATTTATTTATTTATTACTGCTTGAGGGAGGCATAAGAGATTTGAGGGAGGCATAAGAGACTTGAGGGAAGCATAAGAGATTTAAGGGAGGCATAAGAGACTTGAGGGAGGCATAAGAGACTCGAGGGAGGCATAAGAGATTTGTGTGTGTGATTGATGCTTCGGGAGATATGTTGAGTTGTTGTGATGCTTTGGGAGTGGTGTTATGATGTATGTGATACTCATGTTAGTCAGATATGTTATGTGATGTTGTGTATATGGCTTGATGCCCTTGTTGACACTATGTATCTGTTGTTATTGTTTTGAGTTATGTTAAATCTTTGTCGATGGAATTGTGGGAATTTCTAGTTGTCATAGTACACTCTTGTTCGAGTATTATATGTCAGTCATAGATGTGTGAAAAGTGCTATGTTATGTGGACCGTGTCTATTCTCTTCCATATTTGGTTAAGCTCTTGTGGTGTGGTACCATCATGAAAGTATGTAAAATTATGCTTGTGAATCATTAGTGTTGTGTATGACCCTGGTAGGGTGTTGTGATAGCAGTTCATGTTGGGCACCCACAAGAAAGAATAAACTAAAACTCTACAACCATGAAATTTCAAAGAACTTGAATTAGGAATAATATAAATGGAAAAAGACAAATTAAATAATGAATAAGAGGTAACTGCCAATCTTCACACACTTTGAAAGTTAATCATTACACGCCAATGTTTGCTAAAGGATACCCCGTGGTCGTGCCTTAGAACTAAAATTTAAACCATATGGTGTACTTTCATCTTTATTTGTTCTTAGTTTCTTAGCGTTGTCCCTTCCTTGATGCTTTTATCGCATCGAAGACGATGCTTTCTTAACGAGAGGAGAATGTAATGCCTTGTTTGACGTTTACTCCTGGACCTCGCAATGGTGACCCCGTTGCTAAGCATTGAATGTTTGTGTGTTCTCCCGTTGTTTGTTAGTTGGTTTCTTAACCTTGTCGCAGAGAAGAATTAACATCCTTCCTTCTCGGGTTTCCTTCTCATGTCATGGTCGATGCCTCTAGTTGTGGGCCTTGTAGCGTCTTTTGTGATTATTCTATTAAGCGAAAATCGTGTTCTTGAATTGTTGAGCTTGACTATCGGTCATTGTTAATATGATTAATAATTATTTTAAGTTGTAAAAATAATAATAATAATGATAATAATAATATTATTATTTTAATTATCAATCGGTAATTAATTCATTATTAATCTATTGTTGATTATTATCAATATCATTATTAATTATCCTTAAGCTATTTAATTGTATTCTTGATCGCTTCCGTTGACCGAGCCTCAGTTCACGCAAAGAAGAGGATCCCTTGTTGTGACGTCATGGTTGGTCATTGTCCTGTGTTCATTTTCGAAACTTCTACCACTAGTTTTCCCCCTTGGTCAACCAAGCCTACTTGTGTACTTGTTTTATTTGTCTAATTAAAGGTGAATTGATATTACTACCACCTTGGCCGACCAAGTCTCCTCTCGTGCCTTATTTTATAACTAATTTAATGATAAAATTTGGATGCATTCACCCACTTTGGCCACTTTTTTTAGTGCCCCACCATTTAATCCTTCTGCAGACTGCATGCGCCATATTTATTATATTTTTATGACCATTGGTCCTTCATGGAAATGTGTTTTGTTTTGAAATCTGGTCACCACCATTCCCTTATTTATTTTTTCACCAAATTTGGTATGACCATTATGATGGATCTGAAAATGATAGCTTAGACTTGGCCACTTGCTGTGTATGAATTGTTTTATTTATTTATTTTTTCTCTTTCCTTGTCGTTTCTCCCTCTTTCTGATTTCATTCCTCCTTGGGCGCTTGAAACTGGAACATTGGCAAAGTATTTTATCCTGATGCTCGGATGAATATTCTTACCTTGTTCCTAAGATGTTATTTTTTTCTTTAGCTGCGTGTATGCTGGCATGGCTGTTTTGGAGTAGACCGTTTTATTCTGCAGGTCGTTTTGTTTTGTTGTTCCTTTTGCGCTTATCCTTCAATCGTGGTGCCCCTTTGAGAACACATCTCTTTGAGGCATTTTGTCAACAGTTCTCACGCCTTGTGTTTTCCATCCACGTTTGCATTCACAACTCCTAGTGGCACCTGTGACTTTAGCTGACAAAAATGTCTGTTTCTTTTGTACTTCAATGGATGTCATTGTCCTACTCCAACCTTCCCATTTTGGGGTGTGTTTTAGCGGGTGTTACAAATTCTGAAGGAAAATTAGTTGAAGGGTGGGGAAAGTGTTGCAAGGAATAAATGCAAAACATGTGTTTCTCACAACAACTTGTCATTTTTGTCAATCACTATCTTTTTAGTTTTTCATTCTAGTACAATGGCAAGGATTTCTTTGATCGACATTTAGTTTGTTAGATAAGACATAATTGAATGGAAACTTGAAAATGAACAATTACAAAAATTTGAAATGTATCAATTTTTAAACCGAATCACGCTCCTTTCTTCTTGTGGTACTTTGTAGTCCTAATTTTCAATTTTAAGTTTGAGTAAATATCGTAAAGTATGCGATGTAGGAACAATCATTTATAATTGTGTCCTCGAAAAGATGGACATATGAGTAATAAGAAGATTTTATCAGCCAATTGAGCTTTGTTATTTTTTTATTTAACTTTTTTACGACATCAAGGTTTTTGATTGGATGATGTTTAATTTGTTAGATAAGGCAGAGACATGAATAGAAAGGTGGAAATAAAAAATATGAGATTTAAAACCTTGCATGTCCCACACCTATTCCATAGCTCATATTGTTTCAACCTAAATAACATCTACTATCTATGGTCCATTGTATCGTCTTGATCTCGCTTGCATTCACACAAGTGCAATTTGTACTTAAATGGGGTAAAATAAAAATTCTAGAAATCTAATAAGTTCCAAGTTCAAAACCAACTGCAATGTTTGTTTCTTGTAGCATTTTGTAGTCCCCCTTTTCAATTTTAAGCTCAATTAATTATGGGAAAACATGATATAAGAACAATCATTATTAATTTAATGCCTCCAATTTAAACTTGAGCAATTAATTTTATTACTTTTTTGAGATGTCATAGATTGAGATGTCATAAAATATAATCCATATGGAAGACAAAACAAGGTAGGTGCGAATATGATCAAATAAGTATTGAGTATCATATAGGTATTCACTTAATCAAAATTATATCGTGAATCAACCTTTGGAGGTGTCGCCAAGTCGAGTGCCTATAACATGTTTGTCAATTATGAAAATTCATCAATGGTCCTGCTCCATGGAGAAATCGCGATGATATTTTTTTGGTCAAGTTAGTAATGTCCTACCGATGGGGTCATTGTGTTGTAATAGTGGAGGAGTTCCATGCGTATAAAAGTGGATCTTTGCAAAACATGGGCTTAGTCATTACCATTGGTTTGGTAATTTGTCACTAACACGGATGAAACATACATGAAATTAAAATAATAATATTGTCATTAACCCACGGATGTTAGAGCGGGATGGATATGGTTCATATAGAATCGATCAGAAACACGCCTTTGGCGTAAAAGTATGCCTGCAACATAATAGCATAGGGTATTATACACAATATAATTGATTGTAATTATTTAGGTGATCTGATTACAATATTTTCCATATGGAGAAAAACATGAGGGAAGAATCTTTTGGGGCGGATACGATGAAGATGAGTCCACCTAATAAAAAATAGTATCAGTTTATGAATGAGTAGGTGGGAATTAAATACATGCATGTTACATACTTGTTACCTATTCCATGGTGCAGATTGTTCCTAGACAAATAATATTTTCTATATGTGCTCCACATTTGCATCTCCATGTCGCTAGCATTATTCACCAATGTGTGATTCAATCCTAATGGCCTGGATACAATAAAAGAGGGAAATCCAATATGTACCAGGTTCGTAGCACCTATGTTTTTATTAACATGCTCTTGCAGAGAATTTTCAATTCACATGTAGAATGGAAAAACAAAGTTAAAAGGGGATATAATTACATTAAATTATTGAATGTAACAATTAAACTAATAATATTATTGTTGACGCACAGATGTGACAGCAGGGTAGGTGCGGTCTATACATAATATGACTGTAAAACATGCCTCAAGTGTAATTAATATTAAACAATCGTTAACTTATTTTGATTTGGGTCAGCTCGTACATTGAAATGTTGAGGTAATAGTTGAAAGAACAAATAAAAAAACCTTGTAGCTACTGCAAAGACATGAATGGATTCTTGTTCTTCTTTGCCTTCAAGAGTAGCTCATAAATGTTTTTAAAAAACATATTTAGGAGTCACGAATCAAGATAGAGGGTTGATTTCATATTTTCCTTTTAAAAGTATCCTGTAACTGTTATATATTATAGATTTAGGTGTTTTAATTATAAGTGTTTATGGTTATAGATTCTACACATGAGAAGTCTAGTATTAAGCCGATTCCAGCTGGGAGCTAGACATATTTCCATTTCTTCATCGGGAAATGAAGAAATAATCCCAGCTAAGGATACTTCACTTTCCGAGAAAATAAATCTAGCCATAGGAAAAGACTTGTTTGAAAGCGTCTATGCTCTCAAATGGGTACTGAACAAGAGATTAACAACCTCTCTAATTCTACTTCATGTGCAAGTTCCACTTCGCTACATTCCATCGTCGAGTAAGCATTTGAGTTATTGGATTGAATTTTCTGCTGGTGTTTGCTTTTCTGTTGGCTCATAGATTGGATTGTTTTGATTGGTTTAGTGGGAAATATTACCGTGAACAAAGCGAGGAAGGATATGTTGAATCAGCACAAGAAAAATGGATAGCAAAAGTCAAATGATTGCCTGAAAGTTTACATGGATATTTTCTCCCGAGTCAGGGTACAAATCCCAACAACATTGATAACCTCGTTGAAGCACTTTATTCATGTTTCTTAAATTATACATTATACAACAGGTGAAAGAAGATCCTTTGATAGTTAAGAAAGTTGAAGTTTCGAGAGGAATTGTCAAAGTGGTTTCAGAGCTGGATATTTTGGACGCTTATGATGTGAACCATATCTGAGTAAAATCAACCAACCTGGACATTCTTTTCTGGTTACAGAAATTGGCTATGATTTTTCCTATTTGCTTAATGTTTTCCTAATTTGTGTAGGAAGATGGAAACGCAAGGGCCTTACAAAGCGATTTATGTCTAACGGCACCAGAGAGTTATTGGCCATCTGAAAAATAAATAGTGTATTGGTCAATATAAAGGTCATTAGAGTATATCATACCAATCGACGGCTTTCACGGCTTTATTTTGTAACATTCTAGCCTAGATTTGTATGTTGTTTATAAATTAAAAATAATATTGGCGTTGAAGCATAGATGTCAAAGCAGGCTAAGTGCGGTCCATATATACTCTTACTATAAAACATGCCTTCGGCGTAACTACTGCTATTTTAGAATTAAAATATCACATTATGGTTACATGTCAGGATTTCAAAGCAGTGGGATGTTGGAAATAGATAATTTCTTTCATGTATGTTTTTGCATTTTTAGGAAAAGAGAAAATCAAGTTGTTTTTCTATGGAGAGTTTAGTTATACACAGGTGTCTCTATTTGTAGAAAAAGAAAATAAATAAAAAACCTTTCTATTCATGCACAAAAGCATGCGCTATTTTTAGCTGATAGTTCTATTATTAAGATGTTCTATTGTTAGATGAAAGACCTCAATATAAAGGAGGAAATTGTAAGTGTTTTACACAGAAAAAGATTTTATTGAGCCGTAGCTCTGACATGGAAGAAGACACTCGTAGATTGTATTGAGCCGAAGCTCGATATGGAATAACACGCACACAAATTTATTGAGCCATAGCTCGACAAGGAGGAAGATGACCACACAAAGGCGTATTGAGTCATAACTCTGACAAGGAAGAAGACACACATATACACACAAATTTTAGTGAGCCGAAGCTCGACATTGAAGAAAATATATATGCACAGAAGTGCTAATTTGAGTTTGCAATAATTTATTTTATTTGCAATTCTTTATTTTATTTCGTTAGTTGTTATTTTATGTGCCTAATTTCTACAAATTAGTATCAAAGCGTTGTTTTTCAACATATTTCTATAAATTGGTATCAGAGCGTGGTTTATCAAATGGATGTAAAATCAACATTCTTGAATGGTTTCTTGAAAATGAAGTTTATGTGAATCAGCCAGAAGGTTATGAGATTGAAGGTCATGAAGGAAAGGTATACAGGTTGAGAAAAGTGCTCTATGGTTTCAAGCAAGCACCTAGAGCTTGATCCGAAGATCGATTTGTTGATATTTTTACGAAGGCTTTGGGAAATGAAGTTTTGAGTATTTGATAATTTTTTTGGAGTTTTTCATCAGGAATATGTCAGATCTGGAAGTGCACACTCGATTGGAGAATAATAAAATTTTGAAGGTTGAAATTAAGGGGGAGTGTTGGAAATAGATAATTTCTCCCATGTATGCATTTGCTATTTTTAGGAAAAGTAAAAAGCAAGTTACTTTTCTATGCATAGTTTAGTTTTAAATAGGTGTCTCTATTTTTAGGAAAAGAAAATAAATCAAAAAGCTTTGTATTCATGCACAAAAGCATGTACTATTTTTAGTTGATAGTTCTATTATTAAGATGTTCTATTGTTAGATGAAAGACCTCAATATAAAGGAGGCAATTGTAAGTGTTTTACACACAAAGAGATATTATTGAGCAGAGCTCGACATGGAAGAAGACACACACAGATTGTATTGAGTCGAAGCTCTGACATAGAAGAAGACGCTTGAAACAAACTTATTAATTCGTAGCTCTAACTAGGAAGAAGATGAACACATGATTGTATTGAGTCATAGATTTTGAAAATGAAGAAGACACACATATACACACAGATTGTATTGAGCCGAAGCTCTCACATTGAAGAAAATATATATGCACAAAAGTGCTGATTTGAGTTTGTAATAATCTATTTTATTTGCAATTCTTTATTTTAATTTTATTAGTTGTTATTTTATATGCATAATTTTTACAAATTGGTATTAGAGCATTGTTTTCCAGCATATTTCTACATGAGAAATTGTCTTTAAGAAGTGAAAATGTCTTTTTTTTGGGAATGGGTCATTTTGGAAAATTTAATATTCTTTAATTCTTTTCTTCTTTTTTTTTTAATTTCAGGGAATACTTATTTCAAAGGGAGCCTCAAAATTGTTTTCCTAATATATTTTTCATATTTGAGGTGAGTTGGAGAATTTTTCTAGTTTGAGAGTACATAAAGGTTTTGGTGTTTTGATATTATGCATTATACAATTTATTAGATCAAATATAACAACCTTTTAACCGTAACATGGATGTCTCTTTCTTGGAGGCACTAGATCAGTGCAAGAGGGTTGTCAAACACATGGGTTATGCCAAATCAACGCTCGTGGTGTCTTTTGGAGAGGAGGTCTCTAACTCTATAGAGTTCTACTAGAATAGAGGACTGATTTGTAGGTTCGGTAGTTGTTTTCCTTGGCTTCCAAAGACTACAAAAATGTATATCTAAACAATGGCAACCGATTATCGATGGCAAAGGCAATATTTATCCCTCCGCTCCCGGTATTTGCATAGCAATGTTTGATACATCCTCGATAGGGCTATGGTTTTTTGAAAAATATTGGATTTCCAATCACATCATCTCCTCATGAAACCCTAGTTTCCAACCTTTACCCCGATAATGAAACTTTCACCATCGATTAGTGTGGATATGGATCCCTATTTAACCTTGCATACGGAGTGAGGAGTGCTTCAGATCCATGAGCGATGCTTTGGGTAAATTCCTTTTTTGACACGAGGACTGAATCATTTGAGCATACCAAATATGCCCGCATTGTTGTCGATGTGGACATAAAGCTGCTGATTTCTCGACCACCATGGAGCTTAAAGTCATGGATACAATATGGACACAAAATATGGATTATGAAGGTCTCCCTTTTCGATGTAGAACATATTTTTCCCTTGGTCACCTTCTTTGATGATTGTCCCTCCCAGATTAAAGGATAGGTATCGTGGTGGAAGGATTTTAATCCAGAAAATATGATAGTTTATGTTGATGAGGACAATGATAGTATTAAAGTTTCAGATAGTCACACAGGGAAACATGAAAAGAAGAAGGAAGATACATTGGAAGAGAAGGTGGAGAATTCGGGTGATTCTCTACCCACTAAATCGATAATGATCAACAACTACTGTAAGGGGGTGGATTCTCCTTTGCCCCTCGGTTTATTTGCAATCCTAAGGCAAAAAACAACAACGCTTCTCTTGAAATTAGCCTTCCTATCCAACTTGGATGAGAATATAGATCCTAATGGGGGTGGGGATGGAAGGTAGTGAACAACAAGAAGAAAGGAAAAGCTAGAAATTTTCCTCTCAAGATGATCCTTAGATCTCATAAAGGGAAAGACCATGGTAGTTAGTGCTCTTTAGTTTGTGGGTCTAATTTTTTTGCTAGTCTACCTTGTGTCTTCTTCATGGTGCTTTCTTGTTACTTTAGGTTTTGGCTTATTCGTTTTATTTCTCTTTAGGTCCGTGAGGCCTTGTCTATTCATTGTTTCTTTATTGGGCGTTGATGCTTATCTTTTGGTTGTACAGGGTTCTCGATCCCTTCAAAATTTACTTTTCGACCTAATCTAATAAAAATAGCATATGATAAGGAAGTAAATTTGAGTAGAAGAACATTTTTGTATTGTTTTGATTTTGTATACATTATGGGTGTTAAATTAATAGTTTTTCACGTTTTAGCAAAACAATTAGTCTTTTTGTTGGTTTCCATGACTCTATTGTTGATCATGGGATTTATTTTTAACCTTTTATTGAAGCTCTTTCCATATGCTTAAAATCTTGTTCATGACATGATTATATAAAATGAATGTTGTTACACTTTATGTGGATATACTCATCTTAAACATGATTGATGTATACTTGTATTTTTGGCATGCATCTTTGATATTCTTAATTGTGAAAATCATTTATATAGAAAAATAATCTATGATTTAAATAAATTATTCATAATTTTTTTGACTTGTGTACTTGATTTAGTCTTTTACATTTTAATATGAAATGTTTAATATTCATAATACTTTTCATATTTGGAGGGTTGGCGTAACATTTACCCTTCACAATCAAAGGTGGTCTAGCCCTTCATATTTGATCACTAGTTCATGTCTAAATTGTAGTGAAATAATTCTTAGATTAATGCAAGCCACTCAATTTTCATTTGGATTATTGAGTGGGACGTTTGTATGCTTCTCAGAAGATTGATTAATGACACTCATATTCTATTAAGACATGTCTCTTTAAGGATCCAAGTCACTGCGTATTTCGTAGATCCCTCTAGATTACACACAAGACTTACTAAATGTAGCGGCCCCCTTGTTGACCACAAGAAATTTAGAGGATATTGAATAAAATTTAGATGATATTGAATGAGATTAGGTGAGGAAACAACACTGGAAAATTTCTAAAAACATGAAAATTGATAGGTGTAAATCGTAACTCCAACCTTTGAAAATGTACCACCAAGCCTGGTAAAACGGGGAGCTTCAAAACAGGGAAGGGGCATCCGTTCCTTCATAAATAAGCTTGTTAGATTTTATAGCTACAAGCACTTTGTTGGTAAGTTTACTAACGTGGATTCTAAGACAAGGCACATGAATCATTGATTAAATTCACGGAAAAGAACTACAAGTTTATAGAATCCCACGGTTGGAGGCATGCACATAATTGTTTATTTGACAGGCATTAGAATATTCCACGCCAAATAAATAAACACGTTAGCTAGCATCCTCCCATCTTGTCTGTGAGGCTTTGAATGAGGGCATGGGATTCTTCATGGAGCATTTTGGTTGTTTCCCCAAACAAAACCAGCAGATGTCTACATGATGGGTTCATCTTTGTTGGCAAACTCTCAGCGTGTGCTAAAATGCGAGATTTGCGATAGGGTACATGTACATCCACCAACGCATATTGAAAAGTATTATATCTGGTAGTTTATGTTGTTTTAAATGCCCCGAAAGACACGTCTCCAGCATAAGGTAAGGGTGTGGCTTGCTAGGATAAATGCCTGAATGACATGTGGCCATTAGAAATTACCTGATCAGGTAAGTTTCATTTTCATTTTAATATTTAAGTGGCTTATATATCTTGGTCTACGTGGGAATAATTTAGTGCCCAACTGTCTGGAGAGAACTCAGATTCTTTTATTCCTTTTTCAAACTAGCAAAGGTTGCGTGGATTGGTTTGGGTTTGCAAGGGTATGAGTTGGACATGTGGGCATGGCGAAAAGTCTCCCATCCTATGCAAACATGGGATGTAGGGTTTGAACGTCGACCAAGCCTTTTGACGGGATTTCTTTCCATTTGTTAGAGTTGCAAGGGTGCTGGAAATTTATGTAAGTAAAATTTGGATGGTTACACCTTAAAAAACAAAACTATTTTATAAAATATGTTAAAGTAATGCGACATTATGGCCTGCAATGATTGTAGATTATGAATAAAATGGGCATGATTGTGTGTAGGCAGAGCTTGCAACACCTCCTACAACTGGTTGTGTTACATAATGCTGTGAGATTGAGATTGGCAGTGGATGGCATTGGCATTGTATGACTTTATTAGAGCGTGAAAATGTGGAAGCATGTGATTGGAATGTGAACTAGCTAAAAAAATGTGTCACTGAAATATGGTTTATTAAACAACTTCCTAACCGTATAAGCTCCATCTTTGTTTATTTTGGGTAGTTTTCAGTTGAAATGAGGAGGGTTCGACTTTCTGTGTAGACCTTGAGCTAGCTAAACTCCTCTCATTCTTTACCTCGTCGAAATAGGTGTTGATTTATTCCTCTCCCTCTCTAGTTTGTTTTCATGTAATGTTGTCATTATAAGATTATAAGTGTTTTAATTAAAGGAATAAAATGTTGATTTTTTAATGTTGGTATGCATAAACCTTTACCCCTCGAGTGTAGCATTTTCCAACTTGATAACATTACCCAAGTCATGGAGACAATTGATTAAACATAAAACACGATACACTTCATGATCTCATTTCATTTCGTTGCAAGTACCTCACAATAAGAAAGAGTCAAATAAAGGTGACATCTGCTCGTATGCTTGCGAACTCGATTTGGAATTTCCTCATAAAACTAAACCAAATATCATGAAAACATTGTTTATCACCTCATAGCGCTTCGTTGTTATATAGAAAATGGAGATACATAGATGGTATTCATTGTGACGGTTGGATAACATAGGCGTGGGCATAAATTGTTAAAACATAATTTGTCCCCCTTAAATGATGCTTCCAAAATGAGTTATGTGAGTTGAATCGTAATTCCGTCAGGTCCCATGATATCTTAGTATATATGGGAATAGGTTGGAAGTATTTGGAATTTTGTTGGTAACTCATGCAATTATTACAAGGCCATTTTATGGCCGGTTGAACTATGTTGAACTATAATGCACGTTTTAAATTATGATGTTTCACGCTACGAGTTATACCTCCAAAATGAACATTGTACATATATTCTTATCATTTTTAATTTCCGAGTCTTATTATTTTATAACACTATAGGTCAAGAGAGACCTTTAACTCTTTCACATAGCTTTAACCCCATTTTAAAGGCCGGTTAAGTCAGACTATTTTGGCTATTTGATATATATTTTATTTTTTTATCTTGGTCAACCTTGTTACCATCCAATAACTCCAATCAAAATAGGAAGTTTCTTTGTTTTGTAAAGACTCTTGTTTTAATATAATTGACCTCTGCATGTTAATGGTATTAATAAATAGGTGAATGAGAAAAAAATACTATTTTATCTATCTCTCTCCATTCTCTGTCTAAGACTAAATTGTAAATAAAATGAGGTATGACATGTAAATTTATGGATTATCTCTCTTCTTATTTGTCTCTCCTAAAATATGATGAATAATTGTTATGTAACATTATATGAATTGTTGTTTTCTATATCCTCATCTTATCCGTCTCTAAACCCTCTTTGTTTGAATGAAAGATAAATTACTAAGTATGTTTGGGGAAAAGAATTGTCAGATGTATGATTTCATAACTAGCTAGATGGGGGTGAGTAATTACATGCCCACTTTGTGTTGATAACATGTGGATGCAGTAGCAGTCATGGCAAATGGACATTGTTGTATGCTTGTGTTGATTAGTTTATTTATGCACCTCCTAACATTATATGTATATATGTATTTGGAAGTTAATTTTCATATCATTGTCTTAAAATAATATTTAGTTGCATTATGATATATTGTTTTGATTTAAGGAATGAATGAGAAAATTAATAATCTTGAATTGTGAAATATATAACATATTTAAATGGTATGAAATTTCATGTAAATCATTCAATGCTAAAAACTAAATTTTAACATGTAATACTACTCCTAGGAAATAAATGAATTAGTTACTTTTATAAAATGGATATTCATGTCCTTGTACCTTTTGGAAGAAATTGACTAAATTATGGTTGACATTTGTTATAAGAAAACAGGTATAGTTAGTTATTGAATTGTTATGGTTTAGTTACACTCCTAAAAAAATCAATGGTCTTGATTAGTTTATTTCCCATTATGAATTTATGTCATGTATGGTAGAAAGGTCGGGTTGTAAAGATATCAAAATAAGATTGCTTCATAAATCCCTCCTATGACATTCTCACCTTGATTGTGTTATGATCCATTAAATGAACCACTACTCATGGACCAATGGGAAAGACCTTTTGTTGTGCCTTCATATAGGTTTGACCACACTTTGGACATGAGTTCCTTATGTATCTTTGTATGCTAAAGCTAATAAATACTTGAGAATGTTATGCTCCAAATAAAATAATTTTTTGTTTCATTCTTTCTTGATTGAAACTTAAAAGAAGTGATGACTTATGAATGCCACAAAAGAGGGGAGTCTGGTTGCTAAGTGAATTTGATCAACAAACTAACTTTTGTGTGTAGTCTTTGAGTGACCTTAGAAGGGGAGTCCTTCGATAATTGTCGATCTCCCTTAGAAGCCTTCAATCTATCTATGGGATTTTTACTCAATTATTAACCTCTCATGTATTTCCATGGGATCTTTGTAGTATCATGTGGTATTTGTGTACAAGTACATTTAGCGTAAGTGCTGATAAATGTGTTATTTCAACTATGCACTATAGGATGTGAACACTCCCATTAAAACATTCGAGATAAAGTGTTACCTTTTCAATGAAAAGAAATACCTTTGAATTTTACAAAGTTATTGTGAAATAAAAATGTTGTGTTACTCAATTTCTAATTTAATAAGGTGTAGATTCTTCAAGTGAAAATGAAGTGATTAATCATGTGACCTCTCATAACGTTATTGGTGAATGAGAATTTAATGTATGTTTACCCCACGACTTAAAAATATTACCTTAGAATGCATTTGAATGCACAAAATTATATAGAATGTGTCACTTGTAATATGTATTTATTACTTGAGTTCCTAGGAATAATTAAATGAATTATGTTGTGTGAGATCACACTCCTTGTATTCTTGAATCCCTAAATGAAAACAAACTGTTATATAAATCTTTATTATTCTATAAACGTTGTTAAAATGAGATCTATGTAACTTCATAAATATAGTGAGAACATGGGTAATTGAGGTGAAACTATAGAATGATTTTTACAAAAATCATATGCACCTTAAAATGATGACCCAAAAAATAAAATTCCTAAGATGATCTTAAAACAAATGAAAGTTAAGGAGGGCATCATTGAGATCCAAAATGTTTCATTAAAATGGTAAATATTCAATATTGATGTATGAGCACACGTTTCATTACATAATGTGGTGTAAACTATAATCTAAGATGAAATAATAAGAATGTACATTTGGGAATGGCAATACTTGCTTATATGTTAAATTCCCTTGAATGTACAAGGTTATATAATGGAATTGAATTATAATAAAAATGTAACCTTGAATGATGTTTTCTAGAAAATGGATAGCCTTAGGATTCTCATGTGCGGTTGAGTCATTATCAAGCATAATGTAGACACAAAATTATGCACTTTAGACATTATTTAGCCCAATATTATACTACTATTTAGAAGGTTCTCAAGTGAATAAAGTACTAATTAATCCCATCTTTTGGCCATCTTTGTTTTATGTTTTATTTCATCATTCCCACATACTTTGTTGCACTTATCCATCCATTTTTATTCAGCCCATCATTCTAGCCCAAAAGCGGGAGGTACCCCAAGGCACCTTGGTCCCACTATGGGTGCCCTAATCTATGCACATCATTTTCCCCTTCTTTTTGGGGCCTTTCTATCCATTTTTCATCCTTATCCTTTTCTTAGTCTACCTTATTAGGATTAGTTACAAAATTAATCCCGAGAGTCCTATAAATATAAAGTTATAATACCATAATGAGGGTCCTAGCATCAATACTACTATCACTCCACTCATGGTCACATCCATTACATCACTTGCATCCACATAGTGCCATGCATCAAGGCTAGGATATTTGCATCACAAACACCGCATGGGGAGGGATTCTATTCTATTTCATGCACACATACTCTTTACATTTTCTATAGTTAAGATTACTTGCTACTTCACAAAATGCGACGCACAAGAGCACCTAGGGCATGACATGCACACACTCACCGAAACTACATCCAGGTCCAAATGTTGTGCAGCGCTCGGTGATAAGATCACTAGTTTTTCTACCGAGGTCATCGACCCATTCATTTACATCTTTATTTTTTCTAGGGTTTGATACTTCCTTTTTTACTGCAGGTCATTACACAATTCATCGGAGAATCAAAGTGATAGATGACAGGGTTCTGAACCAACTTGTGACCATACTAGAATCAAGTATTGAGCTTTCATGCTGATCGAGTGCCCAAAATACTGGACCGGGGAGCACCGGGTGCCCCATTACCCTTTGAGGTGCCTTATTCATTTCAGATCTTCTAGATTTGGTCTTTACAGGGTCCCTGAGTGTTTGTCTACACTTCTAGATTTTATTTCCAGATCTACGAGAACTGTGACAATCATCATAATTCAACTAAGCCATATTCCTTTCTTTACTTACACATGTAGGGTTTCATTTCACTTATAATAATTAATTACATGTATTCTATATTGTTTTAGTCTATTTACTACAAAGTGTTTTAGTCCTCCTAATTAGATTAACATTAATACCCTCTACCCCTTATAGGATGTTATTTTTGTTAATCATTTTGGTGAGCGTGACATCTCTTTCAAAGCACCCTCTAGGGATTTTCATTCTACATTTTACCATCATGGATATCTCTGTCACCGAATATCGCTTACCCATCTTGATTTCATCCATCGTGTTCAAACCCTCTTTGCTACTTTACTAGTGTTTATGTTGACATGAATCCATATTCCATATATGACATAATTTTTGACACATTTTCCCAAAGATAGCATTTTGGGCCAATCCTCCAACTGAAACTCAGCCCTTTGACAATGACCCACCACTCTAGATCATGTCTCACATCTACAATGTTGTTGTTAAGCGCACTCTTATTGATAATGAATCGAGCTTAACGTGTGCCCTATGACCTTCCTTTATGCCTTAGGTTTGTCTTCTCATAACATTAGCCCTTCTTCCTATTGGTATCCAAATTGATTCTCCCTTGGAAACCGAGAAGCATCACAAATTTAGCAAGACACTGAGAGACAAACATATCATATTATGATTCATTTTGTAGTCGGGAGGGGATTCGTCTGACTCTTTGTCACTCGGGCATTAGAGAAATGGATAACACCTTCATTAAGGATTTGATCTATCCTCACTACTTTAGGTTGTGCTTGTTAACCAGGGTGAGAGGACCCATTTTGTAACCTCTGTTGGTGAAGGAGAATGAAGATATCCTTCTTTACACGAATTTGAAAGGGAACCTTGAGAAAATATGATCAATGCACCACAATTTAACTCTCATGAGTTGTCACTTCTAAAGAATGGTGATGGTTTCTAAACAAGGTTAAGGTTACTTAAAGAAATTATTGAATCTGATTCTTACGCATATTTTAGCAAAGTAGAATTTATTCATTTATGGACATACGGGGCAAATAGGGGTAGTTGGGTAGGTTTATTATTTTTGAGTAATTGTTTGGTGGGATATTAAGTAGGATAAACTTGATTTTTGTAGATCTTTGAGAACCTTCATAACAATTGGAAAACTAAATGACAGTAAGCTCGAATAGCTAAAATATTCCTTCAACTAGAAGGTGTGCATCAATGGAGGCCCATACTTGCTTTGTTTCACACAAACTTTGAGAATTCAACATGAAGGTTTGAGCTAAAGATTCAATTAAAAATTAAAGACCCCTCGTTCCTCATGCCTAAGATACACTCAAAGGCTTACGAGAAAATATTTATCAACAAAATGACAGGTAAAGTGAGTTTAAATTGTTTATCTCATTACGGGATGAAGGATCTTCTCGCAATGAAATTGCAAATGCCACTAAACTATCACAAGCATGAGATCGTGTGTGATTTGGAGGATTTTAACACAAGATTATAACGGGAACATCAAAACCATTTGAAAACATTATGAAATGAAAGAAGACACAATTTTCTCGAGATCAACACAGATTCATTCGAGATCTCTATTAGATTTATCAAGAAGGGAAAGTTTCTTGAACAGTCTTAGAGCTTGTCAATGGTTGTACACTTGCAACCATCTTGATGTAATCAAATCTAAAACACAAGAGATTAACAGGTTTCTCAGATGGTCTCTTAGGAAGATGGGATTTCTCAAAATTTCTCATAGAAATTAACCCCCGACCCTTTGCAAGAGTATTCTCATTGCATTTATACATTTCAATCACTCACTTACCCTAAATTTTCCCCAAAAAGAAGAATATTCAAGAAATCCTTTTCTTGTTACCAATTTGTCTCAGAAAGTGATGTTTAACAAATTTGTAACAAAAAGTTGCCATCTGTTTAAAACAATGAATCATTACGAGATATTTCCATCATTGTTTTAACTGGGGCACCCAGTCATCTACTCTGGCAACACATTTTTCATCCTTTGTGCCTACAAATCTTCGCTTCATTAAGCTTCTCTAGTAATTCACATTTTTGCAAGTGCCTAGAGCAATTCCAACTTCAAAATATCAACCTCTGATCCTTGGAATCACAAATTAAGCTCTAAATCCATTCAATTGAACTTTGCAGACAAAAATGACAAGGAATTTCATCAAAAATGATGAAAAACAATGCGTATTCACATCTCCAAAAGTCTTGGAGAAAAATGGCGGCAAAATCATATAATGCACAACAACCATTGATTCTCCCCTTTCTCAACTTTATATTAGAGTCATCCACGTGTTTCCTTGGCACAACTACAAAGGTGAAGTATAGAGGCAAGTTTCCAAACAATCACAAGCCCTCCATGTGCCCTAGGCCCAAGAAAATTACCTTTTGGCCTTTGAAAAGTCTCAGTATAAAAGGAGCTAGTGGAAGCCTCCACGTGTCTCCTTGGCGCAACTCCAAAGTTCAAACCAAGAGGCAAATTTTTAGATCAGCGCAAGCCCTCCACGTGGACAAGACTTACGTTGAAGTGGGCCTTAGAGTTTCAAAATGGCCCACCGAGCTGCATCATCGAAACAAAAAGGACCACGTTTCCACGATGATCTTTGGGATATAAATTGAAGGGGAAAATGCACTCATCAAAGCTCAGTAAAATGCGGGAAAATCACCATTTGCGCCTAGAATTGAATTTTTCTTCAAGGAAAAATAATTTGGAAATAATTCATGGCTCGACAAAAATCCACGACCATGGAGAGGGATTTACAATAACAACCTTGTAAATATAAAACATACGCATCAATACGGGAGATAGAAAATATGACGGCGCCTAAAGATTGAATAATTTCAAGGACAAATGGGGTGAGATCAAATTGAGCACCAACATTGGCTTTGACTCGGGGATGGGCACTCCCTGTGAGTGCCACAAGAACAAATAGCAGACCAAATGCCAAAATAAACCATTGGGAAATGGAGTCAAAGAACAAGCTTGCAGAGCGGAACAATAATAACCAATTCCCCTAAGGACGAACCGAGAAACCAACAAAACACCTGGGTCACTAGGGACTAGGACAAACCAAAACAGAAAACACAAAAGTAGAACAAAACCGAGAAGACTATATACTATACAATGGTGTAGACGCGTTGATTTTGAGAAATCAATCAAGGAAATGTTTCAAATTCCTTCCATTAATAGGCAATTCAAGCAATTCCCCATCTAGGTCTTTTAAGAAGAAGGTATGTTCACCAATTCGAATGTCAATTGAATAAGGGCCCATCCACAATGCATCAAACTTTCCATGTTTTCCCTTATCCTCGTGCTTGCTATCCCATAATAGAACAAGATATCCCACATTGAAATCTCTTGGAGTCACCTTCTTATCAAACAACTTCTTCAATTTCTCTCTGAATTTTACATGCCTTTGATGGGATGCCCTTCTTTCTTCATCTAACTCAACAATCTAATTGATGCGAGAATCATAGGGACTAACCTCTTGATCTTCCAGTTGTTAAATAAATTGAAATGAAGATAATTGCATATGCAAAGTGGTAAAAGGGATTGAGTTCCATACACCAACTCAAATGGGATTTTTCCAAAGAGATCGTTTAATGATGATTCAATCAGCCCAAAAACAAACTTCAACTACTCACCCCACTTCCTTTTGTTCAACTCCAAAGTTCTAATTATCTTCAACATATTTTTATTGTTGGACTTTGCTTGTCCATTTACTTGGGGATTATAATTAGAAGCATATGTCAACTTTATCCCATATTCATGACCCGTAGCCACCAAAGGTTTAGCTTGAAATCTCATGGCATTATCAACAAATATTTTGGCGGTACCCCAAATATGCGAGATGATATAATTCAGGATAAAATCTATGTGATTTGGTGAGTTTCCTTCTTGGTGGGGATTTCCTCCACCCACTTGGTGAAGTAATCTGTGGCCACTAATACCCACTTATGGCCTACACTTGAGGGATCAAAAATTTCCCCAATGAAATCCATTCCCCATTTCCTAAATGGGGCTTCAATTAATACATGTTGTAAAGGAAGGGAGCATGAAGCTTTCAGTCTTCTTCCAAAAGCTGTTGGCAAATTTCACATTTCCTAACCAACAAAGTTTTATCTTTGAAAAGATTTGGCCACCAGTAACTAGCCCTTAATATCTTATGGGCTGTTACTCTCCTATGAAAATGCCCCGAAAAACTCCTCAATGGAAATCATCAATTATTTTTGGGGTTTCATCTTCAGTAATGCATCTTAAGAAAACTCCCTCAGGGTTCTTCCAAGCTAACCCAAAATCAGTAATGACATATTTTTGGGAAGATAACTTAAGTTCTCTTTTCTGATTCTTTCTCAAATGTTTAGGGCACTATAGATGTTTGAGATAAAAAATGATGTCCTTATACCATTAAGAATTTATTATTTTTTCAAGGACATTCAACCTTTCTTCTTTAACTTCATTTACCTCAATTGTCTGTAGATTGCTCTCTGCCATAAGTTTTTCCAGGCCCAAACCTCTGACCAATTTTGTTGTTTGGATGTCCATATCATACTCTTGTAATTTGTTTACCCATCGGCATATCTTTCTTGAAACCTCCATTTCTGATAGGATATCTTTCACCATGGTGTGGGGAACATAAGCAATGACTTTGGAACTCAAAATATATGGCTTAAAGACCTTTTTTATTTTACCAAAGCAAATTCCTACTTCTCCATGATAGTATACTTTAGCTCAGCTCCTTGTAATGCCTTACTGAAAAAGGAAATTGGTCTTTTAGCTCCTCATCATCCTTCTGCAACAAACATAGATGCAATAGTACTTTCTAAAGCAAAAGAAAACATTTGGAAAGCCTTCTTATAATCTGGAGCTACTAAAATAGGTGCATTCTTTAATGCTTCTTTGATCCCAACAAAAGATTGAATAGCTGCTTCTTCACATTTGATACTTTGATCTTTCTTGACATCTTAGTGATTGGGATAGTTAGTTCGATAAAGTTGGAGATAAATATCCTAATAAAACTAGTCTACCCAAAAATGATTGAATTCCCTTCTTGGTTCTTGGAATAGGGACTTCATTGATGGCTTCTACCCTTTCAGGATCAATCATGGCCCCTTTCCTTTGACACTGATGTGTCCAAGCGGCTTTTCTTTCTAAACTCCAAAATGGCACTTCTTGGGATTTAGTGAAATACCATACTCCTACATCTTAACAACATTTTTTCTAATTGTTGAGGTGGTCACTCCTTTTCTCGGAGAAAATAGTCACATCATCTTGATATATAGTAATGAAATCATTAATATAGCCAGAAAAAGCTACATCCATTGCTCTTTGGAAAGTGGCTCCAACATTCATTAGACCAAAAGGCATTCGACATATGCATATGTTCCCAAGGAGTGGTAAAGGCGAGTCTTTATTCGCTCGATTCCTTCACAACTAATTGGTTATATCCAGAAAAACCATGCAAGGTGGATAACAATTCCGAACCAGTAACCAATTGTAACATATTATCCATATTTGGCAGAGGGTAGTTATCCTTCATTGATGCTCTATTTAAGTTTCTAAAGTCCACACGTAACCTTATATCTCCGTTCTTCTTTACGACAGTACCAAGTTTCCAACCCATGATGACTACCTTGTGGGTTGTATGATTCCTCCATCCCTCACATTTTTCAATTCTTCTTACATCTTTCGGGAAAGGAGTGGATTGATCGGCCTCTGTTTCGCCTAAATGGTTTTAGAAGCTTAAGGGAATTTTTGCTTTGGAAAAGATCCTCTCTGTATCTTTGTCAGTTTAGAATAAGACCCTACTAAGAAGTCTGGTATTTCTTCAACAATTGGACATACGACTACTTTTTTGCCTTGCTCAGATTGCTACTAGCTTGGATCTTATGTGGTTTATCCTTTGTGCCAGTGTCGTGCTCTTCAACATCCTCGAGGTTGACATGTGTCTTTTGAAAATGCAATCAACATTATCACAGTTTGATTAAAGTGTTGTAAAACCTTCGGGAATAGTATTAGTCTTTAAGCTGAATGATGTCTTCGCCAAATAAGGTCTCCTTTCCATCATCTGCACAAACCATTGGTTCCCGATCTATACATTGATCGAAAAATTATCCTTGGTTCCATAAAAACCTTTGCACATGGGCGTCATCTTGAACACTTGTCAATGTTTAACATTGTCGGGAATAGATGGCCTAGTTAATATCTCAACATTATACTCACAATATGGGGATATAATACACTTTTCAAATCTAGACCCCAACATGGCCAATTTTTTTTCCGCTATTAGAGTATTGTACTTTCTATCATGATGTATTATGTTAAAGGAGTCAAAATTTTCAATGAAATCCGAGGCGCATGCTTATACTACTTCATTATCTAATTTTTTGTTGCATATATTTTTTGAACTTGCTTGACAATTAGCTCTTAATCTCCTTTAACAATGATGTCTCTAATACCATATTTCTAAGCAATTCTCAAACCCAATAATAGTGCATCATATTCTAAAATATTGTTAGTGCACTCAAAGTCAAGTTTAAAAGAAAAAACAAAGTCTTCCTTGTCCGGAGATATCGAACAATACCAACACCATTTATAAATTTAGAGCAAGACCCATCAAACAACAAAGTCTAAGGAGAACGTACTTATTTAAGAGACTTGCATTGATAAATTTTGTGCTCTTTACCATCGAAAATCAAACAAATTTATCAACATGAATGTCGGTGTATAACACTTCATAAGAAGCATTATTAGGATCCTCAATGAGATGTAGCATCTTCTTTTGACCATACAACTCTACAAGGCTGTCAGTCGATAGGTATAGTGACAAAAGACATATCCATTTGCGAAATCCCACCCACACTAGCAACCCATTTTCCCAATAACAACATTCCTCATTTAGCAGGGCAATCAACAATAAGAACATCTAGTTTTAAGTTCTTTCCTGGGTAGGTTGTAAGTTACTGTAGTAAACCCTTGTCACATCCAACCACCGGCACCTCTCTGGAATCCATGGTGTGTACTTCCCATAATTTGTTGTTACTTTGATATCTAATTCATTCATGACCTCAAGAGGCATAACATTGCATGATGCCCCGAGAATCAAACATACGGTTTGTGTAACAACATGTCCCTAATAATCAGTAGTGAAAAATGGATCTACATTTATTTGGGACTCAACCAAGGATGATCCCAAATACGCTTCGGGTGGCTCACCTAGTTCTTCCGATGTACTTGGGGTTTTTACAACTCTGCAAAGGTAGGAGGCATCTCAACATTGTTTACATTTCTGCCTTGGGTAATCTTTTCTTCTTTCAATCCCAAATACTCAAAGGCTCTTTTCTTGTGCTCATGAATCCTTACCAACTCAACAATTGGAATAGAAATCTTGATCGACTCAAGACTTGGGTAGTGTCATAAGGAACGTATTTGGGCAACGTAACATTTGGAGGAAGACTGATAAACTCATCTAATAGTAAAGGATTTTTAATGGAGTCGAGCATTGGCAAGGATATCGAGTTCATTTGGGAAACAAGGCCTTTTCCATATGTATCTTTGTTAGGAGTTTATTTTGGGATATTGGTGAGAAGCTGGAGTTTTGGTTTGGCACGAGGCCCTGCCCCTTTAACAAATTTACTCCTAGTGTTATATTCTTTTCCTTGGCAACTAGAACATTCATTAACAATTTCCTATCCTCCTCGGAAGGGATTCCTCCATCATACTTTTTAATCATTAATTCCCTTAAGTATTCAAAATCATTATTAGGAAATTCAAAAGCTTATAAATTATCTATTTTAAAAGTATGAGAGAGAGGAAGGGGTAATACATGGTGAATGCGATCCTAAAATCTGCAGTAGTTTTGGTAATGATTAATTCGAGTCAAAGTTTTTCCCTGCTATGAACTTGTAGAGTAATCTATCATGCATGCATCATCAGCTGTCTCATCATCATCAACTTCCTCAACTTATTTGTCTTCATTGCATGGGGAATAGGACAAGAAACATCTATCACACCAATCCATATCATGGACCTTTTCCACAATAGAAACTCTAGTAGCTAAAGGATCAGGCACCAATCTATTTTCCCGAGGTTGGGGCTATCTATTTCTTGGTCCCAAAATCCCTTTACCCCTGTCATCTGATTTATGATCACCTCTGGGATGATTTACAAATCTTTCTTGACCTTGTGGCTTGTTCTGACCTTGGGAACCTTGTCCAATCCCCTTCTCTTCTCTGGCCAGTTTATAGGATATTTCCTTAACAACTCCAACCAATGTTTTTACAACCTCTTCTAGATCCACAGACTTACTTGATTGTGGCTTCTATGGATTGATCAACTTGATACCTTCCCTCTTAGGAGGCTTACCAACTACTTTTATATTGTTTTCAATTTGCAACGCCATAGTGAAGGCCTGCATCAAAGTTTCTGGGTTTTTATCCCTCAAATAATGGCAACCTTCTTATCAAAAGCATCATAGTATTTTATTAAAAAAACGTCACTTGGACTCACGATTATAGGTAGCCTATTGAGTGGTCTTATTGAACCGAGTATTGAATTCATAAATAGAGACATTAGGATTCTTCTTAATATTTTCAAATTTTGATAAAAGAAACCTAGGGTTTGTTTTATCTCCATACTGCAATCTAAAAGCATTCTTCATTTCTTTCCATGAATCAATGGAGTTATCTGGCAAATATTTATACCATTCCCATGCATCCTCCTCTAGAGTATGAATAAACAATTTTATGTACACATCCTCAAATTTGATCTCAAATTCTTCCATCATATTGACAAAAATATTTAAGTGTTGATCACCAGTAATAGCATTATTTCCTTGAAATTTAGGTAGTCTATTTCTAACATCTTGGGGCACAACATTTGGATATCCAACCATACCTCTGAAATCTATAGGACCAAAAGTGTTCACAACAAACGGAGGTCTAGGTGGGGGCTGGGCCATATTTTTTTAGGGAGGTGATCTTATAGGAGAAACAAAATGATGAGGAGTGAGGGGTCTATGGGGCACATGAATGTAATTCTCAGAATGAATGTTCTCTAAAAACTTTGTTTCTTAGAATATCTTATCAGATTTGGAAACACGGGGATAGAATGAGATGCAAAGTTTTCAAATGCAAATGAAGGACCCTCTCCGGTTGGAGAATTTAGATCTAAAAAATACTACGATTGAAGCACTCGATGAAGTATGGTAATCTTCAATGAAAGGATGATCGGTTTCCATAATTGATAACTCTTTTCTTGATTTCGATCTCCAACTTTCTTGATTCTTCTTCCTTTTGAGTTTGTTAGTTCCATCTCTAGAAAAACTTTCAGTAGGATCTTTATTGAAGAAAGATCTTCTTCCTTCCATATTTGCAAAGATTAGTGATAAGTTTCAATTGTGAGAGGTTAAGACAATTGGTATTTATCAAAAATTCATTCAACATGGAGTCACGGTAAGGATTTTCACCTAGTTGTGAAAATGCACTAAAATTGGTGTGTCGAAATGTCATCAACACTATATTCATGCAAATATTAATAGATCGACCTTCCTTTACCCATATTTAACATTGATGATGTAAACATAGTGCAAAACCAATAGAAACGAAAATATTACACGCAAAACTTGTAACTTACACAAATCTTACGGTTCTCGACAAAGGATGATGTTTCAACAATGTATTAGCACTTATATCATGTAAGAAACATTACTAGGGACGAATATAAGAATTCCTTTCAATGTCCCCGATGAATGCGGTGTCAATCTGGTGTTGGTATCAAATTGATTCTCCTTCGGGAAACCAAGCAACATCACATATTTAGCGAGACATTGAGAGAGAGACAGATCATATTATGAGTTGTTTTTATCCAAAAAAGGGATTCATCTAACTCTTTGTCACTCCAACATTGGAGAAATGGATAGCACCTTCTTTAAGGATCGATCTATCCTCACTACTTTAGGTTATGCTCACAACCGACCAGCGTTAGAGGACCCATTATGTAACCTCTATTGGTGAAGGAGAATGAAGATATCCTTCTTTGCACAAATTTGAAAGGGAACCTTGATAAAATATGATCAATGCACCACAATTTAACTCTCATGAGTTGTCACTTCTAAAGAATGGTGATGGTTTCTAAAAGGGTTAAGCTTACCAAAGACATTATTGAATCTTGATTGCTTCTACATATTTTGGTAGTAGAATTTATTCATTTGTGAACATACGGGAAAATAGGGGAAGTTCGGGTAGGATTCATTATTTTTGAATAATTGTTTGGTGGGATATTAAGTAGGATAAACTTGATTTTTCTAGATCTTTGAGAACCTTCATAACAATTGGAAAACTAAATGATAGAAAGATACAAAATAGCTAAAATATTCCTTGACAAGAAGGTGTGCATCAATGAAGGCCCATATTTTCTCGGTTTCACACAATATTTGAGAATTCAACACAATTCTCGAGCTAAAGACTCAATTAAACATTAGAGACCCTTCGTTCCTTGCTCCTAAAATACACTAAAAGGCTTACTGAGACAATATTTATCAACAAAATGATAGTAAAATAATTTTAAATTGTTTATCTCTTTACAGGATGATGGATCTTCTCGTAATGAAATGGAAAATCCCACTAAACTATCACATGGACAAGATCTTATGTGATTCGGAGGGATTTTAACACAAGATTGCAATGGGAACATTAAAACCATTTGAAAACATTATGAAATGAAAGCTAGACACAATTTTTTCCAAGATTAACATAGAATAATTCAAGATCTATTAGATTTATCAGCAGGGGAAAGTTTCTTGAATAGTCTCAGAGCTTTTCAATGGCTATACACTCGCAACCATCTTGACGCGATCAAATATAAAACACAAGAGATTAATAGGTTTCTTAGATGGTCTCTTAGGAAGATGGGCTTTCTCAAATTTTCTCATAGAAATTAAACCCCAACCATTTGCAAGAGTATTCTCATTGCATTTATACATTTCACTCACTCACTCATCCTAAATTTCCCCCCAAAAAGAAGAATATTTGAGGAATCCTTTGCTTGTTACCAATTTGTCTCAGAAAGTGATGTTTAACAAATTTGTAACAAAAAGTTGCCATTTGTTCA
Source organism: Taxus wallichiana var. yunnanensis (assembly GCA_018340775.1). NCBI lineage: Eukaryota > Viridiplantae > Streptophyta > Pinopsida > Cupressales > Taxaceae > Taxus > Taxus wallichiana. The sequence goes on along the minus strand of CM031237.1, from coordinate 664,729,865 downwards.
AAAAGGTGAATCATTGCAAATATTTCCATCATTGTTTTAACTGGGGCACCCAGTCATCTACTATGGCAACACATTTTTCATCCTTTGTGCCTCTAACTCTGCTCTGCATCCAGCTTCTCTAGTAATTCACGTTTTTGCAAGTACCCGAGAAATTCCAACTTTAAAATATCAACCTCTACAATCCTTGGACTCAAAAATTAAGCTCTAAATCCATTCAATTGCACTTTGCAGACAAAAACGATAAGGAATTTCATCAAAAATGATGAAAAACAATGTGTATTCTCATCTCCAGTGTCTTGGAGAAAAATATCGGCAAAATCAGATGCAATGCACAACAACCATTGATTTTCCCCTTTCTCAACTTTATATTAGATCCATCCACGTGTTTCCTTGGTGCAACTGCAAAGGTGAAGTACAGAGGCAAGTTTCCAAACAAGCGCGGGCCTTCCACATGCCCTGGGCCCAAGAAAATTACCTTTTGGCCTTTGAAAAATTCTCGTATAATAAAAGCAAGCGGAAGCCTCACATGTCTCCTGGCACAACTCCAAAGGTCAAACCAAGAGACAATTTTTTAGATGAGTGCAAGCCCTCCACATTGACAAGAATTGAGTTGAAGTGGGCTTTAGAGTTTCAAAATCCCCACCAAGTTGCATCCAATTAGAAAATACCACGTTTCCATAGATGTTATTATATAAATTGACGGGGAAAACACACCCGTCAATTTGTAAAATGCAGGGAAATCACCATTTGCACCCAACTGAAATTTTCTTCAAGGACGAAATTGCAAATAAATCATGGCTCGATAACAATCCATGACCATGTAGAAGGATTCACAATAACACCACTGGTAAAGATAAAACTTGTACACATACAACAAGACATGGGGAGATAAAAATATGATAAAGCCCAGCAGATTGAAGAATTTCAAGGACAAACAGGGAAAGATAAAATTGAGCACCAACACTTCCATTTCACTACGTGTTTATGATGGTTATATCCATCCGTGTCGAGGCCATGTTACCTTACCTTTACCTTTGGATCCTAAGACTCTCCCCATTGTCTTATTTGTCATTGATTTTCTGTCTTATACAATTTCTTGTTAGGAATGCCATGGCTTCATGTCATGCAAGCTATTTCTTCTACCATCTACCATTACGTCAAATTCTTACGAGCCTATTGATTATATTATATTACGTGACCATGATCCATTCCAATATTGTTTCCATGACCCTCACAATAGTCTCCCTATTCCTCACATTGATACTACGAGATGAACCTCGGCATACGGATGACCCACCCCATTTACCACTCATTGAGGGTGTTATTTGTTTACTAGATGTTATTCCTTCTATACTACCTTCTTTTATAGCTATTATTCCATATTGGTAACCTACATAACCCTCATAAAATACTTTCTCCTCTTCGTCCCTACCCTTAGTCCATTGTCACTTTACATGTACACTCTTTATACATGGTTCATATTGGGATCATGTCCCATTTGATCCTACCCATGATGTCACCATATGTTCCCCTGTTGGCCTTGCCCATCTAGGTTTTACTTTCAGCAACCTTTAACCTTCTATTAATGCCCCTCATCTATACTCCGGCTTTTTCCTATCACTACTACTTATGGTTTGCATGTTTTTCATCTGCTAGTCTATTTACAACATACCCCTTGTTCCTCTCCACTCACCTTAGGGGATTCTATTCATACCTACATTGGCAGCACCTTAGACCTTAGTCACACTGAAATTTTGTTCCCCATGTCGTTTGGTCTTTTCCTCATTCTTAATAGTTCCTTTCTAGGATAATCCCATAACTACACTCGATGGTATGCCCATGGTTGCCTGACCTCCATTCACTAATGAAGAGTATACTATGGGCATGTACAACCTACACCTCATAGGATCCTTGCATTATTAACCCGACACTATTTCTTTCCAGGATACGATGCTTTTACATATGCGTTCGACCTTGAGGATGACGATCTCCTTGATGACTTCACATGATTTTTGGACACCTTTGCTTGGGGGAATAATCCGTTACACACTCCCCCTTCCTCACGGTAGCGTAGCTACATTTTTCTTCATTAATTCCTTTGCATATAGGTATACTTCTTATACATTATAGCACCCTCATTACCAATGGCACACTTTTGTGTTTTGGTTCACACTGGAATGTCGAGGACTACCATTAAACTAAATGCACACACTTTGCACCATAGGTTTTATACATTGTATTTTATCATACATTATGTATCATATACCATCCACTCCATGATTATTCTACATCATACTAGTCCCCATATATGCATTAAATTTATTCTACTATCTACGCACTTAGTCACATTATACACACTATATTTTCATATCATACATACCATATACTACACTAGTCGTCATTACATATGAGTCTAGTTTTACATTTCATCCATACATTCTACATTTACGCTAGGTTACATTATATATATGAGTCTAGCTTTACATGTTATCACTACATATTCTATCTACACCTATCACCACGTCATTCACATGACACATTTATCCATGATACGTATTCTATATGCTATGATAGATTACATTTCATATGGGTATAGCTCTACATTTTATCATTATACACTCTATTTCTATATGCACATATTATTACATTTCACACATTACATATTCTACACATACTACACATCCTATATTGCATTTCCCACACCGTGCATTTACATCCCATATTCATCACTTGGTCGTTTATACTATGTTGTCTTCTACATGCTACACTCACCACCCTATGATGCACTTTAGTTCCTCGGTCCATACTCGACTATCAAGGGTTTACCAATCAAATGGACCTTACATTCATCATGCGACATTTTTCTCATACGAAATTTCTAGCATTAGTGATAAACACCTTAGGTTAAATTGTCACACATTCTATCATCTTGTAGTGGTATACACTTTAGGCTAAATCACAACCCCCGTTTTATCATTTTACAGTGGAATACACCTTAGGGAACATCACCATTCCCTTCTTTTCCATTCCATAGTGACATACGCTTTAGGCTAAATCGTCACCCATATTCATCCTTTCATCTTATAGTGATATATGCTTAGGGATAAATCATCACTACCACATTTAACAAGTCATGGTATAAACTTTGGCTATAGGGTCCACACACATTTCTCCACATGTTGCATTTCACCACCACTACACATACACACTCATCATAGTGTTCTAGATAAAACCAATACTACTCAACCATTTCGCAATGATGTACTCTCATTTACGTTCAATCTTCACTAATGAGGGGGAAAAATGCACCTAACTACATAAACACCATGCACTTAGGAGGCACGTTGCTCCTATCCTTTCATCTTGCATTCCATTCGATTCATCCACAACATAAAACATTGTATTGGGGGCATTAACTCTTGCTTACTAGCATTTTACATGATCACTTTCATACACATGTTACATTTCTTTCTTATATGTCATTATCATACACATATGCATGTTCGAGGTTTTATTTAGTGTGATTGTAGATATAGGACTCTACACTCATCATGGATTCTCTCCTTCTACCCTTCCTATACCGATCATTGGGGGCATCTTTGTATTCATCTTAACCAGTGCTATTGTTTTATTTTTTACCTAGCATCTTATAATATTTGTTCCTACACGCTTCGACATATTGGTTATTGCTCTAATAAAATAATGGGTGTTCCATGTGTAGCATGTTTTTAGTAGAATTACATTTTTCTATTACTACTTGTTTGTTTCTACTTGTGTGCTTTGTTTTCCATTGTATATGGGATTTTCCGTTACTTGTGTGCACACTTTTCTGTTGTTTTCAGCCATGATAACCTTGAGTGTCTTGCGATATCATGGGTGATATCCCATGTTTAAAACTTGATTTATATGGTGCACTTGTTTTCTTATGTGTTTACATTATTGTGCTTGGTATTTCTTATATTGTTCGCATATTTTACACTTGTCTTATTTCATGCATTTGTTTTCAGAATAACACTTGTTTGTCTAGCCATGCTTGTTTGTGTGTGCCTTGGTTTTAAACAAGTGTTTCCCTTCCCCTTGTAGGACATAATTTTTCAGGTCAGTGTGGTTGGTCCTCTTTTGGGGCCACATTCTCCTTTCAGGTGACATCACATGCACCCCAAAAGAGGAGGCATCATTGAGTGTTTTCTACTAACACAACATATTTACTTTGGTTCTAACACAATGAGTGATTTTAGACCATTGTCACGAACTCCATTCACGAGTGGCCTCAATAGGAAATGGTGTCTATACATACCCAAAATTGTAAGTGCTCAAGCGCTGCCATAATGATGTTACACATGCCCCAATGATGATAAAAGTCTCCTCGAAAGGTGTTCGGGATCGGAAAAACTCTCCAAGTGTATGTTAACATCCCGCATGCCCCGCTTAGCCTCTACGTGCTTTGTTTTTCTCTTTTCCCCTCTTTTCCTTTGCATTTTTGTCTTCAGTGATGAAACCACCACCACTGAATGGGCGGTGGTCTCATGATCACCGCCCGATAAGGGCGGCGGTCCTTCATGCATTTTCCAGCATGTTCTTCGATCACAACTCATGTAAATTTTCAACTTTTACCAGCTTTCTCACCTACTTTGGCTAGTATTTATGTTTTATGTCCCCTGGAATAGTGTTTCTCCATTGTTTAATGGTAAAAGAGTCCTAGTTGGAGTTACCTTTGGGTGAATGGGAATTCTATAAATAGCTGGTTTGATTACAAGCAAATGGCCCCTCATCCTCTCATTTCAATAGTTTAGTCTTTCAGTTCTTGCTTAGGAATTCAATAGTTTTCATTTGTTGCATGCATAGTTAGTCTTATTTTACTATTTAGAAGCCACATGATCTTCTTGTTCTAGTGTTATTACTGTTTCATACAATCAATTGAGGTAGGATAGTTTCATTTTCGGATCGAAGACATTAGAGTTGCACGTTTTGTTCATCAAGAAGGATAATTTCAGGTTACGGATGTTTTGTGTTGTATGACTCATGATAAATCCTGCTAGGAATTACATAAGCCAAGCTCTGTTCTCTTGCGCTATCCCTCCCATACTCGCATTGTATTTAGTCTACATCCAAAGCGCCATTGTTCCGATAGATATTTTGTTGATCTTTGGTATTACATGCTTTTACGGATTCACGTGAGCACGAAGGAACAAGGAGATCACACCGGGGACAAAGCCACACACAATCGATTCACCACTCTTCTACAAAATCCGGGTTCAAGCTTTCAAAGTTCTAGTTAAAATATACCAAATAGAGTAGTGAATTACTTCATTTTGGTTACGTTCATTTTCAATATTACGGGAAGTTTGTGGGGATCGATAGTTTATGAGAAACTATGATTCGTTCCTCACTTCTAAGGTAGGATCAAAAATATTTTAATTAAATTAGATCAATTATTTAGTTATTTAGAATAGATTCACAGTGCATAGACAAGTAGCTATACTCGGCTACCTTGTTTGTTTGTTTTAATTTTTTTATTAGGTTAGTTGTGGTTTCCTAGATATATTAAATAGTTATTATCTTAATTGTTAAATATTCTCATCGAAATTACAAAAATAAATATTTTATATAAGCTATGGATATACTTTGCATAATTAGTTTACTTTTCTTTAGTTAGATTTATATTGTTTGATCTTGTATGACAATGTCGGGCACTTAGGGATCCCGGAGAATACGTATTCGAGCCAATCATGCCTCAACCCAATCTTGTTGAATTACTAACCAACATAGACAAAAATCTCGAGAATTCAAGTCTTTTGAACAACAATAGACCTACAAGAAATCAACTCACAGTTAAGAGGATTAAACATAGAAGATGACAAAGCGCATACATTTTGGTCAAACCAGCCAAATTATAGATTGCCTTAATAGATATCCTCATGAGTGTCGAGGGCTTGAAAAGAGAGAAAATGTTCGGTTGTGATCCTTTGGTCCCACTGACAGGACGTAGGAGACATCCTCATTGACATAGACACTAGCTTAAGAATTCAAGTTTCTATAACACTTGTAAGGTACTCTGAGAAAATCATGCAAATTTTAGTTCTAAATGTAGAGGCCGAAAAGGCATACGATTATTGGATACTCGAGATCGAAGAAGGGATTGATTCTTCACATGACCATAGGAGGTCTCAATGACCACGAACATTCGGTTGTGATCCAAAGGTCCCACAACCCAACGAGCCTGCAAGTCAATCGGACATTGATCTTTGGTTTATGCACATTAGTATTTAGGTCCTCCCCACTTCCACCAAACATTATCACACAACTATCCTAACTAGGCGTAGCTATTTAATCACGCTAAGGATTTACGGACTAGACCGGAGAATCGCCCATATAATCCACTATACATGACCTTATCAGGAGACATATACGAAGCACCCACAAGTTATCATCCACGTATTCCACAACCTATAGATTAGATCATGCCAAAGCTCTATATTGATTGGATCCTTTGAGCAATCATCCTCGCGAAATGATCTATCACACCGGTTCGGAGTTAGGAGGGCCTTCTTGCCTTAGATTCAGATTCCATTAGTGCACATCAAAGACATAAGATTTCCTAACTAGTTTGTTTGCACCCCACGTATATTCCATCCCCACTAGCTGTCTCGGCACGACCTTGGGAAGTCGGGTGCGAGGAAGAGTTATACATATTCCCATGCTCGCTTGTCACTTTTACGTCGTACAAAATTTGTGAACCCGACGTGAAACAAACTAGTTTTCCTCTTTTTATTCTTTCATGCACCTTCGCTCTTTCCCATTATTCTACGGGTATTCAAATACCCCCGAATATGATGGGATTCAATGCATATGGTAGACCTCTCCTAGCTCTTGAAGCATACTACGATCAACTCAATAGAGAGCCATCACCCTCACTCTCAAAGCATAGGGTGACAACTACTAAACTAACTAGTTTTCAATACAAACTCTACCTCAAGGGACTAGATATAGTTCTTCTTTCCAAATAAAGGAGTTGGATCAACTCACTCAAACGCAACAACTAGAGCCTTCGAGGCTTGATCAACATGACACTCACTAGAGAATCTAGTTCATCTCCTCGGGTGTTACTTAGACCACAAATCGGTAGACAATCGGATCCATATCTATTTTTAGATGATGAACATTTAGCACGTTATGCCAAGAGTGAACAACGCTCTCAAAGTATGTACCCACCTATAGGAGGTTTACAAACACAACCCGAGGTTTCTTTTCAAGAAAACACCTCCATTCGTCCACCTGTGGGAAATGCCCATGATGGAACTTGGCAGGGTAATGATCAGTTCATAGCAAGGTACCATATGCCTATACAACCTCAAAATATACAACAACCGCCACTGAGGCAAAATATTGTGACTTCACCAAACAAAGTCAACTCAACCTTAGTCGAGAAGGTTAGAGGTTGGAACTTGCTCGAGCAAGTCAAAGTTCTCGATTCACGCAAGCAGGAACTTCCAATCCTCCACATCATCCCAGCCAAATAGACCTCCTCACGAGAACAAGCACATTAGGAATGCCTTTTCAATATTTCTGAAAATTCCAAATAGAACCGTGTTTTCAAATGCCACTCCACTTGAGAATACGATACCTCCTAACATAACACAAAACAATCCATTTCGAACAATGCTCCTCCATACTTAAACATGTATTCCAAATCACCATAGGAGACATGTTCTCTTCTCCTGGATGTTTGCTCAACCAATAGGATTTCCTTATGTCCTCAAATGCATACGCTACGCCATACGAACAACCGATTCCACCTCCACCCCCTCAGCAGGCACCATCGATGGTCGAAACCTATGTGATAGGGACTTATTCAAAATATTTGAAAGATCCCTTAGACTTCACTATACGAAGCGTCGTGCTTCCAAGGCCTCTTCCCGATTTGCCCAAGTATAAAGGGGAGGGAGATCCGAATGCACATATCAAAGCTTATGCCATAGCCATTTGAGAACTGCTCCCTTGGGATGGAGTTGTTGCTAAAATATTCCCCAAAACTTTAGAGGGCATTGCCCTCGATTGGTATTACAGAATACTTGAAGCCTCCATCCATTCATTTAAACAACTCATTTCAGAGTTCATCAAGGCGTTCGACATGAACAAATTGTTGAGAACAGGAATTAGGGAATTCTTGCATATTAAGCAAGAACATAATGAATCTATTGCTCATTTCATCCAGAGATGGCATACAATCCTTTATTATTCAGTAAGCACTCCAAACATGGATCAGATGGAACTATGTGATTTGTTCCTTCATTCTCTCATTGAGAGATATAAAGGAAGAAGTCTAGAAGTTCCCACTAAGAACTTATAATGAGGTGCTTGAGAGCGCTCTCCGAATAGATCAAGCTATAATAGATAGTGGTCATAAGACATATGGAACAAATGGGAGGTTAATCATCCCCAACCAAAATACTACAACTTATCCTACTACCACAAATGCCAATCAAGGACCTAACATCCTTAACAAGAAGCGTGGAGCGACAAAAGATGGGGTAACTTACAAGACTAAAAGGAAAATGTTGTAAATACTCCACCACCGGTTAACAATCAATGAAACAACAATTCTACCCCAACACGAAGCGCAAAGTGGATTTTAATCATCCACAACAACAACAGCAAAAACAACAACAATGGAAGATCAAGACACAGGGTCCAATTCAAAACTCAAATAGATATCAAAACCAAAGGTAAAAAATGTAAAACTTTAATCTTAATAGTCAACGGTTTAATCGAGTTTTGGACCACAACACGTGCCAAACCAACAACCTAGGAGTTATAATCCCAGCTTGTATTGTGGTTTAGAAAAACTCGAGGCCATGACACTAGGACTTGCTGCGATTACATAAGTTCATGCAACGCGTCGCGGAAGAACAAAGAAAACTTTTCATAGATATGTTCTTAGCAGATCCTACATCACCTGCGCCAAACACTTTCACGGGAGCAGTCTCCCCTCAAAATTCACCCCTCAAGATCTTCAATGATCTGCTCCCAAATCACAATAACAACAAATTAAATCCAAATGGGATGAACAAGGGTGTAATGACAGGAAACAATGATCATGAAGCCTCGACTTCACTTGAATCCACTTGTCACACCACAATTAGGAAATCAACCACAAACCAAGATAGTTGGTTTAGTGGAGTTAGACACTGAGCTACACGTGGAAGCCATAACAAGGAAACGAGATTATTCCTCTCATCCAAATCCAAGTTACCCACTAGAGCCAAATAACATTCAATAAACATTAGTAAAACTGTAAGTGCCTATGATTTAATTAATGACTTAACAAAGACCTTCTCTCACATCTCCTTTTTGGACTTGTTGAAGAACTCTCCTTCCCATAGGGTTTCTCTTTTAGAAGCATTAAGTTTAGGTCATTTAATTAAACATTATTCCACCTCCCAAAACATAGGTAAACCATATAGACTTTGATATCCACCCTCCGGGGCAGCCGGATAGGGATGCTTGAATTTATATTTAACGTAAGCGAAATGCCAACAGATGCTAAGATTACACGCAAAGGCAATCCAACCTTGCATTTACAAGTGTGGGTTTATAACAATTACGTTAAATGTGTAATAGTTGACAATGGAGTAGCGATTAATATTGTCCCCTTCTCTTTCCTTCAAAAGCTAGGGTATGGAGAAACAAATTGTTCCACGACTCGAGAATACACTAAGATGCTATGATATCCTTAAAGCCACTTGATTGGGACTATAATACTACTAGTCACCTTAGGACCCAAAACAATCCTCACCGAGTTTTATATTATAGATCGGAAACCAACTATAATATGATCTTGATGTCGACCATGGATACACCGTATGAAGGCAATCCCTTCTACGTTATTTTAGGAAATAAGATTCTTGTACTTAGGAAAGATATTCGTAGCAAAAGGTGATACGAAACCATTCGATATACACCTAGCAGACTGAAGAAAATGCCCGGGCCCATTACGAGTTTGAACTCCCAACAAATGACTTAACAAACCAACCAACTTAAAAGCTGGAAGAAAAGTTAATACCTACAATGTGAGAACTAGAAATTACGAACCTAGTCAAGAGCATCCCAGCCCTCAAGGATGAAGCTAACGTTGTAGAAATAGTATCATTAGGAACTACTGCAAATTTTTTTGAGTTGCTAGAGCAAGATTTACCAATTTTCCTACCATTTGATTCCACATGTATGAGATGTACCTTAGGAGTTGGTTCTCTTCCAGCATAAGAAATCTGTATGGTAGAAGTAACCGAAGTAGAAGAAGTAGACGTAATGAATATCCCAACATCCATCTTCCCAAATAAACATTGGACTATCCACTTTGATGGAGCTAGATGTCATTATGGGGCTAGGGCAGGTGTGATCTTTACTTCTCCCAAGGAAAGATCCTACCATTTGTCTTTAAATTAAATTTCAAATGTACAAACAATGGCGCTAAGTATGAAGCCCTCCTCCTTGGTCTCATCATAGCTAAAAGTCTCGGTGTTAATGACATCAGAGTGTTAGGAGACTCACAATTAGTAGCAAATCAAGTCTCGAGGTGTATGAGACTAGAGTGAACACTTCTGACTCTACAAAATAGCGATATTAGATTTGAGAAAATGATTTAACTTCATATCCATTGATGCAATCCCACGAGAACAAAACCTTTTGCAGATCCGATAAAGAACCTCACTTCATGTTTCAATCCAAACAATGAGTTGGAAGACACTCGTTTCATGGTATCCCTTCGTACTAAACCGTTAGTAAAGAAAACGTCAACAAACCCTCTTCTAACGCACATAGATGAGAATAAGCATACTATCTTAGGTCACGTTGATAGTGATAGAGCCACTCTTGATTATCTAAATTCCTATGTAGGGTTACATCTCACCCATCACATGGTAGATTTTTCCTTAATCCCACATTCATCTTCTTACTTTGGAAATCCCATGGTAGAGCTTCCCCCACAAAAGGAACTCGACATATACGCGGTAGAGAATGGAGAAGATCTGGAACTACCTCTAGCCCCACCTGAGTTTGAAGAAGGTAACGCTTCTTTAATCGAAGGAACGATTGATATTAACATCGGAATAGAGGAAGAACCAAAGATCTTGAAACTAGGATCTTCGTTAACTCCAGAAGAGATAGAAATACACACTCGAATCCTCAAAGAACATCAAAAGGATTTTGCATTTAATTGTAAAGAAATGACAAGAATTACACCGCACATCATGGTACATAACCTCATCACCAAATCGATGCAAATCAAATTAAACAAAAATCAAGACCAATGAATCCCAAGGTAGCTCTCATGGTGAAGGAAGAAGTAACGAAACTTCTCCGGGTAGGTTTCATTAAACCATTCAATTACTCTTAGTGGGTATCTAATATTGTCCCCATTCTCAAAAATAATTGGAAGATATGTATCTACATAGACTTCCGAGATAGTAACAAGGCGTGCCCCAAGGACGAATTCTGTTACCATCCATTGACATCATTTTTGATGCAACAACTGGATTTGAGATTTTGTCTCTCATGGATGGGTTCTTAGGATACAATCAAATCGGAATATCTCGAACAAGACTAAGTCAAAACCACATTTAGAACTCCTTCGGGAACTTATTGCTATGTTGTTATGTCATTCGGTCTCAAGAACTCTAGCGCTACATACCAATAGGCAATGACATACATATTTCATGATCTTATTCATAAAATTGTGGAATCCTATGTAGATGACTTGTTGGCCAAGGCTAGGAAGCGCTGTGATCACCCGAAGTGCTCGCATCAATCTTTCAAGTTTGATCGAATACGAGTCACACTAAACCCAAAAAAATGTGTATTTGGTGTGACAGGAGGGAAAATCCTAGGTTACATTATATCATCATGAGGGATCGATGTAGACCCAGCCAAAATCCAAGGTTGTTCTTGAGATGATCCCACCATCAGACGACTCTGGCATTAGATCATTTCTTGGAAAGCTCGGTGTAATTCGGAGATTCATTCCGGACTTAAGTTTTGTTGTTCATCCGATCAACAATTTGTTGAAAAAGGATTGCTGCATTATTTGGACAAAGGAATGCCATGAGGCCTTCAAAGTAGTTAAACACTTCTTACTATCTCCTCCCACGTTAATGCCACCTAGACCAGATCATCCTTTGATCTTATATTCACGAGCTATGGATGTCTCGCTAGCTTGCATGTTGGCTCAAGAAGACAATGATAAACGAGAATGTGCGGTCTATTTTATTAGTTGAACATTGCTTGATTATGAAACACGTTATATGCAAGTAGAATGAGAATGCCTTGCCATAGTCTTTGCAACCAAATGCTTAAGACATTACATGCTAAATCAAGAAACAAGGGTCATTGTAAAAACAAGACCATTTACGAACTTTCCTCACGCAAGGGTCCTTGTCTAAAAAGGTTAGACACTTTATAACCTTAATGGGTGAATTTGAATTAACTTTTGTAAACCGAAGTCTCGTTAAGGGATAAATCATTGAGACTGGTAAGGTGACAATCCACTAGATGGAGGTGATCTAGTAGATCTAGATTTTCCCGATGAATGCATATATTACATCGAAACTAAACCTCCCATCTCTCGAATGTGCTTGGTATACCGATATTATCAATTTTATCATGGACCTTACATATCCATGAGGTGCTTACACCACAACAAAGAAGGCGGTTACACATTATCGTAGCTAAATACGTTATTATAGAACAAGTGCTCTATTGTAAGGATTTTGATGGAATGCTTCTAAGGTGTGTTGACACAAAAGAATCCAAGAAGATTCTGCAATACGAATCCCATAGTGGAATATGTGGATGCCATTTTGGAGGACCTCGATTTTGAGAAATCAATCAAGGAAATGTTTCAAATTCCTGCCATTAATAGGTAATTCAAGCAATTCCCCATCTAGGTATTTTAAGAAGAAGGTATGTTCACCAATTCAAATGTCAATTGAATAAGGGCCCATCCACAATGCATCAAACTTTCCATGTTTTCCCTTATCCTCATGCTTGCTTTATCCCATAATAGAACAAGATCTCCCACACTTAAATCCTCAAGTCACCTTATTATCAAACAACTTCTTCCAATTTATCTCGAATTTTACATGTCTTTGATGGGATGCCCTTCTTTCTTCATCTAACTCAACAATCTAATTGATGTGAGCATCATAGGTACTAACCTCTTTATCTTCCTGTTGTTAAAGAAATTGAAATGAAGATAATTACATATGCGGTGGTAGAAGGAATTGAGTTCCATACACCAACTCAAATGGGATTTTTCCAAAGTAGATCGTTTAAAAGTGATTCAATCAGCCCAAAAAACAAACTTCAACTGCTCACCCCACTTCCTTTTTTCAACTACAAAGTTATTCTAATTATCTTCAACATATTTTTATTGTTGGAATCGCTTTTCTATTTACTTGGGGATTATAATTAGAAGCATATGTCATATTGAATCCATATTCATGACACATAGCCACCAAAGGTTTAGCTTGAAATCTCATGGCATTATCAACAACTATTTTGGAAGGTACCCAAAATATGCAGATGATATAATTCAGGATAAAATCCATGAAAATTTGGTGAGTTTCTTCTTGGTGGGGATTGCCTCCACCCGGTTGGTGAAGTAATCTGGCCACTAATACCCATGCATGGCTGTACTTGAGGGATCAAAAATTTCCCCAATGAAATCCATTCCCCATTTCCTAAATGGGGCTTCAATTAATACTGAGCTCAAAGGAAGGGAGCACTGAAGCTTTTAGTCTTCTAGAAAAGCTGTTGTGCAACTTTCACATTTCCTAACCAACAAATTTGTATCTTTGAAAAGAGTTGACCACCAAGTAACCAGCCCTTAATATCTTATGGGTTGTTACTCTCCCTGCAAAATGCCCCCACAAACTCGCCAATGGAAATCATCAATTATTTTTGGGGTTTCATCTTCGGGAATGCATCTTAAGCAAACTCCCTCGGGTTTCTTGCAATCTAACCCAAAATCAGTAATGACATATTTTTGGGAAGATAACTTAAGTTCTCTTTTCTGATTCTTTCTCAAATGTTTAGGGCACCATAGATGTTTGAGATAAAAAATGATGTCCTTATACCATTAAGAATTTATTAGTTTTTCAAGGACATTCAACCTTTCTTCTTTAACTTCATTTACCTCAATTGTCATAGATTGCTCTCTCTGTCATAAGTTTTTCCGTGCCCAAACCTCGACAAATTTTGTTTTTGGATGTCCATATCATACTCTTGCAATTTGTTTACCCATCGGCATATCTTGCTTGAAACCTTCATTTATGATAGGATATCTTTCACCATGGTGTGGGGAACATAAGCAATGACTTTGGAACTCATAATATATGGCCTGAAGACCTTTGTTGCTTTTACCAAAGCAAATGCCTTGCTTCTCCATGATAGTATACTTTAGCTCAGCTCCTTGTAATGCCTTACTGAAAAAGGAAATTGGTCTTTTAGCTCCCTCATCATCCTTCTGCAACAATACAGATGCAATAGTACTTTCTGAAGCAAAAGAAAACATTTGGAAAGCCTTCTTATAATCTGGAGCTACTAAAATAGGGGCATTCTTTAATGCTTCTTTGATCCCAAAAAAAGATTGAATAAGCCGCTTCTTCACATTTCGATACTTTGATCTTTCTTCACATCTTTAGTGATTGGGATAGTTAGTTCAAGAAAGTTGGAGATAAATATCCTAATAAAACTAGTCTACCCAAAAATGATTGAATTCCCTTCTTGGTTCTTGGAATAGGGACTTCATTGATGGCTTCTACCCTTTCGGGATCAATCATGGCCCCTTTCCTTTGACCACAATGTGTCCAGCAGCTTTTCTTTCTAAACTCCAAAATGGCACTTCTTGGGATTTAGTGAAATACCATACTCCCTACATCTTAACAACATTTTTTCTAATTGTTGCGGTGGTCACTCCTTTTACTCGAGAAAATAGTCACATCATCTTGATATATAGCAATGAAATCATTAATAAAGCGAGGAAAAGCCACATCCATTGCTCTTTGGAAAGTGGCTCCAACATTCATCAAACCAAGAGGCATTCGACATATGCATATGTTCCCAAGGAGTGGTAAAGGAAGTCTTGATATGCCTGGATTCCTTCACAACTAATTGGTTATATCGAAAAAACCGTCCAAGGTGGATAACAATTCAACCGATAATCAATTGTAACATATTATCCATATTTGGTAGAGGGTAGTTATCCTTCATTGATGCTCTATTTAAGTTTCTAAAGTCCACACACAACCTTATTTCTCCGTTCTTCTTTACGAGACAGTACCAAGTTTCAACCCATGATTAGTACCTTGTGGGTTGTATGATTCATCCATCCCTCAAATTTTTCAATTCTTCTTACATATTTTGGGAAAGGAGTGGATTGATCGGCCTCTGTTTCTACCTAAATGGTTTGCGTCTTTAAGGGAATTTTTTCTGGAAAAGATCCTCTCTCAGTATGCTTTCGTTTAGAATAAAACCATACTAAGAAGTCCTGGTATTTCTTCAACAACTGGACATACGACTACTTTTCTGCCTTGCTCGAGTTGCTACCAGCCGGATCTTATGTGGTTTATCCTTTGTGCCGTGTCGTGCTCTTGAACATCCATTGAGGTTGACATGTGTCTATTGAAAATGTAATCAACATTATCACGGTTTGATTCAAGTCTTTGTCAAAACCTCACGGGAATAGTATTAGTCTTTAACTAAATGATGTATTTGCCAAATAAAGTCTCCTTTCGATAAGTTTCACAAACCATTGGTTCCCAATCTATACATTGATCGAAAAATTCTCCTTGGTTCTATAAAAACTTTTGACTGGGCATCATCTTGAACACTTGTCAATGTTTAACATTGTCGGGGAACAAATGGCCTAGTGAATATCTCAACATTATAATCACAATAAGGGGATATAGTACACTTTTCAAATTTGGACCCCAACTTGGTCAATTTGTCTGCTAGAGTATTGTACTTTCTATCATGATGTATTATGTTAAAGGAGTCAAACTTTTCAATAAAATCCTAGATCGCATGCTTATACGCTTCATTATCTTATTTTTGTTGCATATAGTTTTTGAACCTTGACAATTAGCTCTTAATCTCCTTTAACAATGATGTCTCTAATACCATATTTCCAAGAAACTCTCAAACCCAATAATAGTGTATCATATTCTAAAATATTGTTATTGCACTCAAAGTTGAGTTTAAAAGAAAAAAACAAAGTCTTCCTGATCCGGAGATATCGAGAACAATACCAACACCATTTCCAAATTTAGAGCAAGCCCCATCAAACAACAAAGTCCAAGGAGAACGTACTTTTTTAAGAGACTTGCATTGATAAATTTTGTGCTCTTTACCATCGAAAATCAAACAAATTTATCAAAGCATGAATGTCGAGTGTATAACACTTCATAAGAATCATTATTGGGATCCTCAATGAGATGTAGCATCTTCTTTTGACCATACTGACTCTACAAGGTCATGCCGATAGGTATAAAGGACAAAAGACATATCCATTGCGAAATCCCACCCACACTAGCAACCCATTTTCCCAATAACAACATTCCTCATTTAGCGAGGCAATCAACAATAAGAACATCTAGTTTTAAGTTCTTTCCTGGGTAGGTTGTAAGTTACGATAGTAAACCCTTGTCACATCCAACCACTGGCACTCTCTGGAATCCATGGCGGTGTACTTCCCATAATTTGTTGTTACTTTGATATCTAATTCATTCATGACCTCAAGAGGCATAACATTGCATGATGCCCCGAGAATCAAACATACGGTTGTGTAACAACATGTCCCTAATAATCGAGTAGTGAAAAATGGATCTACATTTAGTGGGACTCAACCAAGGATGATCCCAAATACGCTTCTGGTGGCTCACCTAGTTCTTCCAAAGACTTGGGGTTTTTACAACTCTGCAAATGTAGGAGGCATCTCAACATTGTTTACATTTCGCCTTGGGTAATCTTTTCTTCTTTCAATCCCAAATACTCAAAGGCTCTTTTCTTGTGCTCATGAATCCTTACCAACTCAACAATTGGAATAGAAATCTTGATCGACTCAAGACTTGGGTAGTGTCATAAGGAACGTATTTGGGCAACGTAACATTTGGAGGAAGGTGATAAACTCATCTAATAGTAAAGGATTTTTAATGGTCGAGCAGTATGGCAAGGATATCGATTCTGTTTGGGGAAACAAGGCCTTTTCCATATGTATCTTTATTAGGAGTTTATTTTGGGATATTGGTGAGAACTGGAGTTTTTGGTTTGGCCTGAGGCCCCGCCCCTTTAACAAATTTACTCCTAGTGTTATATTCTTTTCCTTGGGCAACTAGAACATTCATTAACAATTTCCTATCCTCCTCAGAAGGGATTCCTCCATCATACTTTTTAATCATTAATTCCCTTAAGTATTCAAAATCATTATTAGGAAATTCAAAAGCTTATAAATTATCTATTTTAAAAGTATGAGAGAGAGGAAGGGGTAATACATGGTGAATGCAATCCTAAAAATCTGCGGTAGTTCGGTAATGATTAATTCATCAAAGTTTTTCCTCTGCTATGAACTTCAGAGTAATCTATCATGCATGCATCATCAGGTGTCTCATCATCATCAACTTCCTCAACTTATTTGTCTTCATTGCATGGGAATAGGACAAGAAACATCTATCACACCAATCCATATCATGGACCTCTTCCACAATAGAAACTCTAGTAGCTAAAGGATCAGGCACCAATCTATTTTCCCGAGGTTGGGGCTATCTATTTCTTGATCCCATAAGCCCTTTACCCTTGTCATCTGATCTATGATCACCTATGGGATGATTTACAAATCTTTCTTGACCTTGTGGCTTGTGTTGACCTTGGGAACCTTGTCAATCCCCTTCTCTACTCTAGCTAGTTTATAGGATATTTCCTTAACAACTCCAACCAATGTTTTTACAACCTCTTCTAGATCCACAGACTTACTTGATTGAGGCTTCTCTGGATTGATCAGCTTGATACCTTCTCTCTTAGGAGGCTTACCAACTACTTTGATATTGTTTTCAATCATGACACCATAGTGAAGGCTGCATTAAATTTCCTAGGTTTTTATCCCTCAAATAATAGGTAGCCTTCTTATCAAAAGCATCATAGTATTTTATTAAACAAGAAACATCACTTGGACTCATGATTATAGGTAGCCTATTCAGGGTCTTATTAAACCGAGTATTGAATTCATGAATAGAGACATTAGGATTCTTCTTAATATTTTCAAATTCGATAAAAGAAACCTAGGGTTTGTTTTATCTCCATCACTTTGCAATCTAAAATCATTCTTCATTTCTTTCCATGAATCAATGGAGTTGTTTGCCAAAGATTTATACCATTCCGTGAATCCTCCTCTAGAGTATGAATAAACAATTTTATGTACACATCCTCAAATTTGATCTCAAATTCTTCCATCATATTAACAAAAATATTTAAGTGTTGATCACAGAAGATAGCATTATTTCCTTGAAATTTAGGAGTCTATTTCTAACATCTTGGGGCACAACATTTGGATATCCAACAATACCTACGAAATCTATAGGACCAAAATTGTTCAAAACAAACGGAGTGCAGGTGGGGACAGGGCCATATTTTTTTTTAGGGAGGTGATCTTATAGGAGAAACAAAATGATGAGGAGTGAGGGGTCTATGGGGCACATAAATGTAATTCTCGAGAATTAATGTTCTCTAAAAACTATGTTTCTTGGAATATCTTATCGGATTTGGAAAACACGGGGATAGAATGAGATGCAAAATTTTCAAATGCAAATGAAGGACCCTCTCCAGTTGGAGAATTTAGATCTAAAAAAATACTACCTGATTCAGAAGCACTCGATGAAGTATGGTAATCTTCAATGAAAGGATGATCAGTTTCCATAATTGATAACTCTTTTCTTGATTTCTGATCTCCAACTTTCTTGATTCTTCTTCCTTTTGAATTTGTCTTTCCCATCTCTAGAAACAACTTTCTAGTAGGGTCTTTAGTGAAGAAAGATCTTCTTCCTCCATATTTGCAAAGATAAGTGATAAATTTCAATTGACATAGGTTAAGACAACCGGTATTTATCAAAAATTCATTCAACATGGAGTCACCACTAAGGATTTTCACCTTAGTTGTGAAAATGTACTAAAATTGGTCTATCAAATGTCCATCGACACTAAATTCACGCAAATATTAATAGATTTGACCTTCCTTTACCGTATTTAACATTGATGATGTAAACTTAGTGCAAAAATCCAACGAAACTGGAAATATTGCACACAAAACTTGTAACTTACACAAATCGTACAGATCTCGAAAAAGGATGATGTTTCAACAATGTATTAGCACTTAGATCATGTAAGAAGCATTACTGTGGCCAAATATAAGAATACCTTTGAATTTCCCCAATAACGGTGCCCAATCTAGTGTTGGTATCCAAATTGATTCTCCCTTGGAAACTTAGCAACATCACAGTATTTAGCGAGACATTGAGAGAGAGAGAGAGAGAGATCATATTATGAGTTTTTAGCCAAAAAGGGGATTCATCTAACTCTTTGTCACTCCGGCATCGGAGAAATGGATAGCATCTTCTTTAAGGATCTGATCTATCCTACCTACTTTAGGTTGTGCTGTCAACCAAAGTGTGAGAGGACCCATTATGTAACCTCTGTTGGTGAAGGAGAATGAAGATATCCTTCTTTGCACAAATTTGAAAGGGAACCTTGATAAAATATGATCAACACAAAGACACAATTTAACTCTCACGAGTTGTCACTTCTAAAGAATGGTGATGGTTTCTAAAAAGGGTTAAGGTTACCAAAGACATTATTGAATCTTGATTGCTTCGCATATTTTGGTAGTAGAATTTATTCATTTGTGAACATATAGGGTAAATAGGGGAGTTTAGGTAGGATTCATTATTTTTGAATAATTGTTTGGTGGGATATTAAGCGGGATAAACTTGATTTTTCCGGATCTTTAAGAACCTTCATAACAATTGGAAAACTAAATGACAAAAATATCCAAAATAGCTAAAATATTCCTTCAGAGAAGGTGTGCATCAACGGAGGCCCATATTTTCTCGAGTTTCACACAATATTTGAGAATTCAAAACGAAGTCTCAAGCTAAAGACTCAATTAAACATTAGAGACCCCTCGTTCCTCACGCCTAAAATACACCTTTGAAAGGCTTACAGGACAATATTTATCAAAAAAATGATAGTAAACTAATTTTAAATTGTTTATCTCATTACAGGATGATGGATCTTCTTGTAATGAAATGGAAAATGCCACTAAACTATCACGGGGACAAGATCCTGTGTGATTCGAGAGGATTTTAACACAAGATTGCAACAGAACATTAAAACCATTTGAAAACATTATGAAATGAAAGCGAGATACACAATTTTTTCCAAGATTAACACAGATTAATTCAAGATCTATTAGATGTATCGGCAGAGGAAAGTTTCTTGAAGCAGGTCTCGGATCTTTTCAATGGCTATACACTCGCATGACCATCTTGATGCGATCAAATATAAAACATAAGAGATTAATAGGTTTCTCGAGATGGACTCTTAGGAAGATGGGATTTCTCAAATTTTCTCATAGAAATTAAACCCCGACCATTTCGCAAGAGTATTCCTATTGCATTTATACATTTCACTCACTCACTCATCCTAAATTTTCCCCAAAAAGAAGAATATTTGAGGAATCCTTTGCTTTTACAAATTTTTCTCGAGAAAGTGATGTTTAACAAATTTGTAACAAAAAGTTTCAGTTGTTCAAAAAGGTGACTCATTTAAATATTTCCATCATTGTTTTAATCGGGGCACCCAGTCATCTACTATGACAACCCATTTTTCATCCTCTATGCCTTGATTCTGCTCTCCGCATCCATCTTCTCGGTAATTCACATTTTTGCAAGTGCTCGAGCAATTCCAACTTTAAAATATCAACCTCTACAGATCCTTAGACTCAAAAATTAAGCTCTAAATCCATTCAATTGCACTATGAAGACAAAAATGATAAGGAATTTCATCAAAAACGATGAAAAACAATGTGTATTCTCATATCCTGTCTTGGAGCAAAAATATCAAGCAAAATCAGATGCAATGCACAACAATGCTGATGTTCCCCTTTCTCAACTTTATATTAGATCCATCCGCATGTTTCCTTAGTGCAACCGCAAAGGTGAAGTCTGGAGAGGAAAGTTTCCAAATAAGTGTGGGCCTTCCACATGTCTCGGGCCCAAGAAACCTTTTTTGGCCTTTCAAAAAGTCTCGATAATAATAAAAGCGCAGAAGCCTCCACATGTCTCCTTGGCGCAATTCCAAAGGTCAAACCAAGAGGAAAATTTTTAGATGAGTGCAGGCCCTCCACATGGACAAGACTTGAGTTGAAGTGGGCCTTAGAGTTTAAAAATTCCCCACGAGTCACATCCAATTAGAAAATAGCACATTTTATAGATATTATTATATAAATTAACGGGAAAACACACCCATCAAACTGTAAAATGTAGGAAATCACCATTTGCACCCATAATTGAAATTTTCTTCAAGGATAGAAATTGCAAATAATTCATGGCTCGATAGAAATCCATGACAATGTAGAAGGATTTAAAATAACACCCTGGTAAAGATAAAACTTGTACACATCAATATGAGGAGATAAAAAATATGATAGAGCTCTGCAGATTGAATAATTTCAAGGACAAACGGGCAAGATGAAATTGAGCACCAACACTTCCATTTCACTACGTGTTTATGATGGTTATATCCATCCGTGTCGAGGGCATGTTACCTTACCTTTACCTTTGGATCCTAAGACTCTCCCCATTGTCTTATTTGTCATTGATTTTCTGTCTCATACAATTTCTTACTAGGAATGCCATGGCTTCATTCCATGCAAGTTGTTTCTTCTACCATCTACCATTATGTCAAATCATTACAGGAGCATATTGATTATATTATATTCTCGTGACCATGATCCATTCCAATATTGTTTCCATGACCCTCATAGTAGTCTCCTATTCCTCACATTGATACTACATGATGAACCTTGGCATACGGATGACCCACCCCATTTACCACTCATTGAGGGTGTTATTTGTTTAATAGATGTTATTCCTTCTATACTACCTCTTCTTCTATAGCTATTATTCCATATCGCCAACCTACATAACCCTCATAAAATACTTTCTCCTCTTCGTCCCTACGCTTAGTCCATTGTCACTTTACATGTACACTCTTTATACATGGTTCATATTGGGATCACGTCCCATTTGATCCTACGCACGATGTCACTATATGTTCCCTGTTGGCCTTTCCCATCTAGGTTTTACTTTCAAAGAACCTTTAACCTTCGATAAATGCCCCTCATCTATCGTGGCTTTTTCCCCTATCACTACTACTACTTATGGTTTGCATGTTTTTCATCTACTAGTCTATTTACCACGTACCCCTTGTTCCTCTCCACTCACATTAGGGGATTCTATTCATACCTACATTGGCAGCACCTTAGACCTTATTCACACCTTGAAATTTTGTTCCCCATGTCATTTGGTCTTGTCCTCATTCTCAATAGTTCCTTTCTTGGATACTCCCATAACTACACTCGATGGTATGCCCATGGTTTCCCACAACCTCCATTCCCACGATGAAGAGTATGCTATGGGCATGTACAACCTACACCTCATAGGATCCTCGCATTATCAACCCAACACTATTTCTTTCCGTGTTACCGATGCTTTTCCATTTACCTTCGACCTTGAGGATGACAATCTCCTTGATGACTTCACATGATTTTGGACACCTCTGCTTGGGGGAATAAGCCATTACACACTCCCCTTCCTCAAAGTAGCATAGTTACATTTTTATTCATTAATTCCTTTGACATATAGGTATACATCTTATACATTATAGCACCCTCATTACCCGATGGCACACTTTTTTTTCGGTTCACACTTTGGAGTGTCGAGGGACTACCATTAAATCGAACACACACACCGCACCATAGGTTCTATACATTGCATTTTATCATACATTATGCATCATATGTCATCCACTCCATGATTATTCTACATCATACTAGTCCCCATATATTCATTAAATTTATTCTACTATCTACGCACTTAGTCACATCATACACTCTACATTTTCATATCATACATACCATATACTACACTAGTCGTCGTCATTACATATGATTCTAGTTTTACATTTCATGCATGCATTCTACACTTACGCTAGGTTACATTATATATATGAGTCTAGATTTACATATTATCACTACACATTATATCTACACCTATCACCGCATCATTCACGTAACACATTTATCCATGATTTGTATTCTATATGCTATGATAGATTACATTTCATTTGGGTATAACTTTACATTTTATAATTATCCATTCTATTTCTATATACACATCTTATTGCATTTCACACATTACATATTTTACACACAATACACATCCTATAGTGCATTTCCCACACCATGCATTTACATCCCATATTCATCACTTGGTCGTTTATACTATGTTGTCTTCTATGTGCTACACTCACCACCCTATGACGCACTTTAGTTCCTCAGTCCATACTCGACTATCAAGGGTTTACCAATCAAATGGACCTTACATTCATCATGCGATATTTTTCTCATACGAAATTTCTAGCATTAGTGATAAACACCTTAGGTTAAATTGTCACACATTCTATCATCTTGTAGTGGTATACGCTTTAGGCTAAATCATCACCCCCATTTTATCATTTTACTGATGGAATACACCTTAGGGAACATCAACTTTCCCTTCATTTCCATTCCATAGTGACATACGCTTTAGGCTAAATTGTCACTCATATTCATCATTTCATCTTATAGTGATATATGCTTAGGGATAAATCATCACTACCACATTTAACAAGTCGTGGTATACACTTTGGCTATAGGGTCCACACACATTTCTTTCCACATGTTGCATTTCACCACCACTACACATACACACTCATCATAGTGTTCTAGATAAAACCAATACTACTCAACCATTTCCCAATGATGTACTCTCATTTATGGTTCAATCTTCACCGATGAGGGGAAAAAATGAACCTAACTACATAAACACTCCATCCACTTAGGAGGCACGTTTCTCCTATCCTTTCATCTTGCATTCCATTCGATTCATCCACAACATACAACATTGTAATGGGGGCATTAACTCTTGCTTACTAGCATTTTACATGATCACTTTCATACACATGTTACATTTCTTTATTATATGTCATTATCATACACATATGCACGTTCAATGCTTTATTTAGTGTGATTGTAGATATAGGACTCTACACTCATCATGGATTTTCATCTTCTACCCTTCCTATACCGATCATTGGGCGCATCGTATTCATCTTAACCAGTGCTATTGTTTTATTTTTACCTAGCATCTTTTATTATTTTTTTCCTACACGCTTCGACATATTGGTTATTTCTCTAATAAAATAATGGGTGTTCCATGTGTAGCATGTTTTTAGTAGGATTACATTTTTCTATTACTACTTGTTTGTTTCTACTTGTGTGCTTTGTTTGCCATTGTATATGGGATTTTCCCGTTACTTGTGGGCACACTTTTCTGTTGTTTTCAGCCATGATAACCTTGAGTGTCTTGTGATTTCATGGCTGATATCCCATTTTTAAAACCTGATTTATATGGTGCACTTGTTTTCTTATGTGTTTACATTATTGTGCTTGGTATTTCTTATATTGTTAGCATATTTTACACTTGTCTTATTTCATGCATGTTTTTCGGACTAACACTTGTTTTGTACTAGCCATCCTTGTTTGTGTGTGCCTTGGTTTCAAACAAGTGTTTCCTTTCCCCTATAGGACATACTTTTATAGGTCAGAGTGTGGTTGGTCCTCTTTTGGGGCCACATTATCCTTTCAGTGACATCACATGCACCCCAAAAGAGGGGGCATCATTGAGGGTTTTCTACTAACACAACATATTTACACCGGTTCTCACACAATGAGTGATTTTAGACCATTCTACGAACTCCATTCATAGTGGCCTCAATAGGAAATGGTGTCTGTAGGTACCCAAAATTGTAAGGGTGCTGCGATGTAATAATGATGTTACACATGACCCAATGATGATGATGTGTCTCCTCGCAAGGTGTTCGATATCTAGAAAAATTCTCCAAGTGTACGTTAACATCCCGCATGCCCTACTTAGCTTCTCCATGCGTGCTTTTTTTTTTTTTTCTCTTTTCCCCTCTTTTCCTTTGCATTTTTGTCTTCAGTGACGAAACCACCGCCCTACCTGGGTGGCGGTCTCGTGACCGCCGCCTAGGCAGGGTGGCGGTCCTGTAACCACCCCTACTCAGGGCGGTGGTCCTTCACGCATTTTCTAGCACGTTCTTCTGATCACAACTCATGTAAATTTTCAACTTTTACTAGCTTTCTCACCCGCTTTGGCTAGTATTTATGTTTTATGTTCCCTGGAATAGTGTTTCTTCATTGTTTAATGGTAAAAGAGTCCTAGTTGGAGTTACCTTTGGGTGAATGGGAATTCTATAAATAGCTGGTTTGATTACAAGCAAATGGCCCCTCAAAACCGCCCTCATCCTCTCATTTCAATAGTTTAGTCTTTCAGTTCTTGCTTAGGAATTCAATAGTTTTCATTTGTTGCATGCATAGTTAGTCTTATTTTGCTATTTAGAAGCCACATGATCTTCTTGTTCTAGTGTTATTATTGTTTCATACAATCAATTGAGGTAGGATAGTTTCATTTTCAGTCTGAAGCCATTAGAGTTGCAGGTTTTGTTTGTCAAGAAGGATAGTTTCGGAGTTCGGATGTTTTGTGTTGTATGACTCGTAATAAATCCTACTAGGAATTACATAAGCCAAGCTCGTTCTAGTGCGCTATCCCTCCCTACTCACATTGTATTCGGTCTACATCTAAAAGCGCCATTGTTCAATACCTACTTCTATTGATGCTAGCATTACATGATTTTCTGGATTCACATGAGCACGAAGGAACGAGGAGACCACACTGAGGGGACAAAGCCACACACAATCAGATTCGCCACTGTTCTACAAAATCCAGGTTCAAGCTTTCAAAGTTCTAGTTAAAATATACCAAATAGAGTAGTGAATTACTTCATTTTGGTTATGTTCATTTTCTATATTGCTGGGGAAGCTGTGGGGATCGATAGTTTCTGAGAAACTATGATTCGTTCCTCACTTCTGAGGTAGGATCAAAAATATTTTAATTAAATTAGATCAATTATTTAGTTATTTAGAATAGATTCACAACTGCATAGACAAGTAGCTATACTTTCCTACCTTGTTTGTTTTTTTTTTATTTTGTTATTAGGTTAGTTGTCATTTCCTAGATATATTAAATAGTTGTTATCTTAATTCTGTTAAATATTCTGTCAAAATTACAAAAATAAATAATTTATATAAGCTATGGATATACTTTGCATAATTAGTTTACTTTTCTTTAGTTAGATTTATATTGTTTGATCTTGTATGACAATCGTGGCACTTAGGGATCCCAAAGAATACGTATTCGAGCCAATCATGCCTCAACCCAATCTTGTTGAATTACTAACCAACATAGACAAAAATCTCGAATTCAAGTCTTCGAACAAACATGAGACCTACAAGAAATCAACTCACAGTTAAGAGGATTAAACATAGAAGATGACAAAGCGCATACGTTTTGGTCAAACCGGCCAAATTATAGATTGCCTTAATAGATATCCTCATGAGTGTAGAGGGGCTTGAAAGAGAGAAAATGTTCGGTTGTGATCCTTTGGTCCCATAACCAGACGTAGGAGACATCCTCATTGACATAGACACTAGCTTAAGAATTCAAGTTTCTAGAACACATGTAAGGTACTACGAGAAAATCATGAAACTTCTAGTTCTAAACGTAGAGGCCGAAAAGGCATATGATTCTTGGATACTCAGGATCAGAAGAGGGGATTGATTCTTCACATGACCATAGGAGGTCCACAATGACCACGAACATTTGGTTGTGATACAAAGGTCCCACAACCCAACGAGCTTGCATGGTCAATCGAGGACATTGATGTTGGTTTACGTACATTAGTATTTAGGTCCTCCCCACTTCCACCAAACATTATCACACAAATATCCTAACTAGACATAGCAGTTAATCAAGCTAAGGATTTCTAGACTAGACCAGCAAATCACCCATAGAATCCACTATATATCCATCATCCATTTTTCATGACCTTGCGGGAGACATATACAAAGCACCCATAGGTTATCTTCCATGTATTCCACAACCTATAGATCGGATCATGCCAGAGCTCAATATTGATTGGAGCCTTCGAGCAG
This sequence comes from Taxus wallichiana var. yunnanensis, assembly GCA_018340775.1. Taxonomy (NCBI): domain Eukaryota; kingdom Viridiplantae; phylum Streptophyta; class Pinopsida; order Cupressales; family Taxaceae; genus Taxus; species Taxus wallichiana. The sequence continues at coordinate 664,702,429 of CM031237.1, read as the reverse complement.
TCATCCTCACCAAATGATCTATCATGCTAGTTTAGGTTAGGAGGGCCTTCTTTGCCTTAGATTTGCAGATTCCATTAGTGCGCGTCAAAGACATAAGATTTCCTAACTAGTTTTTCTACACCCCACGTATATTCCATCCCCACCATTATCTCGACACAACCTCGGGAGGTCGGGTGTGAGGAATAATTACTTGTAGATTCCCATGCATGCTTGTCACTTTTCTATCGTACAAAATTGGTGAACCCGACGTGAAACAAACTAGTTTTCCTCTTTCTATTCTTTCATCCACCTTCGCTCTTTCCCATTATTTTGCGGGTATTCATATACCCCCCAAATATGATGGGATTCAATGCATATGGTAGACCTCTCCTAGGTCTTGAAGCATACTATGATCAACTGAATAGACAGCCATCACCCTCACTCTCAGCATGGGGTGACAACTATTCAACTAATCGGTTTTCAACACAAACTCCACCTCAAAGGACTAGATATAGTTCTTCTTTCCAAATAGAGGAGTTGGATCAGCTCACTCAAACGCAACAACCAGAGCCTTTAGGCTTGAACAACATGACGCTCACTGGAGAATCTGGTTCATCTCCTCAGGTGTTGCTTAGACCACAAATCAGTAGACAATCAAATCCATATATGTTTTTAGATGATGAACATTTAGCGCGTTATGCCAGGAGTGAACAATGCTCTCAAAGTATGTACCCACCTATAGGAGGTTTACAAACACAACCCAAGGTATCTTTTCAAGAAAACACCTCCATTCCTCCACCTATGGGAAATGCCCATGATGGAACTTGGCAGGGTAATGATTAGTTCATAGCAGGGTACCATATGCCTATACAACCTCAAAATATACAAAAGCGCCACCGAGACAAAATATTGTGACTTCACCAAACGAAGTCATCTCGGCCTTAGTCGAGAAGGTTAGAGGGTTGGAAATTGCTGTGCAAGTCAAAGTTCTCGATTCATGCAAACAGAAATTCCAATCCTCCACATCATCCTAGCCAAGTAGACCTCCTCACAGGAACAGGCACATTAGGCATGCCTCTTCAATATTTATAGCAAACACCAACTAGAACCGCGTTTTCAAATGCCGCTCCAGTTGAGAATACGATACCTCCCAACCTAACACAAAACAATCCATTTCTGAACAATGCTCCTCCATACTTAAACATGTATTCCAAATCACCACAAGGAGATATGTTCTCTTCTCCTGGGATGTTTACTCAACCATAGGGATTTCCTTATGTCCCTGTAAATGCATACGCTACGCCATATCAACAACCCATTCCACCTCCACCCCCTCAGCAGGCACCATCGATGGTCGAAACCTATGTGATAGGGACTTATTCAAAATATTTGAAAGAGCCCTTAGACTTCACTATATGAAGTGTCATGCTTCCAAGACCTCTTCCCGATTTTCCCAAGTATAAAGGGGAGGGAGATCCGAATGCACATATCAAAGCTTATGCCACAGCCATTCGAGAACTACTCCCTTGGGATGGAGTTGTTGCTAAAATATTCCCCAAAAATTTAGAGGGCATTGCCCTCGATTGGTATTATAGAATACCTGAAGCTTCCATCCATTCATTTAAAAAACTCGTTTCAAAGTTCATCAAGGCATTCGACATGAACAAATTGTTGAGAATAGGAATCAGGGAATTCTTACATATTAAACAAGAACACAATGAATCTGTTGCTCATTTCATCCAAAGATGGCGTACAATCCTCTATTCTTCAGCAAGCGCTCCAAACATGGATCAGATGGAACTATGCGATTTGTTCCTTAATTCTCTCGAGAGAGATAAAGGAAGAAGTCCAAGTTCCCACTAAGAACTTATGATGAGGTGTTTGAGACCGCTCTCTCGAATAGATCAAGCTTACTGATAGATAGCGGTCACAAGACATATGGAACAAATGGGAGGTTAATCATCCCAACCAAAATACTACGACTTATCCTACTACCACAAACACCAATCAAGGACCTAAAATCCTTAACAAGAACCTTGGAGCGCGACAATGATGGGGTTACTAACCAAACCGAAAAGGCAAATGTTGTAAATACTCCACCACCGGTTAAGAATCAAAAAAAATTCTACCCCAACAATCAATGCAAGTGGATTTTAATTGTCCACAACAACAACAACAATGGCAGATCCGGACATAGGTCAAAGTCAAAACTCAACTGGATATCAAAACGAAAGGAAAAAATTGCAAAACTTTAATCTTAATAGTCAACAGTTTAATCAGATTTTGGACCACAATACCCGCCAAACCAATAACCTAAGACTTATAATCCAAACTCGATTGTGGTTTCCACAAAATTCAAGGCCATGACTCTAGGACTTACCGCAATTACAAAAGTTCATGCAACATCCGCCGGAAGAACAAATACAACTTTTCGTAGATATGTTCTTAGCAGATCCTGCATCACCGTGCTAAACACTTTCACGGAGCAATCTCCCCTCAAAATTCACCCTCAAGATCTTCAATGATCCGCTCCCACATCACAATAACAAAAATCAAATCCAAATGGGACGAACAAGGGTGTAATGACAGGAAACAATGATCATGAAGCCTTGACTTCACTAAATCCACTTGTCGCACCGCAATTAGGAAATCAACCACGAACCAAGATAGTCATTTTAGTGGAGTTAGACACTAAGCTACATGTGGAAGCCATAACAAGGACACGAGAGTATTCGTCTCATCCAAATCCAAGTTACCCACTAGAGCCAAATAACATTCAACAAACATTAGTAAAACCCGTAGGTGCCTATGATTTAATTAAAGACTTAACAAAGACCTTCTCTCACATCTCCTTATTGGACTAGTTGAAGAACTCTCCGCCCATGTAGGGCTGCTCTTTTAGAAGCATTAGGTTTAGCTCATTTAATTAACATCAGTCCACCTCCCGAAACACAAGTAAACCATATAGACTTTGATATCCACCCTCTGGGGCAGCCGGATAGGGATGATGAATTTATATTTAACATAAACGAAATGCCAAGAGACACCGAGATTGCACGTAGAGGTGATCCAACCTTGCATTTAAAATTGTGGGTTTATAAAAATTATGTTAAATGTGTAATGGTTGACGATGGAGCAGCAGTTTATATTGTCCCCTTCTCTTTCCTTCAAAAGCTAGGGTATGGAGAAACAAATTGTTCCACGACTCGGAATACACTAAGAGGCTATGATAGCCTTAAAGCCACTTCGATTGGGACTATAATACTACCAATCACCTTAGGACCCAAAAAAATCCTCATTGAGTTTTATATTATAGATCGGGAAACCAACTATAATATGATCCTTGGCCGACCATGGATACACCGTATGAAGGCAATCCCTTCTACGTTATTTCAGGAAATAAGATTCTTGCACTTAGGAAAGATATTCGTAGCAAAAGGTGATCCAAAACCATTCGATATACACCTAGCAGACCTGAAGAAAAGGCTAGGCATTCATTCTGAGTTTGAACTCCCAACAAACCAATTTAACAAACCAACCAACTCAAAACCGGAAGAAAAGTTGATACCTACAATGGAACTAGAAATTACGAACCTAGTCAAGAGCATCCCAGCCCTCAAGGATGAAGCTAACGTTGTAGAAACAATATCATTAGGAACTACCGCAAAAATTGTTGAGTTTCTAGAGCAAGATTTGCCAATTTTCCTACCATTTGATTCCACAGGTATGGGATGTACCCTAGGAGTTGGTTCTCTTCCAGTAGAGGAACTCTACATGGTAGAAGTAACCAAAGTAGAAGAAGTAGACATAATGAATTTCCCAACATCCATCTTCCCAAATAAACATTGGAATCTCCACTTTGATGGAGCTAGATTTCGCATGGGTATGGGTCACCATTTGTGATCTTTACTTCTCCGAGGGAAAGATCATACCGTTCGCCTTTAAATTAAATTTCGAATCTACAAAATCGGCGTTGAGTATGAAGCCATCCTCCTTGGTATCATCATAGATAAAAGGCTTGGTGTTAATGACATCAGAGTGTTAGGAGACTCACAATTAGTAGCAAACCAAGTCTCTGAGGTGTATGAGACTAAAGCTGAACACTTACAGCTCTACAAAACAATAGTATTAGATTTGAGCAAAGGATTTAACTTCATATCCATTAAGGCAATCCCACGAGAACAAAACCTTCTCGCAGATTTGATAGCAACCTCAGCTTCACGTTTCACTCCAAACTAGTGAGTTGGAAGACACCCGTTTCATGGTATCCCTTCGTACTAAACCGTTAGTAAAGAAAACGTCAACAAACCCTCTTCTAACGCACATAGATGAGAATAGGCATACTATCTTAGGTCACGTTTGACAGTGATAGAGCAACTCTTGATTATCTAAATGCCTATGCGCAGGGTTACATCTCACCCATCACATGGTAGATTTGTCCTTAATCCCACATTCATCTTCTTACTTTGGAAATCCCATGGTAGAGCTTCCCCCACAAAAGGAACTCGACATATACGTGGTAGAGAATGGAGAAGATTTGGAACTACCTCCAGCCCCACCTGAGTTTGAAGAAGCTAACGCTTCTTTAATCGAAGGAAAGATTGATATTAACATCGAAACGGAGGAAGAACCAAAGATCTTGAAACTAGGATCTTTGTTAACTCCAGAAGAGATAGAAATACACACTCGAATCCTCAAATAACATCAAAAGGATTTTGCATTTAATTATAAAGAAATGACAAGAATTACACTGCACATCATGGTACATAACCTCATCACCAAATCAAATGCAAATCCAATTAACAAAAATCGAGACCAATGAAACCCAAGGTAGCTCTCATGGTGAAGGAAGAAGTAACGAAACTTCTCCGGGTAGGGTTCATTAAACCGGTTAATTACTCTCGGTGGGTATCTAATATCATCCCCATTCTCAAAAAGAATGGCAAGATACACATCTGCATAGACTTCTGAGATAGTAACAAGGCATCCCCCAAGGACAACTTCCCATTACCATCCATTTACATCATTGTTGATGCAACAACTGGATTTGAGCTTTTGTCTCTCATGGATGGGTTCTCGGGATACAATCAGATCAAAATATCTGAACAAGACTAAGCCAAAACCATGTTTATAACTCCTTGGGGAACTTATTGCTACGTTTTTATGCCATTCGGTCTCAAGAACGCTGGCGCTACATACCAACAGGAAATGACATACATATTTCATGATCTTATTCATAAAATCATGGAATCCTATGTAGACAACTTGTTGGCCAAGGCCAAGAAGCGTTGTGATCACCCAAAAGTGCTCCGCATCATTCTTTCACGTTTGATTGAATACAGAGTTACGCTAAACCCAGAAAAATGTGTATTTGGTGTGATAGTGGGGAAACTCCTCGGTTACATTATATCATCACGGGGATCGATGTAGACCCGGGAGAAAATCCGGGGTGTTCTTGAGATGATCCCACCATCAGATGACTCTGGCATTAGATCGTTTCTTGGAAAGCTCGGTGCAATCCGGAGATTCATTTTGGACTTAAGTTTTTTTGTTCATCCGATCAACAATTTGTTGAAAAAGGATTGCTGCATTATTTGGACAAAGGAATGCCATGAGGCCTTCGAAGTAGTTAAACGCTTCTTACTATCTCCTCCCACATTAATGCCACCTAGACCAGATCATCCTTTGATCTTATATTCACGAGCTACGGATGTCTCGCTAGCCTGCATGTTGGCTCAAGAAGACGATGATAAACGAGAACGTGTGGTCTATTTCATTAGCTGAACGTTGCAACTATGAAACACGTTATACACAAGCAGAATGAGAATGCCTTGCCATAGTCTTTGCAACCAAATGCTTAAGAAATTACATGCTAAATCAAGAAACAAGGGTCATGGTAAAAACAAACCATTTATGAACTTTCCTCATGCAAGGGTCCTTGTCTAAAAAGGTTGGACGCTTTATAACCTTAATGGGTGAATTCAAATTAACTTTTGTAAACCAAAAGTCCGTTAAGGGACAAATCATTGCAGATAGTTTAGCTAACAATCCACTAGATGTGGGTGATCTAGTAGATCTAGATTTTCCGATGAATGCATATATTACATCGAAACTAAACCTCCCATCTCACGAATGTCCTTGGTATACTGATATTATCAATTTTATCATGGACCATACATATCTAGAAGGTGCTACACCACAACAAAGAAGGTGGTTATGCATTATCGTAGATAAATACGTTATTATAGAACAAGTGCTCTATCGTAAGGATTTTGATGGAATGCTTCTAAGGTGTGTTGACATAGAAGAATCCAAGAAGATTCTTTACAAATCCTGATGGAATATGTGGAGGCCATTTTGCTGGTCATGCCACCGCCCGCATAATACATCGATGGGCTATTTACGGGACGGCTCTAGAACACGGCGGTAGAGTTTGTATGCAGATGCCATAAATGCCAAGAATTTTCCCACGAGATTCACATGTTGGCCAAGCTCTACAACCAATCATGACTCCATGGCCCTTTTCTACATGGTTCCTATATTTGGTAGGGAAATTCTCTCCTCGTCAATGGATGGCCATAACTTCGTAATCACAACCATCAAATATTTTACCAAATGGGTAGAGGTTATGCCTCTTACCACATGTACTTCAAGTTCCGTGATCGCCAAGTTCATTTTGAACTAGATCATTTACAGTACGGTGTCCCATAAGTCATTATCTCGAATAATGGTATGTCCTTTAAGAATGATGAGGTTCATGATCTATGTAGAAAATTCAAAATAAACCATCACACACTGACCTCTCTTTACTATCCTCAAGCCAACGGGAATGATGAAACAACAAACAAGACGTTGAAAGCTATTCTCCTCAAAATGGTAAAAGAAAACAAATGAGATCGGCATTTAAAGTTATATCTGGCCTTGTGGGCCCACCCAACCTCAACAAGAACACTAACAGAGTAACTCCTTTCTCATTGGTATTCAAACAGAGGTAGTTCTCCCACTTGAGGTTGAAATACCCAGTCTCCGCATCTCACTACAAGGGATTACGGATGAGGAAGCTTATAGAGAGGCATGCCTCTCCCAACTAGAAAGCCTAGATGAGGCAAGGTTAAACGCTGAACAATGGCATAGATTCTATCTTGATCTGGATGTGGTGGCGATCTAACAAAAAGGTCTATGAGCAAGAAATATATGAAGGAGATCTAGTTTTAAAGGCTAGGCAGTCGGATCGATGAGAATATCCGCGAATGAAGAAAGTTCCGCCCAAGTAGTTGGGCCCATATCAATTCATAAAGGACTATGGAAATGGTGTGTGTCTCTTATGTACACTGGAAGGTGAGGAATTCAATGAAACAGTCAATTCCTTGCATCTTAAACGATTTTATGCATAAGCAACCAACACTATTCGTATAATTATATCTACATTACATATTCATTTAGATAGGTTCATTTTGTTCACTTGTTTCATAAAACTTGGTGATCAAGGGACTTGCTCTTAAGAAATTCATTACAAAATTCGATGGTATTGGCGAAGCATTCAAATCATACTTCTTTATTTTCATAACATTATCAATTGTTTGAATCATTTCATCAATTAAAACTAGATATGACAAAGTCTTAACGGTAGCCATACAAGGCCTACATGCTTATTCTAACTTTTTGTTTCTTCCTAGGATAGGTGTCTTTGCCTATGGTCCTGTTCTAGAAGCTTCATGATGTCACATCTATCCCATATATAGATCTCTTTAGAAATAAGAACATACCGACATTTTGCTCAATAAACAAGTCAAATATAGATCAAACAAAATTTTACTTTTACACATTTCCTTGCCCTACCAACCTTCGATGATGAGATTGTCTCCTACTAGTGACGTAGGGTTGGGAAAGGATGGAAATGCCCTTACTACTTTGTGCGTGCTTTCCCATGGTGATAAGCCCATGCTTCCTACTAGTGGCATGGGGAAAGGTGTAGGGGGTCCTCTTGACAATAAACATTGAAGGTCATAAGAAAATAGTTCAAATAAACCTTTGAAATCTTGAGTCAAAAACAAATGAATCAGATGTCCAAAATTCCAAGAGAGTTCAAAACCCTGAAAACCAGATTTTGTCAACCAAGTGGCCATCTACGGATCTAAGTCTAAATAAAGCGCAAAGCAAGTTGCATTCTAAAACTATGGAGTCACTTGAGTACGGTAGGTTTGTAGCATCCTAATTTGGTTCCACCAACTCTTTGTCTATCTCCCATCATTTCCATTTCAACACACCTCATAGCTTGTGCCCTTTCTAGATCTCGGTGGCAAGCCCTCACATCTTACTAGTTGTGTGGAGTTAGGATTGGGGCAAGTGCATCTTCTCATCATACCGGTTCTTCATTACATTTTGTCAAAACAAATATGAAGTACCGGAAAATCGCTTAGAAAGCTAAAGTTCAAAGATCACAAGTTCATTTGCATCATCATACATCAACATCACAAAATACAAAAAAAGAAAACATTTGTGATATTTGTTCTCCATCAGATATATTCTCGAAAAGCATATAAAAATAGGAATTCTAATAAGCATCTAATATACATGTGGAAATGAATCACAAAATCCTAGACACCAAGATTCTGATCCAAAAGAGATGTATATATATAATCAGGTTTTATGTACAATGCCATCATGCGCTAGGCATGGTCAAAATGCTCAATGAGCCCAGAAAATACAAAATGATCATATAAACAATCTAGCAAGAGTCACTACAAAAAGATCCAAGTGGCCTCTCAACCCCTATGAGATCCCTCAGAAGGTGCATGACCATGTCTAGGACTCCAGCTATGCCAACACTCTAAGTGCCCGAGGGCTCACGGGCCCCTGAGCAAGAGCTGTAGCTCTCTGCTATGAGTGTCTCCTCATCGGGCACTGCTAAAGATCTTATACCCACTAACTCGATACGAAGGGAAGTCACCATCTTGGCCACATGCCGGTCGAGGGCAAAGACATCGGCCTATGCCTACCATCTTTGAAGGCTTCCCTGCATCAACGAGATAGCTCGGTGTGAGTCTTCTCCATGGGGAGCATCAGGGTATCAGTACATACCAGCGAATCAAGTTTCACCACTCATCACCGTAGTCTCTGCTAACAAAGGAGAAAACAAATTAGAAAATAATCAAAAGATAAAAACAAAGATGAACAAAAGGAGAGATAAAGAACTAAGGAAATCCTAGTTAAAAACAAATATTAATAGAAGAGTAACAATTCACTCGGATCTCAGGGCATCTAAGAGGTATCCCTAGGATCAGGCGCCTACCACAGATGCCGCCACCGATAGATGTCCTCCTCCTATGCTGGGCAACATAGCATCCCTACTACGGACTCATCCTCTCCGCCTAGGTCCTGAGAGGGCAACTCCTTTGAGACTAGAGTCACCCTCTCCACACTCGCTCTCGCCTCTCGGCTGTAAGATCTCCCACGAGTGTCATGCCACTCGGGATCACTATCCTCCTCTCCACCGATTTATCGACCTCCATGTCCTCGGTCTCCTCCTCCATCTCTCCCCCTATGAACTCCTTTAGACTCGAGTCTATATCAATAGGGTCATAATGCTATGGGCGGGACTGCGGCAATCCAAAGTAAAGGTGCCTGAGGAGCACCGACTCTCTCTCGGGCACGTACCACCCACCTAGCTGCATCAGGGACACCTGGGAGTAACAATAGTCCAACCTCACCTCTAGGACCTCCCATAGCCTCCCAAACTTACGTGAAAATGGCACCACTGGGGAAGCATATCAACGTAAGCAAGGCCGAACTGCTAAGGCACTCGATCAAAGGGGTGTGTCTCTACCTTCCCCGTCCTATCCACAAGTTGCCCTATAGTAGAGCAGGAAATCAAAGTGAAGGTCTCCTCACCCCATAACCCTGCCATGGCCTAAAAAGGTGTGGCCTCCATATCATCGTAGTTAGGGAAGTAACTAGGCACCGGTGGGGTGCTGCTAGGCATGCACCGACATCTCTGTCCATCTAATCGCCCTCACAGCTCCGAGATTCGCCACCTCTATGCCTCTCCCATAAGGGATGATACGCTCATAAACCCAACTCATAACCAAATTCGGATGGCTCAAAGACTGCCCCTATAAGCGAACCACCCTGAACAAGTCGTGATAGCTGGTCCCAAGTATATTGGCTCCCGGGGCATAAATCGACCATGAGCCTCAATCGTGCGATAATAGTGGACCAAAGTAGTAGAGCAAGGTGTCCCCTCCCTTGTCCCCGATAAATCTCAAGGCAAGGATCCCTTAATGGCCACGATGAATCAAAGGTATAGGAAAGCTAGGAATGGAATGAACCCTCACCCCTTCTTTTCTTTGAACCGGTGAAGACAATCTGCGTCTCCCATATATGTAGCCCATCGAGCTATCTCGAGCATGTGACCCCACTATCTCAAGTGTAAGTCATATCTTAATTATCGGGACTCTCAAGATGTGGTATACATCCTCTAGAGTGATAGTCCACTCACCCCGACTCCTGGAAATCGAAAGTGTTCCAATCAAAGCATCCCAATACGAAAATAGGTCACATAGTATGTGTGACTAGAAGGTGCAACATGAGGAACCCTTGATATACGTAATATGTCGACCCTTTGAAGAGTATCTGTTCAGCCGAGAAAGTGCATCCAATACTTGTTTGAAGCCGGCCACACTCTCTCTCTCGGCTCCATCTCGATATATTCCCCTTCTTCTCCATACACCCAAAACACGCAAAAAGGAGTAAGTTAGTTTTGAATCACATTGGAAAAATCATTAAAGCATACGAGAAAATGGAAAATGCAAAAGCAAGTTAAAAACAAGGTTGTTTTATCATTCTGGAAAGGACCACCGCCTGAGCGGGGCTGGTTTCGTAACCGCCTCTCCAGAAGAATTTGCCTTGCTCAGGGGTGGCGGTCATGTCCTGCGTTTCCAAACGGGTCATGTACCCTAAAAATGCTCAAAAATGCTAAAAAATGACCATTTCGACTAAAATAAGAGCCTACCCATTAGGTGTCCCCGTTAAGGACACATTTAAAACTAGAAATTTCAAAAATTACCCCCATGGCGTAAGATTTCATCATTTTTACATTTTAGGTATAAAATGGTAAATCAAGAAGAATTAACCTAAGATCTCATGAGTCGATGTTCCACTCGCTTGAGAGGAATGATCACTTTCTTGTCATGAATGTTTCAACTATACTCTCATCAAAAACCATCACTTTGTGGTTTCAAGAGCTCAAAATCAATCAAATCGACACATGTAAATGAATAGGAAAATGGGCCCGTTTTTATATATATAGCATTTGACTCGTTTTGAATGACCTTTTGCAGATTTAGAGCATCGACGGAGGTAAGTTCTTATCCCCGCAAAATGGTAAGTCCTCACTTCACATTATTTTAGTATTTATTTTTCAATTTATTTTATCTATCTACACTTGAGTCCTCTTTTCATTTTGCAGTAGCGAGGAATTTTAGATGGCATCATTTCGACACACGAACATGTCAGGTATAATTTCTAGCTTCCCATTTCAGGACCACCATACATGGACCCACCGTTTACGCATCTTCATGGCTAAAACACTTCTCGAGGGGGCAATATGTACTACCCAAAATTGTAAGGGTATTGCTTGCCATTACGAATGATGTTACGCATTCCCAATGATGATACTGAGTCTCCTCACAAGGTGTTCGGGATCTCGAAAAAGCTCTCCATGTGTATGTTAACATCCCGCACACCCTACTTAGCCTTTGTGTGGTTTGTTTTCTCTTTTCCCCTCTTTTCCTTTTCTTTTTTGTCTTTAGTGATGAAAGCGCGCCTTGCTTAAGGCGGTGGTCTCGTGACCGCCACCTGTAAGGCGGCGGTCTATGTAACCGCCCGCTTTCAGGGCGGTGGTCCTTCATGCATTTTCCAAAGACATTCTTCTAATCATGACTTGCGTAATTTTTTTAACTTTTACCACTTTCTCACCCGCTTTGCCTAGCATTTATGTTTTATGTTCCTGGAATAGTGTTTCTTCATTGTTTAATGGTAAAAGAGTCTTAGTTGGAGTTACCTTTGGGTGGATGGGAATTCTATAAATAGCTTGTTTGATTACAAGCAAATGGCCCCTCCAAATTGCCCTCATCCTCTCATTTCAATAGTTCGGTCTTTTAGTTCTTGCTTAGGAATTCAATAGTTTTCATTTGTTTGCATGCATAGTTAGCATTATTTTCTTTGTTTAGAAGCCACATGATCTTCTTGTTCTAGTATTATTCTTGTTTCATACAATTAATTGAGGTAGGATAGTTTCATTTTAAGTCTAAAGCCATTAGAGTTGCAGGTTTTTTCATCAAGAAGGATAGTTTCATGTTCTAGATGTTTTGTGTTGTATGACTCATGATAAATCCTACTAGGAATTACATAAGCCAAGCTCTGTTTCTTGAGCTATCCCTCTCCTACTCGCATTGTATTCGGGTCACACATCTAAAACTTCCATTGTTCCAATACCTACTTCTATTGATGCGGCATTACATGCTTTTTGGATTCACGTGAGCACAAAGGAATGAGGAGACCACACCGAGGGGACAAAGCCACACACAATCAGATTTGCCACTGTTCAGAAAATCCAGTTCAAGCTTTCAAAGTTCTAGCTAAAATATATTAAATAGAGTAGTGAATTACTTCATTTCAGTTACGTTAATTTTTTATATTGCCGAGGAAGGAATGGGGATCAATAGTTTCAGAAACTATGATTCATTCCTCACTTCGAGGTAGGATAAAAAAAATCTTTCAATTAAATTAGATCAATTATTTAGTTATTTAGAATAGATTCACAACCAAATGCATAAGTAGCTATACTCGGCTACCTTATTAGTTTTTTTAATTTTGTTATTAGGTTAGTTGTCATTTCCTAGATATATTAAATAGTTGTTATCTTAATTTTGTTAAATATTCTATCAAAATCACAAAAATAAAGAATTTATATATTTATGGATATACATTACATACTTAGTTTACTTTTCTTTAGTTAGATTTATATTATTTGATCTTGTATGACAATCATGGGACCTAGGAGCCCAAATAATACGTATCAAGCCAATCATGCCTCAACCTAATCTTGTTGAAGTACTAACCAACATAGACCAAAATCTCGTAATTAAGGTCTTCCGATCAACAAATGAGACCTACAAGAAATCAGCTCACAGTTAAGAGATTTAAACATAGAAGATGACAAAGCACATACATTTTGGTCAAACCAACCAAATTACAGATTGCCTTAATAGATATCCGCATGATTGTAGAAGAGCTTGAAAGAGAGAAAACATTCGGTTGTGATCCTTTGGTCCCACAACCAGACATAGGAGACATCCTCATTGACATAGACACTAGCTTAAGAATTCAAGTTGCCGGAATGCCCGTAAGGTACTCTGAGAAAATCGTGTAACTTCTAGTTTTAAACATAGACGCTAAAAAGGCATACGATTATTGGATACTCAAGATCAGAAGAAGGGATTGATTCTTCACATGACCATAGGAGGTCCACAATGACCATAAACATTGGTTGTGATCCAAAGGTCCCACAACCCAACGAGCCCCGCAGTCAATCAGGACATTGATTTGGTTTACGTAAATTAGTATTTAGGTCCTCCCCACTTCCACCAAACATTATCGCACAACTATTCTCACTAGACATAACAAGCTAATCAAGCTAAGGATTTCTTGACTAGACTAGAGAATCGCCCATAGAATCCACTATATATCCATCATCCATTTTTCATGACCTTGTCGGGACACATATACGAAGCACCCACAAAGTTATCTTTCACGTATTCCACAACTCTGTAGATTGGATCATGCCAGAGCTTGATATTGATTGGAGCCTTCGAGTGGTCATCCTCGCCGAATGATCTATCACACTAGTTCAGGTTAGGAGGGCCTTCTTTGCCTTAGATTTCAGATTCCATTAGTGTGCATCGAAGACATAAGATTGCCTAACTAGTTTGTCTGCACCCCACGTATATTCCATCCCCACCGGCTATCTCGGCATGACCTCCGGAGGTCAGGTGCGAGGAAGAGTTACTTGTAGATTCCCATGCTCGCTTGTCACTTTTCTATCATACAATGTCCTTCAGCAATTGCGAAGTAGTTACAGGATCGGGGTTACAATGAGTGTGCCTCTTTATACTTCTCCATCTAGTGGCATCGGGTCACCAAATCAACCAGGATGGTACAAAGATCTCTTCACAATGTTTCAGTAAGTGGTTAAACTTTGAGGATACAATGTCTTTCCTCCTATACTTCTTCATCTAGGTGGCGTGAGATCACCCAAAACACTTGCAACAAGACAAAATATCCATCTAAACCATTTTTTTCTTGACATGGATCGGGTGCACATGTTCCATTTACACTTTTATTTCAACATATTCTACATTTGTGTAATTTACACATGCGTATTTTACACATCATTTTTACATATATACATATTTGACTACATCATTTTATTCTTTCAGACGTCCAGATCATATGAGAAACAAGCATTCAAATTGGTGAAACAATAACAACAACAACGATGATGATAACACACTACTTGAGACACATACCTTTACTACTATGCGCAGTACACTACCACACAACAAGAATTACTCAAGCATTCCCACCTAGTTTCATTCTCATAACTTTCTATGTGCATTTTTCATCATTAGATTTCCACGCTCCTTCACATTTTTCTTTTTTTCATTCCATACTTGAGTCTAGTCCATCAACACATCTTATTCTACACTCTACATAGATATCAGGTATGCATCTCTATCTACATCATATTACCGAGCATTTTGGTCATCAACATAAAGTGAGGGCAAAATGTAGACACAAAATTATGCACTTTATAATTTGTAGACACAAAATGTAGAAGGTTCTCAAGTGAATCAAGTACTAATCAATTCCTCCTTTTGGCCATCTTTATTTTATATTTTATTTCATCATTCCCACATAGATGTTTGCACATATCCATCCATTTCACAACCCTTGCCTCATCATTCTATTCCAAACTTAGCATGCTCCAGATTGTACTAGAGTGTCACAGGCATCCTTGTCCCACTCTAGGTGCCCCAATCTATTGACATCCATTACCACTTCTTTTTGGGGCCTTTATAGCCATTTTTTATCCTCATGCCTTTCCCAATCGACCTTGTCAAAATTAATTATGAAATGAAGCTTCAAATCCCTATAAATATAAATTTATAAGACCATAATGAGGGTCCTTACGTCACATAATACTATCACTCCATTTAGAGTTGAGTCCATTTCATCAATTACATTCACATAGTGTGATGCATCAAGGCTAGGGATTTTTATCACACACACTGCATAGGGGGACTCTATTCTATTCCATGCACACATGTTATTTATATTTTCTATACTTACTATTTCTCGCTACTTCACAAAGTGTGAATAGCACAAGAACCTAGGGTACAATATGCACACACTTACAAGGAATGCATCCGGGTCTAAAATGTAGTGCAATGCTCAAGTGATAAGACCACTAGTTCAGCGTTGATGTTAGTCCAACCCATTCATTTACATCTTTATTTTTCTAGGGTTTTATACTTCCTTTTGTATTGAAGGTTCACTTACCTATTCTATTCTTGGGCAACCCGGTGCACTTTTATATCACTACTTCTCTCTTAGGATATTAATTAATTATCTAATTAAAATACCTATCCTAAGTTTATTCCACCCCATTATATTTCACCCATGGATAATTAAACATTAACCATGTAATTCTACCTTTTTTACCATTATTCCAACTACTTATTCATCCCATATCATTTCCAAACCTCCCGTATCATTATTCTTCATCCATCCCACCTTTTTCTCCTCTCCTAAACATGTGCAGTGGGTTTTTACCCGTATTTGAGTGGGAGGGATAAGTTTCTTATCCCCACAACTCATTTCTTTGCCTCTTTGGGAGACTGTTCCCTGATTGGCACCGATCGATCTTCGGTCGATGCCGATTCTTGAAATGGTGCCGATTTTATCTCGGTCGACGCCGACTATAAATACATGACTAGAGTTCTTCTCTAGTTAGATTCAAAAGAGTTGGTCACTTGGAGATTATTTTGTTTGAGCAATTAAAGAGATTATCGAGAGAGAGAGAGAGAGTGAGTTCTATGCATTTTAATCCCTGAGAGGTGTACTATTGTTACTCCCTCATGTAACTCCAGAAACTTTGTTGAAGTTCCTCAAACTTCCTGGTATCCCCAATTTTCCCTTCAGCCAAGGTGTAGAACTCTGTCCGCGTGTCTACAACTCTTGTGGGTCTCCACAACTCCCTTCATTAATCATCAATCATCAATCAAGCATTTTCTAGGTATTTCCTTGTAGATTTCGTAATTTCATTTTGGTCGACCGACCATAATTTTCGAGTCGACACCGATTAATATTCCATCGATGCCGATTTGTCCAATCGATCCGATTCCATCATCAATCGATGACGATCAAACCATCGATCGATCATTTATCGATCGATCGATGAACCAGCCTAGAAAAGTACAGAATTTAGGTAACACAATTTTAGTTCTATTTTTACAGTTTCTACTCTTTCTTTCAATTTCTATTGTTGTTTTTACATTTTTCTACAACTTAAAATCAGAAAATCTAAACATTTGCTTACATATTTTATCATGTATGCCTTTATCCTTAATTGAGAATGTGAACTGACATCCACCGAGGAAGCTCATCGCTTCCGGACCCACTTTTCGGGCAGTTCACTCTTTTATCTTCTAACATTGTCTTTTTCTGTTAAGCATTTGTGCATTACAGGGTTCTTGGATCTACTCCATAGGATTGCTCATGTGCACCCATCTTGACTTCATCGACATTTTTTCATTTATATCTTTGAATCTTGTCCAATCAATCAGGTATCGACTTTATTTGAGTTTTTCAGGGTTTTTGTGTTTAGTTTGGTTCATTGACTTGGGACAGTAACAAGTGTGGAAATTCTTGATCAACATCTGGCACACCCGGTGGGACCCTACCAAAGTCCCTTATTGGTAAGTTCATCTCTTTTCAGTTTTGAGCTTTGTTCTTTTTCCTCACTGATTTTCATCAGTTTTTCTTAAGCATTTCCTTTCTTCGTTTCAGTCTTGCTTCTTTTTCTAAATTTGCAAAGTTAAGCTCCTTTTTTTACAAATCTCAATTCCAATTTCTATTTCTAAAGATTAGTAAATTTTTCATTTGAATTCAATATTGCATTTTAGATTCATCTCTTTGTGCAAAATTGTCATTTCTTTGAAATTTTCTAAATTCTTAAAATAGAAATTTTCTTTCCACTAGTATCTAGTTATCTGGATATATTTTCTTGGGTTTCTTGTATTGTGTGTTTTGCTTAAAACTTGTCTTGCGGAGTGGTTCATGGGATTGATCGAGGAAAAAAAAAATCTCAACAAATGCACTTTTCAAAATCCACCCACCTTGGAGAGCTAAAAACTACAGGTATTTCTCTTTTGCGGTGTTTTCTCCTTTTTAAGAACTTAAAAAGAACTTGTTTGTTTGTTTTTTATCACACTCAAACACTTCAGATTTGGTGCTTAAAATGAATTAATCGCATTGGGAAAGAACTTGTTTGACTTGTCTTCATTGAAATCAAACACTTCGGTTTTAGTGCTTAAAAAGAACATTTTCTTTTTCATTTTTGTTGTATGTTCTTCACCTAGTTTTCTAAATAGGCTGGAAAATTAATCAAAATCGGTAGTGACACTATTTGATTTGTTTTTATTTTTCACCCTTGCACACAAAGCCAAAATCACTAGGTATAAAGCATTTAAACAAAAACTCCCTCCCTGGCCTCGCCTACTTGGAAGTGACATCCAAGAGGAAGAGCCTACATGCGGTACTCGGGCCGCTACAAATTCACGAAAGTTCTGGTATATATTGGCAAAGCACCTGACTCCCTTATCGCAATGGTGTGTGAAGTGTGGGGGTAGGCCCCTATATCAAGCCACGTACTAGTCTTTCACTTACTAAAGTGCCTTCGGGACTCCTCACCAAAACATTCCCCAAACCATCCTTAGTTTGTCCAATTGAGTAGTTCCATTCCAAAAGCCTTCCCTAACATTTTCTTTCTTAAAAGCATGAAAACTTAAAAGAGATAATCACCTATGCTGCTTGAATTGTCTATGCATTAATTAGGTTAATCTCTTTTTCTTTTCTATGTTTGTGCTTGTTTATGTCGGTCATTACCCGGTCACAATCTAGAAAAATGGCTCAACAGGCCTCTTCCTCATCTGAGACCCCCACTAATTTGGATGTTTCGGCACCCCTCGGGTCTTCTTCGGGACCAATGTTAGTTGGTTCCCCATCTTGGTCGTATAATCCTTTCTATTATCCTAAAATGATCCCATCATGACCGGCTTCCCCCGATCCTTCAGAGGCATCATCTATCCCTGATATAGAGTATATTCCTGCATGGAGATCCTAAATTTCAAGGCTCTCCTTGACCACAACCGGTAGCCCTTATGGACTACTTAGTGCATAAGTCTACTCGAATATCTGATCATGGACCACCAATCCAACAGGTTTACAATTATCCTCATGAGCCATCCTAGGCTCTCATAGAATAGTTGGCATGCTTCTTCTTACCTCGAACCATGAAAGAAGGTGGCGCATCTATGCCTCCTTTTTCTCTTCCACCAACCATGTCGATTGGTTCTCAAATGACACTACCTATCCCTAGTATAGCAGCTGCCTCGTCTACCCCACAACCTACTTTTGAGAGGCCCTCTTCTTCAGCTATGACGAGTGCGTCCACACTCCCACAAGTTGCTGTCAATTCTTCTATGCCATCTATTGCATCTCAAAGTCAGTATCTCCCTTTGAGCCAACCCCCTCCTACGAGTCAGTCCATTCCTCTTTCTCATCCTCCAGTTGGTCTTTCTTCCATGGCTCCAGAGATAATGGCTTTTACCCATCCCTTGGCATCGACACCCTTAATAACTAATCCGGTAGTCAAAAGCCTCATTCAGAGGATGTTTCCCATGTCACAAACCATATCAAATCAAATCAACACCCACATTCCTCAATCCATTCTGATTCAATTCGGTCAGCAAGTGTAGGAACCCACCAATCACAGGCTCCATTATTCATTCAACAGTCTTTCTCTCAACCACTTGTCATCTCACAACCTATTTATACTCAGGCTCCTTCACACCAGATACCTCATGTAGGCATCACCCAGAACACTGGCTATTCCTCTTATCATCTGTTAATCAAAAATGAATCCCCCATTAATGCCTCAATAGAACATACCATTCACTTCTTATACGGGACATACCAACATGCCCCCTCCTCAATCAGATGTCATCCAACTTCTTTTCAAAAAAATCACAGACCTAGAAGCCTCCACCAAAGGGGCTCACCCTTCATACTCTTTTGAAGAAATATGTAATGAACCAATTCATCCATCAGTGGCTTTTAGGTCTTATCCTCCCCAATGGGAACTTCCTAAGTTCTCAAAATTTCATAGTCGGGAGGACCCTCAACAACACCTATGAGCGTTTAAACACGCTTGCTACCTTATAATCCAAGATCAGGAGCTTATGCTCCGTACCTTTCCTATGTCTTTAGTAGGGCCCACTTTAGACTGGTATAATAACATACCCCAACATTCTCTGTTTTCTTTCTCTCAATTAGCCTAGATGTTTGTTGAGCACTTCTCAATAAATATCACACATAAGATCTCGATCACGGACCTTTATAACATTCATCAATTCGATGATGAGTCTATTGTAGACTTTTTCACTCGATGGAGAGGAATAATAAATAGTTGTCCTTCTCCCTCCCTCAATCTCAAAAAATCGAGTTGTTTACTCGATCTTGCACCAATCATATTTCTTCCACTTTAAGGATTCAAACCTTTCATACATTTGAAGAAGCCTTTACGATGGCACGTAAACTTGAGTCTCACGCCATCAAACAAGGAAAGTTAAAACTTCACTCTAAGTCTAAACCAAATTTTCTCGGTTTACAAAATCAAACCCTTCTTCTTCTAACAAAGACAAGAATCAGGGGTCCACAAATGCTATTATCTTAAAAACATCATGATCTGATAACACTTCCAATCAAATACCTCGGAGAGACTCTCAATCTCCTCGAAGAGGACCTCCACCATCTCGGTCTTTTACTTTGTTGGGGAGTCATATGCTTCTATCTTAGACAAAATGTTGGAAGTTCACATGATCAAACTTCCTCCTATTAGAAATTTTGACGAGAACAAAGAACGACCATTCTGGTATCGTGAAAATGATTTTTTTCATTATCATAGAAACAAAGGCCATGACATTGAATGATGTCAGACCTTCAAAAAACTCATCCAAAAATTCATTGATAGAGGTGAGCTTATTCTGGATAACCCAAATGCTCCCCCAAATCAGGTGCTTGACATCTTTAAACAACCTTTTCCAAATCATTCCCCAAACAATGATGCTTCGGGATCTAAAAAAACAAACACGCATACTATCAGCTTCATTTCTGCGATAGTTCTTCTTCTAATTCTGAGCCATCTACAAACATGTCGACTGAATCAGAACTTCTTTCCACTCCTTCAACCTCGAGATTCCACCATCCTCGGATGGTCCATCTTGAGTCTTCCTCTATTGTTGGAGACAAAGTCATCTCCCTCTGTCTCTCTATCTGATCTTCCATCTATACCGAGACAGTGTCATCTCCATCTGTCTCATCATCAGGCATTCTTTTGGTGCTTGAGTCATTAACATCTCTTCAAGTTTCCACTATGGACACTTCTACTTCTGTTGCTCCCATTTTTGGCAACCATGCCTTTGGTCAACATACCCATAGTAGTACCAACTTCTATGCCTTTGGAAGCATCTTCGATCTTGACTCTTCCTGTCTCTTTTCCTACAATAGTAGTTGCACCCACGATTACTACATCTGAAGTACTCTCCTCACAAGAAGTTGCTTCTTCGTTATCTACCTCTTTCACCTTCGGTGCTTCCTTGCCTATTAAGGAAACATCTAAAGAGATAACATCGACACCCATACTTCTGACTCCTGAACTTAGACATAAATAGTTGAAATTTAAGTCTAAAGTCACATCATCGGTATCATCTCCTCCACTTCCTCCGAAAAGGTTACAATCACCTTATGCGGTCGAAGTTGTCACCATCCCTGAAAAGGGAAAACCAATATTTTGGACCATCAAAACTCTTGGTGTCCTCCCTCAAAAATCCCTCACTACGCCTCATAAAAAAGTGAATTTATCCACTGAAAAGGTGTCTTCTTCTATAAAACCATCTTCTTCATCTGTGCCTCGTAAAGTGGATTTACCTACTGGAAAGGCATCACCTCTTTTATCAAAACCATCATCTTCATCACCAAAAACCAAGGCACCTTTTGTGCCACCTATCAAATCTATTTTGGGAACTCTTCCCCCATCTAAATCAGTCTTATTTAAATCATCATCTATTTTGGTCAAACAACCTTCTTCATCTCCAAAGATTACAACACCTGTCATGTCTTCGTCATCCCCAAAATCTATCTTAGGAGCTCCTCCTTCACTGAAATCAATCTTGCCTCACTTGCTTCCATCTCAAGCACCTAAGGCTACTTCTCCCAGTGTTCAAAAAAGTAAAACAGTCCCTAAAAAGACTGTCAGACTAGATATGCAGGATCTTTTACCTCAGCAGTCTGCTAAGATTAAAGAAGTGCTTCCTTCACCTCCGTCCACATCTTCACCTATAGGATTTTATACTGAAATTCTTCACCAACTCATCCAGTCCTCATTTATATCACTTCCTCCAATCAAGCCTTATAATCCCAAAGGAGTAAAACCTTCGTGGTTTAACTCTGATGTGATTTGTGCTTACCATCGCACTCCAGGTCATGACACCGAGGGATGTAAAGCCCTTCAATCTGTCATTAATAGCCTCTTGGAAGAAAGTGATCTTCTATTGGAAGAAGAAGAGGAACAAGTGTCTCCTATTATCCCAACTACGTCTGAGCCTGAATGGCCTATTCAGGCTCCCAATTCTATTGATATCACTTCAGTCGGCTCGGATGACCTCCCACCCTCTCAAATCAACGCAATTTGTATCACCACTAGAACACGATGGTATGATAATCCATCATCTCCTGCTACTTCTCGACCATGAGTCATTATTTCCATCTACCCCGAAGGAGCTCCTCCTTCCTCATCGGCCCCGAGACCTCAGGTCTCTATTCGTGCTTCACCTCGGGCTCAGATTCCGTGTCAGTTGAGGAGAGTGTTATGAAACAACTCACCCATGCTCCTGTCAAAATGTCTCTTTTTGACCTCATTCAGTCATCTCCTCAGCATCACTCAGGCTGATTGATAGTTTATGCCACATCATGGTGAATTCAGATGAGCCTCAACCTTTCGAGATGGTCATTGGGTTGAATAGATCTTCAACTACCATCTCCTTTGAGGATTCTAAAATTCCTCCCCTTTCTTCTAAGGATTTGGAGGCTCCTCTCTTTATCACAGTTCAAATCAATAGCACTACGTTAAAATGTACTATGATCGATAGTGGTGCTGCACTCAACGTCATCTCCTCCCACACCTTTGAGCAACTTAAGTTTCCAAAGAACGTAGTATCACCTCCACCTTTCACTCTTCGATCATTTAACGATCAGTTGGTGGTTACCTTAGGAACTATGGTCCTACCCATTTGGGTAGGCAAGAAACTTCTTCACGAGATTTTTACATTGTTGAAGGAAATTTCCACTACAATATGATCCTCGGACGCTCTGGATCCACACAATGCATTGCATCCCATCAACCCTCCATCGATGCATAAAATATTAGTATGAGGGAAAAATCTATACTCATCCAAGAGACCCTTTTCCATCCGCAGTGTGACATGACCATAGGGCTATCCCTCGAAGGAGAACATTTGATTCTCTGACGAGGCTTCATCTTCTTCCATACCTATAAAAAAACTACCAGATCTACAAAATTTGGAAGATACATTGCAATTTTTCTCGCTAGGGGAGCTTCCCTTCTCTCTTTCGATGCCCATCTCAAACCTACATGAGTATGGTAGGCCAGAAAAACAACCTGAATATCAACCAGGTCTCGGCCGCATTATCACCATTGGTCTACCCAATCGATAGACCAACTTCATCTACGGTGGTCTTGATACACCTCACTTTCATCCAGACTCTCCTCCTAGGGCCAAACCCTATTCTGCAGGGTTTGATCATCTACATAATCCCGCGTTTGCAAAGACTTACCTATATCGATGCGCGTGGAAGGGCTTTGGCCTAGGAAAGTATGAACAGGGTGTGCATGACCTCGCATCCATTCCAACTCTTAAACCACATCAAAAATTTGGTTTAGGATTCAAACCTCCCTCGAAAGCCACCATCACCATTCTCTCTGAGCCTCTTTCCATTGAGGAACCATCTTCTCCCGTCATGTCTGAAGCATCGCTTGATGTAGATGACACCATTTCCATCCCGTCTAATTTTTTTTTAGTCAATTCCATTTCCTTAGGTCCACTGACCTATAAAACTAATGGCAAGGTCACTTCCATACCATTAGTCTACCCCGAAATAGTCGGAGATGATTCTCCTACCATCAGTACTATCCACTATTCTGATGATGATTCTTGTCCTTACTTATCTAGGGGCAGAGGATTCTTATCTTCCTAAAACCATTCCTTCTGACACATCTATGCTTCTCAATGAAGCCACCGTCGACCTTAATATAGGGACTTCTGAAGACCCTCGCATCATTAAGGTCAGCCAATCTCTTAACCCACAAGAGTTAGGAGACTTCACCGCCTTTCTTTCCAACTATCACCAAGCTTTTGCTTGGTCATATGAAGATATGTCGGGCCTCGATCCTAACATCGTGGTCCACAATATCATCATTCTTCCAGACATCAAACCAGTTAAACAAAAACTACATAAGATGCATCCTCGTGTAGCTCTCCTCGTTAAAGAAGAGTTGCAGCGCTTGCTTTCAGCCGACTTCATCCAACCCATTGACTATCCACAATGGGTTTCAAATATAGTACCAATAACCAAAGCCACTAGGAAAATTTGAATCTACACCGACTTTGGGATCTCAATCTCACTTGCCCGAAAGACGATTTCCCTCTACCTAATATCGACCAACTCGTGGACTTAACTGCAGGCCACGAGATGCTTTCTCTTATGGATGGTTTCTCTGGGTATAATCAAATTCTCATCACACCAGAGGATCAGCATAAGACTTCCTTCATAACCCCTTGGGGAACTTTCTATTATCGTCGTCATGCCCTTCGGTCTTAAGAACGCAGGGGCAACTTATCAATGTGTGATGACCTACATCTTCCATGACCTCTTACACAAAACTATAGAAGATTACATCGATGACATCCTTGGTAAATCCAAACACCATCAGGATCATCTTCTCATCCTTGCACCTCTCTTTGAGAGACTCATTCATTTCTGTCTTCACCTAAATCTATCTAAATGTGTATTTGGTGTTCTCACTAGTAAAATCTTAGGGTTTATCATTTCTATCAGGGGTATTGAGGTCGATCCCACAAAAATAAAGGCTATCATCGAGATGCCTCCTCCTTCCAACTTAAAATAGCTTCGTGGTCTTCAAGGATGCCTTTAATTAGTGCATCACTTTATCTCGTAGCTTTCAGACCATTGTCAACCTTTTCATCACCTCCTCTGTAAAAACATTCATTTTGAATGGGATGAGCATTGTCAAAAATCCTTTGATGATCTCAAGGCTTATCTTCTTTCTCCACCTGTGCTCACTCCTCCACGTGAGGGGGAGCCATTCTATCTTTTATATTTCTGTGACTAACCATGCTCTGGGAGCCATGATCTCGCATCGAGATGCTAATGGTAAGGAATAGGTTGTTTATTATATCAGTCACACTCTTCACGAGTATGAAACTCACTATTCCGAAGCTGAAAAGTTGTGTTGTGCTCTCTTCTTCACAACTTCTAAGCTTCATCATTATCTCCTTAATCATAAAACTTACATTGTTATGAGTGTCAATCCGCTCAAGACAATGCATGCAAAACCATATCACAATGATCGCATCACTCATTGGCTCATGCTCATGACAAAATTTGACCTCGAGTTCATCTCACAAAAATCCATCAAGGGCCAGGTTATTGCTGATCAATTAGCTGATGCCCCTCTTCGGAAAATCAAGTCCCTCTTGCTCAATTCCCAGATGAATCCATCTAACAAATTGATTTTGGTCTATCTCCATTTAAATTTAAACTCTTCTTTGATGGGTCCAAGTGTCAGCAAGGGGGAGGAGCAGGTTTCATTATGATTCCTCCTTGGGGTACACCTATCCCCATCGCACACAAGCTTAACTTTGAATGTACCAATAATATGGCGAATATGAAGCCCTCATCTTAGGTCTTCAAAACACCATTAATCTCGGCGCTCACCATATCGACATCTTGGTGACTCTGAGCTCATCGTTAATCAAATCACTGGTGTCTATTAGTGCAAAAATGATATCCTTCAAAAATATCATGATATCATCCTCTTTCAACTTCAATATTTTGATAAATTTACTATCAGGCTATTCCTCACACTGCAAAACCAAGCCATAGATACGATGGATTCTTTAGCCTCACTTATTCCTCCATTCACTGAGGATTCATGACTTTACGTGGTTGTTCAGCATCTAGACCGACCATCTCATCTCAAGAAGCAGTTGCCTTCAATCAACACCATCATGACTGATACTCAAGATGAGTGGTATCAACACATTTTGATTATCTATCTTACTCAGTTCTTCCTCTAGATTTGACTGCCAATGGCAGAATATCTTTCATCCAATGCGTGTAAACCACTATACTATTTTGGGTGGAATCCTTTACAAACGTGGCTTTGATGGTATTTTTCTTCGATGCCTCAAAACCTCTGAATCATCTAAAGCCATTCAGGAGGTCCATAATGGTATCTATGGTGGACACTTTGGTGGTTTGGCCATGGCTAAGTGCATCCTATGTTTAGGTTACTATTGGCCTTTTATTAATCAAGACTATTGTGAGTATGTCAAGAAATGCGTCAAGTGTCAACAACACGCTAATCTTACACATATCCCTAGTCAGGATTTGCAACCTGTAACGGATTTGTGGCCTTTTTCACAATGGGGTCTTGATCTCATTGGTCTCATCAATCCTCGCTCTTCACAGTGTCATCACTCTATCATTACTGCCACAAAATACTTCACTAAATGGGTGGAGGCTATTCCTCTTTCATCAACCAAAGCTAAACCTATTGTTGATTTTGTCTATCAACACATCATTTGTCACTTTGGTGTTCCTCATAAACTCGTTACGGACAACATGGAAAGTCTTTCAAAAACAAATATTTGAAGAAACTTTGTGACGCTTTCAATATTAAGCTCAAATTTTCTTCTCCATACTATCCCCAAGCTAATGGCCAAGCCGAAGCTTCTAATAAAACTTTACGTAATATCCTCGTGAAAGTAACTAGTCGAGTTGGTAGGGATTGGCACTTACACATCCCTTTTGCTCTCTGGGCTTATCGGACTAGCATTCGTACCCCTACCGGTGCTACTCCCTTCTCTCTCGTCTATGGGTCTGAGGTTGTCCTTCCTTTGGAAGTCCATATTCCTTCTCTTTGCGTCTCTCTCAGAGAGTTGGTCTCTGATGAAGACTATCATCAAAACCATCTGGCATAACTTGAGTTGTTAGATGAACATCATCTCAATGCTCTTGAGCATCATCAAGTCTATCTTGAGCGTGTCAAATGTGCTTATAACAAGCACTTGCAGTAGCGTGACTTCAAAATTGGTGATCTTGTTCTTAAAGAAAACCAAAATGTCACTACACTGGAATGGAGTCAATGTGGTAAGTTTGCTCCTAACTAGATTGGACCATACGTTATCACTCATAAGTATGGGTCCAGGGCTTATCACCTATCTTCCATGGATGGTATACCTAAAGTGGAACCTCTTAATGCATTGCATCTAAGGCCCTTCTATTGTTAAACTTTATCTTACATGATCTTAGTCACAAAATAGATCTTTCATCCATTTGCAACCAGTCATGCATTTCGTAGTGATTTGGAACTATGTGGTTCTCCACGTTATTTCTTTCTATACCTTAAATGTGAGTACTTGCATCTCTACTCATGGCATTTTCCTTATGGATTTATTCCTCCTCATGGTAGGAACACCTTAATCACTACTTCACCTATCCTAGGTGTCTATCTTAATCAAATCCACTTGGGGCATGAGTACATGCTTGTATACATTTTCTTCCCCTCTATCTGATCTACCTAGTCTAAACTCAACTTCTTCCAAAGCTAAAAAAAAAAATGCTATCCTAATCCCAAAAGATAGACTGATCCCTCAAAGACAACTATCTATGCCTTATCAAATAAATAAAAATGTAGACCATTCCCTCGAAGGATGGCTACCATCAAAATCAAAATACAGACCACTCCCTTGAAGGATGGCTATTTGTTTCATGGCATTTCCAAGATTCTCGTATTGATCAGCCTTGGCAGCAACAAACTTCCCGTATCGACCAGTTTGTTCACTTTTTAGCATCTCTGAAAGACTTCCGTATCGATCAGTCTTTCCATATCTAGCAAACTTCCCGCATTGATCAGTTTTTTTTTGATTAAAAAATAAAAACAAAAAAAAAATCATGAAGTTGGGGTATAAGACCTTTTCGATCATATGGAAACCCTATTTTTTCCCATATGAGTGCGTATTCAGTCCTTCGTGTGTTTTGACGAGATACATACTTATCTCTCGTTCCATCTACCTCCTAGATCTGGTTTGTGACTAAATAGTGTCAGGTTCATTTTATCCGTGTCTATGGCCTTATGTGCATCATCTTTCGGTTTACCATCAAGGTCTCTAGTTATGGTCGGTTAGGGGTCTAACTTATCGTTCATTCTCCTATCTAGGTGTAGTGCTTTTTATTTCTAAGGGATAAGATCATTACATCACTTTCTTTTTATCAAATCAAATAGACATTACCCATGTTTATTTGTTGTTCATCCAATTAAATTGACATCTTAACATGTTAATTTAATCAATCATTCATCTATGTCAAATCAAAACTAAATCACATCTATAATCCATCTATCATCTATAATCTATCTATCACATCTATAACATCTATCTCTCTCAGCATGTCATGCGGTTGCCTTCTCCTGTGCTCTCACCTGGGGCACCTTTGTCTTGTGACTTCACTGAGTCTCTCATGTGTGCCACCCATAGCACACTTGTCATGCCTAGTTTCTAGCAGCATGTCTATTGCAAAAGTCCACTGTTGTGGCCATATTTCGATTCTCGTTGTGGGTCGCGTCTCGACGGCCCTCCTTTTGAGTTCGTCATTTCATCCTTTTTGCCTAGCGTTGATGCTTGGCTTGTTTATCTAATCATCGTTATGACCTTACTTTTTCCTTTTGGTGCATATTTTTGGTGTTATCACCCATTCGAGTTTCTCCCTATACATGGATAAGTCGTGTTTGTTGCAACCTAAAGATAGCGGGTCTCAGTTCCAGAGGTACTAAGGTCATCTCGTGCTCAAGACCATTTAGTTGTCCTTACCATTGTGTCACTCTTTGGTTATTACTATTTTATAGTCACCTTTTACTCACAAGTCTGTAGCTACTAACGTTGCTCTCTACATGAGACCGTCTAGTCTGCACCCTACCAATGTGAGTTCCTTAGGTCACTGCATTTTTTATTTTTTACATGTGTCATCAATGGTCAGATTTACTCAAGCATCTTGCTGGGGCATCATCCATTCTACTCTTTCTCATCTATCTCTTTCAAACTTAGGATCGGTTGGCTCTTTTGGGGCCACCCCATCCCTAGTTTGAGGGGGAGCACATCATCAGTATTCTTCCCTTCTTCCAACTCCTTGTTTTTGTCTTGCAGCATTGCTTATCACAAGTTACTCGACAAAAAGGGGAAAATGTAGACACCTAAAATTGGTTACACAATTTAGTGTCCCCCGTGTTCACTTACCTATTCTATTCTCGGGCAACCCAATGCACTTTTATATCACTACTTCTCTCTTAGGATATTAATTAATTATCTAATTAAAATACCTATCCTAAGTTTATTCCACCCCATTATATTTCACCCATGGATAATTAAACATTAACCATGTAATTATACCTTTTTTACCATTATTCCAACTACTTTCATCACATATCATTTCCCAACCTCCCGTATCATTATTCTTCATCCATCCCACCTTTTTCTCCTCTCCTAAACATGTGTAGTGGTTTTTACCCATATTTGAGTGGGAGGGATAAGTTTCTTATCCCCACAACTCATTTCTTTGCCTCTTTGAGAGACTGTTCCCCGATCGGCGTCGATTGATCTTCGTTTGACACCGATTCTTGAACGGCACCAATTTTATCTCTCGTCGACACCGATTATAAATACATGACCGAGTTCTTCTCTGGTTAGATTCAAAAGAGTTGGTCACCTAGAGATTTTTTTTTAGCAATTAAAGAGATTATCAAAGAGAGAGAGAGAGTGAGTTTTGTGCATTTTAATCCCCGAGAGGCGTATTACTATTTCTGCGTGTGTAACTATAGAAACTTTGCTGAAATTCCTCAAGCTTCCGGTATCCCCAATTTTTCCTTCACCAAGGTAGAACTCTATCCACATGTCTACAACTCTTGTGGGTCTCGGCTCCTCCCTTCATTAATAATCAATCATCAAGTAAGCATTTTCCGGTATTACCCTTCGTGGATTTCGTAATTTACTTTTGGCCGACGCAACCCGTCCCTGCGATTTGCTGCCCGATTAATATTCCATCGACGTTGATTTTTCCATCAATGCCAATCACTATCGATAGATGCCGACCAACTGATAGAAAAGTACATAATTCAAGTAACATAATTTCAGTTCTGTTTTTACAGTTTCCTTCTTTCTTTCAGTTTATTGTTGTTTTTACATTCTATTTGCAACTCAAAATTAGAAAATATAAACATTTGCTTACATCTTTTATCATGTATGCCTTTATCCTTAAGTGAGAACGTGAACTGACATCCACTTAGGAAGCTCATCGCTTCTCGAACCCGCTTTTCGGGCAGTTCACTCTTTTATCTTCTAACATTGTATTTTTCGTTAAGCATTTGTGCATTATAGGGTTCTTGGATCTACTCCATGTGATTTTTCATATGCGCCGCCTTAACTTAATCGACATTTATTTATATCTGTGAATCTTTTCCAATCAATCGTATCAACATTATTTGAGTTTTTCTAGGGTTTTGTGTTTATTTTGGTTCATTGACTTGGACAGTAATAAGTATGGAAATTCTTGATCAACAATAGATAAGTATCAAAGTGAATTTTCATAGTCTTTCAAGATCTAGGAAGTTTGGTGTTGCGGTGATTCATGATGGTGGAGGATTTGGAATAGTGATGTTTAATTTGGTGTGATGTGACAAACTTGTAATTGTGATCATGTGAAAACACATGTTGTGTTTACCATTTCACGTGGACTAGTTTTGATGTTGATGTGTCTCGTGATGAGATTACACTATGTCACCTTCATGAATTCAATGTAATAACAATTGTGTTACCACATTATTGTGTGAAAATAATGTTATTGTGAATTGCCAAAGTTTGGTGATATTTCATCGTCTTGTGATGTTGTATGTGTATCAATGTATTATTTGAAAAAATGTTCTATCTTGATAAATTGTATCATATTGTTTTTTTCCACCATATTATGATGTATCATGATTTATGTCACCATGTTGTTTTATAATTGTGTATATGTATTGACATTAATCACTATATTCATCATATATATGTATTCATGTGTTATGTGATAAAATGTGTGTCGTGAAATAGGGGCCTATGGTGATCATATGGCCCCTATCATATTGTAATTTCACCTTTGTGGATATTTTAGAAATTTTATATGTTGTAAGATGTGGAACATTGCTATGTTATACTAGATAATTTCACCTGTGGAAGGCATGAACCATGTTTCCATAAGGATGAGCCGAGTGTAAGTCTAGAAGTGGAATCTCATGTAGAATGAAAACCCACTTCTATGTTTCTTGTATACTTCGAGATTTCTCTATATATTTTAGATTCCCACCACATTAGGATCAAATTATACAAACTAGATTCTCTTCTCTCTCCTATATGCATTGATATGGAAAAACACGATGTGATACAAACTATGTGGATCCTCGTATGTGTGTTTTGGAGATATATGGATACATGAGTATTCTCAGTTATAAGTATCTTAGTAAGTTGAGGATTAATATACAAGTGCTAACAACTCGATGAGTATAATTTTGGTTGTCACTAAAAGATAATGTAGTGATCATAATGTGTTTTTTCTATACTTTTATTTTATTCGTAAGCTAACCATTTTCTCTTTTATTGTAAGAACTAACCGGTTAATTGATTGATGTATTCTTAATTTTTTTCCATTACTTGTTTTTTTATCCATTAATTTTTCTTATTTTGGAATTTACTTTTCATTTTAATAGTTTTCTATCCTTTTCCAATAATTGGAATTGTTGTCACTTCCAATTTGAAACTTATTGTGATGATTGTTCTAATATTGTGACGTTATAATATAGGGTCATGGGATTCACCATGCTTGGGTTAGCCCTATGGAACCACTTTGTTGTATAGGCATTCACCCCATGTGGGTCATGCGATTGTGTATATTTAGAACTACAAGAGACTACATCTCTAGCCACACTATGTTGAATCTAAGGTATAAGGAATCCATAATTTACCTCGATGTTTTAATGTTTTTATAGTATTTTAAAATAATTATTTACTATACATATTTTAAAATATTTTTTCCACAAAGTGGGACACAATTATATCTGTTGAAGCTATGCCACTTGGGTGGAGTTGATAGGGCTTTATGTGCTTAGGTCCATAGGATGAACCGATCTCATTGAATGGAGAAACAAGGTGATGGGGTTTTTGGTGAGTGAGCCAACCTTGTTTTGGGACTATAATTCTTATGTTTAGGTGACACATATCTTTGGTGAGTTACCCTACCTCATTTAGGCACTATGATTCTTATATTCGGGAGGCAAATCTCTTTGGTCGGTGACTCAACTCGGTTTTTGCACTATTATTATTATGTTCAAGTGGTGGGGTTATTTGGTGAGTGACCCGACCTAGTTTTGGCACTATGATTCTTATATTTAGGTGTTGAGGATCTACGGTAAGTGAACAACCTTGGTTTGGGCACTATGATTATTTTCTATATTACGAGGAATATAGAGGTGTTTTGGGATGCTTATAGAGAATTAGGAGGCATATAGAGTTGGTATGTATGATTTATGAGTTACTCTTGTGACTCCTATTATGTATTTTGAAAAAATACTTTTCTTGTAAAAAAATCATATTGAACCATACCCTCCATGAGCAAAGGTGTGAAAATTATCCTTTTAAAAAACCCTTCAGAAATACTTGTATTTAATCATTCTTACCATGTCTTGCAAGATGAAAATAACCTCCTATAATTGAAAACCACTTATCAATCCTTATGTTGAAAATATTCTTGTCATGATAAAACAAATGAACATAACCATATATCATACTCTTTGCATTTTAGCTCTTGTATGTGTCATTTCACTCCTCTATGTATTACCACATGTACAAATCAAACTATCACCTCCAACCCTTTAACAAATTAAAAACATGAAAACTAGCAGATGAACGGACCTAGAACCTAAAAATTTATCTAAAATATCACTTTAATATCCTTTATGCTATATAAAAATCCTTAAAACCCCTTCTAATCCTGGAGATTATATCAAACTATGTGCTTAAAAATGAAAACTTGTTGACTTATGGTATTTGGTTACTTTTTTCGATGATGTTGGGAGGTAGATTTTATGTTTGGTACTTTGGGAGATATTAGTACTTGATATTTCTTGGATCATGGATCTTGTTTGGGAGTGATTGATGTTGATATGTCATATTGTGGTGCTTATGTTGATTGATGAGTCACTCGTGTGAGTCCTTTTGTTATGTACTGTTATGTTTGAGGATTGATGCTCCTCATTGATTATATGTGATACCTTGATCTTATCTTGGCATTGTGTGGATATAGTCATGATTTGAGTCATGTGAAAACCTATAACATATGTATTGTTGTAATGCCTTGATGTTATGTTAGTCATGTTGTTGCGTTTATTTTCTAATCCAAAGTGGAATGTCTCTGGGTACTATGATGTTTGAATATTCTTTCCTTCCCATGGTTGGGTTAGTAGTTTTATGTTGAGTTATAGTGTGTTATGTGAAGGTGGGCGGTGTTATGTTTTAGGGCTTAGTATGATGTTATGTTTTTGGTACCTTGTGGAAACAATGAAATTAAACTGTTAAATAATGAAAATACTATGAGCATTGAATAAAAGAAATTGTATAAAGGAAAAGAATAATTGATTAATACAATAAAAGAATAAATACCAATCATCATTAAATGTGATAGAAATTGATAAAAAAATTAAAAAATTGTTCCCTAAGGGATTCTCTTTAACGAAAGGGTTCTTTTTTATAATTGGTTTATAGGTGTGTGTTAAGTATTCTACACTCACATATTCTTCTAGTTTACTTGGATTTGTTTTACATTGAGGATACTACTCCTATAAGGGGAGCGAGATGTAGTGCCACCACCCTCATCGACCACCGACTATTCCTCCTTCTGAAATGAAAATTTAGAGTATATCGAATTAGATTAGGCCGGGAAAAGGCATTCGAAACTTTGAAAAAATGCAGATTGAAAAGTGTAAATGATGACTCCACCTCCGACAATGTACCCCCAAGCCATGTAAAATGGGTATATTCAAAATAGGGAAGGGACATCTAATCTTGCATAAATAAGGTTGTCATATTCTGTAGCTATAGACACACCGCTAGTAGAGGTCTACTAAAGTGGAATCTAAAACAAGAAACGTGAACCATCTTGCAAATGCCTAAAAAAATTCTAATTTATATAATTTCATGGTTGTAAGAATGCACAGTAATGGTTTTTTGAAGAGTGTTAGAATCTTTGAAGAAAAAGAAAGAAAAAAATTAAATCCAAAATATAGAACATTAGCCGTTGTCATCCTAGCCTCGGCATGCAGATTTGAATTAGGGCATGGGAATCTTCGTGGAGCATTATAGTTATGAGGCGAAATAAAGGGGAGAGAATAGAGATTTGTTATCTCTTATGATTTTTCTAAACAAAGGAACCATGTACAATATTTATAGGTACGTCATGTTGGTGCCATTTTTGAGCTTGCACCATGTTGCCCTAAATTTTCAAATTTGTATCTACTCAAAAATGTTTTATCCTTTGATTTGATGGTCTGTAATTCTTCCCCTCTAGTTGAAATGCTTTAAAAATGCTCACAAACTTCTTTTTCCCTAATTTGAAAGAATAATCCAAGTTTTCCCTTTTATGTGCCCTAGTTTTTCCAATTTTGCGGGCTATGTCATTTTTCCCTTTGCCAGATTGTGGAAAAATCGAAATTGATCAAATCATACTTGTTTGTATTTGAAAATCCAAATCCTAGATCGGGAATGTTGTAAAAACATGGTTCAGTTGATTTAAAATTGAAAAATCTGCCATCCTTGGTGAAAAAATTGAATTCTAGGGCATCCTTTGAATTTTTACATTTTGATGGTCATACGGGCGTCATTTTCCGTCAAATTCATCCTCATAAGGTATTGGCAACGTGGCAGGTTTTCATTGGCCGAGGTGTGGTGGGAAATGTTTCTAACTTGTCATTTTTTTATTTTTGGCAAAGTGGCAAATTTGGCTCCATGGCTCCACCTTTTTCAAAGTTGCCTACGTGGCATGTTCTTATTGGCTAAGGAGAGGCAGGGGAGTCGAATCTCCTTTGAAAATTTTGGCTTTATTTTGCAAAATTTCCTAAGTCAAAATTTTGCCCAAATCCCTGCAGCCAACCAAAAGAGGACACATGTCCTAAAAGTTTCAAAATGGAGGAGCAGGCAGATTGGGGACTTAGAGTTTTAACTCTATTTTCCAAAAATTGCAAAAATCATTTCTAGCCCCGCTCCAATCAGAGGAGGCCACGTGGCAGTTTCTTGGGCAGAAGGGATGCGGGTGGTAGAGAAATTTTGTGGTTTTTTGTGTTTTTGGGATCAAATGGCTAAGGTAAAATTTTTGGCCCGAAATCCCTTGGCCAATCACAGGTGGACACGTGTCCAGGAAAAGTCAATATGAGGGGGTGGAGGTTTTGGTGACTTTGAAAATTTTAAAGTCAAAATTTGGGCCTAAGATCCACAACAAATCAGGAAAGGACACGTGTCCAAAAAGGTAAAAAATGGAAGAAGGGGCCAAAGGAAAATTTTATGACTTTTTGCCTTTGTTGTCTAAAAGGTGAAAAATGAAAAATGGCTCCGCTCCAATCCAAGGGAGACACATGTCCAAGAGGGAAAAAAATGGAAGAAGGGGCTGATGGAGGACTTGATGAATTTTTGGCTCTTTGGGTGAAAAAGAGAAATTGTTATGATGAAGCCCGCATTTCCGAAAAAGGCTAAGTTTTTGTGCTAAATGGAGAATCAGAATTTTGGAGGTTTTTGCCTTTGGAGGCAAAAATCTCAAAATAGAAAAGGGCCCGCATTCCTACTAGGAAAGAAATTTTTATGTTAAGGGGACAAATGGAGCTTCGGGGGTCATTAAGGTTTTTTGCCTTTTTGGCAAAGTGGTTTAAAGTGAAATTTTGGAGCGTGGCCCCAACAAGGAAGAAGTTTTTGGTTTGTGTGGGAACGCGGGCCTTTAGAGGTAAAAAGGAAATTTTGCCTTTTTGGAAAAATAAGTTAAAATTATGAAAAGGAAGCATGCCTCTGTGACCAATCCAAGTGAGACACGTGTCACATTTTAAGGGTCAAAGGGGGCACGGGTCAATGGTGAAGTTTGTGAATTTTCAAAAATTTGCAAGGGAGGTTTGAAGGAAGAAAGGGAGACTTGGACCCACAACGAAGAGGAGAGCGCCACATGGCGGGGATAATTTCAAGGTATGGACCCACAGAGGTTTTTGGGAAAATTTTCCTTTTTCCAAAAAGGAGTAAAATATGCAGAATTGATCCGCAATTCCACTGGGGCCACATATGGACACGTGGTAGGTCTAGGAAGGAGGCGGGGACAAAATGAATTTTTTTCCAAATTTTCAAAAGGTCATAAAGTAAATGTTTTAAAACTGGGCCTCGATCCAACTATTTTTTTCCTCATGTCCGGCCTTATTCAAAAAAATTAAAAAGGTAAGTCAAGCTTATTTCTAAGTCTCGCATCTTCCACATGGAGTGCCAGGATTAAAAGATGGATAAGATCGATTATTGTTGTGTATCCATTTGTTTTGATTGCCATAGGAGCTTCGGGAAGCTTGGAATCATGATTTTTGCATCAAAATTCATCAAATTTATAGTGATTTTGTCTCGTCTTGGCCTTTCAGGATCATTGGCATCACTTTCATGGCTTAATTCTTTGATCTGAGGTGATTTTGAAATAAATTTTTCCCTAATCTATCTAAAAATGTTAAATGACAAAATCAAAAGATACAAAGGTAATTTAAAAAGGTCATTAGGTGAAAATGATGAGTAAAAGGTGTTTTCATGCCTCAATGATGAAAAACATGCCTCCAGGATGGATAATGATCTAGATATTTGTAATGATTTAATCTTTTTGGGCACACCGACAACCTGTGAATGTTTTTCTGTTTGATGTCATTTTCATTGAATCATGAGGATTGTTTTGTAACAAACTTGATCCCATGGCATATTCTTTGCTTGGGAAAGAAGGCTCCAATGTGGCATGAGGTATATAATGCATTTTGGAGAAATTGTAAAGGGGGAAAAAACTTAGAATTTCATGGGAAAATCTGGGAAGAAGCCCATTCTCTGAGAAACCGCCTGAGAACCATTTCTAATTCCCTTTTTGCATCATATTTTTATCATGTTGAGTTGGTTTCAGTTGTAAATCCATCAACAAGCTCTGAGATTGTTCTTATAACATTCCCCATTGATAGATTTGATCATTTCTGGATTATTTTATGTTGTCCCTTAGCAAAATTTACATATACTTATGTTTCAAAATGTTTTCAATTTGTGTTTCTTCCTCCTATTGTAGTCTTCTGTTTAAAATATCTCTTGATCATACATGGAATCATTTCTTGTTGATAGTTTAGTAGCATTTGGAATCTCACATTCGAAGATATTTCATCCGATAAAGAGATAAATATATTTAAAATCACTTTACCTTCCTTGAATTCGAGATTGTTTGTAAGTTACCTTTGGGTGCACCTTAGGTCATGATAAAATAGAGATTTATGGATACTTTGTTGGTTCATCCGCAAGATTTTATGGCGGGTTGTCAAATATTATGTGGAAGAGTGCATATTTGGGCCTCCATTTTTGCACATATCCTGGTTGAAGGAGTACCTTGACCCCTTTGAAGCATTCTACGGTTTAGGTGTTACAAATTTCTTACAAAGGTCCTCAAATAATTTGGTGATTTTTGGTTAGTCTTATCTAAAATCTCCCACCAAAATTTCATTCGAGAATAACTAATCCTACCCATACTACCCCGCATTGCATTGTGTGTCAAAGAATTATACAATCCATTTACAAAAATGCACAAAGCAAATCAGATCATACCATGTCTCTAAGCAGCCTTAGCCTTGTCTTGAAAGCATTTCCATCATTTACTAGTGACATCTCTGTTGAGTTTAAATAATGGAAAACTCGATCATGTTTTCCCAAGGCCATCTTCATACAATATGCATAGTATAAGGATATCTCCACCTCCTTCACAAATCGAGGTTGCAATATAGGTTATCGACCATGGTTGAAAGGCACAATGTAAAATAGTGAGGATTAGATCAAAATCCTTTCAAGATGCTACCCACTTCTTCAAATCCCGAATGCTAACAAGTCGATAAATTGCTTCCCCTGCTACATAAAATGACATATAAATCATTTATCCGCCTCGAGTGTCTTGTGAAATACATGATGTCGCTCAAGTTGTGAAGGAGATTAAATCTTGGTACCAACACGTGAATAAACAAGAACCCCCTAAATGGATGGAGAAGTTACAAACAAGAAGGAGAGAATAATGGAATAGATAGGAACTAGTCTAATAATAAAAATTAAGTACGTAGACTATGCTAACATTCCCCCCTTATTACATTATTCTTGCAAATGTGACCTCTGAAGAGATCAAATTTAACTTTTCCAAGAGCCTTGGTGAGAATATCAGCTACTTGTGCTTTTGTAGGACAAAGTACTGGAGCTGAATATGATGGTTCAAGATGTGCTCTCGAATGAAATGACAATCAATTTCAATATGTTTCGTTTGTTCATGAAATACTAGATTTTGCACGAGCTTCAACACACTTTGATTATCGTAATAGAGAACAGGTGACTTTTTTTCAGAATTCCCATGTCATCCAAAATGTGACATAACCATATCACTTTGCACACAGCTCCTCATGTGGCGTGATATTCTACCTCTGTGGATGAGATAGAAACAACATTCTTCTTCTTGCTTATCCACGAGATGGGTCCAAATCCGAGATGAAATATGTATCCTGTAGTTGACTTCCTATCATCAACAGATCCGGTGTGGTCTGATTCGACGTATCCCTATAAGAAGAATTGATCATTCTTCTTATATTCTAGACCATAATCAAATGTTCCTTGGACATATCTCAATACATGCTTTGTTGTTGTCTAGTGACATTGCTTTGGCTCCTGCATGAACCTGGAAAGATAGTTGACGGAAAAGCATAGATCTGGTCTGGTATATGTCAAGTAGATGAGACCTCCAATAAGTTTCCTATAGAGTGTAGCATCTACTTGAGGTGAGTCCTGAAATCTTGAAAGTTGCAAGCCTTTTTTCATGGGAGTGGATATAGGTTTTTAATCAGACATTTTGTACTTTTCTAGGGGTGTCTTGGCATACTTTATCTAGGAGGAAAAATGTGATGCTCCTTTTGCCATATTTCTAAGCCAAGACAATAATGTAGTAGCCCCAAATCTGTCATGTCAGAGGTTCTTTTGAGATAATTCTTCACAATATCAACCTGATCTTCTATACTACCAGTGATCACAAGATCATCTACATATACAACAAGAATGACAATTTCCTTGCCTACCTTCTTTATATAAAAATTTGAATATGAGGGGCTATGAGTGAACCCATGCTACAAAAGGTGATCGTTGATCTTTATATACCATGCCCTTGGAGCTTGTTTCAGTCCATATAGTGATTTGATGAGACAACATACCTTCTTAGGATGCTCTTCATTAAAAAATCCTTCAGGTTGGGTCATGTATACTTCTTCTTTCAGATCACCATTTAGGAAAGCACTCTTGACGTCCATTTATTGAAGTCTCCATCCTTTTTGTGCTTCCAGTGCACAAATAAATCTAATGGTCTTGATCTTCACACTGGGTGCAAAGGTTTCTTCATAGTCGATGCCCTCTTTCTAAGCATATCCTTTTTCTACAAGACATGCTTTATGTTTTTTGATGGATCCATCGGCCTTATATTTTTTTCTTGAAAACCCATTTGCAGCTTATGGGTTTATTTCCTGTAGGCAGATCGACAAGTTCCCATTCCGATTTTCATAAGTGATTCATACTGTATCCATGTCTTCCTTCCACTCATGTTGATCGAGTGCTTCATGAACATTTTTTCTGCTCTTGAGCTATTAATCAATGAACTCATTAGTGCAAATTTTACCTCATTTCTTGTATGAATCCTTTTTTACTCCGGATGATGTATCTGGGAGTTGTTGCAAATGTGAGTCCTTGATGGTGCTTTGTACCCACTTCGGACAAGAACTTGGCTACTTTTGAGAAGAACTATGTCGTTGCCATGTGGATTGATGTGGAGTCACATTCTCTAGTTCTCCAAGGTCAACAAATAGCTCTCCCAAAGAACATTTATTTTCTCTGAGTAGTCTCCTCTAGTTGTTCATCTGATTCAGAGACTAGTCGGTGAGAGGTGGTTGGTAATGGTTCTTCTGATGTCACTATAGAGTCAAAGGATGACTCGTCACAAACCATGTCCCGACTCTCATATATTTTCTTTGTCTCAGGATCCATGAGACGATATGCCTTCGAGGTAGTGTTGTAGCCAAGTAGGATACATGGGAGTGTCTTTGGCTCAACCTTCTTTCTCTTCTAAGCTAGGACATGCATGTATGCTATGTAGCCAAATACTCGTAAATGAGAAATTGATGGATTTCTACCACTCCATACCTCTTCTAGCATTTTATTTTGTAGAATCTTTGTTGGTTCCCTATTGAGAAGATATATAGTTGTCTATACTACTTCATCCCAATAGTGTTCCTCTAGCTTTGTTGTTGTTAGCATGTAGTGAGCCATCTCCATCACTGTGCGATTGCGTCGCTCAACAATGCCATTTTGTTGAGGTGTGTAGTGATCGTCAAAGTTCGCTTAATGCCTTGTTGGTTCAGAATTCCAAGAACTTATTTGATGTGAATTCCCCCTCGATCTGAGTGAAGTAGAAGAAGTGGTTATCCGGTCTCTTTCACAACACGATGATAGAAGTTCTGGAAATGTTGAAGAGCCTCACTTTTATTCTTCAGGAAAAACACCCACATCTTGTAGGAGTGGTCATCCACAAATAGTTGGAAGTACTTGTATCCTGAAAATGAAGTAGGTAGAGGGCCATTCAGATTGGTATGAACTACCTCCAGACGCTTCTTGGCATGGAAGGTGCTTTCTGAAATGGATCCTTGTGTTGTTTTCCTACAAGACAACTAGGGCACAAAGGCAAGGAACTAGACAATTTGGGTAGTCCATGAACCATTTCTTTTGAACTCATCTGATGCAATGAACTAGCTAACAAGTGTCCATATCTAAAATTCCAGAGTGCAATAGATTGTATTGTTGATGCAGATAAAGTTATTACAAAAGATGAAACAATATCTAAAGAAAATAACTTATCTTTTAGAAATGCTCTAGCAATAATCTTACCTTGTCGTGAGATCAAACATGATTTGATGCCATTTTGGACAAGAAATTCTACCTTTAGGTGATGATTCAATAGCTAAGTCACTGACAGGAGGTTACTAGTCAATCTAGGAACATATAGTACCTTTGTAAGCGTACATTTTCATGGTCCCAGAGGAATGGTGACTTTTCCTATTCCTTCTACAATGTACTCTTTTTTCATCGGCTATCCGAACCCGATCACTAGTGGGTTGTTTGTCTAGTGAATCAAATAGTGCCTTGTCACCTGACATGTGCTTACTTGCAGACCGAGGTCTATCAGCCAGACTCTCTTCATGGGCTGTGAATTTTGAGAGATGAGCACAAGGTTCTTACCAGAATGGGCTCCTTCTGAGGTCTCCTCATCAGATTCATTATCTTGTTGGGCTGCGAGATGTCCCTTGTGCTTTCTCCAGTGGGGACATCGTTTGGAATTTTGAAAATCTTCATGCCCTGATGTGCTTGTTTGACTTGAAGACCCTTATTTCAAGCTATTGTACTAGCAATGATCTATGTCATGAGTGTTGGATCTGCAAATGTGACACCACCTCTTTGACTTTTGATCTTTTTGTTGTTGTTTTGGTTGCGCTTGATTTGTCTTCTTTGGGGGACCCTTTCAATTCTTCTGGCCACAATATGGCTTTGAGAATAGGGCTTTATCCTGAGACTCCTCTTGGGATGAATTGATGGCCTCTTCCTACTACAAAAATTCACAAGTTCTTTGAATTCCATTATTTGTTTAGATACATTCAATGTCGTAATGAACACTTGAAATTGAGAAGGGATTTCTCTCAAGGTGATCGGATACAATAATTTTTTCATCCACTGTTTACATTGAGTGCTAATAACTCGATCACATCTTAGCCATGTGACATAAGAACTCCTCAAATTTCTCATTTGAACCCATAGAGAGGGTGTGCAGCTTTGACTGAAGATGGAGGATCTTAGTTTGATTTTTGGCTTCATAAATTGTTGCTAGCTTGTCCCAAGCCTCCTTTGGTTTCTCTCGCATTCGAACATGTGTTTTCACATCATCACTGATACTGAGCATTATCAGCATCAAGGATTTGGCACTAGCCATTTCATACTTTATTAATTCATCAGGGGCTATGGGAGCGGTCACAGATCCGGTC
The DNA here is from genome assembly GCA_018340775.1 of Taxus wallichiana var. yunnanensis. Classification (NCBI taxonomy): domain Eukaryota; kingdom Viridiplantae; phylum Streptophyta; class Pinopsida; order Cupressales; family Taxaceae; genus Taxus; species Taxus wallichiana. The sequence goes on along the minus strand of CM031237.1, from coordinate 664,660,293 downwards.
ACGATGCCCCATAATCCTTCAAACTGAAGGATTGTCCTCATTTTTGTTTTCTAGGCCATAAAATTGGGCCCTTTAAGTAACTAAGCATTGGAAAGAAGCAACTTGAGCAGACATTATAATAAAAAAATATTTATTTATTCAAGAGTTATTACAACTTTTACTCACTAATGAGAAGTACTGGCTCATAGATGCTCTTGATACTTGCATCATGCCGAGAGACGAGACGAAAATTGGTGAGGCATTCTTCTTTGTCTTCACATCGGCATTGTACCCATATTATAACTCTTCCCAAACTCGCTTTGATCGCGAGATGAAGTCAAAAATGAAATATTAAAGAAGTCCTCGTCAAACTAGCTTGTCGAAGACTAGATTGTCGGTGTTCCAAAGCTTGTTTAGCAAAGAAAATTAGAACCCAGAGCTCTTAGGAGCTTCTTCACGGTGTTCTCTAGCTGGTGAGTCAACATTACGGCTTTTAGTAGTCTCGATCATTTTGTTTATGCTTGACATTCAAGTGTTGCTTTGAGAGACTCCAAGTTTCTTCATCGGGCAATTTTTTAATTATTGTAAGAGACTGTCAGCTTTCATGAAGCCAAATTATCTTCTCTTCTATGTTTCACGTAGTGATGAATGGATTTTATGCAGAGAAGAATCACCTTTTTCACACAGCAAACTCTTGTCCTTTTCATGAAGCTTCAATGCTTTCCATGCAGTCTCTCCTTTCTTCACGTACAGGCAGATTGAGAGGCTTGTCTACCAGTCAAGTTTACGCAGGTGTAGAAGACTTCTTTGTCTTCACGCAGGCATAAAAGCTTCACGCACCAATATAATTTTAGCACAGCAAGAAGACTCCTTGTCTCCACATAGAAGAGTGATTTTCTTCCACCCACGTGTTGTTTTCCATGCTTGCTCCACATCAACAAATTCAATGTTTTTTATTGAGCTCCACGTTATTTGCTTGTAGGTTGTAGAGGAACTCCATGCAACAGAAGAGACAAATATTCTCCCTTCATGCAAAAATATTACCATGCATCTCCTCTCCACGCAGGCTGAAGGCTCCAATCACCACGCATCAGAAGAGTTTTTGTCTTTAGTGCAAGAGAAACAAAATATAATTTCCACACATGCTTTCAAATGACCAGGTGCGCTGATATTGGTACCACATAGAAGTTTTGACCATTCATCTCATTCCCACGCTTGATTTTTTTTAAAAAATGCAGATGCTGATCTAATCCTCTACAATTCTTCCACGCATAGGCAAGAGAATTTGGTGCTCTGATACCAAAGTGTGAGGTAGAAATAAAGGAGAGAGAATAGAGATTTGTTATCTCTTATTATTCTACTAAACAAAGGAACCACATACAATATTTATAGGTACATGAATAAACAAGAACCCCTAAATGGATGGAGAAGTTACAAACAAGAAGGAGAGAATAATGGAATAGATAGGAACTAGTCTAATAATAAAAATTAAGTACGTAGACTATGCTAACAATAGTTGTTTCCCAAATGAAACCAACGAGACATCTATGTGATAGGTTGAAATTTTTAACAAGCTCTCAACCTCTACTAAAATTTCAGCTTCGGGATTCAAGTACATCCATCCACCAAAGCATATTCAAAGGTGTTATAGTTGGCTTTTTTTAATTTTAAAGACCCAAGAAGACACTTTTGCAAAGATAAGGCAAGTAGAGTGCCCTATTAGGCTGAATTCTCGAATGACATGTGGCCCATAGAACATCCCCCCGATCAGGTAAGATTCATTTTCATTTAAATATTTAAGGATTTTGTAGTTCTTAGTCTACATGCGAAACATTTAGCGAACATAAGTCTTCATGACAGACTTTTCGACTTTTGGTATGTTTTGTACCTTTATAAACATGAATTTTCAATTTCATTGTTTTTCTAAAGCTAATAGCCGCAAACTCGTACACATTCATGAAATTCCACAAACTAACGAAATGTTGTGTTTAGAGTGTAGAATACATGTATTTTTTTTAAAAATGGCAAAAATATGGTATTTTTCTTAATTTTATTCATACATTGTTTCTTATGTTATAAAAGAGGAATGGCTTTCCCGAGTCATTTTTTTAAATGAAAATTTATTTTTTCACCATGAAATTTTAGACATATGTTTAAGATTTGAATTTTGAGGTTCTGTCAAATTTTCATATTTTTTTGACTTATATTTTTTAAATTAATTATTTAGTAAAAATATTTTCAAATAAATGGCGTACATATGTCTATGCCAATAAATTTTAAGATTTATATCGAAATTGATTTTTTTTCACATGTAAGAAGAAGAATTCAACAAATAGTAAGTTTAGTTTTTAAAAAAAAAATTATATATTTTGCTATTTTTCAAATTGGGTTGATTGTGTATGATTGATTGTCCTAAAATACCATATGTTAGCAAAATATAAAAAATAAATAGTAAAACACATTTTTAAAAAATGAAAATTATATTTTTATAAAGCTAATAAAATTCTTCATTTTGTGTTAAGATTTTGTAATTTTATTTGTTTGTTAACCCTAATTACGTGGTATATAAGTGGCACATTTTGGCATAAAATTAACCTCCAAATGGATTTTGCACCAAAATGTGCCACATAGGGGGGTTCACCAGAAGGGGGTTTGCGTGAACCCCCTTCGCCCGAACCCCCCTAAAACCTAAATTTGCTGCCCAAAACTATATAAATATCTACATATAACTCTCTTTCACAAAAATTATTTGAACCCAAAGGGGTTCACGCGAAGGGGTGTTCGCGTGAACCCCCATTCGCGCGAACAACTTTCTTTGGCGTACATGGTAGTTCGAGTGAAGAGGGTTCATACAAAAGGGGTGTTTGCATGAACACCCTTGATTTCCAATCCCACCCAACCTCTTACTCGTGTTTTTGGGACACGAAGTGGGACACAACATTGTGCTTTGACCCTTAGATTATTTTTTCATTTTTGTTAAATTAGTACATGTTGTGTGGGTTGGTTTGAGTTAGTAGGGGTGTGAGTTGGGCATGTTGAAGTGGCCTCTATCTCCAAACCTATGATATTTTTATGGGATTTGAACTTCCACCAAGAAATTTGGGGGTATTTCTTGCCATTTATTAGAGTTATAATGGTGTCGATAATTTATGTATACAAATGTGGAAGTTTAAATGTGACACGCAAACTATTTGATAAAATGTTTTAAAGTAATGTTGCCTCATCTCCTCAATTTATTATAAAGTAGAACTAAAGGGAAAGGTTATATGTGTAGGAAGATCTTGTAACACCTCCCGTAACCGGTTGTGTTACATAATGTTGTGATATTGAGATTGCTATTGGATGACATTGATATTGTATGACTTTAATAGATTGTAAAAATGTGGAATCATGCACTTGGCATGTGAGCTAGTTGAAAATTTTACTAAAAGAAATATGGTTTATTAAATAGATTCTTGACCATATAAGATCCATCTTTTTTTTTTTTTATGTTGGGAAGTTTTCATTTAAAATTAGGAAAGGTTTGAATGTCTAGGTAGCTCGTGATCTAGTCAAACACCTCTAATTTTATACCTCATCAAAAAATGGAATGGAATTATTCCTCTCCATATCTATTATCTTTTCATGTAATGTTGTCATTATAATATTTATAAGTGTTTTAATTAAAGGAATAAAATGTTGATTTATTTTATGTTGGTTTCAGATAAACCTTTAGCCGTAGAGCGTAGCATTTTCTAACTTGATAACATTACTAGAGTCTTGGAGATGATATATTAAAATAATAGACTATACACTCCATGATCTAGATTCATTTCGTTATGCATTACCTCACATTAAGAAATATTCAAATAAAGGTGACGTCTGCTTGTATACTTGAGAACTTGATTTGGATTTTCCATGAAAACTAAACCAAAGATAACTAAAAATTGTTTATCACCTCATAGCCTTTCCTTGTTATACAGAAAATGGTGATATGTATATGGTAAATTCACTATGATGGTTAGATAACATCCATTGCATGCCCATTTTATGGCCTACATAGCCTAATATGTGTAGGCATAAACCGCTTAAAAACAAATTTCCCTCTTGGATGATGCTTCCAAAATGCATTATGTGAGTTGGATTGTAATTCTATCAAGTCCCCTTTAGATCTTACTATATATGGGAATAGGTTGAAAGTATATGGAATTATTTTGGTCAACCATATACATTTTTTACAATGCCATTTTGTGGCTAGTTGAACTACATTGGACTATAATAAAGACTTTAAACTATAGTTTTTCATCTCGGAATTACACCTCCAAAATTCACATTGGACATATATTCTTGTCATCCTTAATTCTTGATTATTCTTAGTGAATAGCACGAGAGGTCATGAGAGACTTTCAAGTCTTTCACTTAGCATTCACCCCTTTTCAAATGTAGTTTTATAGCTTATTTTGGCTATTTGAGTTGTATTGTAGTTTATATCTTGGATAACCATTTTTACCATTTAGTAAATCGATTCAAAATAGAAATTTATTTTCTTTTTCAAAGACTCATGTTTTCACATAATTTACCTATCTATGTTAATGGTATTGTTGATGCGTAATCACAACACCCCTCATCTATTTTACAATTCAAAGCATTGTTACGATTAGTGTGATTGTATAACATAGAGATTTTCTAAAAGTGTGGAACTTTGCAATTAGGAAAGATAACAGGATGAAGGCTAATTCCTATTCCTCTATTTTGATGTACACATTCAAATTGTAGAGGATCTACTCTAAAATATACTCTAACTTGCCAAGGAGACAAGGGTTAAGAAGATTACAAGAAATTAAACCTAAACTAACAAAGGTGATGCACCAAAAGGAATGTTGAACACCTACTTTGCATGGAGATGGAACCCACAATTAGATGAAGGAGGATGAAAACACACCAAAGATCAATCCACTGATAAGAATCCATTAACCATTAAACACAAACCATAAAAATATAATATAATAACCCTGCATAGATAACCAAGATTGCAATGAGAGATCAGATGAAGGAAATGAACACAAGAGAGGGTTGAAATCATCCACATACCTATATTTATTGTTGCACCAATTTGATACAAGGTGCATTATAATGGACAAGAGGTAAAAATTTAATTTTACACTTTAGATGGGAGGTTTGAACTCCAAACCTCCATAGCATAACTACATGTTAGACGTCCCTTTTAAATACCCGAGTATCCATTGGACAATTTTCTAATGCTCTTTACCCTGGATTGTCCATATATCTACTCTCACAACTCCCATTGCCTATGCAATGTAAGGTTTGGTACAAACCATTTCATACATGAGACTCCCAACTACCGAAGCATATGGCACTCATGTCATGTATTTGACCTCCTCATGTGATGATGGACAATGAGATTTTATCAATTTGAAGTGTCCACACATAGATGTACTAACAGTTTTGCATTCCGCATGTTGAACCTTTCTAACACCTTGTAGATATAATCCTCCTAAGACGAATACAATTTCTTGTTTTTCCTATCTCTGTGTATTTGCATGCCAAGGATTATTTTTTCATATACTAAATCGTTCATCGAAAATATGGCTCACCAATTTCCCGCATACTAGATCTTGGAATAAGCATATCATCCACATGCAAAGTAAAAAAATAATATAGCTCTCATTTTCAAGTTTCTTGAAATAAACAAAATGGTCGATTCACATCTCAAGTAACAATGCTCATGCATAAAACTATCAAACCTCATGTACCATTGCCTTGGAGCTTGCTTGAGCCCATATAAGCTCTTTTTCAACCTGCACACTAGTTTCTCCTTACCCTTGACTTCATACCCAAGCGGCTGCTACATATAAATATCTTCATCCAAATCACCATGAAGGAAATTTGTCTTCACATCTAGTTACTCTAAATGCAAATCTTCTACTGCAACTAAACTCAATACAGTATGAATAGAAGTCATCTTAACAACATGAGAAAATATTTCACCAAAGTCAATACCTGCTTTCTATGCAAATCCCTTTACTACAAGTCTTGCCTTGTATCTTTTATGTCCACCCTCTTCTTCCTTAATCTTGTAAACCCACTTGTTTCTGTAATTTCCTTTTACATGCTTTGGCAACTTAACCAAATCCCAAGTCTGGTTCTTTTCTAAAGAGTCCATCTCCTCATTCATGCCACGCTCCCACTAGACATGGGTCTTATCCTATATTACATCTTCAAAAAATTTATTTCACCATTATTAGTCAATAATAAATAAAATAGAGAAGGTATAAATCTTTCTAGAGGTTTTATTACCCTTTATGACCTTCTCATAGGAGTTTGGGGGGTACCGAAGGCTCAATTTGGACCTCTGGACATATGTATCCAAATCTGAAAATGACCGACACACCAGTCACATTTAACTAATGTCGGTTCTTCTAACCCATGCTAGTTCTAATGACTGATGTCGATCTTCAGTGTAAACGACACTGTTCTTGTATAACCCCGTAGGTATTGCTTTTAAATCTAAGAGTTCATTTTCATGCACAAAATTCTCAACCGGTTCATCCTTGGGTACTAAAATTTGATCCTCAGTATATTCACTTTTCATTCCATTCAACATCATGACTCCTAATAATTTTAGAACTATCTAAATCTAAAAATAGAATTTGAAATCACCAAATCCATAACCAATGAAAGTGCATGTCTTAGATTTTGCATCTAGCTTTTTCCTATTTTCCTTATCGACATGCACAAAATCTTATGAACTAAAAACTTTAAGAAAAGAAAGATCTACCTCTTTTCCATTCCAAGCTTCATCTGGTATTTCTCCATCTAGTGAGCTTGAAGTCCCACGGTTAATCAAATAAACTAATGTATCAACTTCTTCCACCGAAAAATTGTAAGGGTAGTTCATAATGTATCCTCATACTTCTTACATGTTCCATGATTGTCATGTTCATTCTTTCTACAACACCATTCTCCTGTGGTGCTCTTGGAACCATTCTTTCTCTACGTATCCCATTCACCGAACAATAATCATTGAAATCCTTATGATATTATTCACCACCATTATCGAGATCTAAGGAACTTTAAATTAGAATTTGATTCATTCTCAACAAGGGCTTTCCATATTTTAAAAGTCTCAAAAACATCGATTTGTGTTTAATACAATAAACTCATACCTTTCTTGTAGCATCATCAATGAAAGTAACATAATACTGGGATCCTCCATGAGAAGCTACATGAGTGGTCCCACACATCCGAGTGTACACCTCCAATTTATACTCCTTCTTAGTTGCCCCAACTTTGAGAAATTTCACTCTCTTTTTCTTTCCAAAGACACAATGCTCAAAGAAATCAAGATCTAAATCTTTCAAATTTGATAACTTACCCTTAGCATTTAAGATCTCGCATTCCTTTTTGAGTCATATGGCCCAACCGGTTATGCCACGTGCATGCATCTAAATCGAAGTAAATAATATAGAAAAGGAATCAAGAATACGGGTAGATAAATATAATGTTCCTACCTTTTACCTCTTCCCACAACAAAAGAACCCTTGGTGACTTTCCAAGAGTCTCATGTAAAAGTAACCATGCAACCATATTCACCTAGTTGCTATGCAGAAATAAAATTCCTCATGAGGGCACATGCCTCACATATTTTAATACCCATGTATTTCCATTCTACAATTTTAGATGAACTTCCCTTTACCAAGTAATATCGCAAGGTTCATCATCACGCAAATAAACATGCCCAAAATTTTTTTACGCAAGAAACTCCCGAATCTAAAACCCATGATTCAATTCTATTATCTAAAGAAAGAATAAGAGAATCTTGCATTACCTCTAATGTAGCAAGATTTGCTTCTTTACCGTTATCGGTTGTTGGTTCTCTTTTCTTTTGACCAACAATATTTCTTTGTATGTCCTTTCTTTCCACATTTCCAACGAGTAACTCCCTTACTTTTGGATTTCCATATGGTATCCCTTGAATTTGATTTCCCATTACTCTTATTCATAGATATCTCCTTTTTTATGCCTTTACTTTCTACATTCAAAGAATTCCTGTGATGATGATTCCTCGTACTCTTCCTCCAAATTTCTCCATTCAAGATTATACTAACCACATCATCAAACTTCAAAATATTATTAGCATGTGTTGTATTACTAACAACCATTACCACGTTATCTCAACTATCGGGTAAAGAACATAATAATAAAAGTACTTTTAATTGTTCATCAAATGGTATATCAATCGATTTTAACTGATTTATGATAGATTAAAAATTATTCAAATGACTAGATGCAGATCCACCTTCATGCATCTTAGAACTAACTAGTTTCTTCATCAAATAAATTTAATTTGAAGGATAAGGGTTTTCATATAAATTATCAAGAGATTTCATTAACCCTACCATAGAAGTAGCTTCGTAATATTGGAAGCCACGGATGTTGTTAGGCTCAATATTATAGATTGCAAAGCCTTCTATAAAAAATATTCCATTTTTCATCAGTCATCTTCATAGTTCTAGACTTCCCATCCAACGGTAAATACAAATCTCTTTGATACAAATAACCCTCAATCTACATCTTCCATAATTGATAATTTCATTCGTCAAATTTCTCTACCTTGTATTTTTTTTCTTCTGCCATTGTTGTAGCTCCCACTCAATCAAAAAACCCTATGTGAGTAAAATCACAACACACAAAACCCTTAAACAAAGCTCGATACCAATTTTTGGGGTTAGCACACTAGTTGTAGACAATATATCGATCTAAGCCTACATGTAAATAAAAGCAGATATTCTACAAGAAGAAATATACAAAAACAAGAGATATAAATCAACACCATATTTAATGTGGTTCACCCAAAGTGTGGGCTATGTCCACCAAGAAAAAGCCACTATATTATCCAAATCTTTGACAAGATATACAATTAAATATTTACAATCTTCCACACCTCTTAGATGTACAATACTTTCTTTCTCTCAAGTTTTTACTTCTACTCGAGAATTCTCTCTCTCACCAAATTTTGCAAGTTCTTCTTCATTCTCTACTTCTAAACCCTATCTTTCATGATTATATAGGAATTTATAAACTTAGGGCACTTAGACATGCAATTACAATCAATAGATATATTTTAATGCTAAAAATAGATCTAATTCTTGAGAGTTAATTAAAACACTCACGCACAGGTAATCGATGTCGGTTCACCCTAACCGATGTTGGTTCCTCCTTACCTAATCGATGACGGTCCTAGGTGATCGATGCTAGTCCCTTACTAACCGATGATGGTTACTGTGTTTTCCAACAAGTTTTACATTGCATGCTAATATGAATTAATTGAGCTCCACAACTCAACACTATTTTTATTGCTATACCAATTCGATACAAGTGCATTACAATGTATAAGAGGCACACAATTTCATTTTATAGTTTAGATGGGAGGTTTGAACTCCACAAGATCACTTACAGACAAGATAATAAGGGAGGGTGCAAAGACAAATTTTCCAACATTAGAAAAATGCCCCTCCTTACAATATATATGAAGAATGAGAGAAGAAAGAGATAAGAATTTAAATTCTTGCTTCAACCACCCTAGAATGCATTGAATTTACTTGCAACAATGATGGGTTCCACTACAAAACCCATGCCTCCATGTACTATGCCTTGTTGGGAAAGAAAGGAAGCCCATACCTCATCATTGTGGTAGGTGAGAAACACGGAACATACTCTAAAATGGCAAACTATATTTCTTCATTTTGAATAACTTAGTCTCACTTAAATTAAGATAATTGTGTAAAAGAGACTAAGATATTTCAAAAAAATATTTCTTGTGTAAATTTGAGATCTTAGTAAGAAGTTATGGCCGTCCTCGAAGATTGGGGTGCCACACTACATTAATGGTGAGTGGTTAGCTCTATTCGTTTGCACTCGAAACACCTCAGTAACCTCTCAAATCTGAAATTTCATAATTTTAGACATCTTGACTTTGGAGGTTGAGTTCATTGTTCACCTTTGGGCACGTGAAAAACAAAACCCTAAAAGTATGAAGTCTGAAATTATGACTTCGGGTTTGGAACCTTTCCCTTTCGGATTTCTTGATACTCGCATCCACTATTTCAACCAAGACCTCTGAAACTTTGAAAGTCCAAAGCCTGAAATTTCAGACTATCGGAACTCAGAACTTCATAACTTTTCATTACGGATATTAGCTTATTGTTCGTCGATTGAGTGCTTGAGATTTATAAAACTCGAAACCCGAACCTCTTAAATCGAGACCTCCGAAAGTCGAAATCGTAACCTCGAAATCAGCTTTTCCATTACCTTGGGGATTGTAATTAGATGCATATGTAAGATTTATTCCATACTCCTGACACATGACCACCAAGGGTTTATCTCTAAAACTCATAGCATTGTCAGTAATTATTTTGGTAGGCAATCTAAACCTAAAAATGATGTGATTTAAGATAATATCCATAACAATATACTTGGGCTACTTTCTTAGTAGGGATTGCCTCAACCCATTTTGTGAATTAATCAAGAGCCACCAATATCCATATGTGGCATGTATTTGAAGGATATGAAATTTCTCCAATGAAGTCCATACCCCACAACTTAAAATGGGTTTTAATTGATACTTGTTGTAAAGGGAGAGCTCTTAAATCCTTCAATCTCCCGAAAAATTGTTGTGCAACTTTTAAATTTTCTCACCAATAAATTTGTATCTTTAAACAATGTGGGCCACCAATACCAACCCTTAGAATATAGTGAGCAGTCACTCTCCCGGTGAAATGCCCCCACAAACTCCTTGATGAAAATTTTCAATGAGCTTAGAGGCTTCATCTTCAAGAATACATGTAGGAGGACCCACTTAGGATTCTTCCATGCCAATCCATAATCATTGATAATGTATTTCGGGAAGCTAATGCGAGTTCCTCTTTTTTTATTTTTACTTAAATGTCCATGACATTCAGTAAGTGTTTAAGATAAAATATAATTTCCTTGTACCATGTGGAATTGATTAATATTTCATGGACATTTAAGTCTTCTTTCTCCACTTCATTTATCTCCATTACTTAAATTACTTTCTGTCATTAGTTTCGCCAAACCCAAACCTCTAACAAGTTTGGTAGTCTTAACATCCATGTCATACTCCTACAATTTGTTCACCCATTGACATCTTTTGCTTGAGATCTCCATTTCGACAATATGTCCTTGACCATGGTGTGGGAAACATAAGTTGTGATCTTGGACCTCAAGATATACGGATGAAAAAAATTGTCACTTGAACCAATGAAAAGCTTGCTTCTCCATGATAGTGTATCTCAATTCAGCCCCCTGCAATGCTTTACTAAAGAAATCAATTGGCATTTCATTTCCTTCCTCATCCTTTTGCAATAGTACAAATGCAATGTTGTTTTGAGAAGAAAAAGAAAATATTTGGAAAGCCATTTTGTAATATAGGGTTCTTAAAATAGGAGCATTTTTCAATGCTTCTTTAATTCCAAAGAAATTTTGAATAGTTTCCTCCTTCCATTTGATAGCTTGATCCTTATTCAACATTCTTGTGATAAGGATAGTCATCTCAGCAAAGTTAGAAATGAATCTTCTAATGAAATTTTATTTTCCAAAGAAGGATTGAATTCCCTTTCTATTTTTGGGAATGGGAACATTATCACTAGCTTCTACTCTCTCCGAGTCAATCATGACCCTTGTATAGATACATGGCACTTTGGACCCCAAAGTGGAACTTTTTAGGGTTTAATGAAATACCATACTCTCTACATCTTAACAACATTTTCTCTAAATGTTGCAAGTGATCAATCTTTTTCTAGAAAACATTATTCCATCACAATGAAATCATTTATGTATCCCGAGAAAGCTACATTCATGGCTCTTTAGAAATTATCCCCGCATTCATCATACCAAATGTCATTCTAACATACACATATGTACCCCATGGAGTAGTGAAAGCAATTTTAATTATTTCTGATTGCTTTACTACCACTTGGTTATATCCTGAGAATCCATCTAGGGTAGATAAAAACTTAGAGCCATTAACAAATTGTAACATGTTATCCATGTTGGAAAGGATAATTTTCTTTTGACTCGATGCTTTATTCAAATTCCTAAAATCTACACACAACCTTATATCTCCATTTTTATTTCGAACTGGCACTAAATTTTCCACCCATGAAGAATACCTCATGAGTTCAGTATGATGCTTCCATCCCTAGATTTTTTCAATTCTTCTTACATTTTAAGGGAAAGAAGTGGATTGATCGGCCTTTTATTTTTCCTAAATAGTTTAGCATTAGCTTCCAATGGTATCTCATGTTGGAAAAGATCTTTCTATAATATTTCAATTCGAATATGACCATGCTAAGCAATCCTGGTACTATTTTAATAATCGACATATGACAATTTTTATTCCTTAAGTTATTTCCAAACCATATTTTCCTCGTTTACCATCAGTCCCCAAATCATGTTCCTCTACATCTCTTTAAGTTGATATCTACCTACTAACAATACAATTAACATTATCAAAATTTGGTTCTAGTGGCACCAAACATCTTGGGATATTATTGGTTTTCAAATGAATGATGTCTTTCAAAATAAATGTTATCATCGAATCACAAAGACTTCGGAGATATACTTGAAATCACAAAGCAGGTGATTGGATAACATGGGTACTATCTCCAAGTTGTGGGACTTGCTACTTGAGATAGACCTCCAGAGAAAGTTTGGTTCTTGTTCCTAAACTACCGCCACAATCTACTCTAATGCAGATAAGCTAACTGTTCTAATCTAAATTTCAAGGGACCAGGGAGAGAGAATACATAAAAATGAAATCCTACACTAAAGCGGTGATACACCGTAAAAGGAGGGTGTGAGAGTAATCTCCAAATGTGTGAAATACAGAGGCAAAGTGCACACTAGAAGAGGTGATGACAGCTTCTCCATAATCTAGCAAAATGCATTCACAAAAATATTCCAATCATACACAATGTTAATGAATCCCTCGCAAGAACATAATAAATAGACACAATATTCTTATAGAAAGATTAAAGGGGCAAGAAGAATGTAAGAAAACACAAAGCATGGGAAGATACATCCATAAACCGGTATTTTATTGCTTCATGATATGCATAGCTTCAATCTATTACAAGATAAGGGCACGGATCACCATGCAAGGAGTCCACTACAAGGGCCTGCAACACACCGACTTCACAAAGCAATTTTGGTAGAGCTTTGCTACCCAAAACTCTCTCCTTACAATGAGCCTAACACTCCAATTTATAGAAAAAGAGAAGGAAAAGAGAAGGGAAAATGGAAATCCTGAAATCTATCCTTCAACCATTGTAAGAGGTATTAAATTGAGTGAAATGATTGAATATTACTTGCAAAAAGGATCCCCATACTTTCCCATGTGCTGCAGCAGAGAAAGAAAGATGACCATGCCTCTTAATTGCACTCCCAACTACCAAATAAACCACTTGTTCTTAACCCGGCCACGTTTTCTTAAAAATTCAATCAATTTCTAATCAAATCTGGATTTTCTTGACTTTTGTGCATCGGGCTCGGAACCACGATTCCAACGGTACCAATTTTGTGTGATTTCGTTGAGAAATGCAAAAGTTATGGCCTTCTGAGTGCGGGCAGCTATTTTGGGTCTGGCAGGCGTTTTCTGTCATTTGACGGGAATGAGCATTAACTGACTGGAGCCGAACACGTTTCCTTCATTTAAATATATCTACCCTCATTAAAAATAAGAAATCTAGTTTTTTTGGCGTAGAGGACGTCGTGCTCGTTCCAGAAAGTCCAATTTTATCAAAATCGAGCTCAGAGTCAAAAGTTATGGCCGTTTGAAGTTCCATGGGTCAAACGCTGACTTTTCTTCTCTCCGCTCTTCGGCCATTTCGGCTTTTTCCTGGGCCCAACGCGTCCCTTTGTCCCAAATGTCCCAATGCTGAATGGGACAAATTCTTCCGAACCGCCCGAAATGGGCTTCCTTGTCCCTTTTTCGCGGTGACACGTGGCGTGATCTCGATTGGCTTTCGGCTCCTTCGCCATTCACGTCCCGTGTGTCCCTTTGTCCCATTGCTGAAGTTCCTTTTTTCGGCCGAACCACCGGTTCGTGTACTTTGTCCAACGCGCCCAGACTGCTTTGGGCTACCTTGACTCATTTCGGTTGGCTCACGATTCAAGCGTGCCACAGATTTTTTGTCCCGCAAGGCCCCAAACTGCTTCGGCTGCCTTGACTCATTTCGCCTTGGTTCGGCCGGTTCATGATTTCCTTTGTCCCAACTGTCCCAAGGACCGCCTGGACTAGGACTTAGCCATTTTTCGTGATTTTTTCTGGCCCGAGCTTGTTTTTTATGCAATTTTTTACATTTTCTCAGAACTTGCTCTCTTCTACTTGGACAAGGGAGTTAGAAAAATTGAGAGGACCCTAGAAACATGACCTTTTTTTTCCCCGACTCAATATAATTGCTTGGGACTTAAGAATTTTATACATGTTATCAAAATACCTCGAGGGTGAATTTTGGATAACAATAAATATTCTTTACTCTCATCAAGACAAACCATTTGTTCCCAATCCATATTCGATTTTTAAATTCACCTTCATTTTGTAGAAACCGCTGAACTTGGGCATCATCTTCAAAGACTTGCAAATGCTTAACATTGTCGGGGAAAAATGGTCTTATCAACACTTCTATATCATATTCATAGTAAGGGGACATTCAACAACCTTAAAATATAGATCTCAATACTTTTAATCTATCTATAACAAAGATTCTCGATTTCTATCATGGTACATTATGTTAAAAGAATCAAACATTTCAATAAAATCCCAAACTACATTCTTATGATATTTCATTCTTTGATTTTTGGTCGCATACGCTTTATGAATTTTCTTGAATACCAATTCTAAATCCCCTTAAAAATAATGTCCCTAATACCATACCTCCAAGAAATTCTTAAACCCAAAAGCAAAGGCTTAATATTCTCGTAATATTGTTTGTGCACTCAAACTTGAGTTTAAAAGAAAAATTGAATTATTCTTGATTTGGAGACATCGGAAAACACCAACACCAAAAACATTGCCAACTTTAGAACAAGATCCATCAAGCATCAAAATTCAAGGGGAATCAACTTTCTCAAGACATTTACATTTGCAAATATCATGTTCGTTGAAATCGCATAACCTAGAAAATTATCAACATCAATATCTCGTATATAATACTTCATAAGAATTTGTTATCCCGCAAAATTGAAAAGGGAAATTTACGAGTAACCATACCAAAATTTCCATATTGGTCCCCTAGAAGGAAGTCTGTTAACGTTTGAAACGGTCCAAACCCCCTTTCAAAACCATGTTTTTCTAAACTTAGCCGTTTTTATCTTTCTCCTCGGCATGCTTTTTCATGTGTCAACAATTACAAAATTGCGCCTTTTTGGACTAGGCGTAGGAAATGTTGTGTCGACATACCAAAATTTGCACCACCTTAAAATCCTTGAGTGCTGAAATTATCATGTTAACATCATAAAATTTGCACTTAAGGCGCTGGAAACATTGTGTCGACATCCTTGAGGTCAGCACTAAGGGCACTTTTATTATGTCAACGCTCTAAAATTCGTTCCAAAAGAAGTTGGTGAAATAATAAATGCCAATTTTCTTATAAATAGGCACCCGACACCTGTCATTTTCATGAATTGAAAATTGTGAAAAGTGTTTTCTCTGTGCCTGTCAACTATCCTTGTCACCCCCGCGTGCCATTTTTCGAGCTTGTGGACCCCAACATCATCCTTCGTCTTTTATAAATGCGGGCAAGTGGCTCCTCTCCTTTTTGTTGTTTTTTTTTGTTGTGTTAGGTATTAGGACGGCATAAAATATAAAAATTAAAAGAAATATACCTAACACAATTTACGAGCCAGTGAAGGCATTTTCAAGATTTGTAAATGCGGAAGATCTCGTGCCCCTGAAAAACTCAAAGAACCCATCTACTTTTTCCTTGCTAAAACAAATCCTCTTTGTCATCCTGATAAATCCAAAGGAAAGAGAAAGAGAAATTAACAAAATTTAGCCAAACTTTTAATTGATTAAATCATGGCGCATTGTCCTCATTTGTAACATCTTCCAAAATTGTGTCTCGTAACACTTTACCCTTTTGGCAAAGATAACCCTAACCCGCGCCCATTTGAAATAACACTTAGCAAATTTCATGGGGCGCAGACACAATCTACACAACATCAAAAAAAGATGTTGAGTGCTTCAAAATTGTGCCATGTGTTTTTCCCTCGCGCACTATTTTGTCTTGTAAGATATTCCGATGTTGCACCTTCGTACTCAACCCATGCAACACAAACGTTTTTAGTGCCCAAACAACAAATTCTTCCTAAGGCGCAGTACAACCACCAAGCAGATTTTTCCTCACATGAAACCTTCCTAAATGTGCTTTACCCTTAAGCACCCAAAATTACATGTTAACATCCTTAAAACCACACCCATTCGCTTGGCGCAACTTTTCTCCACCTGGCACAACACCGGCACAAATTTTTTCATGTCAACACCTCGTAAAGTGTGCCTAGCATTTTTAGGCCTCTCGTAACATGTTATGGACCTAGGCCTTACGCCCTAAGCCTTATCATTGCTAGTTCTTCATCTCCAAACTTTCATTATGAATAACATGATGGTTGAAATGGCTCTTCTATGTTGGACCTCCTTGATTCTTCTTAAAGAACAACAAAATCCATCCTTGAGCTCACACATGTCTTCATCAAGCAAGAAACCAACTAAATCCAAAGCTAAAGCTAAGCGGTTAGAGCAAGAGATGCAATATAAGTATCGAAAGTCGGGATGCCCGACTCATACGCAGATCTGCAGGCTTCAACATCGAGACTCGAGTTGGGCCACATTGACATGGATGACTTTTGGGCAAGGACCACTCAGGAAATCGGTGGCTCGTGGATGAACAAATTAGTGGGCAAAGTGGATTTCACTTTGCAATCAAGGCTACCAAAGAAGCACCCTAAATAATGAATTTATTATGTTGGTTTCCTGTGCTTATAAAAAGACACTAGATGTGTCAAAGATAAAGAAGGCAAGACAATCATCAACCTCACCGCTCGTCACTTTGAAATAATCCTAGGAATTCCTCATCACACCCATTATGTAGAAATAAGTCTTAAAGATCGCAAGAAAGCATGGGACGACATTGAGGATAAATGCATGTAGATGATGAACAAGCTTTACCTAAAGAACAAGAAGTTGGTGAGCAAATGGCCACAAATCATCCACTGTAGTGACTTCAATGAGGAATTGAGTGATACAATCACCTTCCTAAATAGCGTATTTGGGCCCGATGCCCATTATTTCCACAAGTGGATGCTCAGATACCTAGAGACTATGAGAAAAAATGCACCTGATCAACGTTTTGGGTCGGGTGAAATCATCAATAACACCATCTCCCAAAGAACTCCAACAAGTCATGGCAAGTAATCGGAAATTTCTACATGAATTCTTTCATTGTTTACTGTTTACACCGCTGCATTAGAAAGATATTTTGTTGGGTTAGCTCCTAATGGGGTATGGCCCCTGTGTTAAAATATATGAGTTCTACCTAGAATCAAGCTCGATGCCGCATCTCCCGGGTTCTCTAAGATCAATGATGCCTTCTTCTATGAGGTAATCTGCTTTGTTGAGACCGAACATGAGACAGTGGTCAGACTAACTCGAGTGTGATTGTTGCCACAAATAAATGCGGAGCATTGTTCACACAATTCCCCACATTCACATATCTCAACCCGTGAATTTCAAGGGAGAACCAACAAAGCCGCCAAGGCTTGCAGGCCCAAGCCGATCCTACTAAAATTATCAAGGCAACTCGATCACTTATCATGAGAAGTACATGAAAAGAAATAAAGGAGGAAATCCATTCCCCTTACGCTTGGCCGATGCACATGCCCTACGCTGCCAAAGCACGGGAGATGTATGCTGAATTAGAACTACTAAATTTGAAGCACAACTTCCCACCGAGGCCGACCTTCGACTTCCGGAGTTCCCTCCCAAAGGCAAAAATTGATCCCATCTATGTTTCGAGATCAATGACATTTGGATCGACCGACATACGAGATAGACATCGTGCAAAAAGATCACTCCCGGTGACCTTGGAAGAGATCATCTACTATGGCGTAGCCATCATCCCAAAGGGATTCCAAGAGACCGATCAAGAGATTGATCAAGTTTATCTCAACATGGATGGGGATGATTGGACATTCACAGAGATCAATAGAGCCTAGGCGCCGAAGACCATTCAAGAGAGGGCTAAGCCCACATTGCAGCCGCACCGAGCATTGGTGCAAATAGAATGGTTTCACCTACCTCGGAGTTGATTTCACTACTTCTCCTTCAAGAAGGGAACCTCAAAGACCGGCCCATGTACCAAAAGGAAAAGGAAAAGACAAGGAAGGTGAGTCAAGCAAACAAGAAGAGACTCCTAAATCCCTCCTTCTACTTTTGAGAAGTAAGTACTCAACTTGGTGTCTCCAGAAAGAGGAAACAACAGAGGTTTCAACGGATACATCCACCCGTGATGTTATCACAACTACAATCGGCAGAGGTAACCATCATTCCTTCTTCCACTCCTTCTCCTCTTCCCGTCATCAAGCATCTATTCCTATTGATGTGTCTTCTCCTCTCCCTTCCTCCCTTCCATCTCCCACCTCTTCCATCTTTTCCTCTCTCGCGGATCTCTGTCACCTAGTATTCCTTCCATCCAATTCAGATCCCTTTCGTTTCCATGTCCTTCTCTTCCCATGTAGTAACTCTAGGCCCTATTGGCAGCGGTGCGTTGGACTCCTTCTCAATGCCACCACCATGTGTTTCAAAATTCTTCCCGAGGCCTCTATAGTTGCTCCCCCTTTCACTCCGTTTCTTCTTCTATTTCCTCTACTCCCACTCCCATAAGTCCGGTGGATTTCTTACGATCCGGGCCAACATAAGAGAAAGGTTCCCATCACACCCATGGACTTCTCCATCATTCCGAAGAAGGGATCAAAGAAGTAGAAAGTGATAACTCCCTTTTCTAAAAGCACTTCGGGGAGAGAGTCATGGAGATTGCTTATCCTGGATCCCACCAAGGATAAGGAAGATCTGTCTCCCATAGACTTCATAGTGACTCAAGTCACAATGGGGACCTCATCGAAAGTGTGCAAGGGGAAGCCTTATCTACAAAGTGGATGCTCTTTGCAAAAAGCTCCAAGAGGCAAAAAGAGGAGAAGAGAATACTCAAGGAAAAAACAAACATCTCCTCCAAGCATTGCAGAAAATGGGCAACGCTCCTCCTAAGATCGCCGCCAAACCTATCAAGTTCTCGGTCATGATAAAATAAATGAATATGTTAAGATTGGTGAATAAGGCACAATAGTATCATCTCGGATTGAGTGAATCCTTAGAGATACCGAGGAAATAATTAAGAAATTCACAATGCTCTACCAGGATATAGATCAAGCTAATAAGGAGCTACAAGAAGTAGCAGGTTCCCTCTCCAAGGAGTTGGATAACACCAAAGTCGCAACATGACACATTCCAAGAAATGGCTAACTGCTTAGTTGATGACCTATTGAAGGTCGACGTCATCGATCACCTGTGGGCACATAATAAAGCTCTTGTTGCATTAGATTACTAGGTTAATCAGATGGAATATATCCTGGAGAGGATAGATAAAATCAAGGATGAAGCCCTGGATGCACGATACAACATGGAGTAGACAATAATAAAGATGTCCTGCAGGGGATGCTCGGTGAATCATTCACCTTGAGGGAGGCAGATCATACATTCCAATGCTTCAAGGCTATAGCCGCTCAAGGTTTAGCACTGTGAGGTCACTTTTGACTCGAGATTCAATCAATAACTTCTTATCCTATCATGATTTCATTGGCTTCTTTATCGATGCATGCGAGGAGTTCACGAGTTACCCGACAAGCTCAAGAACGAGAAAGAAACTTGTGAATTCATGGGCAACCATTTCAAAGTTCCGGATCATGATCAAATTCAATTGATGATCAACAAGTTTATGGAATATCGAGCGCAGATGTCACATTGCCTCTCCCGATCGAAGCAAGAAACCAAGTTTGAGCAAAGAGATGATGAGGAGTAGTTTCTCCTCTTATATATGCTTTGATCATTTTTGCAAAATATTTAAAAATCTTGTTGGCATTTACGATGACATCATCCATGTTGCATCATGGGATGTTGCCATCCAAAACTTACCCTTTCGATGTTGCCATCCAAAACTTGCCCAAAGTCAACCTTTGACTTTATAGATATTCTGTAAATTTCTTGTAAGATATTTTGTAAATAGTTGTTGGTTGGTTTTGTCTTCTTTCCTCTTCTACTTCTATAAATACTTGAATACTTGTTGTATTCAAGGTGGACATTTTGTATGAAACAAGAAGTGAGGAGAGAAAGACTTTGTGTTTTCTTGTAATGTGAAGAATTATTAATACATATATTCAGACTTTGTGCTAAATCTATGTGTTATTTGCATCAGATCTTTCTTATGTTAGATCTATGTTGTTATTCTGTTAGATTCATTCCTTATATTGTCATATGTTCATTAGTATTGCTTTATTTGTTTATGCAAGTAAGTTTGGCTCTGTTTACATTACCAACCGAAAGCATAAACCTTCCAACCTTCTGCCTTGGAATTCATTTCTTTTCTTCCTTCAGATCTACCCTCCTTCGTTCCTTCCCTTCTACCTTTCTATTTGTTGTTGGAACTACCTCTACTGGGATGAGATCCCAAACCCCCCTGAAGTTAGAATAGTGTAGATTTGCACAAATTCCTACTTGATAGATTAGCAATAAACCATTTTTGCTTTGTTTTCTCAAAGAGGGGATATGCCCTGCACACTGTTGGCTTGTTTCCCCATGACCTACCTAACCGCTGATTTTCGTGAGAAACAGCTTTTTGGTGAATCACTGGGATCTAACTAAAGAAATAACTAAAAACTATAAAAATCACTACTAGATTACAAATTTTAACCCTTTGCTAAAAATTAATTTCTGAGAAGTGATCAAAACTAAAAATTTCCTTGTACAAATCCATAGTTGGACCGTATAAGAGATTTTAGTTCACTAAGTTTTTACAAAAACTTGTATATTTTAGTAGATCTCGAGATGCTTTGACATTTTTATGTTATTTTAAAAACCTTGCAAAATTATGATCAAAGATCCAAAATTAGCTTTCTAAATTGACCTACTTTTTATCCTTATTAATGTTTGTCATAAAATTGCAATCGGTTGCTATTGAAAAAGGGTAAAATTTAACTATTAAGAAAGTACATGTTGCTGATTTTTCCAAAAAAATAAAAAAATCAGCAAGTACAAACAAAAAGATTTTTGTAAATATGCTCCTAATTGTTGCAGAGATCCGAATGGGTACTGTTTGGTGGGTGAACCATTCACTCATAGCAGAAGAGCTCATGGGGAAGTTGATCTAATTTTTGATCTACTTCAAAGGCACAATTTCAGTATCACTCCAACATGATTCACATCACTAAGCTCAGTGGATCGATCGGCAAGAAGTGCCTCACCTCCATGAAAGAGCTAGATTTCACAGGGTGCCTCGACATCAACTTGCAGTGCTTTATTACTAAGTGGAACCACACTCCTACTCGCGTTCTTTCCCTACATTTCAAATGGTGGAAAATCTACTGCGTGGGGAAACACCATGGGCCCTCTAGCACCGCGCATCCAAGACACCCCCTCCCTTACGAAAATTACAAAAATTTCCCGAAATTTGATGGGAGCAGAAATCAAAGCACTGATGCGCATATAGCTATGTTTATTATGTCATGTAACATTTTAGACATAACTCATGAAGACGTATTGAATGCACGTCTCTTTCTTGAGACCTTGCAAGGGCTCTGCATCGAATGGTTCCAAAGCATTTACTAGCCGGATCCATCACCGGTTGGGCAACATTGCGGATTGCATTTGAGGACATATAAAAACCTTGAGAAGATGAATTTGCATTATTATCACAAATCACCCACATGAAGAAGGATGCCAATGAAACCATGCACAATTTTATCACCCATTTCAATTCACTGATCAACCGCGTCGCTTTTCATGATGCCAACATTAGAGAATCAAAAGTGTTTCTTCTTGAACGCCATGAGTTCAAAAGTAAGTTTCTTACTTTTATAGGAACAAATACCCACCTTGGCCCTTACTCAAGCTATGGCCATTCGGATAGAAGATAACCTCCTTATATCTGGTGAGTTAAGACAAGAGCCGTCAAAATCAAAGGCTTCAACTTCTTCTCAGGCTACCTCATCAGATCCAACATTCCAGAAGATGGCGAATGACTTGCTCTCATTAAAGAAGTAATTGGCTCAAACATCGTCTACTACTCCATACCGGGATATCCCACGGAGGAACTTCACTCCCAACAATGCCCCCCAAAGGCCGCATTTACCTGTTGCTTCTCCAAGGTTAGCAATTGAAGCCCCTCCGGTTAATGCTTTGGTTGAAATCGAAGAAGATGATCCAAATTACGAAGAACCTTCGTCGTAAGGTGAAGATGACCAAGATGTCGGTGAACCAACTAGTGACTCTACTATCGGGTATATGGAATTTGAAGATGAGGAATTTGATGAAGAAGAGGGTACCCAAGGGTATGCCCAAGGGTATGTGAGTAGAGAATCATACGTAATTTTCACTCACTCGCATGAGGAAAATAAGAAAAGGTTGCTGCTGAAAAACAAAAGGAAAAGGATGTGGTAATTGCTCTTCCAACGATTGCTTTAAAAGAGGTAATCCCCTTCCTACTCAACCTCATTTTAGACCTTTCATAAAGAAATATTTTCCTCCTATTTCTCCTCCAAATTAGCCTTCCTCCAATCCCATAAAGACTAGTAACCCTCCTCCACAAACGTGAAACAAATGACTCATTCCTTCATTAGCGCAACCCTTGGTCGCATTCGATATAATTGATCATGCCAAAAATACCAAGATCTATATGTCCGAAGTTGAGTACCTTCACCCAACGAGTAGCTTATAATATTAACTAAGTATATCCAAAGCCGAGCTTACGTTCCTCCTCCTATTTCCCCAAAAGTAATTCTTCCTACTCCTCCTACGTCTCACGTAAACGCCTCCCTTGACTTCCACGTCGTGGAAAATTGAACCTTTTATCTATCTCTCCGATCAATGGTCATAAACTAAGTAATGTATAATCAATTTTGGAGGTTTTGAAAATGTTATGCCAACAAAGGTCACCCATGCTTTGGGCCTCACACTTACTAAACCTTTTGGAAAATGCTACTCCATGTAAACAAAACGGTACCATTGATTGGTCGATCAAGGATGTGTAGTTTACATTCGCAGATTTCCTAAGAAAAGGGTAAAAATGACTATTCTCATATTTGATATTTAGCAAAGATATGGAATTTTGCTAGGAAGGAGCTTCGAAAGAATTTGGTGGGGAAATTCATATGGACTACTCCAAAGCCAAAATTCTGTCAAAGGGGTGATGCAAACATTGGAACCGAGTCACAAAAGAAATATCTAGTCACCAATTTTGGACGAAGTAAGGCTCAGATTCTTTTCGAATCATCGGGACGGAAACTATTTCGGCCACCGACTCGAATAGAATGGATGTCCTCGCTCAGGAGGAGGATCTCAAAATATTATGGACACTTTGTAGTTTGATGGAAGTTGTGCAGACAAGCGAGATGCTGAGTGTTGGGGTTGTTCTAATATCTCCTAAAGAGGAGATTTTCCCTTTTTCTTTCAAATTGTAGTTCTTCAATACAAATAATACTGTTGAGTATGAATCCTTGTTACTTGGCATGCAAGCTACAAAAGAGAAGGGAATCAAGAATCTAAGAGTGCAAGGTGATGCTGAGCTAATTGTCAATCAAGTAAAAGGGATATATCAAGTAAAGAATGACCAGCTCAGACACTACCGCAATGCAGTATGGGATAGCATCGAAGAGTTTGATGCTTTCTCAATCAAAGTAGTTCCACGAGCTCAAAATGACATGGCTGATTCATTGGCCATCTTAGCATCTCTCATGCTCCCTCACCTAGGGTTAAAAACAGATACATATACCATTGAAGTGGTTTTTCACCCAAGTGTGCTAGATAATTCACAGCACTGGCAAGTGTTCAATGATGACAACCAACTTATCACCTTTTTGGAGAAAGCTGACAATTTCAAAGAACTTCATTTTGATGGATCAACTTCTATGTGTCGTGAGTCTCTCACCGGTCAAGCACATGAATCTAAAAAGATACAAAGTGATACAGCTCAAAGGAAATAAGATTTCAAAAGGTTTGGTTTCCTTAGAATGATTATTTGATAATCATGACCATTTTATCAAGAAAAAGTGATAGGATGATCCTTCTTCTTCTCAAGAAATCGAATCGTCAATATGGGTACTGCAAAACATCCTCGTTCCATGAATATCGGGAATTGTTGTATGCGCTTTGAGGAAAAGAGAAAATTTGTTAAGTTGCTAAAAAGTATATGGATGTATTAGCATGGTCTTATGTTGATCCAAGTCTTTCAAGCCAAAGGGCATTCGGCATGAAATTTCGCTCAAGGACGATGTTAAGCCTTTTTGTCAAAAGCAAAGGCATTACAACCCCAAAATCTCGTGGTACCATCCAAAGCTGAAATTGAGAAGATGCTGGATGTAAGAATTATTTTCCAATTCATCACAGACCTTGGTTGCAAATATTATGCCTGTGTGAAAGAAAACGGTGAAATACACATATGTGTGGACTTTCGTAACTTGAACAGTCGTCCTTAAAAGATAACTATCCACTACCAATAATGGATCAAGTGCTACAAGTAGTAAATAGTTTAGAAATGATGTCTATGCTTGACGGGTTTCAGTGTTACAATCAAATTCAAGTCACTTTGAAGATCGGTTCAAGATAGCATTCACCACTCCTTGGGGTACCTTTACCTACAACATAATGCCGTTCGGTTTGATCAACACCGGTGCTACCTTCCAACGAGTAATGGACTTTGCATTCAAAGGTATGATGGGAAAGGTCATCATAGTTTACCTAGATGACCTGATCGTGTTCTCAAAAGACGAAATGATCATTGTGATCATTTAGAACAAGTCTTGATCAGATGTCGAGAGTATGAAATTTTTCTAAATCCAAAGAAGTCAATTTTTGGGGTCACCGAAGGAAAGCTGTTAGGACATGTCATCAGCAGAGAAGGAACTAAGATAGATGTCAAAAGAGTCAAGGCTATTCAGAGCCTTACTTTGCCTACAAGCAAGATTGGTGTTCACTCTTTCTTCGGAAAGGTAAATTTTCTTAGATGCTTTGTTCCTAATTTTGCTGAGAAGACT
Source organism: Taxus wallichiana var. yunnanensis (assembly GCA_018340775.1). Lineage (NCBI taxonomy): Eukaryota > Viridiplantae > Streptophyta > Pinopsida > Cupressales > Taxaceae > Taxus > Taxus wallichiana. The sequence continues at coordinate 664,634,940 of CM031237.1, read as the reverse complement.
CGTCATATATCTAATATGATGAAAGGGTCTCAAACATTCCGATGGAGTGAGGAAGGTATAAAAAAATTTTGAAGACATAAAAACCTTCATCGCTCATGCACCTGTTCTAGTGTGTCCTAACTCAACAAAGACTTTCATCGTATACTGGATTATGCGCCTATGCATACTTGTATCGCCTATCTTGATGCAAAAGAACTCCGAAGATATTGAGTCCCCAATTGCTTTCATTTGTTATCCTCTTAAGCCTCATGAACTAAAGATGTCACAATTAGAAAAGCATGCCTTTTCCGTGGTAAAAGCAGTCAAAAGTTTTCGCTACTACATTTTGAATTCTCATACAGTAGTGCTGGTTCGACACGACTATTAAGTCTATCCTGACTCAACAAGAGTTAGGAGCTTACGAGGAAATTAGATTGCAAAGGTCCAATACTATGATCAAGACATCAAACCAACTAAGTTGGTAAGAGGTAAACACCTATGTCAGCTAATGGCGAAAATAAAGACTCAGAGTACCTCGAAGAGCAAGCTGATCACATTGATGGAGAACAAAATAAAGCGGAGAAGGTGGATTCTTTGCCTATGGTTACGTAAGTCGCGACCAACGATGAATGGTATTTTGACATTGTGTTCTTTCTCACCTATGGCAAGTTCCCAACTCACCTAACCACAAAGGAAAAGTGGACGGTGAAGCTCACAGCCACAAGATATGTCATATGGGATGATGGATTGTACAAACGTGGAATTGATGACGTTTTTCTACGATGTGTTGACAAGCCGCAGCAGGTAAAATTGTTAAAAAGTTTTCATGACACAGCGTGTGGTGGTCACTTCTCCTCATCAGTGACAGCACATAAAATCATTCGGGCTAGGTACTACTTAGTGACGCTATTTTGAGATGCAGCCACTTGGGTAGCGAAATGTGAACTTTGCTACATCAGATTCGTTGGCAAACCAAAGTTGGTTGTGTTTCCCCTCAGGCCTATCATTATTGATGAACCATTCAGCAATGGGGAATTGATTTCATTGGAGCACTCAATCCTCAATCGAGTGTTGGACATAGTTATGTCCTAACAGCAACAGATTACTTCACGAAATGGGTGGAGGCCATACCTATCAAGCATGCCACTTTTGAAGTTGTTTACAACTTCATCAAAGAGAATATCATTGTGAGATTTGGCATTCCACACAAAATCGTTCATTGATAACGCTTCCAAATTCTCTTCACGGGAAGTAATTAGTTTTTTTATGGATACAGAATAACCTTGGCTCATGCTTCTGATTATTATCCTCAGGGAAATGGTCAGGCAGAATCTAGCAACAAGAACCTAGTGACTATCATACGGAAGCTAGTTGATGAAAACCAGCGGTCGTGTGCAACAAATCATCAGCACGATGCTTTGTGGGACGAATCGATCACTCCAAAGAGATCTCTCGGCATGTCACCTTTTCAAGTGTTATATGGAATCGATGCTGAAATCCCTATTTCCACAGAACTTCTGCACTTGTGCTTAGCTCGAGCAATTAAAGATGAAACTTTTCAGAATTCTCTTGAAAAGAGGATCATGTACTGACGGAACTTGAAGAAAAGTGAGTAAGAGTTGTCAAAAGATCACCGAACATCAGAATCAAGTTAAGAGGTTGTTCAACAAAAAAGCTACGCAAAGATATTTCCAAGTGGGAGATCTTGTTCTTACGTGGGACAAATGAAGAGAACCAAAAGGTATGCACGAGAAGTTTGACTCTCTTTGGACGGGGCCAAACAAGATCAAGCGGACTCAATGAAGAGAATAGTTTCTATCTCTCATATTTAGAAATAACCAAGCTCACGTTTCCCTATAGTAGACAGCACCTAAAGCTCTTGAAGTAGAGCTTGCTCTCTTCTTTATACAGTTTTCTTTTGCTTTCATTGTGTGTTTGCTTCCTATTTGCTGCATGTTCCCTTCCTTCCCTTTTTTTTTGGTCACCCTTGTTTTTGACTCTCTGTAACCCAATGGATAGGCACATGAAAATATGGGATTCTCTTCCCTTAAGCTTCACTTAAAGATAGTCCCTAGAAAGAGCTAGTTGTTATCCTGCAGAATTGACAAGGGCAATTTATAGGTAACCATACCAAAATTTCCATTTTGGTCCCTAAAGGAAGTCTGTTAATGTTTGAAATGGTCCAAAACCCCCTTTCAAAAACCATGTTTTTCTAAACTTAGGCATTTTTAGCTTTCTCCTCGGTGCGAGTTTTTCATGTGTCAATAATTACAAAATTGTGCCTTTTTTGGACTAGGCACAGGAAATGTCATGTTGACATACCAAAATTTGTGCCACCTTAAAAATCCTTTGGCGCTGAAATTATCATGTTAACATCATAAAATGTGCGCTTAAGGCACTAGAAACATTGTGTCGACGTCCTTGAGGTTGCACTAAGGCACACTTTTTGTCATGTTGACGCTCTAAAAGTCATGCCAAAAGAAGTTGGTGAAGTAATAAATGCAGTTTTCTTATAAATAGGCACCCGACACCTGTCATTTTCACGAATTGAAAATTGTGAAAAGTGTTTTATATGAGCCTATCAGCTATCCTTGTCACCCCCGCGTGCTATTTTTTGAGCTTGTGGACCCCAACATCATCCTTCATCTTTTATAAATCTGGGTAAGTGGCTCCTCTCCTTTTTGTTTTTTTTTGTTTTTGTTGTGTTAGGTATTAGGACGGTGTAAAAGATAAAAATTAAAAGAAATATACCTAACACAATCTGCAAGCCAGCTGAAGCCATTTTCTAGATCTACAAATCTGGAAGACCCCTGCCTCTGAAAAACTCAAAGAACCCATCTGCTTTTGCCTTGCTAAAACAAAGCCTCTTTTCCATCTGATAAATCCAAAGGAAAGAGAAAGAGAAATCAAGAAAAGTGAGCCAAACTATTAATTGATTAAATCATGGCGCACTGTCCTCATTTGTAACATCTTCCAAAATTGCGCCTTGGCACACTTTACCCTCTTGCAGCATAACCCTAACCCACGCCCAGTTGAAATAACACTTAGCAACTTTCATGGGGCGCAGTGCAATCTGCACAACATCAACAAAAGATGTTGAGTGCTTCAAAATCGCACCATGTGTTTTTCCTTGGCACACTATTTTGTCTTGTAACACATTCCGATGGTGCACCTTTGGCGCACTCGAACCCATGCAACACCAAATTTTTCAGCACCCAGACAATGATTCTTCCTAAGGTGCGACAACCACCAAGCGCAATTTTCCTCATGTTGACACCTTCCTAAATGCACTTTACCCTTTGGCACCCAAAATTGCATGTTAACATCCTTAAAACCACGCCCTTTCTACTTGGCACAACTTTTCTCCTGTCAACACTAGTGCAACGTTTTTAAAGTGCACCCAACATTTTTATGCTTCGCAGCATGCTATGGACCCGTGCCTTGCCCCCTAAGCCTTCTAATTGCTAGTTTTTCATTATGAAAGCTTTCATTATGAATAACATGAATGCAGTTAACATGGCTCTTTTGTGTTGCACTTCCTTGATTATTCTTGCGAACAACAACATCCATCCTTGAGCTCACACATGTCTTCATCAAGCAAGAAACCAACAAAATCCAAAGCTAAAGCTAAGCAATGTCGGAGCAAGAGATGCGGTATAAGTATCGTAAAGTCGGGATGCTTGCCTCATATGTAGACTATAGCTTCGACATCGAGAGTCTCGAGATGGGCCACATTGACATGGATGACTTTTGCGCAAGGACCACTCGCATAAAGAGTGGCCCGTGGATGAAAAAATTAGTGGGCGTGGATTGCACTTTGCATTGGGCTGCAAGTAAGTGCCGTAAATAATGAATTTATTATGTTGGTTTCGGTGCAATAACAAAGAAACTAGATGTGTCGAAGATAAAGAAGGAAATACAATCATCAACCTCACCGCTGCTCGTCGGTTTGAAATAACCCTAGGCATTCCTCATCACATACGTTATGTACAAATAAGTCTTGAAGATGTAAGAAAGCATGGGATGACAATGAGGATAAATGCATGCGAGATGATGAATGAGCTTTACCTAAAGAACAAGAAATCGGTGAGTAGATGGCCAAAAATTATCCACCATAGTGACTTCAATGAGGAGTCGAGTGATACAATCACCTTCCTAAATAGAGTATTTGGGCTCCCTAATGCCCATTATTTCCACAAGTGGACACTTAGATACCTAGAGATCATGAGCAAAAATGCACCGATCAACGCTTTGGTTGGGCTGAAATCATCGGTGACACCACTCCCGGTAGCTCCAATAAGTCTCGAATAACTAGGAAGTTCTACATGAATTCCTATGTTGTTTACGTTGCTACATCGAAAGATATTTCATTGGGTTAGCTCGTAATGGGGTATCGACCTGTGTTAAAATATATGAGTTCTACCTAGAATCGAAGCTCGAGGCAAGCATCTCCCAGTTCTCTAAGATCAATGATGCATTCTTCTATGAGGTAATCTACTTGTTGAGGCCAAACATGAGACATGGTTGGACCAGCCCGAGTGTGATTGCTACGAAAATAAATGGGAGCATTGTTCACACAATTCCCCATATTCACATATCTCGGACCTATGAATTTTGAGGGAGAACCAACGAAAGCGCCAAGGCTTTGCGAGGCCCAAGATGATCTGCTCAAATTGTCAAGGCGAGTTGATCACTTATCATGATAAGTTCATGAAAAGAAAGAAAGGACGAACTCCATTCCCCCTTACGGTTGGCCGATACACCCGCCCCACGCCGGCCAAAGCACGGAGATGTATGTTGAATTAGAACTGCTAAATTTGAAGCACAACTTCCCACCAAGGCCGACTTTTCGATCGTTAGAGTTGCCTCCCAAAGGCAAAAATTGATCCCATCTATGTTCCGAGATCAAGGACATTTGGATCGACTGACACATGAGATAGACATTAGGTGAAAAGATCACTCCCGGCTGGCCCTAAGAGATCATCTAATATGGCATAGCCATCATCCCAAAGGAATTCCAAGAGACCGATCAAGAGATTGATTAGGTTTATCTCGACACGGATTGAGATGATTGGCCATTCATGGAGATCAACAGAGCTAAGGCACCGAAGACCCTTCAAGAGAGGGTTAAGCCCACATTGCAAGGTGCACCAAGAAATTGTGTAAATAGAATGGTTTCACCTACCTCGAATTTTATTTCACTACTTCTCCTTCAGAATTACACCTCCAAGACCGGCCCATGTACCAAAAGGAAAAGGAAAAGACAAGGAAGGTGAGTCAAGTAAACAAGAAGAGACACCTGAAATCCCTCCTACTTCTAAGAAGCAAGTAGTCGACACGTGTGTCTCCAGAAAGAGGAAACAACAGAGGTTTCAAAGGATACATCCACCTAGGATGTTATCACAACTACAACTACGAGAGGTACCCATCATTCCTTCTTCCGCTCCTTCTCCTCCTCCTATCATTCAAGCATCTATTCCTATGGATTTTTCTTCTCCTCTCCCTTCCTCCCTTCCATATCCCACCTCTTCCATCTTTTCCTCTCTCGTATATCACACGCAAAGATTCCTTCCATCCAATTTACATGATCCCTTCCATTTCCATGTCCTTATTTTCCCTATAGTAACTTCAGGCCCTACCAAAGTAGTGGTGCGTTGGACTCTGTCAATGCCACCACCGAGTGTTTCAACATTCTTCCCGAGGACTCTATAGTTGCTCTTCATTTCACTCATGTTTCTTCTTCTATTTCCTCTACTCTCACTCCCATAAGTCCTGGTAAGATTTCTTACCATATTGGCTAGCATAAGACAAACGTTCCCATTGCACCCATGGACTTCTCCATCATTCCGAAGAAGGGATCCAAGAAGAAAAAAATGATAACTCACTTTTCTAAAAGCACTTCGGCAGAGAGAGTCATGGAGATTGCTTATCCGGATCCCACCAAGGATAAGGAAGATTTGTCTCCCATAGACTTCACAATGACTCAAGTCATAATGGGGACCTCATCTGAAATCCTGCGAGGGGAATCCTTATCTACAAAGTGGATGATCTCTGCAAAATATCCAAGAGGCAAAAGAGGAGAAGAGAATACTCAAGGAACAAAAAAACATCTCCTCCAAGCATTGCAGAAAATGAGCAACGCTCCTCCTATTACCGTCACCAACTCCATTGAAGTTCTCAAGGATAAAATAAATATGTTAAGATTGGTGAACAAGGTGCAACAGTTGTCATCCTCGGATTAAGCGAATCCTCGATATAGTGAGGAAATGATTAAGAAATTCACAAAGTGCTCTACTAGGATATAGATCAAGCTAATAAGGAGCTACAAGTAGTAGTAGGTTCCCTCTCCGAGGAGTTGGATAACACCAGGTTGCAACATGAAACATTCCAAGCAATGGCTAACTGCTCAGCTGACGACCTATTAAAGGTTGGCGTCATCGATCACCCACGAGCACATAATAAAGCTCTCTACTGCATTAGATTATTGGGTTGATCAAATGGAATATATCCTGGAGAGGATAGATAAAATCAAGGATGGAGCCCTCGGATGCACGATACAACATGGAGTAGATAGCGGTTATAAAGATGTATTCAGGATGCTTAGTGAATCATTCACCTTGAGGGAAGCAGATGATACATTCCAATGCTTCAAGGCTATAGTCACTCAAGGTTTGGCACCAGAGGTCACTTTCGACCGAGAGTCAATCAATAACCTCTTGGCCTGTTGTGATTTCATTGGCTTCTTGATCGATGCATGTGAGGAGTTTGTTGGGTTACCTGACAATCTCAAGAATGAGAAAGAAACTTGCAAAGTCATTAGTGACCATTTCAAAGGTCCAGATCATGATCAACTTCAAGCGATGATCAACAAGTTTATGGAATATTGAGCGCAGTGTCACATTGCCTCTCCTGATCAGAAGCAAGACACCAAGTTTGAGCAAAGAGATGATGAGGAGTAGTTTCTCCTCTTATGTATGTTTTGATTATTTTTAAAAATATTTAAAAATCTTGTTGGCATTTATGATGACATCATCCATGTTGCATCATGGGATTTTTCCATCCAAAACTTGCCCAAAGTCAACCTTTGACTTTTTAGATATTTTATAAATATCTTGTAAGATATTTTGTAAATAGTTGTTGGTTGGTTTTTGTCTTCTTTATTCTTCTCCTTCTATAAATACTTGAATACTTGTTGTATTCAAGGTGGACATTTTTTTATGAAAAAGAAGTGAGGAGAGAAAGACTTTGTGTTTTTTTGTAATGTAAGAATTATTAATACATATATTCAGACTTTGTGCTAAACTGTGTTATTTGTATCGATCTTTCATATGTTAGATCTATGTTGTTATTCTATTAGATTCATTCCTTATATTTTCATATGTTCATAAGTATTGCTTTATTTGTTTATGCAAGTAAGTTTGGCTCTATTTACTACCAGCCTAAAGCATAAACCTTCCGAATTTTCTGTCTTGGAATTATTTTCTTTTCTTCCTTCGATCTACCCTCCTCCGTTCCTTCCTTATACCTTTATGTTCATTGTTTGAACTACCTCTACTAGGATGAGATCCCAAACTCCCCGAAGTTAGAATAGTGTAGATTTACATAGATTCCTACTTTATAGATTAGCAATAAACTGGGCCGCTTTGTTGTCTCAAAGAGGGCTATGCCCCCGCACATTATTGGCCTCGCTTCCCCATGACCTACCTAATCAAATATTTTTGGACCAACAGTAATCATTGTTAGGATCTTCAATCGATGTAAGATCTTTTTGTCACCATACAATTTCACAAGACTCCCTCTACCGGTATCTTTACAAATGACCTATCCATCCGCACACTTCCCACACTTGCAGACCTCTATTTTCTGACAATGGCATTCCCCATTTGGTCGGGCAATCCATAATAACTACATTCATGGTCAAAAACTTACCCGGATAAGCTTCCAATCGCACTATCAATCCTTTAACATATTCAATCACCGAAACTTTCCTTGAGTCCATAATAGTGCATTTTCCAAAGGTTGTTTTCCCTTTAATATTCAATTCGCTTCTTTACCTCAAGAGGCATCACATTACATGAGGCTCCCGAATCAAACATACAATTATGCACTAGCATATCTTTTATGATCAAAATAGTATAAATGGATAAATATCAAGTCGAGACTCAACAAGAGAAGTACCCAAATATACCTATGATGATTCTCCCAAATCCTCTAGTGTTTGTGGTATTTGTAGCTCTATAATGGTAGGGGAACATCCATATTACTCACATTCCGAAATGATCTATCATTTCCTCTTTAAATAAAAATATTCAAATGCCCTTTTTCTATGCTTAGGGATCTTAAGAAATTCAATAATGTATACACATTAACTTTGATTTGACTATAAATTTGGGCAATGTCACAAGGAATGTACTTGGGTAAGGTTGTGTTGGGAGGGAGATTTATGGCTCCTTCTCGTGGAATGGGAGTTTTTATAGTTTGGACAGAGTAGAGGCACCAAGTATTACTAGGAATAACTCGGGCCTTTATTAAATGTATCCCTCTTTGGAGGTTCTTTTTCAAATATTGGTGAGGAGTGGATTTTGTGGCTTGAATTGTTACCCTCCTTCTTTCGACAACTCTACTTCTAGTATTATATTCTTTTTCCAGAGAAACTACGCATTCATCCAAAGTTTCCTATCTTCCCTCAGAGGGAATTCCCCATCATATTTCTTAATCATTAAATCCCTCAAGTATTGAAAATCATGGTTAGGTAAATCAAATGTTTGTACCATATCAATTTCAACATCACTAACATGAGGAAGGGGTAGTACCTAGTGAACAAAATCTTTAAATTATCAATAGTTCTAACACTTATTAATTCAAATGAGGTTTCCCCTTGTTGTGAATTTTTAAGTCATTACATCATACATACAACACCATAAGCTTCCTCATCATCTGTTTCTTCAACCTCCTTACTCAAATCACAAGGAGGATGTGGCAAGAAGCATCTGTCACTCCAATCAATAACACGGGCCTCTTCTACTATAGAAATCCTAGCCGTCAAAGGATCATGTACCAATTTATTTCATCTAAGTTGTGGTTTTTTATTTCTTGATCCCAAGGGCCACTTTCCTCTATCATCTATTCTATGTTCATTCCTAGGATGACTTCCAACTCTATCTTGGCCTTGTGGTCTATGCTAGCTTTGAGAATTATGCACTATCCCATTTTCTCGATCTAGCCAAATTATAAGATATTTCCTTAACTACTCCATCTCGAGTATTCACAACCTCCTCCGCATCCACAACTATACTTGATTAAGGTCTATTAGGATTAACCAATTTGACACACTCCCTTTTATGGGGCTTTCCAACAGCCTTGATATTGTTCTCAATATGGAAATCCATTGTGAAATATTGCCTAAAAGTTCCGTGGTTTTTATCCCTCAAGTAATAATCAACTTTCTTATCAAAAGCATCAAAATACTCTATCAGAAATACTCATCACTAGGCCTCAAGATTATGGTTAATCTATTCAAAGTCTTATTGAATCTGGTATTGAAATCATGGATAAACTCATTTTCATTCTCCTTTATATTCTCAAACTCAGATAGGACAAATCTTGGATCTGTTTTATCCCCATATTGCAATCTAAAAGAATTCTTCATCTCACCATGAATCTATTGAGTCATTTGGCAAATCCTTGTACCAATCACTTGCATCTTCTTCTAAATTATGGAAAAATAATTTGGTGTACACATATTCATGTTATATTTTGAAATCTTCCATCATATTAAAAAAATTTTCAGATGTAGATCACTAGTAATGGCATTATTTTCATGAAATTTAGGTAACCTACACCTTACATATTACGGTACAACATTAGGATACCCAACCGTACTCTCCTAAATTTATTGGTCCAACTGTTTTGAAAACAAAAATTGGTCTAGGTGGAGGGTGAGCCATGTTATTTTGAAGAGGTGATCCTATAGGAGAATTAAAATGATATGGGACCAAGGGCCCTTGAAATAAAGGAGTGTAGTTTTCCGGTTGAATATCCTCTAATGACCCAATTTAATAAAAAACCCTACCATTCATGGATGACAAAGGAAGAAGTGAGGGATACGTTTTCAGACACAAATGATGACCCTTCACTAGTTGGACAATTCAAATTTACACGAGGACTATGTAACTCTTAATTATTTTAAGATGTAGGGTAATCCTCAACTATAGGTTGATCATATTTCACAATTGGTATTACTTTCTCTCTTGAATCTTGATCCCCTAATGCTTTCCATACTTGTATTCCTTTTGTATTTGTCTTCCCAAGCTCCAAGAACAATCTTCTAGTAGGATCTTTATTAAAAATATATCCTTCCTTCTAGATTTGCAAATATTAACAACAAATCTCACTTGATAAAGATTAAGACATCGATATTTACCAAATATTTCAAACCAATACATGGTCACCACCAAGGAGTTTCACCTTATAAGTATTAAAATATTGTAAGAAACTTACCAAGTATCATTCAATAATCAATCTCTACAAATCTCAATAGATCGACCACCCCTTATTAATATTTATCACTAATGATAAAAATGCACAACATTCTTTCACACCAGAAAATATTTAACAATGGACTTCAAATATAGTACAATCTTCACAAATATTAGAAAATGATAACGTTTAAACAAAAAATTTGCATTCAACTCATGTAAGAATCATTGCAAGAGGTTAATATGCATATGTATTTGTACAAATATTCCTTGTAACGGCGCCTGATCGATGTTGGTACCCAAATCAGTTCTCCTTTTACAACTAAGCAACACTAGATGGATGTGTGAAATTATTAGAAATAGATAGATTAGAATTTTATTTAGTTTGTAGCTATGGAGGGATCTCACCGGCTCTTTGTCACTCGAGCTTGGAAAAGTTGGGTAACACCATGCTAAGGGTTTGACCTACCCTCACTACTTTGGGTCAGGCCTTCAACCAGGTGAGAGGACCCATATTATAACTCGTATTTGTTAAGGATGTAAAAGGATCAGTTGTAGATTAATTCTTATTCTATGATATTGAGGAAAACCTTGGGGAGACATGGTAAATGTAACATAATTTAACTCTCATGAGTTTGCACTCTAAACAATGAAGATATCTCCTAAACAAGGTTAGAGTTACTAAAGACAACATATGGAATTTGATTGCTCAGATACGTTCGAGTAAAGGATGGGTAAATTTAACAAATCTCAGAATATTCATGGAAAGACATAGAAAGCTGGTATAATTTCTACAAGATTTACCATTTGTAATTGAATTTTGTGGGGAATTAAACAGATAAAGTTGATTATACCATATCCTAAGGAAGTTTCAACAAAGGTTGTAAAAATGCCAAGTAAAGTGAAAAATGTTTCAAATAGTCAACAATGAACCTTCAACCGGATCGTGTGCACCTGTGGAAGCCCAAAGACACATGGTTTCATACATTCTTTGAGAATTTAACACAAAATATCATGTCAAAGACTCAATAAAACATTAGAGATTCTTGATCCATCATGCCTAAGATACACTCGTAGGATAACAAACAATCTCTCGTAAACAAAATGGAAATAATGTGAATTTTAATTATTTATTGCACAATGAAATGAAAGCTCGTTTCACAACACAATTGCATATGCCACTATATTTCCATGAGGAAGAGATCTTGCGTCATTCAAAAGAATTCAGGACATAAGATTACAATAAGAACATAAATGAATAAGTTCAAAAACATTTCAAGATATAGGAAAACACAACAATATTGATGATCAACACAACTAATTCAAGGTTCACAAATTTAACTACAAGGGAAGGTATTATTTACAATCTCAATTTTTGTCAATGGCTATACACTCGCAACCATCTTGACATGATTCATTTTTTTCAAGGCTCGTGATATCAATGGGTTTCTCACAAAAGAATTAGAAGAATGGCTTATCACAGCTTCTCTCCTTTTTCTCTAGACAATTCTCATAAAATATTAACCCCCCTCTCTAGAGTGATTATTCTTTTGATTTTATATCACTCCACTCACTTCAAAGTTTCCTCCCCCAAAATTTATGAATATTCCTAGGAATAATTCCCTTTACAATACTTGTTCTAGAACATGACATTCCTTAAAAGTTCTACTTTAAACTGTTAGGTGTACAATATGTGAGTCTTCTTAACTAGCTTGATTGGGATATCATGTCATCATTTCTAGAAAATTACTTTAATCATTCATGCCCTATATTGATTTGCTAATAATTTTAAAACATTATTCTACGTAAGGAAAATGGAAAGAGAATACAACTTAGGGAATAACACGCCTAAACATGTTTATCATCTCTTGTATGTGCATTATTTCTTCCTCTTCTTCCGCTTATGCATATTGGTCTTTTGGAAACATTGCTACATATGAATCGTACCTTTGAAAAATAATATTTATTTCCTCTTCATCATTTTGTGTATGGTGCTGAAATATTAGCGCCTTCCTTGTTATGCATCTATACAACGGTCCATTTTTGCTGATATTCCGTTGGTTTCGCTTTTCAATTCCTTGATCCTCGCTTTCAATTTTCTTCATTGCTTTGATGAGCTCATAATAAAATTTTCCTTTTGAATATTCCTCTCAAAATTATTAAGAAAGAAATCGATCTTTAAATCAGCATAACATTTCTTGGACTTTTCAAAACCATATCTTCCAATCTTAAATCAATAAGATCCAATGTACTATCAACCCATTTCCTCTTAACTTTGAGTTTCTCCCGATTCCATTCAAATTTTCAACTCGATCTTTGTCAACTCCCTCACAAGCATGTTGACCTCCTCTAAAATTTTCTTCCACAATCATCTCTCGCTTCAACCAATTCATCATCAAGTCAAGTTATACGGTCCATCTTGTGAAAAATTCCTCGAAGTAAACTATTTCATTGTCACATTGTTCCAATAATTCATCAATCTCATTTATCCTATTTTTGAAATCTTCATATTTTTTCCCGACTTGTTCAATCATTTTATTTCCCTTCTTTGTCAATTTTTCTACCCATGCATCTACCGCATACACCTTTCGACGCTTTTATTAATATTCTCCATCTCTCGTAGGGGTGCGGATAAAAGTAATTGATTGAGTATGATCAAGTGGCCCAATTAAATGTTACATACCGGAGCTTAAGGCTTTAACTTGTTCCTTTAGTTGCTTCTTTGTGACCCTATCTTCATCCACCTCTCGTAATGCATCATTCATAGTTTCTAATACTCCTTTATTTAGTCGATCCTCAAGGTATTCCCAAAGGAATTATTTTAACATCAGTATTCACCATCTGCGTTATGTTATCCCTAGTTTTTCCATCATGAGTGGTTGTTATCTCTAGGGTTTTAGAACCCATCAAATCAGTAAGGGTTTTCGTGACTATCCTAGCCTTTCTAGAATCTCTAACTACTTTTGGGAAAGGCAATGCAGCTTAGGTCTATGGCTTGAACAAGAAAAACTTCCTTTTATTTATTTGAAATCATTTCTCCAATCCATCCTTTGGAAAGACTTGTCATGACCCTTATTTCTTGCAACTCATGTTCAGATTTCTTAGAGAGAATCACCAACTACTGATGCTCCTTGTTCTTCCCGAGTTAATGTATTTTCTTGTTGTTTAGTATTTATTTCTAAAACCACCATCATTGCTTCTATTCAACTAGCAATTCCTCCGATTTTCTTTCTTCTTGATTTAAAACTTGGGATTGATCAATTTCCTTTTAATCTATGTCGTTGATTGGGATAAATTCTTTGCTTATTTCCCAACCGATGAAATATTAGATCCAAATTCTTCCCCGCTTTTATTGAACCAATGATTTTCTCAGAGTAGCATTCTCTTTCCCCATATATTGTTGAGATAGCATCTTATCATCTTCATTTTCAATTGAAACATGTATATCCATATTAGTGATAGTTTCTTTCCCAAAGAGTTGTATCTTGTGAAACTTTTGCTGAATTTTTAGAGACAATTTATCTTGTTTCGACAAGGCTCATTATCCCGAGTGGTTATGACACTATGAGGAACATCTTGTTCTACTGATAGATCTGTATTTATATTTTCTCCACTAAACAACATTGATTCATTTGGCTCTGTATCCATTTTATCCGTAGGAGAAATGTCTAATGTTTGAGCCTTGATTTAAGTATCTGATAGATGAATAACCTCTTCCATTTTTTCCATTACATGTAGGTTTTCGACTATTTCGGTACTTTCTTAACAATAGATGTATCAAATGCATCTAATGTGAAAACTTATTCACGAATATCAACATTCATTATATTTACCTATACTCGCTTGCTCCCGTAATGCTTCAAACATGGGTACACTTGCATCCTCACTAGTCAGACCTCCGATATTTTAACATTTGGACTCAAGGTCAGGCCCTCAATCGAACTAGGTAGAACATTTCCTTGGGTAAACTATTCTTGGGTACCTTCCAATGTTTTATCCTCAAATGAAAAAGGTGGGAACAAAGGTATCGCAGCTCCACCTATGGTGCTAGGGCATAATGTTGTACTTTGAGGAACATCATCCTTCTCAAGTTTAGGAAGATCAAACACTGGATCTCTATGCTTATACTTCGAGGTGTATGGGCACCCTCCCTTACCGATTTGGCTCATAAATAACTTTTTGCTTATTTTATGCCTTTTAAAACTTCTTAAGATCAAGTGCAGCTCTTTGTTCATCTCTACTTTATTTAGACCGAGGATATCCACTTACTATAGCTTCACTCATAAATTTTCCGGTCACTTTGTGGGGATTTCGAGAAGTATTTAAAGGAGATAATTGAGGTAAGATAGCCTTCACTTTTGTTGACTTTCAGTAGAGACAAGTTCTCTTGTTTGACAAGGTTCACTATCCCGAGTGGTTATGACACTATCACGAGAATATTCTTCTACTAATAGATATTCATTTATATTCTCTCCATTAAACAACATTGATTCATTTGTCTCGTATCCATTTGATCTCGTAGGAGAAATGTCTAATGTTTGAAACTTGATTTCACTATCTAATGGATGAATAAACTCTTCCATTTTTCCCATTACTTTAAAAGGTTTTCCACTATTTATGGTACTTTCTTATCAATAGATGTATCACATGCATCTAATGTGAAACATTCTTCACCAAGATCAACATTCATTATATGTACCTAAACTTTTGTTAGCTCTCCTGCAATGCTCGAACATGGGAACACTTGCATCCTCACTAGTCAAGACCTCTCGATATTTTCACATTTGGACTCAAGGTCAGTGCTCCTCAATGTAATTCAGTAGAACATTTCCTCGGGTCAATTGTTCTTGGGTACCTTCTAATGTTATATCCTCAAGTGAAAAAGGTGGGAACAAAGGCACTTGGAAGTTCCACATGTGGTGTTGGGGCATGATGATGTACTTGAGGAACATCATCCTTGTCAAGTTCGTGAAGATGAAACACTGGATATTTATGCTTATGCTTCCAAGATCTATCGGGCACCCTCCCTTACCATAATTGGCTCATAAATAAAAAAATCTTCAGATGCCCTTTCAAACTTCTTAACATCAAGGTGCAGCTCTTTGTTCATCTCTACTTGATCTAGACTCGAGGATGGTCATTTTTGCTATACCTTCACTCATAAATTTTTAGTCTGTGGGGCTTTGGAAAAGTATTTAAAGGAACTAAATGGGGCAATATAGCCTTCCCCTTAGCTTGAAGTGGTAATGCATGGGTAATAGGATCATTTTCCATAGATTCCGAAGCATCTCTTTGGTCATTTGTCCGAGAGCAGTAAAAGGAGTACCAGTCCACCAGCTTGTTGAAGTCCATTCCTCTATCAATCTGAAGTGATTCTTTTTGTAGGTAACTAGGGATTTTTCCTCCCAAGGGGTCAATTTTATGAGCTCCTTCTCTCAAAGAAGGAAGATCATCCTTCAATATTTCCAAATTCCTTAAATTATTGAGGACTTTTGTACTCTTAATTGATAAATCAATGTTTCTGAGCTAACCAATTTACAATCCTCGTTATTACATCATTTATATGAATGTATGAATCATCTTCATTCAAGTATAAACGGGATATGGGCTGACCTGCACCTTTTTATTAAGAAAATATTGACTAATCGTATGTTGGTCATCCACAATTCACTCATGGATAACTACAATTTTAAAATTTATAACCCGAGCTGTGGTCATTCTAGAGAAGTCTCTTAATTAGACATCCTCCTCATCCCTACATTTCATCCAATAATCTTCAAAATGGGGCTCATGTTCAAAATTATTTGCAATGTTATTAAGCATCCATATGATATCATAATTGGCTCTCGACTCAAACATTTCCATCCTAAACCCTTTCATCTCGCCCTCCAATAATCTGCCTTTATAATTGATGGGCATGAGTACCTTCCAATTATGATAGGAAATTTAATATTTGTTTTTTGCTTCCTAGTAGTCAATTTATGAACTAGTGTTAACTACCTTTCCAATTCACACAAAGTCATCTTGTCATCCAAATACTTAGGTAACTTATATGGCTTACCTTTAAAGCCACTAACCCCGATATATGTGAACTTCTTATATTCAATGAAGTAACATCCATTCTCCATGATCACTCATTTAGCATCCTCGTAAACTCCTCTATCTGCTCCCATTCTAGTTTGAATAAACATATAATGGGTGCAAAGAAAGTATCATTAACTTGTCTTACATTGCCACTCTAATTATCCAACCGCAATTAGGGAAAGATCTCATGCATTGGCACCGTTTAAAATCAAAACGTGAAAAAGGCTTGGGAAGCACATATGTCTTCGTAATGTTGTAAATTAAGTCATCATGTAAAATTCCATTTCGTAATGTCACACATTTCTATCTTTTATCGCCAATGCAATCAAGTGATTATGTAGTGCATCTACAATGAAGGTATCCAAACAAATACTTCATTTTCTTTCCAATAATATCCACATATAAGTACACATCCACTCTTTGAATTCATTTGTAGTTTCCAACCCCACCATTTGACTTAGCGTAACAATAACATCTTCACTTCCTCCAAAAATTGTGCCCGACTAATTTATTAGAATTTTGAGTCGAGGATTTCTCTCTGTTAATAGCCATTTGGTATTTATGAGCCTAAAGCATAATCCTTTTTCTTTTTCCATAATATTGCAAGGATAACTCAATACCTAAAGTTATTGGAGTTTTTAATATAGGTAACTTGATTATTATTCGAAAGTCAGAGGTGTTAAAGTCAACACCGCATCACCACTCCCATCAAGAACTTCCATCTTCTCCGTGCTGTAATTCATAGCACAAAGGCCATACTAATTCTAGGCAATGCACATATGGTGGTATAAACCAACCACAACGATGTGACTATCTTGAATTGCATGCATAAACTCAATTTTATTAGGGTTGCCCATCCTTTCAAGGAAATATTTCAAATCAGCATTCATTAATTTTATGTCTCAGTTATCTTGTCTAAATTTCTTGTAAATGTAGACACAACCGAGGACTAGGATGGCATGGTTTTCATCTTGGTAAACCCTAGTTTTACCCCAAATTTCCCTTATTAATAAAAGATAAGTGCAAGAGCTTCGAGTACTTACTGATTCTTTTGTGAATAATCGACAATCGATCACAACCAAATCTCCTTCAATCTCCAATTCACAATTTAAACTCCTCAATCAAATTCACGCTCTTCCTTAGTAAAATTAGTGATAAGTAAGAACAGATCTCGATAATTGATATCAAATAATAATTAACTTGTTTGAAAATGTTTAAAAATTCCCTTGGTTTATGTAAAACACATTGATGGCGACATAATTTAATGCCCTAGATCGTAGCCATTCATTTCTCTTTTTCTAACTTCAAATGTGAACTATCCATATGGAGAAACATTTTATGCTAATGCGGGTTCCTGAGATCTTTTGCATTTTTTTGTGTAGTTAAACATATACATTTTTAAACAATTGACCCGCCTACCTACCTTTGACCCTTATTCCAAGCCCGATATGTCGTTACCATTAATCACTGTTGGTGGGGGTACCGGTTGTTTTTGATATTTTGATCTTTTTCAATTTGATCCAAAAATAACAATTTTCTCGCGACAACCCACCTTACCACTCGCATGAGAGAAATCCACATGTCTTTGCGGGTTTTGACCCTCATGAACTTTTAAACCGTAACACCTTAATGTACAAGAATAGAAATAAGCCCCAACCTCCCGCTTTCCCACTCCTCGCATGAGAGAGAGCCACGTGTCTCTCGATATTTTTGAGACCCTTGTTGAACTTTTAAACTTTAACACCTTAATGTGTAAGAATACAATTGAGCCCCAACCTCCCACTTTTTTCTCTTCAATGACACGTGTACACCTTCTGAGGCAAATAAAAATTCTTTCTTGTGCATTTTCTAAGCATGAATATTCGAAATAATATTTGTCGGGCCGCAAGATGTAAGTTGTATTTTATGAACAATGTAAAAGGTGAAAATTTGTAACTCAACCCATTAAGCCATGATCAATCGAAACAAGCCACGCACCTCCAAGTGGCGGAACCAAATGCAAAAATAGTACAATTGATTAGGGAACATTTTATGCAAATGATTTTCTCAATCTCTAAAATTCAATTCACGATCATTTTTTTTTGCAAGATTTTTTTCAAGAGTAATATGAGATCTTAGCATGATCCAAGATCAAAAAGAAGAGAAACAAACCTATACACATGAAAATCAAGAGAGTAAAATTCAACAATGACAACCATCATAACAAGTTTTGAAAGCAATATCTCAAATAGAAAAAATGGGGAAATATTACTTGAGCACTAACAAGTTGGTCATGCCTAAATGCATCAAACAAACACAAAACTAGCTCGAAACTCCATCACTGGATGAGTTAAACACACAAACACCCTAAACATGATTATTATAGATACAAAATTCATCACACATGTCAAATATAACATGAAAACATAATAGATGGTCATTAATTATATTTCATTAATCAAATTTATCATAACTAACGCAAAGAAGGATCATATCCTTCATCAAATAGTTGTTCAGTAAGACCTTATCTTCACCTTTAGGTGTCAAGCACACACAAAAAAACCTTACATATAGAATATAACCATTCATTATAATCCTTTGGACCTATAGATCACATCTATGCATGGTAGATCTCATGAAACATCCATATGTGCAAACCACACCAACTTTCCTTTTTACCAAATCAAATTTCCAAAAATAAGTGATAGGAGAAAACTAGTTTGCACCCTTTATACCACTTAAAAGACATAAAAAGGTATTAAATAGAACAAAATTAATCCCTATTCACTCTTCAACTGATATCGAGCATCAACCAATCCATCTCATGCCTCATCTACCTTCATCTTCTAAAAAGTAGTCATGTCTTGAGAAGAAAGAAACCTTATTCTCTATAAATCAAGATGGATGACCTATCAAATATAATAATCAAGAGAAAAACCATATACCATTGTAAATACCTATTAATCTAATTTCCATAACATCTTACATTTCCTTCCAACTCCAAGTGAAAGGCATTCAACCAAATCCATCATTGAAAAAACCTTAAAATCGCCCCAAAATCGCCTATGAACATTCTTCATAAATAGGGAACAATTTAAAATTTATAAGCACACCCATGATTTAAAAATATCATGGAAATCAATTAAAACTTCATACTAAAAAAATGTAAATTTATTTTGCAACTCCTTTGGACAACATTGTCCCAAACTCGAGTTCTTCATAAACTTCATTTTTCGTGGGGTCCAAATATCAAAACTTGCTCTATCATACCTTTATATAAACCATAAGGAGTCTTATACATCATTCATCATCGTACTAGCACAACCAATCGATTCTATGAACATAAAAATAAAATATTTCCTACCACTTTTAAGCAAGGGTTTCAAGATTACAAAAAGTTGTTTACCTTCTTAACATTCGCTCATAAAAACTCGACTAAGAAATGACCTCATTAATTTTCTAACACCTTCTTAGTTCAATGGAAAACATCTCTCGAAATCCATTTTCTAGGTGAAGTATAAAATTCATAGTGAGCATCAAAGTGTGCAATTTGAGCTGCAAAGTGCTCTTTCATGGACATTATTTCACACAAAACCACATAAATTGCAAAATATTTTTACTATTGACTCCAAATGTTTCTCACACATCAAGGAATCCCATGTGAATCATGTTTATAGCTCAAATAGACCTCCATACTCTCAACCTATAACATTTGTATTACTAGCCCTTGGGGTTTTGCATTGTTTAGGCTAGGGTCAATTGAACCAACACTACAACTCATCATGAAACCTCTTAAAAAGGACCTAACGTGCCTAGAAAAACATGTATGTGCTAGAATATTACTTAATTCATTATTTA
This sequence comes from Taxus wallichiana var. yunnanensis, assembly GCA_018340775.1. Lineage (NCBI taxonomy): Eukaryota > Viridiplantae > Streptophyta > Pinopsida > Cupressales > Taxaceae > Taxus > Taxus wallichiana. Next base: position 664,614,562 of record CM031237.1, on the reverse strand, counting down.
TGTGCTCCGAATTAGTCGGTTACCCTACCTTAATGGCTTGACAATTTTTAAGAACATTAATTGTTTGCATGTATTTATTTACATCTTATGACTCATAGTAATGTATTTAAAATTTCTGCAATCTCCCATTTCTATCAATGGGATTAGAGTGTGGAATAAGGGTGGTGGGAGTGTGTAGAGAAAGGTTCGTTGAGAAATATTTAAATCACCACTTCCCCTTTCCGTGGAAATCCTCCACTAGTGTCCACGTATTTTTCATGTTTCTCACCTTGTTCATGACATTAGATATGTAGGTGACCTCCACTTCACTCCAGCAACCTCAAAATAACATGGTGCGGCATAGCATTCAGAAAATATTCTTTGAAATTTTGAACGGTGACTTTGCGAGCATCTGGGACAGAGGATTCAAGAGCATCCCTTTACATTGTATAGAATTCTCCATGGCATGCTCAGATTCATCCGTTAGAAATCTCCTACTTGCAAAGATCTTGAAAATGTGCCACCGATAAAACATATTTCTAGTGTAGCTCGCTGTGATGTGTCATGAGATTGGAAATACTTGTATTTCTCAAAGGCAATGCTATTGACCGCAAGCTTAGAGTTTTGGAGTGATTTATAGAAATAGAATGTGAAGATACCCAGGATCTCTATTTGGCACTAAAGACTATGGAAGATTTAAACAACCAATCCCATAGTGAAATATGTCATTCTAATTTGCCAATTTTCAGTTTGAGTATGGTAAATATGCTAGGGCAAAATATTACCTATATCAATTTCATACATTATCTATAAATCATGAGAAGAATATTGGTGCCTAATGGAGAGGCCTTCTATCGATCTGGAGAAATTAAATGTATTCCAAGCATAGTAACTATTGTATATTGATATACGTGGAGTCTCCTTTACTAGTGACCAAAAAGGGTTGTGTGAGAATAAAATACCAATTGTATCTGAGAGACCTACATTTCTTTTTGGTGAGAGAGAATGAATAGTAGGAAATGAGACCACCCAACGATCATCGACTAGTAAATAAGCATTCTATGGAGTTTAGCATGAGTGATTACGACCACCAAAATCCAAGGCATTCGTTGGAAGACTCTTCCTACAATGTTTTCTCTAGTGCTTTTCCGAGACCATCCCTCATTTTGTAGTTGTATCAAAACACCACAAAACATTTTTCATGGAATACATTGATCGTGGAGCAGGGAAGACATTGGTGAGCATTGAGATGTGTTGAATTCTTTGTTCAATCAATGAGCCTCAAAGCTATATCTGCTAATTAAGTAGAAATACACTGGATGATGGAGGGTACACAGAGGATGGAGGACAATTTGCATCCTCTCGTGAGTGACCTATGAAGGGGTCATATCATTTCTTTGCTGATATTTTTTATGTTCATAACTTGTTGTTCATGATGTTATTTTCTGATATATTTTCAATAATAAATGTAGAGTGTTTTTCTAGTTTGGTACCTCTTGAATGAAAGAAATTTTGAGGAGAAAATTCTAAAAGTAGTGCTTAATTCTTGTGTAAATGGTTTTTGGAAATTTGAGAAACCACCGAAGTGTACAAATTGAGACATCAAGTCACATGCGGGTTCTTAGTGAACCCGCAATTGGAAAACAATAGGGTTCATCGTAATCAAGGGAAACAGAAACCGATGAGGTTTTTTCAAGGATGGATGTACTCAGGTCACTTCTAGGTTTGTGGTAATCATGGAGGGAAAACCAAGGTGTCACCAAGACCAATAAGCTGAGGAAGATAACCTCGTCACCTCAAAGGTGAGCAGCAACATGGAGAGTGTAATAAAAATTTAATCTTTTTGAAATATGGGGGTCCACGATATGGAAATATGATATTTAGAAACAAGGGATTAAGGGCATAATGTTAGCATAATATTTAATTCATTATTTACATGAATTGACTTAGTGAGTTACCCTCCTCTAATGGCTTGAAATTTTTGTAGAACTGTTAATTGTTTGCATGTATTTATTGACATCTTATGCCTCCTCGTTATGTATTCAACATTTATGCAGTTTTCCGTTTATCATTATGGCATCCCCGGATGCTTCTATGATCCCAAATGGCTCTTCAACTCATCCTCATGCCTCCGAGCACCTTGATTGGGTCTATAAGAGCACTTGACACCGAGTCTTCAAATTGTACCTACACCTCGAAAATAATGTGAGTTCCAAAACACTCACCATTAATTTTTTTATGCTTACTCCATGCATCATGAACCAACACCTAGTCTAGGTAGGTCACAAGATTGGGCTTTCTAGACTAATATAATCTCACTAAATCACCTCATGCCATCATGAAACCATCATACACTTCATGTCATCATCCTACCTAGCATATACTCGGCCCTTCTCCATCATTCTCTTTTTCTTTAATGATATTTTACATCAATGAAAACACCTTTAACTTAACATGCCAATAATATTCCCTTTTTTATTGATGGAAAACCACATAATCTTATCCCCTATTTATATTAATGACAAAACATACATGTATTTTCCCGATCTTTATCTTTCTTAGATTTATAGACCACCTTTTACTTGAAAACCATAACCCTACAATTTTGGTACTTTCATCTCCTCGTATGATGAGCCTTGTTATTCTAGACCTTTTTTCATCTCTTTCCCTTTATGTTACCATCACAACCTTCCCCTAGTTGGTAATCCTTTCAAAACTTCTAGACCACTATCATAGTCTACAAAGCACCCTATCCACCCCTATCTCAATTCTTAAGACAAACTTGGATACTTTCTTGAAATTGTTATATAGTCTCCCAACTGAAAATGATTTTACATTCCTCAATAATGTCTAAAATTCTTGTATTAATACTACTAATGTCTCCCCCTTTTTTTGGAATCACATACGAAACCCAAAATAACTCATTTTAGTGATTTTTTGATAACCAAATTCCTTAATCATACTCATTTTATTTCATCACTACATTCTCATTATTCTTTTATAGACCTAATCATGTTAGTTATTCTTTTATGAGATACAAGGGTCAACAACTCAATCACTACATGCTAAATTATCTCATTGATAGGTTCAAACAACCACACCCAAATCTTTTACAAAGTACAATAACTTGAAGATACATTGTTTGATCTTGATCATCATGAAAAGACCTCATTTCTATTAAAAAAATCCCTATGATTTCCTTCCAACCTTTTACACCTCAAGAAATGACTTAATCAAAACTACCATAGCTTTTAAATCAATGGTTTATTCTTAAAATTATAACATTGTGTTCACTTCAAGCAATGAGCATATCTAACTTGACTTAACAATGTATAGACATGTGAACTACTACAAGTTTTAAAACCATTATTTTACATGAATAGCATACATAAAGCCTTCCATTTTCACTTGAGGAACATCATTTTCTTCACCTTTTTCCTATTTCAAGCGTCTACTTCCTATGGTCCTATTTAGGACCATTTCTAAGAATAATGATCTCTCCTAAAAGATTCATCATGCAAGTCAACCACTTCGACTACCCATTTGCTAGTTCCTCGTATCTAGAAAATTTAGAATTGGTTTCAAACTTCAGAACCAACTTCCTTACAAGTTTGACATCGCAATTAGGTCTCGTGTACTTTGTCAACACCGTGAACTAAAATTGTCATGAATTTTAGGAAACCAATGATGTCTTGAGCTATAAAACCATAAAAATTATTTCTATAAAGATGTAAGTTTTATATGTTCAAAGTTTCAAATCTTGAATCAACCTCTAAGGCCTTCATTTCACAAATACTCACTAAACCCTAGAAAGGGTTTCGAGAGTCCCAGATAGGACTTATCTAACTATGACATTCGAAAAAATCGTATTGAGTATTATACATAGCTATATACTCCTCACACCATCATATTGAGGTACACACAATTAATATGATTTGGAAAACAAAAAACACCTATTAAGGTCCATTAGACCGACACATAGATTTGACAAGTAATCAACATAACATACACAACCTTCAAACTTAACCATATTTCTTTACACATCGATGACATAGAACAAACTTATCATAATCAAACCTATATGATTTTACTTAGAAAGTAAACATGGATGTAGACAATAACAATACCTTGAAAGACCAAGACAAGACTTCATACAAACTTCAATCACCAACATATCATGACATGACAAACACAAATACTTTGAATATAACCACACATTCTATTACTGGAGGAAAAAAAGGATATATAACATACCTTGATAACTTGGTGAAACACCTTGACATTCCTATTAATGCATAATCACAACACCCCCGATCAAGCTTGCAATTCTAAGGATTGAGGATCACAATGTGATTGTATAACATGGATATTTTCCCAAAGTGTGGGACTTTGTAATCATGTAATCTCTCTAGATGAATGTTGGTTCCTATTCCTCTATTTTGATACACACATTCAAATTGTAGAGGATCTATCTTAAAATCTAATCTAACTTGCCAAGGAGACAGGGTTAAGAATATTATAAGAAATTAAACCTAAACTACAGAGGTGATGCACCAAAAGAAATTTTGAACACTTTCTTTTCATGAAAATAGAAAACACAATCAGATTAAGAAGGGTGAAAAACACCACAGATCAATCCATAGATGAGAATCCACTAACCATTAAACACAAACCATTAAAATGTAATACAACCACCATGCATAGTAACCAGGATTGCAATGAGAGATTAGGAAGATGCAATGAACATAAGAGAGGGTTGAAATTCATCCACAAACTTCTATTATTACTCCATAGATTTGATATATTGCATTACAATGGCCAAGAGGCAAGATTTCATTTACAGTTTAGATGGGAGGTTTGAACTCCACAAATTCACTTTCAGAAAAGAGAAGAAGGGAGGGTGCAAAGTAAAATTATCCAACATTAGAACAATGCCCCTCATTACAATTTATAGAAGAAGATTAGAAAGAAGGAAGAGATAAAATATAATCCCGAAATGATCTAAAACCCTCCACAAAATCATTGTTTAATCTTGTAATGAGTGCATTGTGATCTTCAAAATATCCCTCTTCATTAATGGTTGCCTTGTGCTTGAAGAAATTGACTGTGATTGCACCTCTTTTCTAGTCTAGGCCTTGTAGACTCATGATGACTCCTACTCCTCACCAACCTTCATTAATGGCCTCACCTACCATTTCATTTTTTTCACTTCGAAGGTTCATAACCCTAGAAATAAAAAAATTTGATGATCCTAAAATAACCTTTCCAATGACTATAATTTTACAAGAAATGGTTAAGTACATTAGAATATATGCCTATTTTTCCCGGATGTTGATTGAGAATTTTCACCTTCAACTCGCTTTCATTCAATAATAGATCGTATTTCTTCATTTTGAAGAACTTAGTCTTACTTAAATAAAGATAACCAGTCATAAATGAGGGTTTAAGTCCATTTCTTCATTTTGGGAGCTCAGATTCGCACAAGAGATGATTTTTGGAAATCTCTCAAAGATCCTCTACACAACTATGATTGTTTATCTTTATTTAAGTAAGACTAAGTTCTTAAAAATGAAGAAATACAATCCGCTATCAATGTTGAAGGTAAAAAAACTACTCAACATCCAAGAAAAACATGCATATATTTTGATGTACTTAACCATTTCTTACAAAATTATAATCATTGGAAAGGTGATTTTAGGATCCACAGTTTAGGATCATCAAATTTTGATTTCTGGGGTTGGAACCTCCGAGGTGACAAAAATGAAATTCTAGGTGAGGTCATTAATAAGGGTTGGTGAGGAGTAGGAGTCGTCATGAGTCTACAAGGCCTAGACTAGACAAGAGGTGCAATCATAGTCAATTTCTTCAAGCACAAGGCAACCATTAATGAAGAGGGAGATTTTGAAGATCACAATGCACTCATTACAGGATTAAACAATGATTTTTTGGAGGATTTTGGAGCATTTCGGGATTCTATTTTCTCTCTCCTCTCCTTCAAATCTTATTCTATAAATTGTAATAAGGGGAATTGTTCTAATGTTGGATAATTTTGCTTTTGCACTCCTCTTCTTCTCTTTCGTAAAGTGAATTTGTGGAGTTCTAACCTCCCATCTAAAGTGTAAATGAAATCTTGCCTCTGGCCATCAGAATGCGATATATCAAATCTATGGAGTAATAATAGAAGTTTGTCTTGGGATCTCGGACTTGGTTGTTGATGGGGTGGGTAAAGAGTGTAATGACAAATGGGTTTTAGCATCCTCTGGTTTTTTTGGAAACCGAGTCCTTTCAAGATGACTCCTGGTGGTTTTATGAAGAATAAAGGAGAGGTGACCAGCAAGAGAGCCCTAATCCTTCGCGTTGATAGTGACAATGATGAAGGGTTATCTTGGGACGACACGAGGATAATGAATACATCATAGAGGAAGAGGACACTGAAAATACGGTTGAAATCCCTATCGGTGGGAATATAGACATTTTTCTTAATTTTTAAACACGAAGTTTCAAGAAGGATTTTAATGATTTTGATCCCAATAAACTCACGGTGTTGTATTTATGACAAGGCTCACACTATAACAATTATATGTATGATACCTTTGGCTTCATAAATCCTACCGAGTTCGAGTAATCACGCTCTTGAGGAAGAGGGTTGGAGTCCAGCTCATTCAAGGAAATAGAAATAGTCCTCTCCTCCTCCTTCGTTGGGAGATAACCTTTCTCCCCTTCGATGAGCCCATGATCTCTATAGGGTTTTTCCTTCGCTTGGGGTACTCTTAGGTGTTGGTTAAGTTTATTTGGACGGAAGGATTTGTGGTGCCCTCTCTCCTTTGGCATTCTCTGTCGCGGGTTTTCGGCTTGTGTGTTTTTCTTGGCCCTCTTGGGTTTTGTTTTTGTGTCGCTTCTTGCACCTACATGTCTATCCTTCATTTTGTTTAGGTTGTTGATCCCTTCAAAATCATTTTTAGCCTATCTAATAAGAAAAAGCTATACTATATCTGAAGAATAGATGCACTTAAATAAGCACAAAACATAATATTTCCCTTCCCGACACCTAAGAGGTGTGATGAAAGATCCCAAACCCCTATTTTCCCGAATACTTTTATTTTTAATATATATTGCTCTGCGCCTCAAATCAACTAATAATATTAAAAGAATCCATGTAACACCATACTAAAACCGCATAGATAAATTAAATAAACAAACCCGCAAACCGGTGAATACGTAAAAGGTGCCTAAGGTTTAACATGGGTAGATTTCTTCATAAACAATTCAGATATGTATTTAATAATGATTTTCGATGCTAAATATTACGGAAATCTAATTACTAATCTATGATAGATTAATAATAAAGATTGTCCAAAACCCCATCGTAAATGATTCAAACCAAATAGATTTGATATATATCTCATGTCGGGAATTAAAATAATTATCTATTATGAAAAAACCTCGATACTACATAAAAAACCGTAGAAGAAGTCACCCCACTCTAGAAGAAGTTTATATGCCCACCGCTGCAATTTATTTCTCTGTCTAATTGTTGGAATGATAAAAACCCATGGATACAATGAAAATCCCTAAATGCAAACTTCTCTCACCGCTCCTTGGGTTTTCGCTCACGAGAGGAGTAATCCAGAGGGTTTCAGTCGCTCCTGGATTTTGTTTCGCAAAATCTCAAGAGCTAACTACTAGCAAAAATAATAATAATCAATGCCCTTTCCCCAAGTCGCATTCTTCCCCTTATAGCCAAAAACCTTCCAAAGGAACAAGTCACACTTTTTCAAACTCCTCATAATTAATTTTTTATTAATTATTTCCTTTTCTAACCAAGTCACATTTTTGGCTTAGAAGGTACATTAAATAATTTATTAATTTATTTAAATGCACTTTCCTAAGTTAAAGTCACTTAAACAATCTATTAATTAATTATATGTGCTTTAACGATATTTTACTTTATTTTAAGCACAATATAATAAAATTAATAAATCAAGTCATCCTTGAAAACACCCTTTGGTCGTCGGGTAGACAAAACAGCCAAACGTCTTCAACCAAACTATCAAGAAAGAGGGACATTACGGTCCTCCTTTCCCAAGCTTGTTTATCCCAAGCAATGTAGAGCCGGATGCTATAATATAGACTCGCCCTCCCATATAGCATCCTCCACCGGTAACTCTTTCCACCTCACCAGAACTCCCAAATAACTCTATTCCTCCGCCTCCTCTCTTGGCTATCCAAGATCTCTCTAGCACTAAGTCCAATCTCCCTTCCTCATCCAGGTGGTAACTCTATGAAGAAATAATGTGCTGCCCCAAGGCCTTTTTCAAGCAAGATACATGAAAGACATTGTGTATCTTACTCTCAGAAGGTAAATCTAGCTCATATGCCACTTCACCAACTCTCTTAAACACCCTGTATGGCCCATAGAATCGTGGCTTGAGATTTTCAGCCCCACTCTTCTTGAGAGTACTCTGTCTGTAAGGCTAAAGACGTAGAAAAACCATGTCTCCTACCTCAAATGATCTCTCCACTCTGTGCCTATCTGCATACATCTTCTGTTGATTCTGGGCCCGCTGAATATTTTCCTTAAGTACCTTAAGGATGTCCTAACTATCTGTAAACTTTCTTGAGCGTTGGGAGCTCTACTGCACTCCAAATGCCAAATCAACAAAAGATCTCACATCATACCCATACAGTGCTCGAAATGGAGTCATACCGATAGACATATAGTAAGTGGTGTTATAGCAATACTCACATAAATATAACAACTTTACCCATGCCTTCTGTTGTCCTGCAACATAGTTACGAAGATAACCCTCTATCCATTTTTTCACAATGTCCATCTGCCCATCCGTCTGAGGGTGATAACTAGTGCTAGGAGTCAACTCAGTGTGAACCAAATGGAAAAGCTCCGCCGTAATATGCTCATAAACCTGCTATCCTCATCACTAACTATGTTCTTCAAAAGTCCATGTAACTTTCGAATATCTCGATGAAAGAACAAATTAGCCACATGAGGTGCCTTAAAGCTAGTAGGGACAAGTGAAAAGTGTCCATATTTTGTTAACCGATCAACTATCGCATAAATGTGATCATTCCTTGGACCACGGGAGCAGATGTAATGAAATCCATCGAAATACTTTCCCATTCGCGCCCAGGGTGTGCAATGGTCATAGCAAACTGCTGGGAAAGTATGCTCGACTTGTTCTACCGATAAGTCATACACTCACCGACATGGCGCAAGACATCATCCTTAAGACCCTTCTAGAGAATATCTCTCTAATTTTTCTATATGTTTTAAAATACCCTCGATGTCCTACAAGTGGTGCATCATGTAGAGCATGCATAATCTTCTCCTTAAGCTTAGATTCAGAACTAGGTAAAGTTTTCCTTATACAAGATCAAATCAGCTATTACTTTATACCGACCATCCCGAATTTTTCCATCCATTTTGAGTATGCCCTAAGTTTTTGGAATACTCAACTAAAAGCTTGAGATTTCAATCCATCAAATCTCGCTCAAAGAACTTAGGGCAGCGAGATGGGTTTCTAGAAAGTACATCAGCCACTACATTCTTTGTCCCTCGACATACTCAATGTCAAAATCATATGTCCTGGATTCTCATTGACCCATTTTTGTTGCCTCTCATTGAGTTCATTTTGTTCCAATAAATATTTTAAGTTGTTGTCAGAAGTAGGTTCTCACCATAAATCTTCCACCCACCAAATACCGTCTAAACTTCCACAAGATGCATAATGGCAAGCATCTCCTTATCATAGGTGGAATATAATATCTCATTATCTCTCAACTTCCGGCTCAAGGCAATAGGATGGCGATCCTGCATAAGAACTACACCAATCCCCAATCCCGAAGCATCACACTCTAAAATGAAGGGCCGTGAGAAATTTGGAAGAGCCAAAACTAGACAAGTGCTCATAATTACCTTGAGCCTCTCAAATACTACTTGTGCCTCATCTGACCAACTGAATGCACCCTTCCATGTAAGATCTGTCAATGGAGCTACCATCTGAGAATAACCCTTCACAAACCTCAGGAAGTAACCACATAACCCCAAGAATCCTCGCAAGTCAAAGATATTCCTAGGTGGTGGCCAATCCTGCATTTCCTGTATCTTCTCCTAATGGACCTTGACCCCATTGGCCCCAATGACATGCCCAAGATACAATATCTCCGTAAGTCCAAATTCGCACTTGGAAATCTTAGCAAATAAATACCGAGTCTCCATTATGCTAAGTGCCTCATCAAGATGCCTCAAATGATCATCCCATGTCCTACTATAAATCCCAATTTCATCAAAAATACCAACACAAACCGCCTCAACCGCATGTCAAGAGATGGTTCATACATGACTGAAATGTAAAGCATGGGCATTACCGAGTCCAAATGGCATCACCAAGAACTCATAGCACCCATAGAGACACCAAGGCTATCTTGGGAATATCCTCATCCTAAACTCAAATATGGTGGAAGCCCGATCGAAGATCAATCTTCGAAAAATTAAATAGATCCATACAACTCATCTAACAACTCATCAATTAAAGGAATGAGATACCTGTTCCTAATGGTTTTCTTTTTCAAGTGTGCACATGATAGTCAATGCACATCCTCATGGTCCCATCCTTCTTCTTCACCAAAACAACTAAAGAAGCAAAGGGACTAGAACTAGACGGATGTGTCCCATCTCCAAGAACTCTCTAATGGCTTTCTCTATCTCATCCTTATATGTATTAGGATGGAGATAAGGTGTATTCATCACGGGTTTAGCACCCTCCTCAAGCTCTATAACATACTCAAACCCTCTATCTAGTGGTCTACCTAGAGGAATGTCACCAAACACTGGCCATGCTTATCCAAGATGGACTGGATGTCAATATGAAAAGGCTACTCACTATCTAAAGTAGATATGGATGAAATGAAACACTAGGCTACACATGTAACCTCCCCATGTCTAACTACGTAATCCATCCCCGTGTGCTTTGAAACAATCGTAGGCCCACCGTCGAAAGAGCCCGAAGCATAATCTTCTTCTTATCCACCATAAACTCCAACTCCATCCTCTGGAAATCCCGCATATATCTCTGTCAAGGAGTGTAACCACTGAATACCCAATACTGTATCAATCTCACCAAGTCCAATAACATAAAAGTCATTGGTCAATGTGTAGTCCCCCATCTGAATACTAAGCCATGGAATCCTCTTAGTGCAACTAATAGCAAATCCATCTGCTACCCATACACTAAACCCCTCAAATTCCTCAACCTGTAATCCTCGCTTCGCAGCCAACCCCTCATCAATGAAGTTGTGCGTAGCTCCACTGTCAACCAAACAAACAATCCATTGTCCCTTAAGCACTCCCTTCAGCCGAAAGGGATGGTACCTAGGAACTCCTGAGAGTGTAGCAATAGTGACATCGGATGAATCCAATGCCTCACTCTTGCCAAGCTCTATTTGGGGCTGCTCCCCCTGTGCATCATGGTCACCGCCCTCATCCTCTCGTGATCGTATCGTCGAGTGATCATCCTCCCCATCTAAAATCACCTCAACGATATGCACCTTGCCTTTACCAAGGAAATGAAGTTCGGGCTCCCAATGATCTTTGCAATGAAATAAAAGCTTCCTCCTCCTTAACTCATTATGAGTCTATTGATCCACCCGAGGAGGTGGTGCACTCTTCTGAGCAAGAGAGCATTGAAATGGTTTGAAGTTTGTGGGAAACTTCTTATGGGGGTGATAAGAAGGGCGATAGGAAGTGAGGGATATGTCCAAGTTCAATGTCATCTCGTATGGCATCATGCAATATCCTATGCTTAAGATCCTTGACCAATCCTCCCATCCGGTCATGAAGGCCCTCTATAAATAACATCACCACCCTCTTCTCAAGCATCTTTGGAACCATAATTGTTGTATGCTAAAATTCATTGATGTATGAATCAACATGTCCACTCTGTTTGAGCTATGCCAACTCCCGTAGTAAAGCTCCACATCCTCGCAATCAAATATCATAATCAACCTCTCGCTGAAATCCTCGTATGACTGCAGTAGAAGCTCATGACCCCATGTAACTAACCCATGGTGCCACCAATCATAAGCCACCTGTCAAGGTCTATGTAGTGAATCCGTATGGCCTCTTGCTCCCTCATGGGTTTGAGGGTAAGATAGGTTTCGAGCTTGTGAATCCAATCCATAGAACTAATATTTCCACTACCATCAAAAGTGGAGAGGGTTACCTATTGTCCAATTTTTGCCCCCTCGAACAAAATTGATCAACGCACCTTGCATGTGGAAGAAATGGAGGAGGTTTTAGTCATGTGAGCTTGCATCCAATTTTGAAGATCAAGTGCAGTCAAGCTCGAAAATGGAAAAGAAATGGCGGAAAGGGAAGGATGAAAAGATTAGAGCTAAACAGGGAGAAAATGGAGAAAATCTTGAGGTTTTCATACCTTCGCATTTATTTTGGCATTTCGGGAAAATCAAGGAAAAAATTAGCAAAAAGTTCAAACCCAAAAGTCTGGATTTTCGGAATTTTGGGTTTCAAGATTTCAAAGATTCAGAGCGCAAAGTTGGAAAATCAATCAAAATTTCCAAAGTCCGAAACTCGAAAGTTTGAATTTTCAAACTTTCGGGTTTCAGACTTTCAAAATTCTCAGGCACGAAAGTTGGAAAATGAGGAAGAAAATTTGTGAAACTCGAATTCTTGAAAGTCTAAATTTTCAGAATTTCGGGTTTTCAGAATTCGTAAATTTAGAGATTTGGTGAGCAAAATGGATAAATAGAGAAAAAAGTTCCGAAACTTGAAACTCGAAAGTCCAAAATTTCAGACTTTCGGATTTCGGACTTTCGGAAATCTCAAGTTAAATTTGGCAATGAACAGTGTTTTATCTTGAAATGAAAATCTTTGAAAGTCTAAATTTTGGGTTTTTTTAGGTGGTTGCGGGCTTTCGGACTTTTGGAACTCAAGGCATTTTTCACATAATACACCCAGACCTTCAGATGGCCATAACTTTTGACTAGGAGCTCGGATTTACACAAGAGAGGAATTTTCAGAAAGCTCACAGGGTCCTCTACCCAACTATGATATATTTAAATAAGTGAGACTAAGTTAGTCAAAATGAAGAAATACATTCCCACATTTTTAGGGTCTCCCAGGTTTCTCACCTACCACCATAATGAGGTATGGGATTCCTTTCTTTCCCAACAAGGAATGGTACATGAAGGCATGGGTTTTGCAGTAGACCCCATCATTTTTGCAGTGAATTCAATGCATCCTCGGGTGGTTGGAGTAGGATTTCAAATTCTTCTCATCTCCTTCTCTCATTCTTCCTATAAATTGTAAGGAGGGGCATTTTTCTAAAGGTTGGACATTTTGGCTTTGCCCCTCCCTTCTTCTCTTTGGCAGGTGAATTTGTGGAGTTCAAACCTCCCCATTCAAACTGTAATGCAAGTTTTTTGCCTCTTGGCCATTGTAGTGTACTGTATCAACTTTTGGAGAAAATAATGCATGTTTGTGGATGATTTTCAACCCTCTCTATATTCATCAGCTCCATCTGATCTCTCATTGCATTTTGGTTATCTATGTTAGTGGTTGTATTACATGTTTTATGGTTTGTGTTTAATGGAAAATCGGTGTTCAACATTCCTTTGGTGCATCACCTTGTTAGTTTTAGGATTTATTTTTATGCATCTTCTTAACCCTGTCTCCTTGGCAAGTTAGAGTAGGTTTCAGAGTAGATCCTCTGTAATATGAATGCATGCACCTAAATAGAGGAATAGGAACCGGCCTTCATCCGGAGAGTTTTCCCAATCGCAAGGTCCCACACTTTGGGAAAATCTCAATGTTATGCAATCACACTGATAGTTTCAACCCATCGAGTTGCAAACATTCAGGGGTGTTGTGATTATGCATCAACATTACCTTATTAGTATCCGCTCCAAATCCATGTTCTCTGCTGCACTCTAGGCCTCCTGCTCTATCCAGCCCTCATGTTATCTCTCCTCTGAGCACAATACTGTGGGAGGGGAAATACATCCCGCACATGTTGCGGAAAACTCCTCCACTCATCACTGACTACCATAATAGTATGCGGAAAATCTACTTCTTCTGGTCATCCCTCAATCTTTAGTGGGTCATCTCAGGCGGAAGTGAGGCCGCATAGGCCTATCTCGTAATCTATGTAGGCCTTCTCTCCTCTCGTATGAGTGTGTCTCCGCTCATCTCGTATGAGTTTTCCTCCACTCATGGCATGGCAATCCCCTCAAGACACCCAAGCTTTGAAGGTGATCTCGTTATGATCCTCGTAACCACCGGAAACCGATATGGATCTATCCTTCCTTTCATGCCCGTCCCACGACCTATCTAGTGCTAACCTATCCAAGGTAGTGCCCATGCGCTCCATGGTCTGTAACAACTGCCTCTGAGTGGCTACCATATCCCGAACGAAATCCCTATCTAGATCTGCATGTTCCTCTCGAGGAGGACTCTCAGGTCTCTCACCCAAATATTCCATTATGTCACCTCCTACAATACTAGCTTCGAGTCGTGCTCATCTGTGGGTGTAGTATCTGTGTGGACCGTCCTCTCTGTGCTACATTCAAAGCTGATTTTATTTTAATACACTCTCTGCTTCCTTCCCACACAAGCTGGGAAGATACACTACTCTGATACCACTGAAAGATCCCAAACCCCTTTTTTCCTGAATACCTTTTTTTAATATATATTGTTCTCGCTAAGGCTCAAATCTACACCGATAACATCAAAAGAATCCAAAGAACACCATACTAAAACCGGGTGAATACGGGAAAGGCACCTAGGGTTTAACAGGAAGATTTCTTCATAAAAAATTCAGCCGTGTATTTAATAATGATTTCTGACGCTAAATATTACGGCAATACAATTATAAATCTACAAATAGATTAATAATAAAGATTGTCTAAAACCCCATGGTAAATGATTCAAACCAAATCGATTTGATATATATCCGATCTTTGGGAATTAAAATAATTATCTATTATGAAAAATACCTTAGATACTACATAAAACAACTATAGAAGAAGTCGTCCCTCTCTAAAAGAAGTCGTATGCCCACTGCTGCAATTTATTTCTTTGTCTAACTGTTGGAATGATAAAAACCTATGAATACCATGAAGATCCCTTAATGGAAGCTTCTCTCACTGCTCCTGGGGTTTCGTCCGCAAGAGGAGTAATCCAAAGAGTTTTCATCCTTGGATTTTGTCTACAAAAGCTCGAGCTAATCACTTTGGGAGAAAATAATAATAATCTAAATGCCCTTTCCCCAAGTCACATTTTTCCCTTATAGCCAAAAAACCTTCCAAAGGAACAAGTCACACTTTTTCCAAATCCTCATAATTAATTTTTAATTAATTATTTCCTTTTCCAACCAAGTCACATTTTTGGCTTAGGAAGGCACATTAAATAATTTATTAATTTATTTAAATGCACTTTCCTAAGTTAAAGTCACTTAAACAATCTATTAATTAATTATATGTGCTTTAATGATATTTTACTTTATTTTGAGCACAATATAATAAAATTAATAAACCGAAGTCACCCTTGAAAACACCCTTTGGCCGTCGGGTAGACAAAACAAGCCAAAGGTCTTCGACCGAACTATCCAAGAAAGAGGGACATTACATGTGACTATTTTATTCTTTACAACCTTCTCTAATCAAATTTAATATTCAATTAAATAGGATGTAGTTCAATGATATGTATAATGGTATAAAAGGTGTTGCAGGCCCATATACATGGCAAAGGATTTATTAAAAGTATCAAAATAATTAATATCGACATATACACACATATTTGTGTGTGTGAGTGATTTCGATTTTATTTTTATACAGATTACTATTGTGCCCATTCAAAATTTACCTCCGTGAAAAATTTTCTGACAAGCATGGGTGGCTGTCATATTTAAAGCAGGCAAACCCCTCACAACACATAAATATTAAATCCATAAGAATTAAATGTCCCATAAAAACCTAGATATGTCACTTTTATATATACAAATCTAGTAGGTGGAAGCCATTCTTTGAGATATAAAAAGGAATGGGTTGTCAAGAATATAAATAGATTTGATCTTTAAAATAACTCTATATAAAACGTTCTAAAATTAACCGTTCTCTAAATATAAAAAAATATAATGATATGCATAGAAATTCGACATGCCTTATGATTTAATAATTTATCTTAAAAGGGAGAGATATTATATGTACCTCTAGAAAAAAGAAATGAGATTAAAGCTCCAATTTATGAAATTATCTCTCGAGGTTGCTGGTGACTTTAGTTAATCTGCCACAATTACTTCTGATAAATTTATACCTAATGAATATAATATCGAAAAACAAGCATAAAAAAATATATCTAGCATGTTTACTTCTATTCTACTCAATTATGAAAATTAGACAAATTATACCTATTTTTTGAGTTTTGGTGTTTATAGAGAGATCCTAGAGTATTTACTAAAGTATATCTACTGCAAACTTCATCTGCTCGTAAAACTAGGAAAAAATGATTTTATCTGCTCGTAAAGAAGGGAGGCCTGAGCCCGGTGGGGAAGGGAAGACTTCATTAAGAAGAAAAGAAACGATCAAGGCAACGCTTCATGTTGGGAGGAATATTTTTTTGAGGCGCCACTTAAGTGAGGAAAACTTTCTTTTATGGAGGTAGTGCCAGATCATGGGAGTTGGGACATTAAGCTATCATGGGACATTGGATACGTCTATAAAGATGTGAACTAAAGTATAAAAAGAATTGGTGTGAACAGAAATTGGGTTGCAATCAGTTTTAAGCCGTATTTTTGAATTCATAAACAATGTTTTTTTTTCCTTTTGGTAAATGAAACCTACAGGTAAAACATATTACTAATGGGGAGAAAATTGGATAAAGTATGAACCGAGTCTTACATTTTGTAATGTATTTCTCAATTCATTAATAAAATACTCTATTTCCTTATTGTTGTTTGAAATTTACAACTATTTTTTTTGTTTATAAATTTTGAATAACAAACTTTATTTTGATTGTTGAATAACATATTTTATTATGCTTGAAATATAAAATTTACAGGTAAATGTTTTTGGTCATAATGACTGAAGTTAATTCCGATAGCCTATCTAATGTCAATACATTATACACACACAAATACAACACTAAAATACCGGAATAATTTTATTTTTGACTTACATTGTAGTACACATGACACTACAGGAGATCACTTGGGACAACACACAACACATGATATATTTGCACAATAGTAACACACATACATAACATGAAAATACACGATGCGCAATATCCCATTATCAACATACTCTCTCTCACTTTCATATATGATCATTCTCCATAGGAGTTAACCCGTATGCACACATATTGGTAGATTGACCCATGGTATCAACTTCAATTGAATATTGATATTGTATGTATGGGATATAACCCTAATTAAAATAATAAAAATAGGGTAAATATATTAATTAGATTATAAATGTACATGGTAATGCTCAATAACATTTTTCACTATATATATTGGCATTCAATTATGTAAAAACATGTAAATGCAATAATGGTTTTTTCATTGAAAAGAATCATTCTATTAACCCATAGTAAACTTACACTTCTAATTATACGAAATAAATAGGTGGTATAACAACACAACCCAATAAACAAAATTTGCATAGAGCATAAAATGAGAAATAAATCAACCATTGGGCCAATATAATAACAATTACAACATATAAAGAGAGACTTACGGTGATAAATACGGATAGAAAATAAAAACACAAAATTGAATGCATTATCTAATGGTGCGCAAACATGGAAGCCACATAAGAAGGTGGTAGAAGGCTATTAGACTTGACAAGAAACCTACCACATCAAAGTCTCTATATGTGGGACCCCTTCCCAACCATATTTATTTTAATCCTTTTAAATCTAGGGAAAGATAATAAGAGAAAATCAATAAGATTTAGTTGAGAGAAGAGCCCCACACCCATCACTACTAGATCTATCATCACGACCATCACCACATATGAGAGTGTTGGAAGTACAATAGATTGGGGAGTGAATCAGTCCTTAAAAAAACTTTAATAAACTTCATATTTTCTGATTTAAACCATATACCTTTCATCCATTCATCAATGTGTGTAAACCATTCAATAAAATCTACATAATCATGTAATAGACACATGGACACAATATCTAAGTGGGAAAACTTAAAAGGGAAGAAATCCCACTAAAACATCTGATTATATTATTCAAATAAAAATTATTTAGTGAAGAACCAACTTCACAAGGAGCGTCGACCCCTATTTTAGTGAAGCACCAACTCCACAAGGAAGATACAACATCCTAAGATGAATGGGCACCGACTCAACCACCTTTCAATGAAGATATTATATGTATTTTTGTTGCAAAAACTAATGGAGATCGCCGATTCAGCTCACACACCTTATAACCTTTGTTCAAAACCTCACTTCTTCAACTCACTATATATCTCACTTTCTTCGCTTGTCCTGTCTTTAAACCCTTGAAAACTCACTTTATAACATTCCTCATACTCTTTCATACTTCCTTATTTCTATAAAAATTCCTCCATACCTATTACTCTCTCTCTTCTTGGGTCGCACATTTTCCTATCTCACAACTAGTGCAAATTTGAATACAAACTTCCCTTTTATATGCACTCCAACTCATAAAAATAAAAGATGTCTATCTTACATCATAATTTATACCAAAACAACATAAAAATCCAAACGCATTCATAAGAACATTCATATTGGGCCCAAGTAGCTTGGTCATGCCTAAATGCACCAAACAAACACAAAACTAGCTCGAATCCCCATCACCGAATGAGTTAAAAACAAAAACACCATAAAAATTATTATTCAAGCTCCAAAATTCACCACACATGTAAAATATGACATAAAAACATTGTAAATGGTCTTTAATTATATTTCACCAATCAAATTTATCATATAACACAAGAAGGATTGTATCCTTCATCAAATAGTTATTTACAGGACCTTGTCTTCACCTTTAGGCCTCAAAACACACCAAAAAAACTCACATTTAGAATGTAACAACTCATTATAATCCTTTAGACCTATATATAACATCTATTCATGGTAAATCTCATGAAACATCCATATGTGCAAACCACACCAACTTTCCTCTTTACAAAATTGAACTTTTCATAAAAAAGTTATAGGAAAAAAATTGATTTGCACGCTTTATGCCACTTAAAAAGATCTAAAATTTCTTAAATAGAACAAAATAAAACCCTATTCACTCTTAAACTGATATCGAGTATCAACCAATCCATCGCATGCCTCATCTACCTTCATCTTATAGCAAAATCGGTCTTGTCTTCGAGAAGAAAGTAACCTTATTCTCTACAAATCAAGATGGATGACCTATCAAATATAATAATCAAGATAAAAACCATATACAATTGTAAATGCATATGAATCTAATTTCCATAACATCTTACATTTCCTTCCAACTCCAAGTGAAAGGCATTTAACCAAATCCATCACTAAAAATCTTAAAACTACCCCAAAACTACCTATGAACATTCTTCATAAATACGGAAAAATTTACAATATATAAGAAAAACCATGATTTAAACCTATCATGGACATCAATTAAAATTCATATACTAAAAATAATGTAATTTAATTTTGTAACTCCTTTCGACAACATTGTCCCAAATGGACTTCTTCATAAAGTTACATTTTCGGATGGGGCCTAGTCCTCACAACATGCTCTATCATACCTTTGTAAAAACCCTAAGAAGTCCTATACATCACTCAATCATCATCCTATCACAACCTTGATCAATTCTAGGATCATAACAAGAAAATATTTCCTACCACTCTCAAGCTAGGTTTCATATTACAAAAAGTTGTTTACCTTCTTAATATTCGTTCATAAAAACTTGACTATGAAATGACCTCATTATTTTTGTAACACATTCTTACGTCAATGTAAAATCATCCTCAAAGCCACAATGTCCCAAGAAAAGTACACAATTCATAGTGAGCATCAAAATGTGTAATTCAAGATCGAAAATGCTCTTTCTTGGACCTTGTTTCACACAAAACCACATAACTTAAAAAATATTCTTTATAATGACTCCAAAGTTTTCTCACATATCAAGGAAACCCTTTTTCACAATCTCAACTAATGTTTATAGCTCAAATAGATATCCATACTCTCAACCTATAACATTCACATTATTAGCCCTTGGGGTTTTACATTATTTAGGTTAGGGTGAACTAAACCAACACTACAAATCATCATGAAACCTCTAAAAAAACCTAACGTACCTAGAAAAACATGTATGTGTTAGAATATTGCTTAATTAATTATTTATGTGATCCAAATTACTCGGTTACCATGCTTTAATGGGTTGACAATTTTGTAGAACATTAATTGTTTGCATGTATTTATTTGCATCTTATGCCTCATAGTAATGTATTTAAAATTTCTGAAATCTCCCATTTCTATGAATGGTATCGAGTGTGGAATAAGGGTGGTGGAAGTGTAGAGAAAGGTTCGTTGAGAAATATTTAAATCACCACTTCCCCTCGCGTGGAAATCCTCCACTAGTGTCCATGTATTTTTCATGTTTCTCACCTTGTTCATGGCACTAGATATGTAGGTGATCTCCACCTCACTCCATCAACCTCGAGAAAAACATGTTGTGGCATAACATGTGAAAATATTCTTTGAAATTTTGAAACAGTAACTTCATGCGAGCATATGAGATGAAAAATTCAAGAGCATCCCTTT
This sequence comes from Taxus wallichiana var. yunnanensis, assembly GCA_018340775.1. Lineage (NCBI taxonomy): Eukaryota > Viridiplantae > Streptophyta > Pinopsida > Cupressales > Taxaceae > Taxus > Taxus wallichiana. The sequence goes on along the minus strand of CM031237.1, from coordinate 664,593,768 downwards.
ACATTGTATAGAATTCTCCATGGCATGCTCAGATTCATCCGTTAGAGATCTCCTACTTGCAGAGATCTTGAAAATGAGCCACCGATAAAACATCTTCCTAGTGCAGCTTGTTGTGATGTTTCGTGAGATTGGAAACACTTGTATTTCTCAAAGGGAATGCTATTGATTGCAAGCTTAAAGTTTTGGAGTGATTTACAGAAATAGAATGTGAAGATACCCATGATCTCTATTTGCACTACTGACTATGGAAGATTTAAATAACCAATCCCATAGTGAAATATGTCAATCTAATTTACCAATTTTCAGTTTGAGTATGGTAAATATGTTGGGGTAGAAGATTAGCTATATCAATTTCATACATTATCTATAAATCATGAGCAAAATATTAGTGCCTAATGGAGTGGCCTTCTACCGATCTCGAAGCAATTAGATGTGTTACAAGCACAATAACTATTGTCTATTGACATACATGGAGTCTCCTTTACTAGTGACCAAAAAGGGTTGTGTTAGAAGAAAAAACCAATTGTATCTGAGAGACCTACATTTATTTTGGTGAGAGATAATGAAGAGTAGGAAATGAGACCACTCAACGATCACCAACTAGTAAATAAGCATTCTATGGAGTTTAGCATGAGTGATTATGACCACCAAAATCCAAGGCATTTGTTGGAAGACTCTTCCCACAATGTGTTCTCTAGTGTTGTTCGAGACCATCCCTCTATGTTTTTATTTTGTAGTTTTATCGAAACACTAAAACCATTTTCGTGGAAGACATTGGTGAGCATTGAGATGTGTAGAAATGTTTTTCAATGAATAAGCCTAAAATCCATATCTCGCTAATTAAGTATAAATACACCGGAGGATGGAGGACAATCTACATCCTCTGGGTTAGTGACCTACGATGGGGTCCTATCATTACTTTGATGATATTTTTATGTTCATATTTTTTGTTCGTAATGTTATTTTTCGATGTGTTTTCAATAATAAATGTAGAGTGTTTTTATTATTTGGTACCTCCTAAATGAAGGACATTGTGAGGAGAAAAATAAATAAAGTAGTGCTTAGTTCTTGTGTAAAGGGATTTTGGAAATCCTAGAAACCACCCAAGTTTACGGTTGAGACATCAAGTCGCCTACAGGTTCGTGGTGAACCTGTAGTCAGAAAACCATAGGGTTTCATGGTAATACATGGAAATAAAAACCACCGAGGAGTTTTTAAGGATGGATCTTCTAATGTTGCTTGCAAGTTTGTGGTAATCATGTACGTAAAACCCAAGGTGCCACCAATACAATTAAGGTAGAAAGATAACACACCACCTCTAAGATGAGCAAGCTACATGGAGAGTGTAATAAAATTTTACTATTTTTGGAATAAGGGGTTCCATGATCTAGAAATATGATATTTAGAAACAATGGATTAAGGAGGGAATGTTAGCATATTATTTAATTCATTATTTACCTAAATTGACTTAGTTAGTTACCTTCCTCTAATGGCTTGACATTTTGTAGAACTATTATTTGTTTGCATGTATATATTGGCATCTTATGCCTCCTAGTTATGTATTCCAAAATTATGCAATTTCCCTTTTTATAACTATGGCATCCCTAGATTTTTTTATGATCCCACATGGCTCTCCAACTTATCCTCATGCCTCCAAGAACCTTGACTGGTTCAATAAGATTACCGACACTACGTCTTCAAACCGTACCTACACCCTCGAAAGTAATGTGAGTTCTAAAACACTCCCAAAAAATTTCTCTATGCTTACTCCATGCATCATGCACCAACACCTAGGCTAGGTAGGTCACTTGACTAGGCTTGCTAGACCAAGCCAATCTCACTAAATCACCTCATGCCATCATGAAATTTTATGAGAATTCATGTCATCATCTTACCTAGGATACTTGGCCCTTCTTCATCATCCTCTTTATCTTTTATGAGATTTTACATCAATGAAAACACCTATAACTCAACATGCCAATAATATTCCACTTTTTATTGATGTAAAACCACATAATCTTCTCCCCTTTTTACATTTATGAAAAAGCATACATGTATTTTCCTAATCTTTATCTTTGTTAGATTTATAGACCACCTCTTACTTGAAAACCATAACCCTATAGTTTTGGTATTTTCATCTCCTTGATATTATGAGTGTTTTTATTCTATACCTTTTGTCATCTCTTTCGCTTGATGTTACCATGAAAAAATTCCCCTATTTGGTAATCCTTTCAAAAATGTTTAGACCACTATCCGAGTCTATAGTACCTATTCACCCATATCTCGAGTTCTTAAGACCAACTTGGATACTTGATTGAAACTAGTACATAGTCTCCTAGCTGAAAAATGATTTTACATTTATCAATAATGTCTAAAATTCTTGTATTAAGACCACTAATGGCTCCCCCTGTTTTTGGAATCACTTGGATACCCGAAATAATTCATTTTAGTGCTTTTGTGACAACCAAAGTATTTAATCATATGCATTTTATTTCATCACTACATTCTCCTTATTCTTTCGTAGAACTAATCATATTAGGTATTCTCTTTCAAATACAAGGGTCAATGAATCCATCACTATATGCTAAATTAGCTCATCTATAGGTTCAAATAACCCCGCCAAAATCTTTCATGTAGTATGATAAGTTCAAGATACATTATTTGACCTCATTTCTAAAAATGTAATCCCTATGATGTCCTTCCAACCTTTTACACCTCAAGACATGACTTAATCAATATTGCCATAGCTTTTAAATCAATAGTTTATTGTCATACTTCTAGCACTATTTAAACCTATGAGAATGAACATAACCAACTCGATCGACCTATGTATAGACATGTGAACTAATACATGTTTTAACTCCATTTTTAAACATGAATAGACACACGTAACTACCATTTTCACCTAAGGAACATCATTTTATTCACCTTTTTCCTTTTCAAGCATCTAGTTTCTATTGGCCTTTTTAGGACCATTTCGAGAAAATGATCTCTCCTAAAAATTTCATCACATAAGTACATCACTTCGACTACCCATTTTCTAGTTCCTCATATCTACAAAACTTTAGTATTAGTTTCAAACTTCATAACCAACTTCCTTACAAGCTTGACATCTCAATTAGGTCCTGTACGTGTCAACACTTTGAACTTTGAAACTGCCATGAATGTAGGAAACCAATGATGTGTTGAGATATAAAACAATAAAAATTATTTGGATAAAGATTTCAGTTTTATATGTTCGAGTTTCAAATCTTGACTCAACCTCGAAGGCCTTCATTTCCCAAATACCCTCTATAGAAAGGGTTTCCTAGAGTCTAGTATATAGGACTTAGCTAACTATTGACATTTGACATAAATCTTCTCGAGTCTTATACATATCTAGACACTCTTCACACCATCATATCGAGGTACACATAATTAATATGATTTGGAAAACATCAACATGCTTATTAAGGTCTATTAGACTAAGACATAGTTTTTGCAAGTAATCACAATAACATAAACAATATTCAAACTTAACCATCTTTATTCACACGTTGATGGCTCTTTAAAAACTTATCATACTCAAAATATGTGATCCGACATAGAAAGGAAACACATATATAGACCATAACAATACCTTGAAAGACCAAGACAAGACTTTGACATGAAAAAATGTCAAAGATAATTTGACTATAACCATACATTCTATTACTAAAGAAAAAAAAAGAGATATAACATACCTTGAAAACTCTATGACACACCTTGACTTTCCTTGAAATTATGCAAAGACTCCATAACAACACACTTAGTTCCTCCTCTCTCCAATGCTTCATTTTGATCAATACACATTTAAGAAGACTAGTAGAGGCATATATCATCATGATAGATCTACAAGGAATCAAAAGGTCCCAATACTTATGGATACCTCAAAATACCCTCTATGTAATTATTTCTAATATGATCTCTTATATCAACACTTTCTCTTGATGAGACCTCTTTAATCCTATTAGGATCTGAATATCTATTTATCCTCGTAGCCAACATATTAGGACTTGGAACTCTCTTGACTTTCCATTAGTAATGATGATGTCATTCTCTAGAAACATGACCAAATTCATTATAACTGAAACATACCACCGAACCCTTTCCTTTGAAGCCTTCAACTCGAATAGGTGGGTCATACATACAATATCTAAAGAACATGACCTCTCTCTCATGAAAATTATAGCAGCTACATTATTGGCTTACTCACTCCTACTATCTCTCCATAGGTGATCATATCTAGAAAACCTCCCTAAAATATTTGTTCCTATGACAATCCATTCTAAGTAAAATGATAACCATTGAAATATATTTCATACTGAGGAATTAGGTTACATAATGGGATTTTTATCTACATTCTATTTAGTGGAAATTTCCTTCTTTCCTTCCTTAATGTTTAGTCCTTCAGAATCCTTTCTTGGAGAAATGTTGTATTCCTTCATATATTTTCATTTGGAATCCTCTTTGAAGCCCAAACCAGCTCTATCACCTACTGATTTTTTATTACTAAGATCATCAAGATCCTTGGTATTTTTCTCAAACCTCTTAAATGATATCTTTTTCGTGACAAAAAGTCACAAGACAGATTTTCAAATAGTTATTTACAAGTTTTAATAAGTTTCCATTAGGGTTTTCTAACTTGACTATGGTCTTACAACTTTCTTTTACATTTTCCTGCTAGTTGCAAAAATGCTCAATTTTGGCTTGGAGGCTAAGAAAGTGCATTCAAAACTTCCTTCTAATAAGAAAATTCACAAAAGGTGAATTCCTACGTATCCACCTATATACAAAGAATCCATAGGGATTAATGGGATTAAGAACTAGAAAATGTTGTATAATTGGCAAATGGTTTTCCAGAGCCATCGGTCATAATCGGTCAAGTTTTACCTAGTCAAACAACGACCGGAGGCCTACGAAACCCCTTTTCCAAACTAACCAGAATGTGTGTTTCCAAACTGTTTCAAGCAATTGTATAGTAAAAATACTAGAGGTTTGTTAATGCAGATAAGCATTTCATTGTTCAGGGAGTCCAAATGACGAGCCAATACAAAACCCAACTTTTAAATTTTAACTACTTCCTAAAATTGCAAAATGGGGTAACATGGCTCCTAGAGGAGCGGTGAAGAGAGTACAAATGGTTGATTGGGGTCAATCTAAAGCTTGATGCAACTATCCTCATAACAAGGAGCACATACGATGTTTGACACCTCTTTTTTGGGGTTTCAAAGGTGGTTTTGTGAATCTCCAAAAATCACGATTCTTTGGTCTTTACAACGAAATGATAGACATATCTACAAGGAATTCAACCTCAAATTTTCAATAAATAAGTGTTGTAGTAATCTAGTTTGGTTATGAAGTTTGTTAGATCATCTCAAAATGAGGGTTTAAGTCCATGGTTGACTACCAAGGGATTATTTGGATTGCGCAAGTTACGATATGACATTTTATTATTTTGCAAACAAACTAGTATTGCAATTATGTAATTACTTCCAAATCTCTAGAAATCACCCATTGGATACGTCAATAAAGATGTGAACTAAACTACAAATAAGAATTGGTGTGAAAAGAAATTGGGTGCGATCGCTTTTAAGCTATAATTGTGAATTCATAAACAATGTTTTTTTTTCCTTTTGTTAAATCAAACCTACGGGTAAAATGTATTACTAATGGGAGAAAATTGGATAAAGTATGAACTCGAGTCTTACATTTTTGTAGTGTATTTTTTAATTCATTATTAAAATACTCTATTTCATAATTGTTGTTTGAAATCTACAATTTTTTTTTGGTTTATAAATGTTGAATAACATACTTTAATTTTATTGTTGAATAACACACTTTATTACGCTTGCCATATAAAATTTACAGTAAACATTTTTGGTCGAGAATAATCAAGTGAACTGGTAAGGATAGGATAAATTAATCAATAAAGCACCATATTTGGCGTATTGTATCATTTTCATAGATGAAATTCATTTTGTCTAAAAACTAATTCTTTTAAAGGAGATCTTAATTAAACAAGTAAAAAAATTACTATATCACTTTTTACCATTAGTATGTTCAATTTAGAGTACAAAAGCCTTCAACACTTTGTTCACCAACCTTTTATATGTACTCGATGCATTTTTTAACCAAAATTGTATGACCAATAAATCATAGAATGTCTCCTATCTTATCCAAAAAAAAATTCACTCATCTATTTCTCTAACTCTCAAATGGAGATAACCACTCTTAAGATCACTTTTTTAATGTACTTCTCTCCACTTAAATAATTCATCAAGTATAATCTATTTGTGGAAATGAAAATAATCTTGTTGTTTTCTTTAAAAGAGCGCACATTCTCCTCTCTCCCCTTTCTTTGGTGATAATACTATAAATACCGCACATACGCTCAAGTTTCTCTCGAACATCCCATTATCAACATACTCTCTCTCACTTTCATATATCGTCATTTTCCATAGGAGTTAACCCGTATACACCCATATTGGTATATTGGCCCATTGTATCAACTTCGGTTTAATATTGATATTGCATGTATGTAATATAACATTAATTAGAATAATATAAAAGAGGGTAAATATATTAATTAGATTATATATATATATTTGTTGGCATTCAATTATGTAAAACATGGAAATGCATGTTAGGAATTATTATTAGTGCTCACATTATTATTAAAGTTAGATTATAATTATGTGATGTAATTGAGTTGATATTAATTGTTATAATATATTGTTTCAACAATATATTATTATAGAGTTTTGTTGTACCCATAAAATTATAAACGGGTAAGTTGTTTGTTGACTTCCTATTTTCTAGGAAGTAGTTCTTCTATTATATTGGCTATATATTAGCCAAACATGTTGTGCAGAAATACTGAGAGAGAAATAATATAATTATTCTCGTGTTTTACTGTGCTGGCAGATCGGTTGATTGCTATGATTTGGTATCAGAGCGATTATGGTGTTGTGAGAGGATGTGAAGGGTAGATCGATTGTGCTTTTTCCTGAGGATGTGTAACACTATACTGGTATACTCGATTCATTCATATCCACATTTATTCTCAGCGAATTATTGTTTTTCATTGCATTGATAGCGGCCTGTGATATTTCTTGGAGGCATCGCTACAGTTGGATTTATAGTTTTTATCAGCCACTGCTCCATTGCCAAGGGTGCAATAGTAGATCTGATTGTGTATTTTGTAGAGATTTATGTGTGCTTTCATACGTGCTACCTCAAGCTGGTTATCCACATTCAAAATGTGTGTGCTGTCGGTGAAGGCAGTCAATGTGTGTTGTTGGTAAAGGTAGTCAATGTGTAGACTCGTTCCTTTCTGCTACCAATTGGTTAAAACTTCGAGTGCAGACCCTCTACCACCGTGCATCTCTATCCGCACGAAAAACCAAAAAGAAAAAATAAGAAGGGTTCCTGCAGTGTTTGACACTTCCTTTTCAATTCGTTCCTTGTATCATTGGAAGACTCTGTTCCATGCATTGAGCTGAGTCAATTCTATGAATGCCGTGATAAGCTGCTCCTCCATCCGTGTGTGCAGTCCACCAATCACTGTTCAATAAACTATAGCTATGACATCTGGTATCAAATCGACGCAGTTGGTTCTCTATTCGATTTGGTTCCCAATCGACTTTGAGTATGTCTGTGTCAAATCGGTTTTTAAGTATTTGTTTAATTTTTAGTGATAGGAAGATTCTTTAAAACAAGTGGGTTTATCTTTTTTAATTGTCATTTTTAGTCATGTTAGTTAAAGTCGTGCCCATTCGTATTGGTGGATGCAATTCCATTTGTTCCATTGACTATAGTTTGTAAGGCAGCATTCATGTCATTTTATTAGTATCTTGTATTAGAGTCTTAAATTGTATAAGTTTTTATTCAATATATTTGGCCATGTTTTAATGTAGTTTTTTTAGGGTCTTTTTGTCATTTTTGTATCAGTGTCAAAATCAATACCGAGTCAAGAGTTATTTTGTATGTCTTATGTCATATAAAAGTCCGTAAAATAAATAGGTGATTTTAGGATATTTATTTTTTGACATTTTTTATTTTAGTCAAAAGTCGTGTCATTGTAAAAGTCCAAAATAAAAAAAAAAATTGCCTCACAGACGCATTTTCTAAGTGGAATCCGACGTCCGATCAGAGTATATAAATTTGAGCCCCATGATCACATTCGGGCCGAGTTAGCAGCAGATCTCGATGGAGGAAGGAGGCATCGAAGGTCGGAGGTCGGGGCCAACCTCGTCACCACCAACGACGGGGCCGCACAGAATGATTTGGTGGCACAGGTGTGCAGTGTGAGTACTTGTTTTTGAGTATTGCAGTGTTCCAGTTTCAGCTTGGTGTGATTCTTTTTCAGAGTTCCTGTTTTGTTTGGTATTTGATGGATGTTGGAAAGAAAGTTGTGTTGGAGCGCAGATGACTGTCAGTGATCCTCTGACTGACTTGGTCCTCTGACTGCCGTACTTCGTTGGAAGATGGTCAGCTAGGAGAATACGTTCACTAGCATTAGTGACCATGTGCAGCAAGACCTAACTAGCAAGATCCATTCAGGAGTATGTTCTTCGATGCAGTTTGCTTCTCAGTATCTATATGAGTGGAATTTCACATTGTGGGGGGGAATACATACCAATGTTCCATTCCCATTCTGCACCCAAAACGGCTTAGTCAAGGAAAGCTTCCATCGGGCAAGCGGTGGCGAGTTTTCTATGTTGTTCGTGATCGAGTGGCAGTGATCAATAACAGAGACTACAATTAAGAACATTACGATTCTTATAGGAAGTAATGTGAAATTTTTCAGTATATCTTCTATTGTGTAGTTTTGAGATATGCATGTTGTGTTTCCTACATAATTCCCTGATGTATAAGCATAGTGGTGAACAATAACACCAGAGTAAGTCAGCTCATGGATCTTGAAAGGGTTTGTTGGAGGATCCAAAACCACACGAGGTCGACAAGCAGGTTGATGAGGTTCTGTATCATCAAGGTTTTGGTAAGCCTGTTTAAAACCATGGAAGGAGAGAGCCTTTCTTTTGGATCAAGGTCATGAGTCACAGAGTTGGACATGCCACAGGGGTGAGCATACTATAGAGGAGTGTGTGGATGTTTTTCTACCATGTTTGCACTAAGGGGGGGAATGTTAGGAATTATTATTAGTGCTCACATTATTATAAAAGTTAGATTATAATTATGTTGAGTTGATATTACAATTGTTATAATATATTGTTTTAACAATATATTATTATAGAGTTTTGTTGTACAGTAAAGTTATAAATGGGTAAGTTGTTTGTTGACTTCCTATTTTCTAGAAGTAGTTCTTCTATTATATTGGCTATATATTAGCCAAATATGTTGTGCAAAAATACGAGAGAGAAATAATATAATTATTCCGTGTTTTACATTGCAAAACCGGTTGATTGCTTATGAATGCAATATGGTTTTTTTCATTTGAATGTATCATTCTATTAATAGATAGTAAACATACACTTCTAATTATAAAAATAAATAGGTGGTATGGCAGCACAAACCAAGATACAAAATTTATATCGAGCCTAAAATGAGAAAGAAATCAACTATTGGACCAATATATTAACAATTACAACATACAAAGAGATACTTCGGTGATAAATATAGATAAAAATAAAAACACAAAATTGAATGCATTATCTAGTGGTGCGCAAACATGGAAGCCACATAAGAAGGTGGTAGAAGGCTATTGGACTTGACAAGAAACCCACGACATCAAACTCTCTATATATGGGACCCTTCTAGACCATATTTATTTTAATCCTTTTAAATCTAGGTAAAGATAATAAGAGAAAATCAATGAGATTTAGTTGAGACAAGAACCACACAACCATCACTACTAGATCTATCATCATGACAATCATCACATATGAGAGTGTTGGAAGACCAATAGATTATGGGGTGAATTAGTCCTTAAAAAACTTTAATAAAATTCATATTTTCTTATTTAAACCACATACCATTCATCCATTCATGAATGTGTGTAAACCATTCAATAAAATCAACATAATCATGTAAGAGACACATGGACACAAGATGTAAGTGAGAAACCTTCAAAGGGAAGAAAACCCACTCGAAACTTTCGACTATATTATTCAAACAAAAAGTATTTAGTGAAGAACTAACTTCACAAGGAGCGCCAACCCCTTTTTTGAAAGAGCCTCAACCCTACAAAGAACACCAACCCCTATTTTAGTAAAGCACCAACTCCACAAGGAGTCTAAAACAACGTTAGATGATCAAACACCCACTCAACCACCTTTTAATGAAGATATTATATGTCTTGTTCTTTTGTAAAAACTAATGGAGATCGTTGATTCAACTCACACACCTTCAAACCTTTGTTCAAAACCTCACTTCTTCAACTTGACATATCTCTCAATTTATTCACTTGTATTTTCTTTAAACCCTTGCACACACACTCTATAACATTCCTCAACCTCTTTCACACTTCCTTCTAGTTCGTCAAAAATTCCTCCATACTGTTACACTCTCTCTTGAATTACAAATAAAAAAATATTGCAAACTCGGATCAACATTTCGTGCATATATTTCTTCTTCATTATCGAGCTTCAACTTAATACAATCTCTCCGAATGTGTGTAAAAATACTTACAATTACCTCTAATAAGTAGATGTTTTTTTCAAGGAAAACCTTGCGATGGTAAAGGTGAACCCTAATTTTTTTCTAAACCTAAATTCTTGTCCACCGACAAAGCATCCATGAGAATGGAGATGTGGGATTTCAGAATCATGGACATTTTGAGAAAGAGGACAAAGGGAGCCATGACAGCAGTTCTATTGATTATTTCCTACGATTGGAGGACGGATCTCGTCACGGAAATGCCCTCCTTGCTGCGCAGAATAGAAGCCAAAAACTATAGAATGATAAAAACATCCTTGGAGCATTTAAAAATGATGGATCTACTCCCAAGAGCATGGATAGATCCAGCTCGCTTCAGGGTCTTAAGGGAAATATTGAAAATGCTAATACTAGTAATTGCAGGTTACAAGGGACTTCCGTAATCAAAATAGCGAGATCTAAACACAGTAACCTCGGTGGAGATAAATCCCCTGATGCAAACAAGAAATCTGAGGGCATTCACAGTGGAGACAAGGAAAAAAAAGATCCAGTCTCTGGGTTTGCAGAAAATGGAGATCAAACCCATGCTCATTTCAAATCGATTATGCATGGATCTAGTGATGGAGGGAGAGAAACAAGGGTCGGCCAGAACCGGGAAAACATAACAGCGATAATAGGTCTAGATCTTATGCTTCAGCGGTCTCCAAACAAAAGGAGAATGCTAGAAATGAGCTCTTGAAACCCTCCCAGGAGGTCCGACGCTGAAAATCGATGAGGATCTGCTTTTAAAGGTTCTTAAGGAGGAGGAAAATCTCTCCTAACTGGGTCTCATATGCAGATTTCACAAATTTTGGCCTAAGCTTTCTCAGCTCCATGACTGGATAGCCCAGAGATGGAGAGAAAAATACAAGGTAAGATTGAGCTTTATCCTTGTGCTAAAGCTTATTTCATTGTTGTCTTTGAAACCCCTAAAGATAGGGATTTAATTTTTAGCCAAAATTGGGTTTGGGAGGAACACAAAGTTTATGTCCAAACCATGGTATCCGTCTTTCGACAAGTTAAAGGAGTTTTTGATACCTTCCCGATTTAAGTTCGTTTACCAAGACTCCCACTACAACTTTGGAACAGATCTTGTCTCATTGCTATAGGAGATACTCTAGGCTCATGTGTGGCAGTTGATAATAAGACCTCCATTCAAACCCATACTACTTATGCTCGAATCCTGGTCAATCTCGATACCTCCAAACTCTTACCAGTAGAAATCAATCTACAGATTGGTGAAAGGCTCTAGGTGCAGAGGATAGACTATGAGAGACTTGCCTTCAGATGTCGGTGTTGCTTCCAAACTGGTCATGTTACAGATAATTGTGAACATTCTAAACGAAAGACCAAAACTTCCTAGTGGAAGGATTTCTCACCGAACATCTTACTGATTGACCGAGATCCGGGCCGAGGAATCTAGTGCCCCTCGCAAGTTGACTCACCCGTCATGGATGGTTCACAGATCAATACAGAGAAGCTACCTCCAGACTATTCTCTTCAGGTTGTTGATTCAATGATTAAGGATGTTTCGACCCCCTTCCTATGGGTCACATCCCCATCAAATCCATTGCTGTTCTTCCGATTGCAGTGGATGCGGGAAATCAGGAATGGACAGTGGTGGATAGGAAAAAGAAGGGAAATGCCAAATCTAAATCCCCCACCATATCGGACAAGGTATGATTCTTGTCTTTTTGGGTGCTATTATTGTTACATCTAGGCAAATGGCCTGCTACACAGTTGTTGGGTAGTTGTGTTGCTGTTAAGTTGTTGTTTATTAGTTGTTTTTATAGCAGCTAGTTTGCTTTTCGTTGGTTCTATTCTTGGCGATTATTTTCTGTTGTTGGGCTTTTGGGGTAAAATCTAGCTTTTGAGCACTGTTGTACAAGGGTATAGTCCCTTTCAAAAAACTATTTACCAATAATAATAATAATAATAAATAGATGTTTTTTTAATAGAAAACACCCAACTCTTAAAAATTAAATATCAACTAAAAATAGCACATGCTTTTGAGCAATACAAAGCTTTTGATTTATTTGTTTTATTTATTTTTCCTAAAATAAGAATCTAAAATTGAACTATTTAAAACTAAAAACATGTAAAAAAACAAGCTACTTTTTTCTTTTCTACAGACAAAATTATACTCTTTTTCTAACACTAATGACTATGGATTTATCATAATTAACTATGTAGCTACAAGAGCTAAGATTGAAAATGAACTTGTGAACACTAACATTGTAAATGTGAAGAACAAAACATTGTAAACACAAGTATTCTCATCTAAAATAATATATTTTGAAGATTATATAAATATACTTATATCTTGAAATACCTCGTTCCTGAAACATTTGTAGCGACATCGTTGAATGCTAACTAATGATTTAAACTAAAACAAAAAGGAGAACTAAAATGTCACATACTAAATTAAATATCACTATTAACTTACAGGTTTAAAGACATTTGGAGACAATAAATAGTAAGATTACGAGAATGAAGAGAAGTCATCCGAGAACAATTATTGTAGCCACTAAGAAAGCTTTTAGTACTAATTGGTCTTTAATATATTTTATCAACAAACTTAAAAGAGTTAACAAAATGTTACATCTATTGGTCAAATACCAGTCCTAAACTAGACAAAGATTTATGCCACTTTAAACAAATATAGACTTTCGACGGTAATATTATCATTTCAAAGTGTTTATTTTGAAAGCCATATAAATAGACTACTTTATTCTCTATCAGGCAAGATGATCGGTCTTTTGTTATAAGTTTAATTAATATAATACATTAGACCACACATTTAAATAGTAGGATTCTGCATCAAGTGATAATTTAAATTCAATTAAAGTTAATTTATCCCTACCGCGGCAAGTGGAGATTCACTAAATTTTACAAAATACACAAGGTAAAGATGGAGCACCAATTTGTAAGAGGGAAAGAACTCAGGCGAAATCTAAGCCCAACAATTAGATGACACCCCCACCATTGATCTTAGGGGTTTTTGCTAAGAACCCTAATATCAATTAAAGGACTTAACTCTCCTCCCTCTATTCCATATTAACTAGTCTCGTTTGCTTGTCTGCAGCTTGTGAATCCTTCCTGTGGATCTGCAGATGAAGGAAGTTGAATCCTTTGGGGTTTCAAGGGACACTCTAGAAAAAAATTCCACTCTACGGGTTATGCTTATTGATCTGTTTTGCCCTCTCCCCTGATTAGGATCTTTGAAAGAGAGAAAATTTGTAGATTTATATATATCTCTTTGGCTTATACATTTTTTTCCCCAGATTTTCATTTATTTACTCTATCCAATGTATTCCTTTCTAGGTCTATAAATATATTAAGTTCTCAGGGGTGAGAAAGTATATACGTGTCAATATAATTATACCCTAGACCTTTCCTAAGACAGGATTACAATTTCATACCTGGGCGGCCGTAACCCGTTAGAAGCATTTAATCTGTACATATATGTATGTATGTATATAAAAATGATTTATAGCATCAAATGGAAATCAGCATTTCAATCTACCATCTATTATTCGAGTACCTGGTGGAAGAGGATGAGCTGAAGCTCCACTATCAGATGCTTTTATCAATCCCAATGCTTCTCTAAACCATCCTCCAACGCTTTTCCTCGATATATTCGTTTGAAAAAGAATGTATCGTTAAAGCCCTTATTCGACTTCTAGATGCGATACAATCTGATTTCTTACATTTAAGAAAGATGCGCTGTAAAGGAGTGGACCCAACATGTGCGCCCTGCTTTATGGTAGACATCAAAATATTGGTGATTGTCTATAATAGTACAGTGCGATAAAGGTCAAAACGGACTGATCCCGACAGGAACGCTCTGAGACAATTCTTCGTTTAATGGAGGCCACACAATCTTCTCTTGGGTGTCACGTCGGACAATACAATTGTACCCTACTACCCTCCTAGGGTCACATGCAATCAGGCCTGGAATTTCAGATTATCTGTACCTGGAATGTCTAATTAAAGGTGAATTGATATTACTACCACCTTGGCCGACCAAGTCTCCTCTGTGCTTTGTTTTATAACTAGCAATTGCACATGAGTTGCAATCAACGCCGGTGAGGTTAGATTGTAAATTTATTATGGAGGGAATTGAGTGTGACAATATATTTGATATTTACTTCTGCATTTATGTTGTTTCACCAAATTAATTAATTCCAAACATTGTTCAGCAAAAAACATTGCTTTAGCAAATAAATATGCAAGACAACTCACACTATTTCACCAAATATATTAATTGTGAATACTATTGCAACTATAAATATCCAAAATCCGGCAAACAACAAATATCTAAAATCCGGCAACCTGTAAACATTGGATCCGCCGAAATTTGACACTTTCCAGCAGGAGCATCTTCAAAGGAGAACGCCTACCGGCGAACTAATTTAATGATAAAATTTGGATGCATTCACCCACTTTGACCAATTTTGTTGGCACCCCACCATTTAATCCTTCTGCAGCTACATGGGCAACTTTATTGTTTTGTTTTAACCTATTTGTCCTTCATGGAAATGCGTTTTGTTTTGAAATCTGGTCACCTCCATTCCCTTATTTATTGTTTCACCAAATTTTCTCTGACCATTATGGTGGATCTCGCAAAACGACAACTTAGACCTAGCCGCTTGTTGTGTATTACTTGTTTTTTTTATTTCTTCTCTTTCCTTGTCGTTTCCCCCTCTTTTTGCTTTCATTCCTCCCCGGGCGCTTACAACCTGGAACATTAACAAAGTCTTTTCTCTTGATGCTCGGATGGATGTTCTTATCATGTTTCTAAGTTGATATTTTTGTCTTTGGTTGCGTGTATGCTGGCATGGGTGTTTTGGAGCAGGCCGTTTTATTCTCCAGGTCGTTTTGTTTTGTTGTTCCTTTTTGTGCTTATCCTGCAATCGTGGTGTCCCCTTGAGACCACATCTCTTTGAGGCATTTTGTCAACAGTTCTCACGCCTTGTGTTTTCCATCCACATTTGCATTCACACTCCTAGTGGCACTGTGACTTCATTTCACAAATATGTTCGTTTCTTTTGTGCTTCGATGGATGTCCTTGTCCTACTCCAACCATCCCATTTTGACGCAGGATGGGAGTATGTTTGCAAGGTTGTGGAGTCTAGCTTTATCCTTATCGTTCGCGTGTATCCTAGGTCTCTTCATTAAACCCATTTTGTGTTTTTACTACTGATCATGGCAATCTTTGAGACCAATTTTCCTTTTGGTGATGCGATTCTTGGATTTGGAGCTCCCTGCCTATGCCAACACGGGAGTGAATGGAGTTTTAGCACCCAACCAGTGGAAGAAATGAATTTCAATCGGGGATAGTTGTTGCAGTGTTGGTTATCCATACGAATGGTAGAAGCTGAAAACAGGCAAGATAATCCTACTCATCGCTACATTTGCTAGATTTAGAAACATAATGAAATAGAACATTGTCTTCCCTAAAATTGGTTTGTCACGCTAATTTTGTTGTGGGTTTGACGCCTCGATGGGAAATCTCTCCCTTCCCCTTAAAATATTTTTTTAGCAATAATAGTTGCTTGTGTTAAAGTGGAATGAGGATAGATGTATTCCTCTCCTTTGGTTGTTGCATTTTCTTATTTAATTGATCGACCTTTGATTTTTTGAAATTTTGAAAATAAAATTTCAAAAACTAAGAATACCCTTTTGAAGATTAGCCATTGATCTATTAGCTAGTAAAATTTAGACTGTTTTGGGCAAGTTAAGCCCCGAAAATTGATTTCGGAGTTTAGCATGCGAGGTGAAAATTCTCGAAATTGGAGAACTTGCAATTTCTAAATTTGAATTTCTTGAAAATTCTTTCAAATCTCATGTAATGACCTCTTGGTCCCATAGGACATGTAAAAATTGTTGATGCGTAATCACAAGTACCCTTGAATATCTCGCAACTCGATGGGTTGAGACCCTCAGTGTGATTGCATAACATGGAGCTTCTCTCAAAGTGTGGGACTTTGCAATCGAGAGAGATCTCTAGATGAAGGATTGTTCCTATTCCTCTATTCAGGTGCACACATACAATTGCAGATAATTCATCCAAGAACCTACTCTAACTTGCAAGGAGACGGGGTTAGGAAGATGCAAGAAATTTAAACTAATTTGACAAAGGTGACGCACTAAAGGAATGTTGAACACATTTTTTTGCCATTAAACACAAAGCATTGAAATGTAATATAACTACCATACACAGTTATCCAAGATTGTACTAAGAGATTAGAGAGGTGCAATGAACACAGAGAGGGTTGAAAATCATCCACGGACATGTATTATTGCTCCAAAATTATATACAATCCATTACAATGGCCAAGAGGTACAATCTTGCATTAGAGTTTCAATGGGAGGTTGAAAACTCCACAAACCCACTTGCAGACAAGAGAAGAAGGAAGGGGGCAAAATTAAATGTCCAACCCTTGACAAAATTCCCCTCCCTACAATATATAGGGAGAAAATGAGAGAAGGAGATAGAAAATTTCAGATTCCGCTCACACCACCTCCATAATGCATTGAATATACTCGCAGACAGTGGTGGACACCGCCGCAAAAGCAAAGTGTCTCCATGTACTTGTGCCTTGTTGGGCATGAAAGGAGGCCCATACCTCATCATGGTGGTAGGTGAGAAACCTAGGAAACCTCAAACCGCTGAACTGTATTTTGCATTTTTGTATTTTTATTTTTTGCAGATGTTGAGAGATTTCAATAAAGTCCTCTCTTGCTAAAAATCGAGCTTCTAGTCAAAACACACTCTACAAGAGAATGGGTGCTTTATCCACAAATTTTTCACAATTTTATTGTGGATTACTTACTCAAAATTGTGAATCCAATTTTGTGGACTCCACCCACAATAAAATGTGTTGAAATTTACACAATTTTAAACTTTGTAGAACTTGTCACAAATGTAAAATTGTGAAACTTTTCACAAATGTGAAATTGTAGAAGTAACCACAAATTTGAAATTGTAAAACTTTTCACAATATAAAATATGTGTAAATTTATACAATTGTAAATAATTTGATATTTTTACTTATTATGAATTTGTTTACATTTTTTTAATTGTGGAAAACATATTAAATTCCAAAGTTAAAGTAAATTATATGTATATATTTTGTAGATAATATCAATATTTAAAATTAATACGAATTTAAATTTATTAATTAAAAAATTAGATTTCTATTTTTTAAATGATTTTTTATTTCTATAATTTATTCAAAAATATCACATATTTTTAAAATAAAAATGAATATAAAATAATAATAAATAAAACCAACCAATAAATAAACACAAAATAATATAAATTTCATTTATGTAAAAAATATATAAAAATTATTGATGTTGAATATAATTGTAACTTTGAGCATAAATATATATGAAATCTTGAATCAGATTTTTTAAAATTAGAAATGATATCAACGTAGTGTATTCAATGGTTATTCAAAATGTTAAAGAATCATAAAATAATGTATTGCAAATTACTCGATCTTGATTTCCATAGTCATAGTCTAAATATATTACATCCACCCTCAAATAACAACCGTGAATCGTTTCCATAATTAAGGTAACTTTCTTCACATGCAAGCCATTCATAAACATCAATGAACAAATTGCTATAAAATTTAAATATATGTGATTAACTTGTATAAAGAAAAACCATTCTTAAACATCAGTCAAAAAAATTGGTATAAAATTTAAATAAATTAGATACCTTCATACATATGTTTTTTCTCTCATGAACTTTATTTTCCAATATATATATTTTGGAATATAAACTTTTGCTCTTTGAGAATAATTCATTTTGGGGTACTTCAATACTCTTAAACACATTTCTTTTACCTATCTTACAATCCCTACTTCAATCAACTTATTTTCTCACTCATCTTGCAGTTCCTTTTCGGAGCATGAACTTTATTTTCCAAAAACATTAAGTGAAGCATATTAAAGATCATTGTATGAATTTATCGTGCCACACATTCCTCCACATCTTTCTTCATGTTTCCCACGATTCAACCCTCTTTTAAAATCTGGTATTGTTTAAGTTCTTTTGTCCGATGATTCCAATGATACCTCAACTTTCTCGCACAAAATATTGTAAGATATTTTTAAAAATGCAAGCATGACATTATTTTAAATTAATATGAAATGTTAAATAAAATTACAGCATGATGATGGTTCATAGTTTATAAGATCATATAGTAAAATTTCGAAATGATAAAAAGCATTAAAGGAATACCGCAATAAAAATAGAACTACAAAGAATCGATCCGCTGCATATAATGCTTATAGAAAACTCAATAATTTGAGTAACCAGTGTTACCAGAAGTATTTTTGAATAAACATAATATAAAATATATTTTTCCAAACACTTATTGTAAGAGAAAATTTAGACCGAATCATATGCATATCATCTAACTCATTGTAATAACATCTAAGTTCAAAGAATGTTACATTGGCCTGTGGTTCGAGCACTTCTACATTTTTTGCAGATGTGAAACCTCCGATTTGTAAAACAAATCACAAGATCCAATGAAAGTCAAAAGGAAGATGTCCATCTAAGTATAGTTATTTGCAACATGGATCCATATGTGGGATCAAATGTAGACAAGAATTGATCATTCGAAGAAATTTCTGGTGTAAATCAGCCAAATATTTAGTATTGGTACAAATTCACATCGACGTTGAAGAGCTCATAGGAGATAATAAATGAATCTCTACAATAAACGCATCTTCCACTCTGATAGAGCTCGAACATGCATGATGCATCATTCCTTTAGCTTCCATTTATTCCATATTATAATCGAATTACGATTTAACACAGACCATCTGTGTTTTCTTTTTCTTGAATATAATTCTTGATTCGAACAAATCAATTGAATTAGATGCACACTCATTCAGTTATATGCATGCGTAAATGCAGCAAAAATCAAATGCATGCGTTAATTCACCAAAATGAATGGCATGAATGTAGACTAAATCTGTTACATGCATAAATGCAGTAAAAATTAATTACACGTGTGATGAACAATCTTGCTTTAAATTTGTGAAAGTTATGGATTTATTACCATAAATAAATAATAAAATAATTATACTTCAATTTTAATGTACACAAGTTTTAAAATATTAACTATGTATTTTTATATTTAAAATTGTTTTATTGAAATTAAATATTGCAAGAGTATCCATATAATTCATTTTCAATTTTTTTTTTTTTCACTTTGAAAAATCTAAAATATGTTTTAAGTAATATTTATTATGTGGAGTATGGATTAGTAGTATTTATTATGCAGAGGATAAACGTTGCTTTATTAAATTTTGCATATTTTTGCGGTTATTAAAATATTTTAGAATTCACTATATTTAATAATAAAGAATATTATTGGAATAAATAAACTCGGCTCCAAAATCCATCATATGAAAAATATATTACTATTTATAATTAGATTTTTCTAAGAAAAATAATTCTTTATTATGTTTAAATAGACATCAAAATTCAGATCATAATTAAAAGTTAAAGCATAACTATCCCATAATTGCTCTTGGGGTAATTAGTTTATCTTATATTGTATTTTATCTACATTATATTACAATACTATAGATTATCCACAATATTATTCACAAAAACAAACTTCCCACAACTAGAGTTTAGGAGTTATTACTAGTGTAAATTATTTTAAAATAGAGTTATGTGGTGTATTGAATATCCACAATACATAAATTTAATATTTTGTGGCTAACACACAATAAGAACTTAGTGATGTGAAACTAAACTATTGGGTATTTTATTACTATAAATTATCAACTAAAGTTATGTGGTGCATTGAGTTATTGCTAATTCATACATTTTACATTTTGTGAATAATACATAGTCGAAGTCTTAGGGATGTAGATTTTTCTCATTTTCTATTTGAATCTTAGAAATACTATGTAAATACTAAATCTCCATACATGAAATAATATGAATTGTCACAATCTAAAATTGTGTGAATTATCCACAATATAATGATACATTATATAGTGTGGAATATTAAAAACTAAAATTATGCAATGAAATACCATTTTCAGAATACATATATTTTACATTTTGTGGGTAATATGTATGTCAATAATTCTAATTTTAAGACAATGTTATTTCTCAACATTTGGAAATTAATATAATATTTTCACAAAAATGTTAGAATATGAATATTCCACAAATTTTCAATTTTATTAAATAAAATTGTGCAATATTCACATTATTTTTATAAACTCTATCCATTTTATGTTCATGATTCACATTTTTTCTACAAAATGATTATTTTGTGGATACCATTGTGGATAAATGATCCTTTGTCTAGTAGTGACATATGGCCATTTGAAGGTCGAGGTGCATTCTACAAAAATGGCGAACTATCGAGAGTTCGAAAGCTTAAAACCCAAAAGTACGAAAGTATGAAATTTTTGACTTTCGTGTTTCTGTGCTTTTAGACATTTCCATTTGAGAGATAAAACACTGTTCATCTCGCTAAATTCACTTGAGAGTTCGAAAGTCCAAAATTTGAAAGTCTCGAAATATCGGACTTTCGAACTTTCGGAGTTTGGACTTTCGAAATTTGTGGGGTGATTTTGTGTTTTGGGGTTCGAGAATACCAAAACTCGAAGTTCGAAACCCCGAAAGTCTAAAGTCTGAAATTTCAAACTTCGAAGTTTCGGGATTTTGGGCTTTTTAGTGCTTTTTCCTAACGATTCCTAAAAATACCAAAACCCCAAAAGTCTAAAATTTTGTACTTTGGACTTCAGATTTTGGCATTTTTCTGCTCCTTTTCCTAAGCATGATTCCCAAAATCCCAAAACCCCAAAATTCTGAAATTTCAGAATTTCGGACTTCGGGATTTAAGAACTTTTCTTCTCCTTTTCCTGCACGACTCCCAAAATATTTGAAACTCTAAAAGTTTAAAATTTTA